>OZ007587.1:150881149-152131149 GCA_963931845.1 Maratus michaelseni
AAATCGTCATATTTAAAACCAATATTTCCAATTTAAAGATGTTAGTAAACAACCAATAAATCAATTACCTTTTCATTTTCCAATCTTTTAATTATTTTCAACTTTTTCTACTAAGAGCAGATCACAACACGAGTAGTCTGTCAAAGAAATGATCTAACTTAACTGAATTGTTCAATATGAATTACCAAATTTTCTCAACAATGTATTTAGTGAATATTGATCGTAAAAATAATAATTACATAATTTCTTGTATTTTAAGTAAATATATAACAATATCCATGAAAGGTATGTAAATAAAAATCATATGTAAATTTTAAAATAAATATACCGAAGATATAATTGTGGTACATTTAATTCCAATTCATTCTTGGCAAAGAAACTTATAGTCCAGTAGAAATAGCGTAAAAAAGGGCCTTGCTTTGCAAAAATTCGGGTAGTTCTAATTTTTGGATATGTTGTAAAGGTTGACCCTCAAATAAAAAAACCAAGTTTTCGACCTTCTAGACCTTGTGCGTTTTTCACAATATTGAAAAAACCAATATTTTTCGGCACTTTTTTCGATTTTTCTTAAATAATAATTTTAGTGCATTTTACAGAAAAAGCACTTTCACCATTTTGTAGAGCATACAATTCTCTACAACATACAGTATTCATGTTTGTAAATTGTCCAAATAGGGGGTGAGATACGGAGCCGGGAAAATAGGGTAAAATTTGCAAAAAGTGCAAAAATCCACAAATGACGTTAGTTTTTGCTTAATAACCTACTTTTAGTGCGTTTTAGAGACAAAAGTGTCATTATAATGTTTGTAAAGCATGAAGTAGTCTATAAGTTTCATTTATTAGATCATTAAATATCTATAATAGACTTTAAAAATTAAAATAATACAATTTATGGTTAAAACAAAAAAATACCGCCTGACAAGTCATTAATTTAAAAACGAGCTTTTATTTTTGATATTGATTAAACGATGCAATTAAATAATTATAGTATGTACAATAATAGGTAACTGTTGAATAGTTGAGGGGGGGGGGCGAAGTTAACCAAAAAACCTAGTCGGTAGACATAGGTGCAGGGCCAAGAATTCAAAGTCTAAAGTAAAATTAATAGCTGGGAATAATGTAAAAAAAAAAAATACTTGAAAGATAAATAAGTTATAATATAGAAATTTTAAAAAGGAAAAATGGTGTCTAAGGCCGAAACTAAGGGAGGTGGGAGCAAAAGGAGCATGTGGCTCGGGCGCTAGAATGGAAGGAGAAGAAGGCGCACAATGAAGATTTGGTTTGTCGTGTTTGTATTCATTTGTCCCACATATTTTTGTTAGTCAAAGTTTACATTGATGATAAATGTATCTCAGTATGAGAATGTTAGTCCCAACAGAAAGAATAACAACAATTATACCCGTTAAGATGGAAACCTGTATAAAGGAAATTGTTTTCCGGTGTTTTGAATTCAGTTTTAAATTTTAAAATAAAGAAAATATTAGAAACTTATCCTGAACATAATCAAAAAAGTATAAAAAGTGCAGAAAGTGTTCGTCGCTTGAAGATTCATACTTCTGCTGAGGTTAAGTGCAATGAGACTATGATTCCACAGATGCCACAAGAAAAATTATTGGGGAATGAAAAAAAAAAGAACTTTTCATTTATATGCTTCGAAATGAATTTGAAAAAGCACAAATGATCAGTACGCAGGTCATTGAAGATGCAGATGTTTTAATAGTGAACACAGCTATTTCCTAAGCCCGTGATTACGATGCTGTCATTGTCAATGGTGAAGACATGGACCTTGTGTTATTGTGGCTTCTCTAGCTGCAGACAATGTCTATTTCCGAAGGGCTAGGAGAGGGAAAATGCCTGACGATCTCTACTCCAAAGATTGTTTCAAATTTAAGGAAGTTGCACAAAATATTCTTATTCTTCATGCAGTAAATGGTTGTGACACCACTTCTGTGCTCTACAGCCATGGGAAAATGAAATATTGCAGAATTCTTCAGAACCCATCCCTGGACCAAAAAGTTCAAATCTTTAAAGACTCAAATGCAGAGAGGCACAAACTTGTTGAAGCCACAGAAGGTATACTTCTTGCCCTGTATGGAGGTGATCCCAACCAAAATTTGAATGTATTGCGGTATGTCAGCTTCGCTAGAGCAGCTAACAAGATTAAATTAAATTTAGCTAGAGTATCACCTACTCGTGATGCTGCTGAATATCATGCATTCAGACATGGCTGGGAAACGAAAAGGATCCTCTCGATTGCGGCTGGAAGTGGGGTGGTCATGGGCTCATTCTAGTCACCATGATGAATGGACCAGCTCCTCAAACTCTACTCGATTTCATATTTTGCCAGTGCAAAAAAAAAAAATGTAGTACGAATTGCAGTTCTAGAAAGGCAGGCTTGAAGTGCTCAGTTATCTGTGTGAAGTGCCACAACCAACTATGTGCCAACGCTCCTGATATTATACTGGACCTTGAGGACTTTGATGACTTAGAACAACCAATCGAGTCAAGTACAGAGACGGACGATGAAGTATCTGAGACGATGGTATCATTACCAGGGCCAAGCAGCAGAAAGAGGAAACATATATGACAAAGCGACTATATAATACTTACTATGTATTTTTTGATTAATTTATTGTGCATTCTATAATTAATTAACCACATCATGTTTTCAATATCAAAAATAAAAGCTCGTTCTTTAAATTAAAAACTTGTCAGGCGGTATTTTCCTGTTTTCACCCAAAATCTTTTTTCTGTGATTTTTAAGGTCTATCAGCAATATTTAATTATCTAATAAATGAAACTATAGACTATCTAATGCTCTGAAAAGTTGATTATGACAGTTTTGTTTCTAAAATGCACTAAAAGTGGGTTATTAACAAAAAATAACGTCATTTGTGGATTTTTGCATTTTTTCCAAATTTAACCCTATTTTCCCAGCTCCGTATCTCACCCCCCTATTTGGACAATTTACAAACATAAATACTGCATGTTGTAGAGAATTTTATCTTCTATAAAATGGCAAGAATGCTTTTTCTGTAAAATGTACTGAAATTGAGTTATTTAAGAAAAATCGATTCCATTCTACCGCCCGGGACACATGCTCCTTTTGCTCCCACCTCCCTTAGTTTCCGCCTTAGATACTCCTTTTCCTTTTTAAAATTTCTAAATTTTAACTATTTATCTTTCAAGTATTTTTTTACATTATCCACAGCTATTAATTTTACTTTCGACTTTGAATTCTTGGTCATGCACCTATGTCTACCGACTAGGTTTTTTGGTTAACTTCGCCCTCCACCTCAACTATTCAACAGTTACCTATTATTGTACATACTATAATTAATTAATTGCATCGTTTAATCAATATAAAAAATAAAAGCTCGTTTTTAAATTAATGACTTGTCAGGCGGTATTTTTTTGTTTTAACCATAAATTGTATTATTCTGATTTTTAGAGTCTATGATAGATATTTAATGATCTAATAAATGAAACTTATAGACTACTTCATGCTTTACAAACTTTATATTGACACTTTTGTCTCTAAAACGCACTAAAAGTAGGTTATTAAGCAAAAACTAACGTCATTTGTGGATTTTTGCACTTTTTGCAAATTTTACCCTATTTTCCCGGCTCCGTATCTTACCCCCTATTTGGACAATTTACAAACATGAATACTGCATGTTGTAGAGAATTTTATGCTCTACAAAATGGTGAAAGTGCTTTTCTGTAAAATTTCACTAAAATTGAGTTATTTAAGAAAAATCGAAAAAAGTGCCGAAAAATATTAGTTTTTTCAGTATTGTGAAAAGCGCACAAGGTCTAGAAGGTCGAAAATTTGTTTTTTTTATTAGAGGGTCAACCTTTACAACATATCCAAAAATCAGAACTACCCGAATTATTGTAAGGTAAAATGCTATTTATACTGGACTATTACGAATATTACAATTCCTTTGTTTATGTAAAATGCGTATGAAACTTTAAAACTTCATAAATTCGTATTTCATTATGTATTAATTATCATTTATTGTATATATGTATACAATTTACTCTAATCAGGATAAAGGTATTAGTGTGGTGCGTAATTAGTCATCTTAGTAAGCTGTTACACGGGACTATCAACGTCTTCGAAGGTGCCAATAGAGTTCAGATGTCATCTAAAACAAATATTTTCATGTAGCCAGTGCAGATAGATAGGTATAACAGAAGGCTGTCATTTTTCTTTTATGTGTGCGTATGAGGGGGAAATGTCGAAAGAAAAAGTACAGAAACCACATCTGAATTCTACTGCGGCCACTAGAGGTCAACACAGGAAAAAATGAAGGACCAGCCCAAATAAACATTTTCTTAGTGGGATTCTTATTTTCTCTCACAGTGTCAACATCCCTTGAACATAGTTACCGATTTTCGGTTTTTCAGCTGAATTACGACTTTATTCCAGACGAGATAGAATGAGGCAATAAAGAGGGTAGTTATTACGTTCCTTTCCCTAGCCTGAAGGTGACATCTATTGCAGAGATATTTCAATTTAATATTCCATTCGTGCAATCAATATGAAAAGCAAGGAAAAGGGGAAATACTATTTTTATTATATGATGCAGCAGATTTTTTAATCTACTGTGAAATTAAAAATGATTTCTTTACGAATAGAAGGAAGATGAAATCAGATATTTTTCGGCAGATTTTATCAATTCACTGCTTTAAGTCTTTGTCGCATATGCTTGAAACAGTCTTATATCGATATTTTAAATGAAAAACAAACTGCAGCATTTTTAGATAATGAATATTACATAGATTTGGAGAAAATATGTTGAAATTGTTATTTTATTTAATAGTCATTTTTTGTTTGTTTGTTTAATAAAAATATGTAGGAGAGTAAAATATATTTCTCTTTTTTTAAGCTCTGTTTTCTCTTTCACGTATCTTATTTATTTTTGCTCCGTGAATTCTCGTTGGGGGTTTGTTTGTTCAATGTCTTAAAATTTATTTTCTAATGACTATAAATTATCATATGCAATTGATTTAAATCATTGACGTGATAATTTTATTTGAATATTTTCAGGCAATGTGCTTGGTTCTGCTTTCAAAAAAATTTCATGGAGGTTTCAGCAGAAAAATAATAAAATTATTGTTTCTTGAATTTTTAAGAGAGACTTTCTTTTTATGTTTTCCCCTTTCATTAATATTTCAATTGAATTACATTTATAAGTAATATTTTCACTAGAATTAACTGATTAATAAAATATGATCTTTTCTTTTAATTATAAAATACTGTATTGGCTATTTCAAATTAACTTAATTTTCTCTCACATTTAGCATAATACCATTTTAACAAAATTATCTCAAACATTTTAAAATGATTGCGAAATGATGAAATAATCTTGGATTGACAAAATGACTCCTTTCATTAAAATGCCGTCATTGCCAAGAAAATAAAAACTGATTTTCATTCATGAAAATAAATTATTTTATAATGGATGTGCCAATATAACATCATATTACCTAATCTTTTTCTCCATGTAAAGTGACCTAAGACAACTTATGTGCATGGAAAAACATTATTTCTATTTATTCATAAATAATCAATAAATCTCTAACCTTTTTAATTCATTGCGGTAAATGATATTCACTTTATTCTAAGAAACGTAGAATGGTTCCTGTAGTAAAAATGACATCATTCTAAAAAAAAAAAAAAAAAAAAAAAATAGATTTTCATCTATGAAAAAAATATTTTACAATGAATGTGTCATATTCAATTGGCTTTATTCTTGCAATTAAATAGTCTGAAACCTGTATCATTTTTCGGCAATTTCTGTATAGAAGTCATATATAATAAGTAAATCAGGAAAAAATTAATATTAATAATGTAATATTTAAGGAAATTTTTTAATTAGTAGTAAGTCATATAATCCAATTGTCTGTGATCTTTACTATTTAATTTTTTTTTACAACGGTGTTTAAAACCTATTTCCGGGACAGCGGAGAGTGTCCCAAATGCAGCAGATAGGAGGAAGAACACCATTATTCCTATAAGGGAATGTAATATGAACTATTTTTTTATATATTATATACAGACTCAATAAAAAACATGATTCATTATTATTTTATTTTGTAGAAGCAACATTGGAATTCTACATTTATCAGCGAAATAAAAAATTACTCGTCTAATCAATTACGTTTATTTGTAAAATAAGCTTTGAAAATTACTCCATTAGCTGTAATACCATTTTTAACTGTCTGTATACTATTTACTATTGTCGAGTTTCATTGTTTCAATTGCTTTTTATAATATAACGCATTCTGAGACATATGAAGATAAATTGCTTCTTTCGAGACTAAATAACAGAATTGTTAAAGAATGTGTAATAGAAATTCGATCCAGGATGTTAGCTGTTTACGGATGGAGAAAATAAATTTTATTTTGCTATTAAATCGGAAAATTACTTTTACAACCTATCAAAATTAAAAACTTATTATATTTTATAAATAATTTTTTAATATTTTAAAATATATATTAATATCTTTAAAACTGTAAAAATATATATTCTAATTAAGAAATTTTCGGAAAACTTTCTATAAGATAAATAATTTTTTTTAAAAATTGCTTTTATTTTATGAAATAAACTTTAATATTAAAAACGTATGTTTTATCTCAGGTGCTGAAGAGGAATCATACTTTTCTCTTATCATTCAACATCCTTGTTGATAACGAGAAAACATCGTAATTAAACAGTTAATTAGTTATATCTGAGCATTGAAAGCAAATGTAAGAATTATTTTTAGTACAGATTATTGAGAATGATGAGTATTATATATTTATGATTTTTTTAAATGTTTGATCAATTATTTATTCCTGTTTGTATTTCATAGCATTCTCTATGAGAACGTAACGTACAGAAAAAAATGATTTAATTTTCATCGTCATCGAATTGTCGAGCTGTAAGTTTGTGAACACAACATTCATGATGTTTTTACAGCCTCCCTGGATTGATGACAGAGGTGAAATGTTCAGAAACGTGGGGGCAACAGCTTTGGATAATGAAGATGGAGAGGGGCAGGAAGCCTACCAACCAGAAGCAAGGGTGCGTGTGAAGATCATTTATAATCGTGGAAATGAAATTGCAGCACTTATAAACGGAGAGGATACTGAGAGGTGATACAGAGAGACGTTATAATAAAAAGACAGATAAAATAAAATGGACGAGGGGTCTAACATCCGTTGAATGACCCAAAATCCATACTGTGTCATTGTATTTATTCCATGAAAATGAAGGTGAAATACGCTTTTTTGGACCTGGCAGTCTCAGATTAGCAGAGAAATGTTAATACACGTATTTGAACTCAGTTGTCCCCAAAAACAAAAGTTTCCATTGAATTTCTGAAGAAAGATGCGTGTGTTGCACTAAAAGAGATCCAACTCTTTGCCTAGATGACTAGAAGTCCAAGAATCTTAGCGTTATGACTGACTGTTTGCCCGCAGCAAGCCCAAAGTGAGTAAATTAACATTTTGTTCAAGTATAATGTTGAAACATACTTAATTGCTGAATGTTTTGAAAAATATAAGTACCTGTGTTGTGTGTTACGATTTGTATTTTACTTTACATGTTTTATTATTTCAATTATTCTAGATCATAATTGAATGTAATGTATAAGAATAAGGAAAAAAGTTTCTCTCTCACTCTCTCTCCCTGTGTGTGTGTGTGTGTGTGTGTGTGTGTGTGTGTGTGTGTGTGATGTTTTCAGAAGAGACCGCTGTGCGTAGAGATACAAGACTTAGTAGGTAGGTACCTGTATGACTGTAGTAGGAAGGTACCTATATGTCTGTAGTTAGACACCTTGAAGCCAGTTTTTGAATTTTAAAATTATAATTTATTAATTTCATTTTTTTATGAAATTTTTAGCTAGTCAAGATTTTATTTTCACATATTAACCGATATGGTAAAACTATATATATGTGTGTCACTTTTAAAAGATGGGAAATTGAAAGTCACAGATTTTTTAGATAATATGCTAAAAGATTGTTGAAAAACACTTTAAATCTGAGAACAGGTTCATCTGTATCAATGACCTGTCAAATTGAATATATATTTCTGTGATTGAAATTCAAACCTTAATTCTCCAATCATATGTAATGTACAATCGTGAAAAAAAACTGAACATTCCTACTAAATCTGCAACAAATTATTGTAGAAGAAAGTTACTGGTACGAAACGAATAGAAATAAAGTCTACTTTTAAATAGTGCATATGAAATTTTCTTAGGGGGCCATCTACATATAAACACAAATTTAAACTTTTTTTTTTCTCAATAGCAAGATCCAATTTTGACTAGATATTTTTAAATCCACAGTTCAAACTATCCCTAGATACCAAATTTCATGAAATTTTTACTATCAGTTTGAGAGAAATTAATTATTTTAAAATGAGCATAGCTTAGGGGCTGCATCCAAACTGAAGTTCGGTACTCAATTGTTGAAATGCGGCAAAATGACCACGTCACTTCTAATAATGTATTATTTCTTGCCAATATGACCATTTAAGTTACTTAATAGTTCTAGGAAAATCTTATTCTAATAGGAAAATCTTATTCTAATCAACAATAAAATGCGTAAGATATATATTTTTTAAATTATGCATTCTGCACATCATAGACGTTCATTACACCAGCATTTTGACGTTTTTTAAGCATAATTTGAAAACTACTAGGAAGAAAAATTTTAAATTTTGAATGCCCATAAAGCAGGACATAATAAATATAAATGCATAAAAATAATTGTAGTTTGCGATTCATAATGTTTTTGAATATAAATTTCATAATTCATAATTCATATTATAAAATTATAAAAAAATATATAAATTCAACTTATTTATGTTTGTGTTTGTTAGTCTTATAGCCAAAGAAGAAATTAGCACATTGGAATCATAATATCAGGAGATATTAATAAAAATATGAAAATTTAATTTAACATTAGAAAATCAAAATTTTTAATGTTTATAATTCAAAAACTTGTCATACAAATGACTTGAAATTTCGGATCAAGGCATAGTTTAAACCGGAGATTTAAAATATGTGTCAAAATCGGGTGTTGCCGTTGAAAAAAAAGTTTGGGATGGTTTTGATATGTAGACGGCTCCCTAAATACATTTATATACATCATTTAAATGTAAACTTTATTTCCAATCGTTTGGTACCAGTAAATTTCTTCTACGATAATTTGTTGAAAAATTAGTGGGGTTCAGTTTTTTTTTTCACTACTGTACCTTTTATAATATGTAATATAATTGACATTTAATTTAAATATAAAAATATCAGAAGGAAGAAAAACCGTTAAATGAAAGGAACAGTATCGAATAAATTATAATATAATCGTTTTCAAGCACACCTGCAAAAACAACTAGCCACCCTTGAGCGGAAGCACTATGGTTTCGTTATGCTGGTACAGTTGGCGTTTTAGAGACGTCTCGAGGTAAACGTGATCTGAAATGTTGCTTAGTGATTAAAGCTATAACGGGGAGTGTGTAAATCGTTCTGAAGTAGAGAAATAATATTTTAAGAGGAGTAAATACACGGATATGCCAGAGTGGCAAAAAGGCGCTATCATATTTGAGCGTGACAACAACCAGACAACATAGTGAGCGAATTTGCCCGATTTGTTCATGTATCAAGCCGGACTGTCCAATATGTCTGAACGGAATGGAGTAACTCTGGTGGCCATGAAGCTTTTCTAACCTTAAGGGTCGAGAAACAATTGTCATGTTATGTTCATGACAGCTGCTTACAAACCCAACAGAAATTGGTGCTGACAGTGAATGCATGTCCATCCCAACCTGTTTCTAAGCGAACATTACAAAGGGAACTGCAAGCAATAAATATTTGGGTTAGGGTACCTCGCTAGAGGCAATAATTCACAGTAGCACACAAAGTTGAACGTATGTAATTGGCCAAAGATCGCTGAAGATGGACAGTAACTGATTGGAAGCACATAGCTTGGTACAACGCATCACAAACATGCTTTATTGCAACTGACATGGATGTTTCGAATGCATCGACATCCAAATTTTTGTTCAAGCGGAAGTGTGTAGAGCCTGTAATCCAACCAGAAGGGGCGCTCTTATGGTTTCGAGTTATTTGTCGTACTAGGACATGGGCCAGAGTGTTTATTGGAATAATTTCGTCAATCAGTATTCCTCTCCATCAAACATCGTCTTGATGAATATGATATGAATTTGGATACACCATTTTTTAAGATGACACTAACTTCATTCATAGGGTTGAATGCATAAGTAACTGTTTTTATGAACAATCAACGACCTATAGTGCCTCGTCTGGCCCATACAATCACTGGATATTAAACAGATATAAAATATTTGGAATAGCAACTAAAACGACATCAGCATCCCAGCAATTTGAGGTCTTACGTGATCTAGGAGTGGGGTCAACAGGATGTGTCAAACGTGTAGAATTTCGTAGATTCAGTTTCTGGACGAATCCAGGCGACTATCAAGACCGAAAGAAGTGTTACACCGTATTAGAGAGCTAACTCCAGCGAGGGAGATTTTCTTTTTCTCCAATTTGCTATTAAAGAGATATTTTTTAAAGGGTTTGTAAATACGAACATTTACGTACAGGTTGTTAGATCTACACAAAAATATTTATAAACTGGATTGTAAATTTCATTTTCGAGACACATTTGCACATGTGATTTTTTATCCTGCAGCTCTAAAATATAAAAATTACTATTTTTTTCTTATTAACAGAGCAATTTTTACCGTAAATGTATTTTAAATCGCATACAATTCTAACAAAATTTATAACAGCACAACGTTTCCAGAACTGCTCACAACAGTAATTCCACAAACTTCCATTTTCTTTAGTTTGAATTATAATACTCCCATTAATCGAGTGTATTTAGGTAAATGGATCTTTAAATTCATACTGCAATCTACCTGTGTAGAACATAACCTCACTATGACATACTAATACGTATTTAAATAATCACTTTTTGATAATCTGATGGGGCTGAAAACGAAATAAAATTATGAAAAAACATGTCATAAACGGTTGGTTAATTCAGTATTTCCACTGGCATCAAAGCATATAATGTTGTTACATTTTGCGCGGAGAAAGATGAAATAGTATTTAAAGCTTTTAATACTTTTACATAATAAGAACTTTACTATTTTATATATCTTTAAAAAGAATAACGTTCTACTTCACGTATGCACATTTTAAGCTGTATATAATATGGTAGGTTGATATTATCACTCTTTTGCAATTTATATAACAGGTACAAATTACCATAAGCATGGGAACTATTTACTAAATTTGTGTCAAAATTTTAATTTCTAAATTATGTAAGTAAACATATTTTTCATACTTATAAACAAAATATGAAATATCAGCTCAAAGTATGCCCAATTGTTTGGAAATAAGTTTAGTTATTTTCGTTAAAATTTTCACTACTAAAATTTGATTTGCCTTTCTTGTGGACAAAAAGTTTTATTTCAATAAAAATGTAAATATTAAAAAATAAAGATTTAAAATTTTATGTTAAGCAATAAAAAGTCACTTTAAGAAAGTTCGCGTGAGCATGATGATATAGCTTTCCTTTCTTAATGTTACACAATAAATGAAAGCTTAGGAAATACATAAATATAATGTCAAAGGACAGTTTAGCCGAAAATTTTCTCTTTTATGCATTCTTTTCAGATTTTTTTTTTTACAGTAAAATGGTTTTTAAACTCAAGTATGACTATATTTATAATAATTTGATGACTAAAAAATTTTTTTAAATGAAAATAATAAGTATTTAAAGATGTATGCTCAGGAATTAAAAAGAGTTTTTTCTCCATAATACTTAACATGGTAAGAAACAAAAGTAAATCAGGGGATAAATAAAAATATTTATAAATGATATATGAAAACATATTCAATTTCTATTTCTATTTTTACTTTTAAAAATTCTAGAAAATCAAAATTTATTTAATTTTTTGTTATAAAATTGGTAGAACGGCAGAACTATACTGATGCGCTATACTGATGACCCGGGTTTAAGTCCCGGCTTGGATAATTTTCACAATGTTGGCTATACGCCTTTTAAGCAATTAAAATTTGAAATATTATGAATGCAAGGCGTGAGAAATTTTCTATGAAAAATTTCCAAGTATTAAAATAGAAATGTATTCCATTCTGAAATATAAATCCAAAAAAACCCCAATATTTATCTAAATGAGAGTATGGTATATTATTTCACACTGACAAATTAAATGCTTCCGTTTCACTCTTCCCAGAAATAAATTCTTCGTCAATCTACATATTCATATCAAACGACGAAAACAATATAGAAATTTAACACATTTCCTAGTTTTATAGAAATAAATATTTTCGATTGGATCGCATTTTTATTTCTTATCAGCAAAATCCTACATAATTCTGATATTCTTCTTTATATTAACTCCATCCATCAAGGGATTAAAGAATATATTTCCCGGATTATTCGAAATATAAATGTTTGTTTACTATTCAAATTTTGTAGTATAAAATGCGTGGTTTTCCTTTAATAAGTACAGTTAAATAAAGCAATATAAAAGTATAACCTATCAGCATTTAAGTTATTGCAGAATCAAGATTTTTTTTAGAAATTTTAAAGTATATTGAAACTGACACATAGTAATGAACAAAAAAATGGTAAACATGTAAATAAACATAACTTTGTCTTAAAAACATTGATTGTAAGAAAGCTTATATTATTTTCTTCAAGAATTTACAAAAAAAAAAAAAATATCTTTATTTTAGAATATTTTCCCTGTTTCAGGATATACGTTCTTGTAATTTTCTTTTCACATCAATGAAAAATAAAAGACTCTAAAAGATAATGCGACATATTGTTCCATAAATCCACAATGAGTGTCCATACTGATTGAATCCTCTTTAGAAAGACACCTTTTCACTGATAACGCACCGCATTTTTATGCGACTGCAGTATGGGAAGTTACCATAGCATACTTTACCATACTTTACCATAGCCTTTAAAAATGTTTAATTCCATGATCCCCAAGAAATTTTACTGTTTTGTAGAATTTTGGGGACACATTTAACCCTTTGAGTACTGAATTATATAAACGCAATAGCATTCAAAATACGGTAAACACCAGAACGCTAAAATATTGCTGCGAGATTTTTTTTTACTCTCCTTTTCCTGCCTATTTGTCACCAGCACAATAAGAAGGCAACTATCATCAAAAGTGGAGCTTATTTCCCCCTTATATCCCTCCTAAGATCACTAGTACAAAAGGCTAATCCTGCACAAGGGTACTAAAGTACCTCACCAGAACACCCGTTCATCAGGCGCTCGGGCAGTAGTTTGCTTGGCCGGGCGTCTTGGACGGTTTTCTTAACGAAAGGGTTAAAATAACCAGCATCTATCAAAATCCATTGACGGTCTTTTGAAAGACCATTAGGTTTGAATTTTAAACTTCTGACATAACTTCCAAGCTGTATTTCGAATGAAAAGTTGCGATGTCAACCATTAGCTTGCAAAATGTTCTTTCGTCGTGATCTAGTCTTTGCCTAAATAACTTCAACCTATTCAAAACTTTTCATCACTCGATTATTAAATGTGTATATCCTTAATGCATGTTCTAAGGGGCATCCTTATTCCCAGACTAATCATTTTTCAGTTATCAGACCAGCCTAATGCCACATTTGTTAAGAAACAGTAATTTGTTTCGGATTTCCGTTATCTTAACATTTTGATTGTGACCATATCTCTATAAAATTCACGAAAAAAAAATTACTGTACACTATCTTTAAACTTTGCTTATGTGGCATGTTTCATCATTAAAAGCGAAGTGATAACTCCAATGTTTATTTAATTTTTGTCGATTTCTTAGCTCCCAACTATAGAATTTCTTGTCTTATTCAAATTTTAATAAAATCGAAAATGTAGAAAAATTTAAGGTTTTAAACTGGTAAGAAACGTTCCAATTTTTTAATGCAATATTAACAAATTAATTATTATGAAACAATTTATCGTTAGAATTATTATAAAACATAAAATATTCCAAAAAATAATACGATATGAAATGTTGAACATAAAATTCAAAAGGTAATATAGAAAAGATAAATTTCTAACTGCATTTACCTTCCGATAATTTTGACGATAAAAACGATTGAAATAAGAAATATTCTGTTGCTGTTTTGGATTTTTAATGTTTATCATTAAGTATATAAATATTAGTCAATCCTTGATGAAGGTCCTTGCCAAACAATAGAGATTGGCTGCTGCATTAATTTGCAATCGGTACAGAATATGGACATAGTTCAAAAGCAAGGAAATTGGGTCCGATGTAAATTGAAAAAAAGGGACATGACACGCCGGAAAACAATATGTAGACTGCTGCTTCAAAAAAAAAATACATTTAATTTTTACGGAGATAAAAATGGATTCGTTCCGACATTCCAAACGGCATGAATGCGCGCTGGTGAATTAGGTCAATCAGTGCAAAAATAGAACAAAATATTCATGGCAGTAAGATTATTTTGTGTAATCGGCAGATTAAATTGATGTAGTCTACTATGAGCTGTTAAAACCCTGTCAGACAGTCAATGGTGAATGTTGCAAGCAACAATTAATCAATTTCAACAAAAATTGAAGCAGAAACGTACTCAAAGACACACCGAGTTTGTTTTCGGACATGACGATGTTAGCTCACTGGTATCAAGGAACTAATGAAAGACATTTCTAACACCACACTCCGTATTCACCAGATGTTGTTTCTTTAAAGTACCATTTGTTTTGCTCAACGCAGAGCACTCTTTCTGGAAAGCGCAGATCTTATGCAGAAATAAAAAACTAACTTGTTGAGTGGATTGTTCCAAAACAACTAAATTTCTTCTATTGAGGGATTCGTTTGTTTCCTAACAGATGGGTAAATGTTGTAACTTCTGATGAAAATATTTTGAATAAATCTTTCTTTAATTTTTAAATTAAAGAAGTGGATTTTTTTACACTAAAAAGGATGCAGTCAGGTTTATACACCCAATATATTTGGTATTACAGTATAACTCCAATTATCCGAACTCCAACTATCCGAATCGCTGATTATCCGAATCGCTTTCAGAATTTCAGAAAAACAAATGAAGACGGAAACGTACTGCGATTCCCAAAATAATGATTCTGTCTACGCGCGCTATTGTCTTTCCCGCCGCGAAGACCCTGGGTTTCAAATTCTAAATGATGATGACCTTATTGAAAGCGTGAGAGAAGAAAGTGCCGAGGAAGAAAATGACTTTAATGTCGAGGTTGAAGCATACACGGAACCATCAGCTAGTGACGCATTTGCCGGCCTTGAAACTGCGTTGAAGTAGATGGAGCGTCAGCCCGAGTGGGACAATTGCAACCGGAATGCAACTTCTGAGGCAAGCGGATGCGCGACTTGGCTCCCCGAAAACGGATGAAGAATGTCAAACAGCTTACTTTGACCGAGATGTTCAGCAAGTAATGACTTTCATTTACAGTACGGTACGTACATACTGTACTAATGTACAGCACTTGTAAGTACGCTTAACATGTAATAGTGTTGCCTTTTCATTTAATTAATTAAAATTGTTTTTCTTTAAAAATATTTTTTTCTCCCATTTTCAACATACATACAGTAATTAATTAAAATATACCCCCTTTTCAAAAAAATCCAATTATCCGAATTTTTGATTATCTGAATAGGGTCCGGTCCCAATTGATTCGGATAATTGGAGTTCTGCTGTATATCTGAAATATTTCTCTTGTACTTTTCATTAAATATCTTCTACTTGTAGATTTGTCTAAAAAGACAAGAGATAAAGAATGAATCGGTAGGACAATATCCTGCATTTGAATACAAAAACACTACATATAAGTTGTAGATGCATAACTTGCGTCATTTAGTTTATTTAAGGGGAGGTTACTGTTAAGTAGGTGAATTTCGGAATTTTTTATTTCATAGAAAGAATAAAGTAACACAAAAACTGAAGTTACAACTTATTATTCATAATTTTTAATATAAAAAAAAATATTTTATTACACAACTAGCTGACCCGCGCGGCGTTGCCCGGATCCGTGATAATAAATTTGAACAAACCTAAAGTTTGTATGATTTTATATCTTTCACCCAATTTTGTATAAAATCATCTATTTAAAAGTGCTTTGCACTACGACTGAAAATCCTTTATTTCCACTTTCCGCCGATACGGGAACATTATGATAAAAACGAACCTCCGAAACGTTTTCCCGCTGCCTGCAGCACCGTATAGTAGGCATGCAAGCACACGCGCTGCAAACTCTTTTAGTTCCACCCTCCGCCGCCAGGGGCGCACTCTGTTCCGAAGAAACAACCTTCTGAATGAAACTCCAAATCGTGTACCCTCTGCCTCCGGCACCGTATAGCAAACGTGCGTGCTCAAAATCCTTTAATTCCACTTTCCATCGCCAGGGGGCGCAATTTCTTCCATACGAAGATGCAGCACGGGTACCCGTTGTATAAAGGGAGTTGAATGCACCAATTCCCGTCGAAATCAGGCCCATAGAACTCTAGAGAATAATGCGCCGTTTGGCGGTGGAAGGTGGAACTAAAATCTGCAACAAGAATTTAAACCATGTCGGATCATCCAAAGGCCGTTGTGATCGGGCCCATAGAACCCGAGATAAGAATGCACTGTAAGATAAAAAATCTTGTAGGATTGACTGCCAGGGAGCACTTGGTCAAATGCTCAACAGCAATTCATTTACTTTGATTGTTGGTATCAATCAGGTATATACGGGTACGTACAGGTATGTACTTTTATTAGGAACATAAATTTAATTTTTACGATAATCGTTATTTGAAATTTCCTGTATTCTCTATACATAACATTAATAAAATGTTACGTTAGAAGCTAAAATTGTTATATTTCTTAAATGGAATTTGTTTCGTGCAAATCAGGGCAAGGCCCCTGGCAATCTTGGCCCTGGCAATCAAGGCCCCCAAGGCAATCTTACCCCTCTCCCTCCCCATACCCACAACTATAACGAATAATTTGTTCAAGAAAACCACCTTCACCTACATTAACACCATCATTTAAAAAATAATTAAATGTTTCTGATAATTAGAACATAACGAAGACGCTACGCTAAAATAGCAGGCAGATGACACCCTTTCCCATCCTCAATTTAAAATCTATATCTTAATTAGTTATCTAAATTTTTTGTTCATTTATAAAAATTGGCAATTATATCCTCTCATTTTCGCAAACTAAATGAAGGGATCAGACAGAGAAACAGATCTCTTTGTAGTTCAGTTTTTAATGGAAACAGATCCCTGTCTGAAAATGTCTCGGATTTTTTTCACTGGCGCCAGCAGGTTTTTGGCAGTTTTTTGCATAAATTAAGAAAAATTACTGGCCGAAGTTTTCAAAAATTGCATAGTCGGACACAGAATTTTTTTATATATGCTCAGGTATTTTCAAATAGATATCTTAATTAGTGTTCTTAAAATTCGCTAATTAGTAAAATAAATTCGTAGTTCAATTCCGCTTGCAAATCCAGAACAGCAGTTCTTTTCTTTAGCCATTTTGACATAAAAGATGGCATTTTTAATACGATGTTTAATGAGATTATAATTAATATGTTGGGTAATTATCAAAATATTAAAGTTCTGAGACTCAGGTGCACCTGGCTAGACCTTGGACTATCCACACCTAAATTTTCAGACTTCTAGTTGGGCTAGATTTTGCAAGCCATCGCCAACAGACACACACACACACACAAAGCGAAACTTTATTTTATTAGTACAGACAGCGCAGAGTAAGACTTTTACTATTTTGACAAAATATTTATTACAGTTAGGTGTTCGAACGAAAGCCAATGTTTGACAGGACGTATAACCTTGAAATGCATGCCTTGTATTTTTTATTTTATAAATTGATAGACTGTTAGCAGTTTTATTTGTTCTTGATGTTTACTGCCAACCCCCTTTCATTTTGTATGATTAAAGGAACACCCTGTGAGTAGCACATTTCTTATAATATCGTTTAAAAACTTTAGTTCTATAGAGCTAAATAAATTTATAAATACACTTTTATAGTATTTAAACTTTCAGACAAACATAAAATAGAAATGTGTATCTGAATGTAACATATATATGAACTTTTTCAAATATGTAATATGTAAACTGGCAGTATGTATTGAAAGTATCTGTATTGTAAATATGTATATGAACATTCTGATTAAAATGATTGAAAAATTTTTTTGAAGATTATTCTAAGAAAACACTTTCAAAAGATTTATGAGAATATACGTCAGATTAAAAAACATTGAACGTAGAATAATATTTTTATGTGGTAGGTTAAAGCTATATCGAAACTTTTGTGTTCGGGTGTATTAGTTTTTGCTTCGAAAAAGTATTCGCCACTCAGTAATAGGGACATAGAAAGAGAAAATTCCCGAATAGATGGGAAATAACTGGAGAATAAAGTTACAAATTTGTAAGAAATCTCACTTTCTGTCAATAAATATTTTATACTATCTGAGTTTTGCGATTGGATCTCATATCGAAAGATTAGGAAAGTCAGAGATATTTTTCGCAGAATGAGGACTAAAAACCAGGTCAACTACTTTGTGCTTTTGCAAGGATAAAACATTTGAAATAGATGTATAGAATATTTGAAATAGAGCAATAGATAATTCAATATGTATTAAAAAAAAAAAAAAAAAAGTCGTTGGGGGCCACCGTAATACTTACCCATCATTGATATGCATAATGTAAAATATTAAAATAAAAATGTGTAAACCACTTATAAAATGCATTGCAATTCAAATAAAATCGTGGCTTGACGACGTCATAAATTTTAAAGGCTCGATTACTGAATTGCTTGAAAGAAACCTCCTTATAACTCCAAAAATAATAATTCTATTAACTAGCGGTTTATTGCATCTGATTAAGCGTCAAATTTCCAATTAAAATATATCTTTGAAGTGAAATTTGGATGAAATACAGGGTCATTAAAAATCGAAGCGTGTGGAAAATAGGATTCCAAATATCTCGGTAACTCATTATCCGATCGACTTCATGCTTTATGCAATTATTATGTTTTTTATAGTTCATATTGTCTTTTATATTCATTTCTTAAAAATAAACAATTTCGAAAAATTTTATATACCTTTTATCAGAACGAATATTTCGAGAGTCCGAAAAAAATAGTTCCGGTTAATCGAGGTTATTGAAATTAAATAGGCTTCTTCACATTATCACATACTAAGTACATACCAAATTGCAAGTCTCTATCTCAATTTGTTTGGGAGATAGAGCGTTTACAGACACACAGACACACAGACGGACGGCAATTTTTTTTTTCTAAAAATGTGTTTTTCGGAATCTTCAGTGTTTGAAACGTGTAAATCCGTCAAAAAAATGTTTCGATTTTCAAAACGATTACAAGAACCCTATACTACGTATGATGGGTAAGTAATAAATAGAATATTTTTCTGAAATTCAAAGTATTTCTTTGAAATCCAACATTATAGAGGCATTAATGACGAATACAAATACTTTTAGCAACAAAAAGGACACTAAATGCAATAAAATAGATGAAGTGATTTTTGTGTTATTGTAGAAACAAATACAAATAAAGTATATATCTGTAAGAAATTGCGTCGCAAGATGTTACATTATGATGCTATAACTATTAGCGATAATGCTTTACGTCATAAAGTATTTATTTCCTACAGTATTAAAAAGAGCTGTGAAACTCAAAGTATTTCTTTGAAATCCACCATTATAGAGGCATTAATGACGAATACTTTTAGCAACAAAAAGTGCACTAAATGCAATAAAATAGATGAAGTGATTTTTGTGTTATTGTAGAAAAAATACAAATAAAATATATATCTGTAAGAAATTGCGTCGCAAGATGTTACATTATGATGCTAATAACTATTAGCGATAATGCATTACGTCATAAAGTATTCATTTCCTACAGTATTTACAGAGCTTATTTTATACTATAATTTATGTGTAATTTTCTTAATTTTTGTGTAAAACACTTGTGACTTCAGAAAATTAGTTGCAGTGTTTAAATTTGTAATAAACTTTCTGAAACAGAAAATAATACGTATTTGAATTTTTTAAACATGAAATAAAATATTATCATTAATAATCCAACATGATTAATATTAGACAATCTAATCTCTCTCTCTCTCTCTCTCTATATATATATATATATATATATATATATATATATATATATAATTATAATATCTATGAATTTCAAAAAACATATCAAGTTCTATTCTACTTAAATCTCCAAAGAGATAATCAATGATACTGTGTATACAGAATACCACATAGCTAATAATTAACATGTGCAAACATAATATTACCATAGCTGATGCTTCAATGGTAATTGGCCAAATTTTACTCATACCAAAAGAATATTGAAAAAAGAAATAGAGAGAAAGGGGAAAAAAAAAAAAAATATATAAATTGGAGTTGCAATTATATATATATATATATACGTGTGTATGTAAATAAACGCGTGTGTTCCTATATTTCACTTTGCAGCCACAACTGGTTGCATGTCGTTAGCTGTGGGGGTATGGGAGATATGGTGGTTGAAAGTGGTCGACATAGGGCATTTTCATATTTCGCCCAAAGTGTTCTAAAAAATGTTTGGAATCCTCTTCTACGGGAATTGGTTCATTCAACTTAATATGAACTAAATAAGATATAAATAACTAAGTAACATTATTTCGTGCCCCTAGCGGTGGAAATTGAAAATAAACTGTATTGCAGTGGGTGCGTAGAACGCCGTAGTCAGCGGGGACGAGTGCAGAAGTTTCGTTCAGAAAAAGGCTTGTTTAGAACAGAATGCGCGCCAAAAATGGCTGTTTTTATCGAAACCGCAAAAGAAAGTTGCTGATTTCCGGGCAACGCCAGACGGATCAGCCAGTATTCTATAACTAGAAAGGTTTTTTTGAACTAGCAATAAAAGATATTCATAAGCATTGAAATTTTTATTATTATTAATATTTGACAAATATAATGGATTTCAATTTCGAGAAAACCTTTTCATATTAAATTAATAAAATATTTTAAAACTATATAGCTAGTCGTATGAACTCATAAAAATTTGTTTTTTGGATTATTGAAGGTTGCAAGTTTTTTTTTTCTTTTTTAAATCAAATTTGGGTGTTACTTTAGAAAGAAAATATAAAAGTTTCCTTCATTTTTATACAGAGGTAGGCTTTAAGACAAATCTTGAAATATTACACGATAGTAATCCAAATCGATTGGTACTTATTTTATTTTCTTAACATTACGTGCAAGAAATTTAACAAGTGGTGTCCCATTTTTATGACATTTTGCATCATTGGAAATTTTCCCACCTAATTTTTAATTATGTATCTGTATAGCTACAAATTTTTTATTTGCATACTGATAGTCTCGTAAAACGTCAGTAGAAACGTGCGTTAAAACAGTCCCGTGATGTTTGAAAAATGCAGAACAATTCTTTCAAAAATTCAGAAATATATTTTTTACAAAAATTCAGAAATATATGTTTAACAAAAATTCAGAAATATATTTTTTACAAAAATTCAAGTATATTTTCATAATTTTGTTTATTTGTTTGTTTGTTTTAATGTGTATTTTGTGACTATACATGAACATAACATTTAGTGTAATGCGAAATTGTCTTAATATACAAAACGTTGAATATTTTTGTTTTTATCAGGTCTAAAAATTAAATCTCGTGTTACCACATGTGAAAACATCTGTATGTAGCAATTTTATTTATTTACAATACGCATAATTTTTTTCATGTGAAAAAAAAATCATAAAATTATAATTTGATTCTTCCAAAATTTAAATTTAAATTTCTTTTTTAGAAAATGTTTCTTAAAAGGCTGCATAGGCTATGTGGTTTTCGGCTAAATGTTCGCGACTGATAGTGGATAAAGTATATATAATACTTCTTAAAGATGAGTTTTGCAAAATTATCTTTTTTCTAAGTTCCTGTCATATAAGAAATTTCTTATAGAAAATATAACCTATATTTTCGCAGTAATGGTGTAAAGAAAACTATTATTTTAAAATATAAATTGATTTGCAGGAGATATATCATAAAAATATTTCCTTTATATTTGTGTTTAAACAAAGTATTTTAATTTATCTACAGAAATATGCGAAAATAAACAATTAGTCTCTTAATAAAATGAAATTTTAGTCTTTTAAAACATGTTTAGCACGCGAGAATTAATTCATTTCTTTTGTGACTTTTAGAGGTAATTATCTGACCCTTCTGGCGTTGCCCGAGCCCGTGATTATAAATTTAAAGAAACCTCAAGTTTGTATGATTTTATATCTTTAACCCGATTTTGTATTAAATTATATTATTAAATGAAAAATTCGCGAAAACAGATTGATATTTAGTGATAAAAGTGCTCGTACGGTGACATTTTCTTATATTTTCGCCTAGGGTCGTTTCATAGTTTTACAAAAAGTTCTTGTTGTCGAAACTTTTTGAAAATTCATCAGGTATAAATATACCAGTCTTCCATCCCGCGTAAAAATTTCGTGAAAAACATTTGTTATCTAGTTGTAAAAGAAATACGTTTAGATCTCGCATTTTCGCGTTTGTTAGTTTTCGCGTCGCTTCTTTAACATAACAGTAAACAAGTAGTTCTCATCTTCCGAAATCTCTGAAATTAATCGGTTATAAATATAACTGTATCCAAGCACTCTGAAATTTTAATCGGTTATAAATGAAACTGTATCCAAACTCTCTAAACATTTAATCGGTGATAAAAAGAACTGTATTAAATCTCTCTTTAAAATTTCTTGAAAAATAGGCATATTTAGTTGCGAAAACATGAGTCGAAGCAGATTGATACCTTTCTTTCGCAATTTTTTTTCGGAAATTTCGCTGATATTATTTTAAAAAATATTTCTACACGTTTGAATGTTTCAATAATTTTGTATGTGATGCAAATTAGATATACAGAAATACTCTAAAAATATTGTATCGAAATACGAACGTTTAATTACTTTAATTATTTTTAATTAGCGAAGAAAAAAGATCGTCTGCGTAACGCACGAAGTGACCTGCATTTGCCAGTAGTTTTGAAAGAGTTGGCATTCATATTTTTAAAGCCGATTGCTCCGTCCATTAAAAGAAGGTTTATGTTTTAAGAAAATATTTTTCATTTGTTTGTATCACTAAACTTGCGTACTGGAGGGGCGTGGCCATAAGGGGGAAAAAGTGTTTCGGGAAAACGACCGTTTTTGAATTTTTTTCTTTCAACGTGTTAAAAACAATAATTTTTCAATTTGCTTATTGCATTTGAGACGTAAAAGTATTATCTTTTTGATTATGTCTTCTAATTAATATATAGACTAATTTTCATACAGTTAAAACTCTACGTCAGGACCTGCCTTCGATTATCCTCACCCAAAATTTCAGACTTGTACATGCAGTACATTTTGCTATCCATCGCAGACACACACACACAGAGAAACTTTGTTCTATTTGTAAAGATTATACCAATTCACCGTAGAAAATAATTAGAAATCCAGCCGGTTACAACTGCAGCTTCTCCAGATGCAAGATAAAGGAAAAGTAATGTTTTAAGTCTTAATAAAATATGTAGAAATGTATATAATATTTTTGTACATTTGGATGATAAGAGAACGCGTTACTATTTTTTGAAATATTCTCTGAGTGGTTTAAAATAGCACTACGTCTTTGAAATATTTATATAAAACTTTCTCAAATAATACTTTCTTTGCTGAAGTTCAGAATATTTTTGTTTAATGAAATTTTTTATATGTGCATGTTTACTTAATTGTTTAGCTTTGTGAAAAAATAAGTATCTTTTAGGAAATGTGAATGCAATAGTTATTCGTTATAACATGTATATAAATCTTTAATGTTTATTTATATATATTCAATAAAAAAGATTTCTCTTCGTCCAAATCCATTAATGGAAACAGATATTTGCACAGATTTAAAATATATCTTATCCAATATGCATCATTCAATCTCCTAATCTTTCGATATGAGATTCAGCTACAAAACACAAACAATATCATATATTTACTGATCGAAAAATCCATTTTACTTCAGTATGTTTCCATAATATTTCTTTCAATACTACTGGATTCAAATGTTTCGCTAAGAGTAAAATATTTATATTTTATCGAAAAAATTTAGTTGTTGAATAGGTTATTGAAAGAAAAACAAAAATTAAGAAAATATTTAAAACCCATTCTCCTTAAATCTTTTTTAACGAAATCAGTTGAAATAATCATGGTGAAATGTCCGAGCTTTCACCCACCTTCTATATTTATAAAAACGGACCAGTAGGGGACACTTTTTTTTGTATTAGGTATTTGTAACGGACCAGTAGTGGACACTTTTAAATTTGAATTAAACAAAATACTGTTGGAAAGTAGCACAGGCGTTCACGCGACTCGTGGAATTGCTGATACAGCCCTGTGGTGTTTGGAGCAATCAGTTTAGGAACACGAGTGTATTTCAATTCAAAAAATGCAAATTTGCAAACATGGTATCTGTATTTCTTGTAGTTTGAATTAAGGTAAGCCTATTTTTGCCGTTTTTTTTGTTTGTGCCTATCTTTAAGCAAAGTTTCTGTACCTTTTGCTTCACTATGTCTAAAATCCATATGCAGAATTTATTTCTTGTGCTTAATTTCAACTTGATGCATTTTTGACGGGTGTTCACTGCGTGTACCGTGACATATCGACAAGATGTGAACAAAGATTTAAAACATAATAACCTTTGAACAATATATCTAAGCTTTCTAAAATTCCTTTGCCAATATTTAGCGGCAAAATTGGGGATTTTTCAGAAATAAAATTAGATTAACTGAAAAAAAATGAAAATTATTTAACTAACGATATACAATTATTCTACCTGCGCTGACCGCTTCTTTCAGAAACCACCTTAATAGAGACAAGTAAGGATACATTTGAATCATTATTTAAAGCTCTTGTAGAATAATTTGAAAAAAAAAAACAGTAATTGACAGTTATTCAGTCAATATTGAACCTCGAAAAATTACATTTCGAATCATCTAAATGTCAAAGAAATATTACTGATAATAATTTAATTATTACGGACAATAATTTTATCATTACAGACAATAATGTTAGCAATGATGAATTGTTTAACAGTCTGATAAATTAGATAAGAAAACAAGAAAAGAAGATGAATTATCGTTAATGTCTAAAGAAACGCCTTCTTCGAATAATATTTTAGAAATTAAGCAATCAAGATCTGTTGTTTTAGATTAATAAATTCAAATTATATGTAAAAAATCTCAAAAAGGAAATAAAAGCGTAAAAATTAAGCAACGTACTCTGTAAATTCTAATGAAAGTTTAATTAAAATTTTCTGAAAACAGGCGTGTTTTATGAAATGAAGTATCGCATACTTTATTCAAATGTTCTGAGTTTCTATACCTATGAGTGTTAATAAAAGAACTGAAATTCTCAAAATACATAAATTATGTAATAATTAGCAATCCTCGTTCGCTACGCTGGTTGTTCTTCCAAATGATCCTTGGATCAAACGAATCTAGTGCTTGAGGTCCTACTGCTTTCGACAGCGTACACCCGGGGATATTACTCACGATCCGGTCTATTTTTGTAAACGAATCTCGAATTTGTATGAATTTAAACTTTAAAAAATATTTTCAACCAAACTTATTTTTGGAGACGCACAAACTTCGGTAGCGTACACACCCGAATTGGTATGACTTTATATGTTTCCACGAAAATCTATATAAATGAATGTCGATTCGGTAGTTTATATGGCACAATATTCTAAACAAAACTAAACTGGTGCCAAAGCCACAGCGTTCACAAGTAATTTAAAGAATAAACATTCAACAGTATTATTATGTACTGTAAATTTATTAATGGAAAATGTATTTGGAAACCAGATAAATGTTAAAGATATTATGGACAGCAGCCAAGTATTATGAACAGTACTTCCGTTAATATTATAATTTTTGAGACTGCAAATGCTGTCTGATTTCAAAACGAACGAACTAATACTTTAATTTCCGGAATTAATCGTGGATAATATAATGTTAAAAATAAAAGTACGACTACAATTTGAAATAAAAAAGAGTATTTTTTCTAAAACTTTATCATATTTACTATTGCCAGATATTGATGAAACTTCTAATGATCATTTAGATGTTTCACAAATAAAGTTTGTGAAAAAGCCTTGAAATGAAATAAATCTTGCTGATATTACATTTCACATTCTAAGTAAAATAAATTTAACGGGATTTGAACTATGTTTTTAGTTTAAAAAAATAGATCGTTAGATTGGTGTCTGCTATTTCAAAACATTGTGTTTGTTTATTCTTTTACAGGAACTATTACAAAATTCAAGTTGTTCTCATTTACTGGATTGACCTCGGGACAAGATAATTTATGCACTGTCAGCAAATTATCTAATTTGAAAGCATTTATTGCTGATAAATATATTAAGGATTCAAATTATGCTAAAACTTTCGAAAATCATTATTCAAATAAACATTTCATTTTTTCTTTAAGTTGATGAATTCGACGATATATCGTCAGTTTAAAAGTTTAGGAAAATACAAATGTTTCGTTAATTGAATCGACAAAATTAGCCTAAATGCCATCAGAGTATCTTCTGTACAAACTAAATAAAAATGAAATTCTACCTAATTTATGCAATGCATTTCCAGGAAAAAATCCTACGGCAAATCACACGCGAACTTCAGTTAAACGTCACGCTAACATTAGCTGTCATATTCCTCAAATTCAATTCAGTACATTACCCGTTGGTATCATGTTGCAATCAATGCAACCTCCTGTGATTCAAGAATTAAAGGTTGAATCAAATGTTCCGCAATTTAATAACCAATCAACCTCTATTCCTATCAGTGATTGTGTTCAAACATCATCTAATATTCAAGAAAGTACTCATTCAACTAATGTTATGTGTTTTATAAATACTGTACCATTTCAAACTGTTATTCAAAATATTCAGTTTAGTTACGATGTTGTGAAAAATAACACATCTTCTACAATTCTATTAAGTTCTGTTCACCATGATAAGTGAATACTATATTATGGCACCAGCACTGCCATATCCTGTACAGAATTATCCAAAAGACTTAAGGGAATGGTTACATTTCTTAAAACATCTTCATAATATAAATAAAATTACGGTATAAAGAATTGCTTTAATTTTTAATTCCGTTGTAATTGATTTTTGTATTTGAACATGCAGATAGTGCGCGGCAGCATAATTATGTTCTATTAAATGACAAGAGAATGAAAATCAAGTTTTCGGTGTAGTTAATCAAGGTTTTCCCGTATAAAGTAAATTGACACTACCCAGTGTAGAAGCATCAGTTGCATTGTTGTTATTACGTCTAGTGTCTGAAGTATTTGTTCTTCAATTGCAATTAGAGTGTATTTATTTGTGGTCTTATTCGATGGTTCTGATATAGTAAAAGACTCTCCAGACAAACTAGATCCCTTGCATATATAGTAAATCGAACCACCTGTGCAAAATATAATTTTAGGCATGTTCCATCATTTGACATTCGATCATGTCTAATACTTAGAGGAGCACTTATTAAAAGACTACTGATATTTAGTTATAATAATTAATTTGAAAAAAAGAATTGCTAACTACGTTTTCATTGATTAATTTAAAATGCAATTTTTTTTAAGTCATTTTAAAACTTAGTAAGAACTTTATTTAATCTCATTCAATTTTGAGCTTCATTTTGGATTTTTAAATAATTTAAAGTGTCGAACAGAAAGGAACGTAAGTAACGTTATTGTTGATGAAATAAGAAAGTGTACCTAATATGGTTAGAATAGTTCAGTTTTCTGAATTTTGTTATGAAACGAAAACTTTTTATGTAAATGAGTTTAATCAATTTTTTTATAAATAAATAAATTTTAAAAAACAAAGAAAAAGTTCTAGAATATTAACATTGAAATAATAATATACGTATGCATATTTTTACTAAATGTTTTCAAAATAATTTTGCTAAAGTAAAATTTGGAGTTATTTAGTATTGCAATTAATCACTCAGTGTTTTCTTAGAATCTAACCCAGCTTATTTGATACATATTTTGAATACTTATTTGATTTGTATAGTATTTTCTTCCATTTAAGTTGCAATGAACTTTTATTACACAATGATAGTTTTGATATTTGTATTTCTTCAATATTTTAGCGTAATTGTTTTAATAAGCATTAATAATAATTTAAAAAAAATACTGATTTGCTATTTTAAAAATGCTATGAAGGGACTTTAAAATTATTAGTATAATTTGAATTAATATGACAAAAAAATTTTATAGTATCTAAACATTTACAATGGCATGTTACAAAAAATATTTCAGCCCATTTAACTCGCGGTGTAACTAAATTTAAATTAAACTGTAAATATTTGCTTTAAGTCTATATGTATGTCTATAGTCTCATTATATATATATATATATATATATATATATATATAGGAAAAATATTTATATATATCTATATTTATATCTATATTTATATCTATATATATAGAAGTTATGTGTATAGAATTGTGTTGTATATATTGTAGATAAGGGTTTGCAATATATGTTAATGCTTAGTAAGAATATATGGTTTATGTAATATTACTTGCTTAAATATTTAGGTTGTATTGTATAATATTAATTTGTAATGACATTGAACTTACATGCATAATTTAAGTAATTCGAAATTTTTAATTTCAAAGGAGGGGCGGAAGAGAGAGCATGTTGCGTCATGTCCAAATACTTCAGTATGTACGCCCTCTCGTGACGACTACAGTTCGGTGAGTCAGGGCTCATCCATATGCAGCCACAAATTCATTTCCGCTGCCAGTAGAGATAAAAAGGATAAAATAATTAATTTATAAAAAGGTCAATCGACAAAAATTATTTTATACGCTTCATAAATGTGCACCCTAATTTAAAAAACAAATTTTGAAAAGGTGAAGCAGTAAAGAGGCGGAAAGAGATTATTTCTCTTTGCCGATGACAAGTGTTTTGTTTTCACTAATTTGTAAATATTAAGAAACATATTTGAGGTATCGATGTAAAACTTACCACAGATATGTAGAAAAATTTTCTATATCCGAAAATGTAATTTTTGTAAAGCTAAGAAAGTAATTTTCTTATTTTTTGAAAAAAAATTTGCTATTTTCTGAAAAAAGAAAGAAAATATATAGCAAAAAAAAAAAAAAAAAGTCATTTTTTTATTAATTAAAATATTAGCTCCACTGTTCTACCATATAGAGTTTAACATCATTGTTGTTGTCCGCATCGTTATGAAGTCAATGTTACTGATGCACTTATTTGTGATGTGTAATGTAGATTGAATGTTACAGCATATAAATATCATTATAAATAAGCTATTGCATATAAATATCATTATAAATAAGCTATAGCATATAAATAGCATTGTAACATTATAAATAAATAATAATAAATGAATAAAATAATCTTATTGGGTGAAGATTTCCGTCAAGTCCTACATGTCATTTTTAGAGGTTGAAGATCAGTAACCTGTTTCAAGTTGCATAATGAAGCATAGACTTGGTCTGAATGTTACATTATGAAACTTGCTGAAAATATGCGTGCCGAGAGAGTTAGCAAGTTGGCTGTTACAGGTTGGCAAATACCAAAGGGGGGAAAGTATTAATTTGTCCCCAATTTGCTATCCAGATATACAAGGTCCAATGCAAAAACTTTTCACTGACATCCATGTTAAGATAGTGACATCGCAAAAACTTAAAGGACGAGACATACTTAAAGTGAAAAACGATTTGTCAATTGAAATTAATAATCGTGTTTTACAATGTACTAATGCTAGGAACCGAAAGGGTTTATGAAAGCATTAACACCATCATAAGTGATAATCCACACGATCAACTTCCATATACTGAATAATTTTTAAACAGATTTAATGCCACCTCATAAATTGACATTAAATCCAGGAGTTATCAAAATGTTACTAACAAATTTAATACCTTCTAAAGGCCTGTGCAGTGCATTGGTATAGGACTTATAGTTAGTAACTTGCAGAATAATAGAAGCAAAAAAATATATTATATAAATATAAAAGAAAAAAAATTGATTACAATATTAATGAAACTTTTCTCATCCCTCGAATACCACTTATTCCATCAGACAATAATATGCCTTTTTACATTTAAAAGTATAAAATTTCCTATCCAATTAGATTTTTCAGTGACTATAAATAAAGTCCAGTGTCAAACTTTTTAAAAGGTTTGCTTAGATTTGTCAAAATCCGGATTTAGCTATGGTCAGTTGTATGTGGATCTTTCAAGAGTTAGATCTTTTGGTTCAGTTCCGAGTTCTGAAATTTACAGTTGTGTATATAAATAATATTTCGATGCTGAAGATTAAAAAAAAAAGATAAAAATAGTATTTTGATAATTGTTAATGGTGCAGATACTTTCAATATAATATGATTACACCTTTCTTTTAATTATAAAGATTATCCAGCAACTATTGTGTGCATGCAAATGTTTTTATAAGCATTAAGCAGAAAAAATACTTCTGTTTTCATATTTCTAAATGGTGTCTATTGTCTTATGATGTGTATATATATTTATTTCAAAGTATCTAGTCCTAAGCGGAAAAGTTTTCATGCATAGAATTTATACATTTAATACTGAAATTCGTGTATTCTAATATGCATGTATTTAAAAGAATAGACACTAGAGCGCAGATACTCTCTACGGGATCGGCTAGTTTAAAGTATTTTAATAAGCATTTACAACGATGAATAAAATTATTGAGCAAAAAAAGAATTTAAATTATTTTACAGTTTTACAGTTTTAAATACATTGAAAATTAAAAAAAACATACATATGATTCTTCTATATTTTTGCAGAGAATAAAATACATCATACATCCCGAGGTGGTCATGGATTTATCCATCTGTGCTTTAGGGAATTTCTTTCTTATAAATCCGGATGAAAACTCCCTAAAAGTAGTTTTCTGTATCAGAAAAAAAACTGTAGAAATATCGCAGGTATTTTTTTTTTTTTTACTTTAAAATAAAACGCGAAAAAAATGTACAAAAGATTTTCGTAAATAAAAATTTAACCATTTTTATTATATATTTATTTTAGGTTTTTTGTAACATTAAATATTTACATGGTTTAAGTTTTATTTTATAATTATCAATCATCTATTTTCTTTTGCTTCTTTTATGTTGAAATGACAAAAATTCGAAATCAAAATACAACTCACTATACCGTTTATTGTTCATACATAAATTTATAGTTATGTATTCTATTTATCAATACAAAATAAAATATTGAAACATTAAAAATAATTAATTGTAATATCTTAAAAGAATGAGTATTACAGTAATAAACGACAAACTTATTAAAAAAAATGTAGAATACAATGATAGCAATGTGGATTAATATATAGGGTGGACATAAGTAAAATATATCTTTTTAGAGTTGAAATATAATAAACGTATTTGTGCAAACGCAACACCATTTTATATACATAAAACTTAGACATCGGTTCTCAAGGTAAGGTTTACCAGTGGGAAGGGAGAGGGGGAGGGAATTCCAGATTAGTATTAACGCATTTCTTTCTTTCTTTTTTTCTTTTTTTTTATTGGAAGAAAGTAATTTTAGAAACGCAAAAATAAACGACATGCAAAATTTTAAAATAAAATGAAAATTAAGGAAAATTAATCAATAAAATGAAAATAAAACGAAAATTAATCAATTTCCAAAAATTTCCATTACAAAAGTTCAGAAAGGAAGATTAACAGGAATAATTACATGAAACAGATTTTATAGTTGTACACATGTTTTATATTTAGAAACTTTCACAATTTTTGTGGTTTTAGATTTATTTTAGAAAGGTTTAATGGAATTTTATGGATTAGTATTTTTTTGAAAAAGATCTGTGTTCCTATTACTTCTGCAATATATCACAGGGAGAAAGTTTCACACATGCAATGGTTGGAACGATATTGAATTCCAGATTAGTATTAACGGATTTCTTTCTTTCTTTTTCTTTTTTAAGAAAGTAATGTTAGAAACTAAGAATAAACGATATGGAAAAATTTTAAATAAAATGAAAATTCAGGTTTTTTATTCAATTTTCTAAAATTTCCGTTACAAAAGTTCAAAATAGAAGATTAACTGGAATAATTACATAAAATCAAATTTTATAGTTAGACACATTTTTTATATTTAGAAACTTTTACAATTTTTATGATTTTAGATGTATTTCAGAGAATTTTAATGTAACTTTTTGCATTAGTATTTTTTAAAAAATACCTGTGTTCCTATTCCTTCTGCAATATATCAGACGGAGAATGTTTCACACATGCAATTGTTGGAACGATATTGAATGAATTCAAAATATATTGGGCTTCTGGAAGCGTTTGGCTATATCTAAAACATATTATGTTGCACACGTTTAAACTAAAACAAACATATAAAATATTAAAGCGAAGTATTAACAATCGTATAATATTAATAAATTCTCAAAGGGGCATCACAGACGTATATAAGTTTATAGTAAACTTCTTATGGCTCTTGTACAGGCCTAATACACAGTATATAAATATGCTAATACATACATTATGTACTATACATTTTTAAATTTGCGATAATGTGAATAGAATTTACGTTTACAGAGAAGAGTATTATAGTGGAAGAGACAAACGACTACTTAAATTTGAAAAACAGTAGAAAACAGAAATGCTCCTTCTGTACTGTATCAAAAAAATATATTGTCCAAACATTTTCATCTTTTTGTAGATGAAATAGCAAAATCAAATTGTAGAAAAATTGAGATATGATAAAAGCATAATCACAGAATCCAGATTAACCTTATAATACAAACAAATAATTAAAGACTACATAAATGTTCTAAAAACATATATATCATTTTAGGAAAAGTTTACTGAAGATGTTTAAAAGATTATACTTAATATGCAAACGTGTATTTTCATATAAAACAAGCATCGATAGGCTCCCCCATTTTGGTTTTAGGTGCAGAGATTATACTGAGACCCACAGAAAATATGATTCTGAATGATTTTATTTTAAAACCTGCATATTGGTGTATATTTGCAGATGATGTTTTTATTGTATGGGAGCAAGGTTTGAATTTATTGACGGACTTTTTAGTAAAGATTAATGAAATTTATAATAAAATACAATTTACCCTGGATACAGAAAAGGAAGATCGTTTGGCCTTTTAGTCGTAGAGCTTATGAAAAACAACAAATTTACGATGAATCGAACTGTTCATAGAAAAAATATACGTTCAAAAGCACGAGATCGAAAGACACTTCATCATCTTTAAATTATAAATTGACAGCATATCGTTTTTACATCCATAGAACATTTTAAGTATGTACTGATGGTTATATTAATGGCGAATTTGACAAAATTAAAATTAAAATTATAGCAAAGGATAATGGTTTTCTGAAAGGTTTATCAATAAATTAATATATCAATATATGTAAATATCGAAATAACAATAACCAAGAATATGTAGAAAAACCTACTAAATTTTACAAATTTAAATATATCTCTGAACTTTTTGTAAAATTTAAATATAATTTAAAGAAATATGATATAAATTTGATAGCAACCTTTCTTTTAAAATTGAGAACTTTATTACGTACTGTATTAAAAGTTTGCAACAAACTGTCCTGTCATTCGACCGTTATTATAGAAAATGGTTACTTTACCGTAATTTAATTCTTATCTGAATATAAGCAATAATGTGGTAATAACAGAATTAAATTACGGTCATGTAGCCGTTTTCTGTAAAAAATGGTCGAATGACTGGACAGTTTGCTGCAAATTTTTAACAGTGTATAATAAGATCTACCCAGTACTGATGAAAGAATCTTCGGGAATCTATAGATTTCCTGTCACTAAGGAAATAAATGAAAATGGTAAGACATGTTATAAAGTAAAATACTATATAGGTATGACCTTAAGGAAGTTCAAAACTCGTTTGAAAGAACATATTTCAGATATTAAATTCAATAGAGCTAAAACTTGCACTTTCAAGTCTAAAACCAGAGGAATCAATCAAAATACATTTTGATCAAGATAAAATAATTAAATATATGTGAACCTATTATGAATCAATAACTAATGAATCCATAGAAATTTTATGTAAAAATGATAAATTATGCAATGATTCATTATCCTATAATATTCCCAAATTATGGTATAGACTTTTAAGAATTGATCAAGATGAAATGTGATTATCACATCCCTCTCCCTTTCCTCTCTGTTGGTTTGTTTTAATAGTTTGTTTCATTCTCCAGAATTTAAACGATGCATTTCACTGGTTTTTGACATTGTGTATTTGTGTGCATATGTAACCCTGATGATGAAGGAGTGTTTGCTCGAAAGCGCTCAGTTTTATATGAAAATAAAGTTTTGTATAGAAAGTATAATCTTTTAAACATATTTCAGTAAAGTTTTTATAAAATAATATATATATATATTATATATATTTCGGACATTTATGTAGTTTTTAGTTAATTTTGGAAAATCAATTTTGAAATTTACTAATGCTTATGAAAACTATGAGAGACTCTTCAAAAAATTTTGTGAAAATAAAAATAGAGAACACGTAACACTTTTTTCTTCATATTGATGTTAGCTAACAAAGAACAACAAAACTCTTCTAGATATAATTTGCATGATTTCACTGCATTTATACAGATATATAAAACAAAAATGTCACCAACTTCTATCCATTTGGCCATTTAAGTAACTGTGATATAATTTGCCATTGCTAATATGGTTTTAGGCTTCCTCCATATGAATAAAAATCCACTTTTCAAATGATAAAAATATTTGTTACAGACGGAGGATATGTGATTGTAGAGATGCTTAAGTGGGGGATGGTCAGATAAATGTTGGAAATCACTTGTTTCGACCGTGGGAAAGAGATTTATAAAGAAAGAAATTGTTTAATTTAGCAAATTTATTATACTTATTCAATTCAACATACGAGCTATCTGGAAGTAATGAACAATATAAGCGAAAAACAACAGAACTGTTATTCGCTTCAAAATAAAAAATGATACATTTTACATACATAAATAAAAATAGATTTTTTTTCTTGTGTGATTATAAGACCTTTTATTCACTCAACGTCCAATTTTGACACAAGCAAGTTTTCATAAGGTATAAGGAAGCAGAAAACGTAATTTAAGTAGAGCAAATATATATATATATGGAAACAGACTACAATTTTTAAAAACATTGAATGTTGATTTTGTGTTATATTAAATATATTAAAATTTTAAAACTAAATACATTTTCATTATAAAATATAAGACTAATAATGCCACAGAAAAATTATGCCTTAAGTTTTGCAACAAATCAAACTCTACTTTGTAGATAATTGGATCGCATTATTTGGAGGAGAATTTATAATCATTATCCGAACGAGTGTATGATGTTATACGATCTTGATGAAGAAAAATTATTCTCGTGTGGGAAGTTTGACTATGTAGAAAAGTCATTTACACATCCACATTTCATCATCATGGTCTCAGAAATATAAGTCAGCAGAATGTTTTAAAATCCCTTTATTTTATCGAACGTAAAAAAAAAAAAAAAAAGAAATTTATTCAGGAAAAGTTTGATTTATTATGTAGAAGGTAAACTTGTTAATAAATTTTTATCATAACTTAAATTCTTAATTAAATTTTTAACTTAATAAATATATATTTCTAAAACGCAATCGTGTGATTAGACGTAATTAAAAAAGTAGAATAATATTAATAATAAAATCAATTATACTGATTTACAAGAAATGCTTAGTTAATATACATTTCGAAAATGGCGACATAAACTACTTTTTTAGATTTACTTTATGATAAAAGAAGGTCCCATTTTAATCAGTAGAATGTTTTCTATAAATTGACTTTTCTTCCTTCATCTCGACTGTTTTAAACGATTGAAAATTTTAATGTTTTACTTTATTATCTTTTTTCATGTAATTACCATATTTACTTTAAATTTAATTATATTTCTTATTTTTAATCCTAATCTAAACGCTTTTCTATCTTTATTTATATTTTTTTACACACTCTTAAGTAGTTTAGAGTTTAGACTACTTTTAGAATCCTTCTATCTTATGGCTAATATATATCATGACACATTTGTATCTCTTGAATCTACATGCAAACGGTAAAATTGTCATGGAGTGTCCTCTCAAATAGCATTAGGAGTAGGGTTGGTGCCTCCCATGAACGTTACAAAATTTTCCTTCTTTGTAAAACTTTTTTAAGAAAGCAGACCACTTATCTCCGCAAAATTGTAACACGAGGTCTTAAAAATGTTTTTAAAAAAGTTCATGTCCAAATCCAAACATACTATTAATCATTTTTAGCACAATAATATTGCATAAGCACACTGCGGCTTATACTATATTCTACAACAAATATTTCCGTCCGTGGAAGACAGCACGAGGCCACCTATAACTTGCACGTTCATCAGAATCAGAGATATGGAAGAGTTTAGAATTAGAAATAGAACGAATTTTATCAAAATGCTTAATTACATTATTTTTGATAATTTTTGAATAGGAATTATTTTAAGGTCATTCTGATTGTTTTGATTTCTGCAATACCAGAGGGCTTTCCTGATATCTCTTATAATTTTATTCTGGGCAACCTGAATTTTTTGGATGTTGGAATTTGCCGCAGAACCCCAGATCAGAGCACACTAGAGAGGTATGGGGTTAAGTAACTCTGTATATAAGTAATTTTGTATTGTTTGCCACACTCATCTCATCAGTATAGTACATAAGGTGAGGAAATCATTATTAACTTTGTAAAATTTGCGGGCGCAACATTCGTTGCGCTAGCGCCATGTAAAAGACAGTCTAGATACACACTCAGATATTTAAGCACCAAAGTGCACTAATGGGCCATTTACACTCTAAAAACGACATTTTCAAAACTGAGCAAAAAATACTCAAATACAAGTACGTCGCATAGTCAAAATGGTTCCGAATCAAAATTACTCAAGTTTGAAACATGTATATACTCATTTCTGAAAACATGCACACACTTAAGAATAAAACCTCATGGGCTCATATTTGATTATGTCCATGTTTCAAAAATGAGTATGAACTGACTTCTATGTGCTCATTTTTGAGTATTTCCAGGTTTCAAAAAGGAGTTTGAAATGATTCTAATAATTTTTGAATATGTCAATGTTTCAAAAAAGAGTATGAACTGACCTTTATGTGCTCAGTTTTGAGTATGTCCATGTTTCAAAAAAGAGTATGAACTGACCTTTATGTGCTCAGTTTTGAGTATGTCCATGTTTCAATATTCTGAGTATTTTTGGTATTTCAGAATTGAAAGAATGCTTTCAATAATTGGGTCGTCATATTTGAAACAAAAAGTTTCATAACAAAATTAAAACATCGATTTGCTCAGATTTGAAAGCGTCATTTTTCTCAATGTAAGTTCAAACGTTATGGTAGAATACGTTTCCTTGATAAAAAGACGGCAGTAGATTTATTACAGTTAACTTTAATGCTCCATTTAACAAAAAAGTTTTCAAGTAAGTGTATGTGCGATTGAAGGTGTGAGTATAGTTGAACCTTATCAGTGTTGTGTACCATAATTGTAGTATCGTCCGCTTAAAGTGCGAATAAAGTGTGTGGTGCATGCCTCTCTACGATATTAATATAATTTTGTGTAATAAATAAAATATTTGATACAAAATGTATTTATTCGATCTAATTATTGTGTAAAGTTAAAAATTCTCAATATTTCATATCTGAAATTCATAATTTTATACAAATGAATGAATATTTTCATATCCAGAGAAGTCAAATATCCCTTTTAAATCTACTATTTTTAACCCCGTCCGGCGATTGGATGTAGTAACTTAGAAAAATCTTCAGCAGAAAAACACAATATCTATAGCATAATATTTGAAATACATGTATAAAATATAAATATTTATTATTTATGTTTCTGTGTTTTGACTAGTTAGTACCGAATTCTAAAATACCTTTGTTTGAAATTATACTTCATATCATTTATTGATATGTATGCTTTTTATTTTGATTTAAAGTTTATATAATTGTGTATATTTAAAAATATTTATATCAAATATCCTCGTAATTACTGAAATAAGTTAATTATTAATATTTTTGATAGAAATAGCCTAATAAATCAAATATGTCTATTTACAAAAAAGGATAAACGGCAGATTTTACCGTAGACAGATATACTAAGTTTCAATCATCTGTCTTACCTTTCAGATCATTAAACAAAGTACACACTATAAATCAAAATTATCTATTTATCTTCATTTACAATAAGAAACTGAATAAGGCTTGGGAAATGGAAAACTTTCTTTTTCTCAAACTGTCATTCAAATTTCATCATTAACTATAGAAAAGCTTTAATTATGCTTCCATATTGTGCTTATCAACTATTTTTTTAAAGAAAAAAATGTAATGGATCAAACTGTCCCTATGGTCAAATATCCCCTTTTCCTATATTAATTAATTACTTTCAAAAGTCCTTACATTATAAATTTATATGATTATAATTTATGATGCTTTTTCCAGAATATAGTTATATAATATCGTAATAAATTATAAAATGATAATGATTGCAATTGTTTTTAATTAATGAAATCAATGCACAATTTATTCGGACTTTTTGACTAACTAAAATATATCTTATAAAATATAATAAGAGGAGAGCTTTCCAATTCGTACTGCGTTTCGACTTATGTTTTTATGTGAGCATTTTATTAATTTGCTATCAGTATTTTTTGCACATTTTGTTGTTTAATTGGTGCATTTACTACGGTTTCTTTTAAAATAAATGATCATAAATGCCTCAAGCATGCTTTGTTTACAACGCGTAAAAAATAAAAATAAAATAAAAATCCACATAGAAATTTCATCCACCCAGTGAAAGGCTTGTCATTAGCAGTATTTAGTTGTATATATAATATAAAAAAAGATAAGAATGTTTTATTTTTTTCTTACCTAACAAAATTCAAATATATTATATATTGATACAACTTGTATCAATATGCTTGTATCATACAAGCAACGAAAATACCAAAATAATAAACTATGCAAATACATGCTAATTTAAGTTTTGCTTTAGTTTTTTTCATTAACATGTTTAAAACTTTATTTTTTTTTTCTCCTTCATTAAAATAATTTATTCTATTGAATTCTAATTATTAAAATCTCATGTTCATGAATTATTTTTGCCCACTTTATCTTTCCAGGTTCACAACATTATTACCAAGTTCAAAAATTAGTCGAACATTTCTCAAAGCTTGAAAATATATTGGGACAAATCTAACTTGCTGTCGGTATTTATTTATTTATAAAATAAAATAAAACTTATTATTCTTCCAATAGTTGTGAATAAATATTTGAATAATGTAAAAATAATTACTCCCAAATTATACGAATATATATTTATATTAATTTCTGTGGTTCCACGGTGATTAAAGAAAGTAAATACATCTTTAATTATATAATTATTTTTTCTTTTACTACTTGCTTATAAAGGATTAACCAACGAGTTATTAAACAGCGTGGGATGAAATGAAAAACCTGCTTACTGCTTAATAGGCTGGACGTGAATTAATCACTTAATTACTGATCACTCTGAGATGATAAAGAGCTATCTAACAAATAATTAATTTATATATACAATGATAATTAAAATTAATGAAATTACATTGTTTGGGATGTAAATATTACGCCGAATAAATCTCCTTGTCTTTAATGTAACGCTTGCACGGTACATGTTAATAAGATTATAACAAGCTATTTTTCAGGTTTTTTGCTTAAACTGTGATATTTCGCTACATTCACAGATATTATTTTGCTTATTAAACACTGAAAAATTTTAGAATTTTTTTCTACAGAAAAAATATAATCTTACACTGAAAAAAAATGTCAAATGTTTCTTAATCTACGAAAATATAATATAATCACGAATAAATTTATAATATAAACTCATCCTTGTTAACCATGATTCTGAAAAGTGTTTTTTTATCCTTAGAAACGTCAGACATCAATGGAATTTCGAGATGTAAATAATCATTTATAAAAACAAATTTTCACTTGCTGCCCGTAGTTTTCGAAACGTTTACGAGTAGCTTTTAAAGTGTATTAATCAGTTTTCTAAGCCCGGAATAAAGTTTTTTATGATGCTATCAATTCTCAAGTAAACATTTTCATGCTCAACAAATATGTTTAACTGACAAACTTGCAAAATTAACAGCGTTAACATTAACATTAAACTTAAGATTATTTCGTTACTCTTTCATGTATAGATTAACTTATACAGCTAAAAACGTTTACTTGAGAATTATGACATTCGAAAAACAGGTATTCCAGGCTGAGAAAATTGATTAATACACTATAAAAACTATTAGGAAACGTTTCTGAAAAATACGGACAGAAAAAAAAAAACTTTGCTTTTATAAATAATTTTTTTAATTTTGCAAATCTATTGGTTTCTGGGGATTCAAAAGACAATGGAACACGCTTTTCGGAATTTTGGATAAATCAGAAAATTATATTATATTTTCGTTCATGATTATAGTATACTTTCATAAAATAAGAAACCTTGTTCATTTTTTACATTGTATAAAGATTTCTTTTTAAAATAAATTTTTAGAATCTTTTATAATGTATAGAAATATTTTTTTATCATGAGGATACATTTGAAACTACTATATTTTATCTTTTTACAGGAAAACATTTTTATCTTCAGGAATTTTCATCAGAATAAATCACATTTACTCGGTGCTATTCAATTCAATTACACATGACAACTTGTCATTATTTTCTGTAATTTGTAATACTTTTCTAACTAAAATTAATATTGTTGATTAAAGTTTGAAATATTGCTGTCAAGTTAAATTCAGTAATACAGTTAGTTCGGATGATGTGATTATTTTTATATTAATGAAAAAACATATATCGATAAAAAAAACTCACCTTGTATCTATAAAAAATTCGATTTTCAAATACTTGAAGTAATATATTTTATGTAGTGATTTCAACGATATAAGGGTGTAAAGGTTTTTTTCTGTATTATGTTGTTACAAATTTATGTATTTCATGCAGATCATGCATACTCATGTTTAAGAATTGAAAATTTTGAAGAAATCAAAAGAAATATTAGCTAGAAGTTAAAACATGTGATTAAAATATTTATAATTTGCGTTTAATTGTATTTTACATCTACTAATTGAACCACCATAACTAATTGAAAAAAATGTATCAAGCTAAGATTAATTTAAATCCCACGTAATGATACATAATTACATTCTAGTCATATAAAAATTCCAGCTAATACAGCACATTTACGTACTATATTTATTCCAATATAGAACGATCCCAAAGTGAATTTCTTATATATTCTACCAATGCTATCAGTTGTGAAAGATGGATTACCCTATATTAAATATAACTAGCAAACTTTGACAAATTTACTACATTTTGTGAATACGTACTTTTTTGGTGACCAAAGTTTTTAGATTGAACAGATTTGGGAAAATCCTTCGTCTTATATTCGAATAAATTCCGCAAATGTTAAACACTATCACTATGCAAAAAATACAGAATAGAAACAAATGAAACCAATCATAATTAACTATGTTAAGTTTCACCCATTTTACACATAAACTTTCTTTCATATGTAAAATGGGTTTTCCTTTAATAATTATAATTATACAATAATTTTAATAATTATGGTAAGAGTATGAAATACAACAATGCCGTTATTCATTTAGAAGATTAACACATATATCGTCAAGGTATGGCTTTGAGATTATATGATAGGTTACCTTGAGGGAAAGTAATAAATTGAAAACTCAACTAATATTTCTATAGGGCTTAATGCCAGACATCAAATACATTGTCTATTCTATAATGTGAATTAATTTATTAAGGAAAAAATATAAACAAGCAAAGTATCTATTTAATATTTTTCTTTCTGCGATCATGTACAAAGAAAAATTAAAGACTTGTATCAGCTTACAGCTTAGCAGTAACAAAGAACTTGACTGAATATGCATTATTTTTCATTATACGTTTCTAGAAATACATTCAGCGTAGAGTTAAGATGTAGTGCATTTAATCTTTCCTTCTATTAATTGCTCTTATTCAGAAGGCTTTTTTCCAGTGAAACTTGTTATAGAACAAATATAAAATTTTTTGATTGTTATTATAGAAAATTAGATATAGAGAGCGTCAACTGTTTGGACTTTAACTTGAAAATAGTTGCTCTGTACCCACATAAATGGAAAAAGTGCAAAAAAATAATAAAACTGTAATGGTCTCATGCATGATAACCTCGTAGGAATTGCATCGAAAAACAACCTTCACAGAATTAATTGTGCATAATGTTCTATCTTATTTTTTTTTTTTTTTTTTTTTACCCAGACAAAGTAAACAAATAGTGACAAAGTAACTTGTTATAGAAGAAATTTAAAATTTTTTACTGTTATTATAGAAAATTAGATATAGAGAGATTCAGCTGTTTGGACTTTAACTTGAAAAATAGTTGCTCTGTACTCACATAAATGGAAAAAGTACAAAAAAATAACAAAACTGTAATGCTCTCATGCATGATAACCTCGTATGGAATTGCATCGAAAAACAACTTTCACAGAATTGTGCATGATGTTGTATATTTTTTCTATTTTTTTTTTTTTCAGATAATACATAATGACATGTGCATATATCATTGTGCGCATATACCATTGCGCGCATGTACATATTATCAGTTTATTCATGGTGAGTGATTCAGATATCGACAAGATAAAACACCCATGTTTTTTTTCCCTTCTCAGTTTTTACTTCTTCATCACAACATTATATGAAATCCGTACAATAATGCTTGTGAAACACATCAGTAGATGACAAAGTAATTTCTTTTTTAAAAATTGAGCTGGTTAACCCTGCATTTTCAAGTTTGTTTCTGTTCTGCGTGAGAGATGAATTTCTCAATGAATTTCTGTTTTTAGGCCTAAATAAGCACATGATCAAAGTCCTTTAAACTCTCATCTTTGTATTAATCCATTAATCGCCAAAACTATTAGGTAGGGAACTTTTTCCTGACAGTCATTTGCCACCACAAATTATTAAATGTAATCATGGTTTTATATAATCGCAAAGTTTATGCTATTGAACAAGACAATATTTTTTACTGTAAAATAGTGGTAACTGGGTTGTTAATTTAAGCACACTCATTTATTTTGACCGAGCCGTCAACGCAACACCATCTAGTAATGTGTTAATGTACAACAGGATTGAGTCATAGCTGCATCTTTTACCTTTTTTGTAACTACTAAAATTTTATAGAAAATATTGCTGTATTTAATCGCAGATTTTAACGTTTAAATAAGGAAAATTTTACTATTAAATTTTAGGTGTAAAAACAAAGCGTAAAAGTTTACATCTATTGTTTAAGTTATGACATAAACTATGAAATAACTATTAATAATAATTTTTAATTCCTTGTAAACCTCATATGTATTTCGGTGTGTAATTTTGTAATAAAAGTAAGATTTTTAAACATTTAACATTATTTGTGCTTAATAATCGAGTAAGTACAAATATACAAAATATGTTTTTCATCCATTTAAAAATTATTCATGCATGAAAGTGCTAAAACACAAGTGTCCTTACTAGTATAAAAAAAATCTAGTCTGATTAATGCAAGACATTTTTACCGTAGTTGTCAGGCCATTTGTTTCAATATTCATTCATTTGCGAATTTAGTTTAAAATTTGCATTCTCTCTCTCTCTCTATATATATATATATATTCATTACAAATTTTCCGATTTTGTTTTTTATTACAAGATTATATATTTTAACTTTTAAAGCTACATTTTCGGAAAAAGATTTGTTATAACATTTTATGTCAGAATACATAATGATAGTAACCGAACTTTATGTTTGATTACCACGAACTTATTATGTTTTAAAATAAAAACAAATATATGAAAATAAAAAAAAGTAATACCGATTTTGTTGTTTTTTCTAGTGGTGTTAAAGGTGCTGGGAAAATACATTTTTCCAATTTACAGGCACAATTGGCAACAAAGTCAACGAGTATCCCCACAAATTTAGTAATTACGGGAAATGAAAAATCTCCTGACTTGGTACATCTGTTTTATCTTCATACCTCCCACAGAGATAATTCTCAGTACCAGTTATTTAACGTGCAGGTATGTTGCATTCACACGGAGAGAGCAGCAACGCAGCTTTTGCTTACCGCAAGTCACAATCTCAAAAATTGTTTATGCTCGATTTTGCTTTACATCGGTGTACCGATTACAATATATAATTTTGCAGCTATTGGCAAGTTAAACTACAATTATTAATATAAAAATAATTAATCTCAAAATCTTTATTATATAAGGCATGAAAATAGAAATAAAGTTTCAAAAATCACTAGAATGTTTAAATTAATAGATTTAAAATATTAGTAAACATATTTATTTTATTTCATAAAAGTATTTATTACAGTAACAATTTTTATAAGGAACATGTAAGTCAACTTTTTCTGACAACTTAAATATCTTCATTCTAATATATACATATATATTACATAAATCAGATGTGAACACTTCATTAAACATAATTATGCACAATTCTCTTAATTCAGAAATTATTTCTGTATATAATGAGAATTGGGTTTTTTATTTATATAAAACGACTTGCAATGTAATTAAGTGGAGACAATATAAAAGACATTGTATGAATATGACAAAAAAATTGTCATCTCAATTTTTCAAGTTTATTTGCAAAACCTGTATTTTTATTTTCAGCATAATTAGAAATAATTAAAAGCTGAATATGAAAAAAATGTAATTTATTTTACGTAAAAAAAATCCTGACAGATGAAAAGTACTTCAAATACTACAACTACGGTTATGTTAGTATTTAATAAAATATAACAATATTAATGAGGTAAAATTTTTTGTCAAGAGATTTTTATACAATGTTTTGAAATAATTCAAAATTTATTAAAACAGGATAAATGTATGACTTGTAAAAATGTATTTTTTGGCGCTGAAGATTTTAATTTGTACAAATAGGATGTAAACGAATCATGTACGAATGACTTATCTGATTACAAATCTGATTTTGATTTAACCTTATTTTAATATTTTACATATAGTATAATATGTTTAAGTAATTTATAAAAAATATTTTTTTTTCTCTACGAAAATGTAAACACCAAGTAACTGGAAAAGTTCAGTAACCTGGTATAAAAGGCGAAGCAAAAAAATACGATAAGTAAAATATCTAAGGATGTGTAAACATTCAGGGGAGCAGCATTGATATAAAAAAATGCACGTATCAATACAAATATCTAAAACAAAGAATAGAAAATTTAATGATAAAATCTCAAGAACACTCATGGGTTGTATGCTGGTGCGAAATACAATGATTGCAAAGTTTATGTTGTCCTAAATGTATCCTAAATCAAATCTGTAAAATATCTAAGGATGTGTAAACATTCAGGGGAGCAGCATTGGTATAAAAAAAATGCACGTATAAATACAAATATCGAAAACAAAGAATAGAAAATTTAATGATAAAATCTCAAGAACACTCATGGGTTGTATGCTGGTGCGAAATACAATGATTGCAAAGTTTATGTTGTCCTAAATGTATCCTAAATCAAATCTGTCAAATATCTAAGGATGTGTAAACATTCAGGGGAGCAGCATTGGTATAAAAAAATGCACGTATAAATACAAATATCGAAAACAAAGAATAGAAAATTTAATGATAAAATCTCAAGAATACTCATGGGTTGTATGCTGGTGCGAAATACAATGATTGCAAAGTTTATGTTGTCCTAAATGTATCCTAAATCAAATCTGTAAAATATCTAAGGATGTGTAAACATTCAGGGGAGCAGCATTGGTATAAAAAAAATGCACGTATAAATACAAATATCGAAAACAAAGAATAGAAAATTTAATGATAAAATCTCAAGAACACTCATGGGTTGTATGCTGGTGCGAAATACAATGATTGCAAAGTTTATGTTGTCCTAAATGTATCCTAAATCAAATCTGTAAAATATCTAAGGATGTGTAAACATTCAGGGGAGCAGCATTGGTATAAAAAAATGCACGTATAAATACAAATATCGAAAACAAAGAATAGAAAATTTAATGATAAAATCTCAAGAATACTCATGGGTTGTATGCTGGTGCGAAATACAATGATTGCAAAGTTTATGTTGTCCTAAATGTATCCTAAATCAAATCTGTAAAATATCTAAGGATGTGTAAACATTCAGGGGAGCAGCATTGGTATAAAAAAATGCACGTATAAATACAAATATCGAAAACAAAGAATAGAAAATTTAATGATAAAATCTCAAGAACACTCATGGGTTGTATGCTGGTGCGAAATACAATGATTGCAAAGTTTATGTTGTCCTAAATGTATCCTAAATCAAATCTGTAAAATATCTAAGGATGTGTAAACATTCAGGGGAGCAGCATTGGTATAAAAAAATGCACGTATAAATACAAATATCGAAAACAAAGAATAGAAAATTTAATGATAAAATCTCAAGAACACTCATGGGTTGTATGCTGGTGCGAAATACAATGATTGCAAAGTTTATGTTGTCCTAAATGTATCCTAAATCAAATCTGAAAGAATTCTAAAACTATCCTGTTGCCTTAAAATGAAGATGCAGATTATGTTGTTTCAAATTTATATGGTGGAGTGTATGTTGGTCATGGTTCAAGACAGGATAATTTGAAATATTTCTTATGTATATATTGGAATTCAATATTGTTCTAACATGCTTACATTTTGTCAATATTTCAACAACGTATGGAAGAATTGTTATATTCAATTCATTGCAAATATTTACAATATCAAACCATTTTTTTTAAATATTCGTACACTTTCCAATTACCTTCAGAGTAAAAACAGTATGTCTGACGACTGATATTTAAGTGCAAATATTTCTAATGTATAGCTAACATTTTATCAATATTGTGAATTCATTGGAAATATTTCTGATGAAGTCAATATTTGTATAATTATTGGGCCCAATACAGCAAATTTCAGCAAGCAACAGAAAACACGTCTTCGATTAAATTATTAGAACAACAATAAAAAAAAATACATGGAGCAATAATTTTAGAATACTTTGTAACATATATGTAATGATAACCATAACCCTTTTTGATATTTTAATAACTGAACTATTGTTTGAAATAAAATGCCATGCATGAAACCGCTGATGGAAAAAAATCGCTTTCTAGCGAAAGAAAAAGCATAACAATAATATACGAGCAAGTATTGCAATATGACGTTTGACAAATACTTTTTCATGCATCTTGAAACATCATTTATTTTTCATGTACTTTGTAAGTAAAAAATTAGCCATCATAAAAATTAACCTTGAAAAGCTGTATTTTCATGAAAACACTTTTTAAAAATTATATGAAAACATACGTATATATATATATATGGAAAATCAAGTGAAGGACCTTTTTTAAGTAGCCCTTTTTGCGAAAAAAAAGTAAATTTTATTAAAATGACAGTATTAAAGACGATTAAGTTACTACTACACATTTCTTTTTCTTTTTTTTTTGTTATTTTTTAAGTCTATAGGTTATTTAGATAAAAAATTAAAATGACATTTTCTGTTTTACAGTTTTGACGAGTAACAAATTTAAAGACCTTTCTAATGAATTTCGTTAAAGAGACGTTATGTGCAATTAGATATAAACTTTTACATTCTGTAACATTGCATACAGTTGTCAACAAAATCTTTACATGCATATCGAGTTTACACATGTTTTCATTTTAAAATATAGTGCTTTATGAAAGGAAAAAAAATAATTTTGTTTTACATTTAGTTACTTAACACCTTGAAGGCACAAGTTTATACCACTTAATTTATTTCCCAAATGCTACAATGGCACCAGAATTTTAGAATAAAATTTTCCTTTCGATTTGTACGCGAAGGAAAGCCCTTATTTATTTTCAAATAAATTTTTCGTAAATTGTGGTGTCATTCAATCATTTCAACACTTTAGTAATATAAGTACTTAGTCACTGAAAGGAGTAATTAAAGGGAGATTTTCTGATCTCCTATTGTACATATGGATATTTTACATTATAGCGAATCAAAAGACATTAGTTTGTTATTTTGATTTACAAGAGAACTTTTTTTTCCGAAATAGCTGAAGAGCTCTCAGTCCTACATTAGGCCTAATCACTGATTCAAAATGTGGGCTGTCGGAGGCGGTCTATTTTATATCACTTAATAAAATTATATCATCGTTGAGCGACCCCTGGGCCCTGTCCATGCCCTCTTTTTGTCCCATAGGACAAGGCGAGGAGTTAGTGCTTGGTTTTCTAGTAATTTTAGTTTACTGCAATATTTTTCAAAAAGCTCCATCAATAAATTCATTGATTTGATATCAGGGTTCATACTCAAGACAATTTTTCTTCTTTCAATGTTTCTTAACATTTACACAAAAAATTCCAGAACAACATTCTATAAGCATTTTGAAACCACAAAAAAATATGCTACTAAAAAATTATTTTCACATGATACATGGAATTCCATCATTCAAACATTTTAATCAAAAATTATCAAAATTATTTCCTATATATTACACAGTTGTCAGAAAAGGAAAGCAAAAAGGTTAAACATTTTTGTTTAGCATCATGACCAAGATTTTAGGCTCCATAGTAATGAAAAGAATTACATCTTGATTCAATGCATTTACACAAATTAAAAATAAATGAAAAGATAAATTTGATATTATAACAAAATAACTGCCTTTCCCTAAATGAAACAACGTATAGATGGCGCTATTGCCAATATTTTGCCAAGTCCGAACTGAACTGAAGAGAGCTAGTAACTTTTCGCGGTTCTGTAACTCTGTAGATGTAGTTGAGTTGTAATAGTTAGTTTCGAGAATGGATCTCGTCCCGAGACCAAATGTTGATTTTCTATTGTGTTTTGTGTTTTGTCGTTTTGTGCTGTATATTATTAAAATTGTGATGTCTTAAAATGTGTGAGTCTTTGACAAAACCCACACCAGACCAGCACAAACATTACAAATGGCGCCCAACGTAAAAGAAGAGAAAATCGTCTGGTTTCGAATGAAAGAATCGTCCCGATTCTGAAGGTCTGTGGAATATTTTATACCGTCCTGGATCCGTTTTGTTTGTGAAATCGAAAGAGCCGGCCTGGCCTGGTTCTGTGTTTCAAGGAATCATCCTGATTCAAGTGTTTGTGAAGTCTTTCAGTGCAATGCTGATCTGTTATGTGTGAAATTAAAAGAGACATTGTGTGTTGTTTGTGAAATTAAAAGTGAGATTAAAAGGAAACCACCCCGGTTTCAAAGTTTCTAAAAATCGTCCTCAATCGTGAACCATCCTGGTTTCGAGTCTTTTAAAGTGAAGGAATCGTATGCATTCTACATTTTACCCGCCCATCCTAGTTTCGTTTTGAAAGAAGTTTTAAAACGATTTATCATCACGATAATTTGTGAATCGTCTACGTAATCCAACGTGTATATTCAACAAATATTCCATATATGTTGTGAAATTATTTAGAACCATCCTATTTATTATTTATGCTGTGAAATTTTGTGAAGCATCCGCCCGATAGCTAATTTTGTGGAAATTCACGTGACTTCTTTTTCATTCATCAGGAAAAAAAATCATTCTTATTTTGAAACTATACTGTGAAAAATCACCGCAACCTGCCTTATTTGTTGTTCAGCATTAAAAGTTTAGTGTTTTCAAGTGTGATGTAGTTTGACCTCGAAAAGAAAAACAAAAGATCTTACATCTATTCGCTGCTGTTTTAGTGAATGAAAGTTACGCGTTTCATTTTTTTTTTTTAACTTTCTCTTTATTTTATGGGATGATCATCTATTTCTAATTTATTTGTTATGTTTATAAAAGTTTGGAAGAATTTTTTTTTGCTGGATCCAGAGATTATTGGTTTTTTTTTATTTCTTTCTTTAAACGGTGTATATATATTTTTTGTTTTGTTCATTAGTTTTGGTAAGTTACGAAAGATTAATGACATCAAAGATTTATATTATTCCTTTGGTACTATATACATTTTTTTAATGAAATGTTCTTTAAGTAAAATACATTTTATCTTTATTTATTTAGCTCTATAAAATACGTCATTTCAATAACTTTCTATAATTATTTCTCATATAATTTTTTTAAGATGTAGAGTAAGTATTTTATTTATAAATTGTGTTGCTTTTATCTTTATTGGTGATAAATTCAGATTATCTATAATACTTGTGTTTGAATTGAAAGTTTTATATACGGTAAGTTAAATTGGTAAATGGCTGAATATTAATATTTCGTATAGAGATTTAAATGAGCTCATGGTTAATTGGTAGTAAATTTTAGTATGTTATTAAATTATTTCCTATATGTTTTATCAAGTGGTTATAAAAGTTTGATATATTTATCTGTTTATATTTACCTACTTATAGTTACCTGTAAAGGGAAGGTAGTTGTTTTGTTAGTGATTTTAGGTCAAGAATTACATATAATTTTGCAATTTAAGTATTCTGGGTATAGAAAATTGAAATAACTGCTTTGAGAAAAATGACGTTTCTGGCAAAGGGAAAAAAAATTGATTTATATAATTTAGCTATCGAATTAGACATTGCTCCGGATACAGGTGATACAATTGCGGTCTTACGTGATAAAATTATAAAGTGCGCTCTATTTAAAGATGATGAGCAATTTGTGAAAGAGGCATTCCTTACTATAGTGGATGATAGAAAGAAACAGGAAAGCGCAGAAGAACGAAGGTTAGATGAGACGCGTGTCGCGGAAGAACGGAAGTTGGAGGAGAAGCGTGTCGCGGATGAGAGAGCGTATGAACTAGAAAAACTTAAACTACAAGCTCAAACCTATAACGCGACAACTGTTCCACAGAATCAACTGGATTTCAATCAAATGCGCATAGATATTAAAAATATCCTACCAATATTTATTCCCGAAAAAGATGATATGTCGTTGTTTTTGACAATGTTTGAACGTCAGATGAAATTGCTAAGTGTCCCTAAAGACTTCTGGGTTTCACAATTACTTGGCGTTCTTCCAAACGATATTGCTAAACTTATAGCAAGAGAGCCTGAAACAATGTTTAAAAATTATGAACATATTCGCGACATACTGTTAAATTGATTTAGGTTAACAGCAGAGAGGTTTAGGGTATTGTTCACCCGTAATCAGAAAAGAGAAAATTCTACATGGAAAGATTTTTACTTTGAAATTCGAAATTATTTTGAGGGTTGGTTATCGGAATTAGAAATTGATTCATTTGAAAAGTTAAAAGAACTTATAATTGCTGATCAGATTAAAAGAAAGTGCCCACCAGAATATAAAAATCATTATTTAGATGGTTGTGACAAACTAAATGATCCTGTCGTGTTGGCAGAAAAGCTTGACATATACGAAAATATCAAACCACATTCTCAAAAATCAGCAAGTAATTAAAAAACGCGTGAAACACAGAAATATGGTTTCCCGAGAACTTCAAATGGTCAGGAATTCTCTAAAAATCAAATAACCAAAACTGAAGCTAACGAACATTTTGGAAATTATAAAAATACTACCCCTTCCCCAAAATATATAAACTCGCGATATGTAAACAATGACAAACATGCAACTGTAACTTGTTATGGATGTGGGAATCCCGGGGTTATTCGTTCGAAATGTCCTAAGTGTAATCCCTCTCTTAAAACAAAATCTAAAGAGTTTAATAGCGTAGATCTGTATACCTGTGTAGCAGACTCTGCCCACCTTCCCATCTTGGATGTCCATATAAATGAATTTTACGGTACAGCGTGTACCGATACAGGTGCAACTAATTCTATTGCTGGAGAAACTTTGTATAAGTTATTAAAAGGCCAAGGAGCTTATTTTAAGTCCAAGGTGATAAAAATGACTCTAGCTAATGGAGGTAAACTTGATGGTGAAGTTCTATACACTGAAGTAACTATCCAAGTTAAAGGAAAATCTTTTCAAACTGAATTAATTGTTTTGCCCAAAGCAAAAGGAAATCGCACTTTGTTGGGTATAGACTTTTTACAAAAAGCAGGAATTGTCCTTGATATAAAGAACCGGAAATGGTATTTTAATGACTTTCCTCATCAAGTATATGACTTTTCTTCTGATGATAACCCAGTGCTTCTGCAGAAAGTACCAAACGAGTTTAATTCATGCGTGTTACGTGAAGAAGAGGGGAATCAGCTACCTGAAGACCAAAGAGAAGAATTAAGCGAATTGTTACGAGAATATGAAGATGTGTTCAAACCAGGGGGAGAGCCCACTCCTTTTATAGAACACCATATTCCTACTGGAGACCATGCACCAGTAGCTGGTCCACCCTATCGAATGTCACCTATGAAGAAGGAATTATTAAAGAAAGAATTGGAAGTTTTACAAGAAAACGGTATTATTGAAGAATGTGAATCCCCATACGCAGCTCCTGTTGTTCTTATACCAAAACCTAATGGTGAAATGCGTCTATGCATAGATTACCGAAAGCTGAATGCAATTACGACTCCGGATACTTATCCACTGCCCAGATTGGATGATTTATTACAGGATGCTACTCCTACAGCTTACATGTCAACCATTGACCTGAAATCTGGTTACCACCAAGTTAATGTGAGTGCCGCTGATAGAGATAAAACAGCTTTCATTTGTCCATTTGGAACATTTCGCTTTGTTAGAATGCCTTTTGGATTACGCAATGCTCCTGCAACGTTTCAGAGACTAATGGATAAATTCCGGTATGGATTTAACAACGTTAAAATTTTGACATACTTGGATGATATCATTGTTCTGTCATCGACTTTTGAGCAACATCTTTCCGATTTAAGATTAGTGTTTGAGAGACTATCCAAGTTTAAACTTCATGCTAACCGTGACAAATGTTACTTTGCTCGTTCGCGAGTCAAGTATCTCGGACATTGGATTACAAGCAAAGGCATTGAAGTTGACCAAGAGAAAGTTGCAGCCATTATGAAAATACCCTCTCCAAAGACTGTAAAACAGGTACAATCATTCTTACAAACTTGTTCATGGTACCGTAGATTTATCGAACATTTTTCTGATATTTCACGTCCACTAAGTAATCTTACTAAAAAGAAAGTTCAGTGGAAATGGGGAACTGAAGAAGAAAAAGCTTTTGCCACTCTAAAGCAATGCCTCGTCACCACTCCTATATTGCATCAAGCTGATATGACAAAGCCATTCATTCTTCGAACAGATGCCAGTGCATATGCTCTTGGAGCAGTTCTACTCCAGGGCCAAGGATCTGAGGAACATCCTGTCGAGTATGCCAGCAGACTTCTTAATCCTGCTGAGCGAAACTATTCTACCACAGAGCGTGAAGCCTTAGCCGTTGTATGGGCTCTAAATAAATTTCGAGGCTATATTGAAGGTTCTGAAATCACCGTAGCCTCGGACCATCAACCTCTCCAATGGTTGATGAGCCTAAAATCTCCATCAGGTAGATTGGCCAGATGGGTGTTGCAGATACAAGCCTACAATCTAAAAATAGAGTATATCCCAGGAAAAGCAAATGTAGTTGCGGATATGCTATCCCGCCCAGATTGTACAGAAGATTCATGTGAAGTGAATACTGTCATAGTGGACTTTCCCATTAAAAGTTCTAAAGACATTCGAGAAGAACAGTTGAAAGATCCAGAACTGAAGAAAATTATAGATCGTTTTGAGACTAACCCCCCTACTACGGATTCAGTTACTTGGACTGAAAGAGGCTATCTAATGAATCAGGGTGTACTGTATCGATACGCCCCTGACTCTGAAGTCGAAGAAGCTCAGTTGGTAGTTCCAACTCATGACCGTGAAAGAATCCTAAAAGAATATCATGATGCTCCGACCGCTGGACACTATGGCGCCGAAGGAACTTTCCGTCGAATTGTTAAAAGATATTACTGGACCGGCATGAGAAAATTCATATCAGATTATGTTAAAGCTTGTCCTGATTGCAACCGGTATAAAGCCTCAAATCAAAAACCAGCTGGACTGCTGCAAACTCCAATTTATGCTCAAAGGCTAGAAACTATCTCTATAGATTTGTTTGGGCCTCTTCCAGAAAGTAAAACTGGAAAACGATGGATTTTTATTGTTGAGGATTGTGCAACACGGTGGGTGGAGCTGTTTGCATTATCACAGGCTACTGCTAGGGAATGTGCATTAACTCTCCTTAATGAAATATTTTTACGTTATGGCTTACCCAGAAGAATAGTTAATGATAATGGACCCCAATTTGTGAGCGATGTCATGCAACAATTATGTCATCTGTTGGACATTAAACAAAGTCTAACACCTGTTTATCACCCTCAAGCGAACCCTGTTGAGCGTAAAAATCGCGATTTAAAACCTCGACTTGCCATTTTAGTAGGAGACGACCATAGCTCCTGGGAAGAGCGCTTATCAGCTGTTAGGTTTGCAATGAATTCCGCAAAATGTGAAACTACCGGTCAAACGGCCGCATATTTGCAATTTGCGCGTGAGATGCGTACACTCGACGATGTTACGCATGATTTAAGAACTGTGATTCATAACGATAATTTCGTCCCTGAAATTACCCCATACCTTAAAAATTTCGCAAACTTTTCATCTAGAGTACATGATCTAGTTGAAGAAAAGCAAGATAAACGTAAATTCTATGCGGATAGGAAGCGTAGAGCAGGTCCAAATTACAATCCTGGAGATCAGGTGTGGGTGACTTTACATCCACTTATTAACGCTAAACAAAAACGGAGTGCTAAATTCATGCCGCGCCGTGATGGCCCGTATACTATCTTAACTCAAAAATCATTAACAACGTATGAAATTGCTCATCCAAATAATCCTAACATTTCGGTAGGCACTTACCACACATCCGCACTCAGTCCATATCGAGGTGCTGATGAATTGCCCGTGCAACCGCTACGGAAGCGTGGTCGACCGCCTAAAATTTCTGATTCCTCGTCGGGACGACTTCGGAACCAGAGGGGGAGGCTATAACAAAATAACTGCCTTTCCCTAAATGAAACAACGTATAGATGGCGCTATTGCCAATATTTTGCCAAGTCCGAACTGAACTGAAGAGAGCGAGTAACTTTTCGCGGTTCTGTAACTCTGTAGATGTAGTTGAGTTGTAATAGTTAGTTTCGAGAATGGATCTCGTCCCGAGACCAAATGTTGATTTTCTATTGTGTTTTGTGTTTTGTCGTTTTGTGCTGTATATTATTAAAATTATGATGTCTTAAAATGTGTGAGTCTTTGACAAAACCCACACCAGACCAGCACAAACATTACAATATTTAAATTATGAAAAATGATTCCGGTATTATTAAGAATTTTAAATATTCTAAGATTGAATAGTGCAAACAAATACCACATTTATTTATTTGTCAGTTTTTTTATTTTTTTTTTTTTGTCTTCCTTTCCTTTATTAAAAATTTCAGTAACCAGTTTTGAGTGATTATTTAGAAAGATTTTATATACAACTTGCATTACGTTTCTTAAATAAATAAAGCTGTCATGAGTACAATATTTACATAAATGATCATCTATGTCATTCACTACATTTTTAACATAACGTTCACAAATTTTTAATAACAAGTTCAGCAGATTGTCATGGATGAGGAAAGCATTATAAAAATCGTCCAATAATTTTTCAAATATTATGATGCACATACAAGCAGTTTTAAATGTAAAAGTAGTTGGACTTTTCAAAGAACCTCTACCTAAATTATGTATTATCTACACTCATCTGAAAATGATTAGACCCCATTCCCCCTTTAACTTAACCAATGAACCTCCAAATCTAATAAGGAAAGCGCCTTATCAGAATAAACCTGTATACCAAATTTGAATCAAATCGAATAATTCTGCATGGAAAACATATTTAGATAAATTAAGGGAGGGATTAGCTCCCCCGTTTCCCCTTTTGCACTTAACCAATGAACCTACAAATCTAATCAGGGAAGCGCCTTATCAGAATAAGCCGGTATACAAAATTTGAAGCAAATTGGGTAATTCTGCATGAAAAACCCATTTATCTAAATTAAGGGGAGGGGGGATTAGCCATCCGTTCCTCTCCTTTTTACTTAACCAATGAACCCCTAAAACTAATCAGGGAAGCGCCTTATCAAAATGGTCTTATATACAAAATTTGAAGTACATCGGAAGATCCTGTATGAAAAACAAATTTATCTAAATTAAGGGGGGAGGATTAGACCCCCAATCCCTCTCCTTATACTTAACCAATCAGCCCCCAAACATATCAGGGAAGCGACTTATCAGAATGAGCGTATATACAAAATTTGAAGCAAATTGGATATTTCTATCAAGACTCATCACGTTACGTATATACATATGCATACGTACATGCATCGTACGTACATACAGAACCTGCGGGCAAATTAGCTCTTAGGCTTTGATAGCCTGTGAGATAATAAAAGGAAAAGTGCCTAGTTAAACTGATGGCTTTGGACTCACAGGCTATTCACACTAATTGTATATTCTACTCACACAATTATATAATTCTGCATGAAATACACATTTAGCTAAATTATGGGGGGATTACCGCCCACCGTTTCCCTTCTTTATACTTATTCAATGAACCTCCAAATCTAATCAGGGAAGCGCCTTATCAGAATAAACCTGTATACAAAATTTGAAGCAAATCGGATAACTCTGCATGAAAAACCCATTTATCTAAATTAAGGAGGGAATTAGCTCCCCCATTTCCCCCTTTTATACTTAACCAGTGAACCTCCAAATCTAATCAGGGAAGTGCCATATCAGAATAAATCGGTATATCAAATTTGAAATAAATATGTTCATTCTGCATGAAAAACCCGCTTATCTTAATTAAGGGAAGATTAGTCCCCCGTTCCCCCTTTATACTAAACCTATGAACCCCCCAAACTAATCAGGGAAGCGCCTTATCTACGTAACCTATGTATGAACCTATATACAAAATTTGAAACAAATCGGATAATTCTACATGAAAATCTCGTTTATCAAAATTAAGCATGGATTAGTCCCCCCTACCTCCTATTTATACCTAACCAATGAACCCGCAAAACTAATCAGGGAATTTCCTTATCAGAATGAGCCTATATACAAAATTTCAAGCAAATCGTATATTTCTATCACGAGTTATCGCGTTACGTACATACGTACATACATACGTACGTACGTACATGCAGAACATGTGGGTACATTAGCTTTCAGGCTTTGTTTGCCTGTGAGCTAAAAAGTACTCAGAAAAGCTTCCAAAAAATCTTTGGCGTGAAAAGAAACTTTGTTTTTATAAATGCCTTTTTAAATTTCGAAAATATATTGGTTTCCGATTTTTTCAAAGATAAAAAACGCTTTTAGAAGTCATGGGTAACTCGGAATAGATTATTGTCTATTTTCGTTCGTGGTTATATTATATTTTCATAGATAAAGAAAAACATTTCTTTTTTTACAGTCTAGCTTACACGCATGTCACTTATTTTCTCTATGTATTTATTATAGATGATATTTTATTGTGTAGGGGAAAGTTGTCCAAAATGGGGACGCTAACATATTTCTGTCTGGAAAAAAAAAATCTATAAATAAGAAAAATGTGGCAAAGCATTTCCCGTTTAGAGCATGTCTTAGACTATGAGATGGCAAGGGGATTTTTTTTAAAAAATCCTTAGTATAGGCAAAAAAATCATTTTTCTGAAAAATGTTCGAAGTCCCTGTTTTGGACAACCGGGTGGGTAAAATGGGGTACTCATATGAAATAGCATATAAATTCAAGTTCTACTGCGAAATTTTATTAGAAAAACTTGTTTTACAAAGAAAGATTGACTTTAATGTAAAATCAAAATGCAGATAAGGATACCTTTTTTAACAGTTACTAGAATGTCACAAAAAGTAATCAAATACAAAAGTCACATATGAAATTGACATCGCTTTCGTCAACACTTGAACATGCTTCATGGGCCCAACCTCGACAGCTGCTACATTGAATCCACCCCTCTTTGTGTTTCGAGTCAATGTAAAGCTCATTACAAAAAATGCAAGTGTCATCGCTATTCTCTTCCTCATCAGATGATAACGGATCTTGATTTTTTTTTTCTTCTCATTTTTAGCTTTTGGATATTTAGGATTGGGTTCGGTGGGTTTCTTGACCAATTTTCTTTTCAGTTTATTTTGCTTTTCATTTTTCTCCTGTTCCATAGCTTCCAATTCTGCTTTATAAGGCGATGAAGTGAGTATGGCAGTTTTACCTCTCCTCTTGTCATTCACTTTTTTTTTCATGCGTTCAATTTCTTGTGGTGGAGGCATTATTATTTTCGGTGAAATGTTATATGCTGAACATGTCTGGGGTTCTATAGCTGGAGATATTCCAAACGATGAAGTGGAAGGTTGGGGTGTGACGATTCCATCACTCGATGCTAAATGACGTTCTAAAGGGTTGTTAGCAGGTTTTTCAGTTGTTTCTAAAGGCGCAAATAAATGTTCAGGGAACACATCTCTGTTAAAGGGATATATCCCTGTTTTTTTAAACCCATTCATAGCATTTTGCACAGTAGCTGCTCTTGAAAATGCATTTTTGAAAAGGTTTCCGACCTGGTAAATTGTCACGTAGCGTCCAGGGTGATGTATGTGCCATTTCCTTGTCTCTTGCTCATAAAAGGCACTAAGTGGTGCCATGAAAGAGACATCGAGTGGCTGCAACCGATGTGTGGTGTGAGGGGGAAAGCATATCAACACCACGTTATTTTCCCGAGCAAAGTTCACCAGTTCCAAGCTTTTTGTATGGGAATTGTGGCCATCAAGTATTAACAACACTGGCTTTGTAGGTCCTGGATTTGAATGTTCCACAAACTTCTTGAACCAAACAAGGAAAGTCTCCTTGTTAATCCAACCACTCTCGTGATATACCGCAAATGATCCAGGAGGGGCATCATCCATCAAGAGAGCATTTTCTCGCTTTCTAGGAAAGACAAACATTGTTGGAACGAAATTTCCCGCGGCATTGACACAGATTTCTGTTGTCACAAGTACCCCTCGCTCGGCTGATGCCAAACTGCCAACTTGTTTTTTTCCACGCAAAGCAAGGACTTTAGATGGCTTATTGGACACTGTCAAGATGCCTGTCTCATCTACATTGTAAATATCATTGGGTGAGAATTGATATTTTAGATACAATGACTCTAATAAATCAAAGAACATTTTGAGAGCGACGCGATTAAAACCTTTTGCACGCGCCATTGAGGTTTTTTCAGGATTACGTAGAGCTAATATTGGATGACGTTTTAGAAATCCATAAAGCCAGTCCTTTCCAGCCATTCTCCGTTCCATGTTAAAAACATGCGGAATTTTGTTTTTCTCTGCTAGCTCAAACGCGAGAGTTCTCAAATCTGATAGCGTAACGAAAGAACAACCTCTCTTCCAAATGTAACAGATGGTCCACCAATTCCTTTTCGTGGGCTTCCGAAAAAACTGTTTTATATCTTCCTAAGCATTTAGCAGCAGCCGCTTGTGAAGAGAGCTCCTTCTGTCGAGCCTCTTTCACCTTCCTCTCCAGAGTTGTCTGTGGAACGTTGTAGGCTTTAGATGCTCTCCTGTAACCCATTTTCCCTTCTAAAACTTCTTGGATTGCACCAGCCATGCTCTCTGTCGACCAGCTCTGTCGATCAGTTTTCCTTTGATAGCGCCCCATCTCGTCTTCAAATAAAATGATAGTTCTGTAAATAACAGAACAAATTATCATTTTGACATTAAAAAAAAATTATACATTAAATTTTATTTTTGTAACTTAAATATTTATTTAATTTAGTTAATCAATATTAAATTAATTGTATTTAATCTATATTAAATTAATTATATTTAATCTTTGTAAAAATAATTACATTTAATCATTATAAAATTAATTTTATTAAATCGTTATAAAACTAATTTTGTTTAATCTACATTCGTTATGCACACAAATAATCTCTTACACTCAATTTAAGCACTTAATTCACAACATAATATCTCAGAATTAAAGCAAATTAAAACATATTTCAAAATTGTTATGAGACGTTCAAAACGGGGACGTCCCCATTTTGGACTACCCTCTATGTCCCCATTTGAGCCGACCATGACGAACGCTAGAAAACATGGCATCTTTTCACACACATGTAAGATAGAAAATGAAGAAACATATCAGAATATAACTTAAAACTAGAGCGAAAAAAATGATTTACTTACCAAAATTGAATCTTCAAATGTAAATTCATACAGCTCAATATAGTGCAGGGGCAAAATCGAACTTTTTTCTTGCTAAAAATTCAAAACTTCGTAGCAGAAAGAATAACAGCAAATTGCGTCAACAAATCTTTTCAAAATGGCAATCTGATGTAAAGGAATAATAGTAGTACATTGGATCACCAGATGTCAGCACTTATCAGTGAGAAACCGAATGTCCCCATTTGACCCGCCGTCCCCGTTTTGGACGACTCTCCCCTACTAGCTAACCCGACCGCTGATACTCGGGCCCGTGATAATAAATTAGAAAAAAAAAACAAGTTTGTATAATTTTATATCTTTAATCCGATTTTGTATAAAATTATTCTTTTAAAAGAAAAAATCGCGAAAAAATATTGATATTTACTGATAAAAGCGCTCGTAAGTAGACATTTTCTTGTTTTTTTCGCGTATGGTCGTTTCATTATATTTCAAAAAAGGTTCTTTTTATTGGAACTCTTTGAAATTTCTATCTGTTAAATATAAAAATTTTACAATCCGTGTAATAATTTCGTGAATAGTTGTAAAAGAGATATGTTTTCTTTCCGCTTTTTTGTTTGTTTGTCTGTTTTCGCGTCAGCTCCTATAACATTATAACAAAAAATAGTTCTCACTTTCTCTCTGACATTTTAATCGATTATAAATATAGCTGTATCCAAGCTCTCTTTAAAATTTTGTTAAAAAAATGCATGCATATTAATTAGTGAAAACATGAGTCGAAGCAGAGCGATTGCACGCCGAAACACCCCACTTTTCCATTTTTTTTTCGAAAATTTCTCAGATTTTATTTTTTTAATATTTATACATGCTCGAATGTTTCGGAAATTTTGTAGGTGGTGTAGGTATGGTCTACTGAGATGCTTTAAAAATGTTGTATCGAAATATGGACATTTAGTTACTTTTAGCGTAGAAAATGATAGTCTCCGAGAGGCGTAAAGTGACCTGTGTTCGCCGGTGTTTCTGAAAAGGTTAAGATTCGTATTTCTGAAAACCGATTAAACCGTCTATTAGAAGAAGATTTCTACTTTAAATCCATATTTTTGGTTTGTCGGTATCTTTAAAATTGCGCTCTGGAGGAACGTTGCCATAAGCAGGAAAACGTCCTTTGAAAAAAACAACCCATTTTGAAATTTGTTTTTCAAAGGTTTAACAACGATATATTTTTGAATTAATTGTAGTATTTGAGACGTAAGAGAATGAATAAATACTGAATAATGACTTACTGAGTAACGACTTATTGAATAGGTCTTACAATTTTAACTGTACCGAGTGGTTTGGTTGAAATAAGCCGATTTAAAACTACGAAATAAGAGAATAAAAACTCGCGTTCGGTTCTTCCATTCCCTCCTGATAGGTAATCGGGTTTTGAGCATGGGCAAGTGCTGAAAGCGGGCTCGCAAAAAAAAAAAAAAAATGAATTATTGATGGGCTTTTAATTAATATATGTGCTAATTATCAAAATATTAAAAATCTGAGACTCAGGTGCATCAGGACAGGCCTTGGATTATACTCATCTAAAGTTTCAAATTTCTGGGTGTGCTAGATTTTCCTATCAATCGCAAACACACAGAGCGAAACTTTCTTTTATTCGTATTGATTATATTTTAAACATCCTTTTCGTGTCCGGCAATATATTTTAAAATGACAAACGGTCGCATCCATTCCGGATTTATTTATTTTCCATAGACTTATTAAACACATTGTATAAATATTTATGAAATACATTTAAATTTTATATCTCCATAAAACACCCTTTATCTACAAAGAAATTTTACTGTTTCATAAAACGTATCATATTCAATACTGTTAAACGTTATTTTTCAGTTTTTTTTTTATATTGTTTATATGCGGCTTCAATTTTACTAGGTTTTGACAGTTTACAAATTAAAATATTGCTAATATTGCTAATAATGACGTACGTCAATGGAGAAAACACGAAATAAATTTATGTGACTCATCATTCTGTATGTAAAGCGTAGAGTATCATTTAAAAATAAAATTATGAAATCAATTTCTATGTAATTTGTACAAGTTAAATTGCCGTCATACTTAAAATAAAACAGTTCTACCTATAAACTAAAAGTATGTAGAATGATTGAATAAAAATAAAGTATTCTTCTCTATTTTGATACTTCGCACATAAGGCGATTAATATAGTTGTTATAACGAATTTATGAATGAAACCAAAAAGGGAATTTGGCGAGTGTGGTAATTTTTAAACGTTCAATAAATTTTATTTGATTATTTTTTTTCTCAATGTCTTGATAATGTGTTAACAAATATTTATACATAGCTTAGTTCTATAATAATTATGAAGGTGAAAAATGTAAACCTATTTATAAATTCATTTCGTTAAAATAATCTACTTATGTATTTCGGTGGTTTCTACTTTACAAATGTTTTCTATTTTCCCTTTGAAGATTATAGAGAACATCTTAATATTTCTTTCTTTTATTTTAATGTGTTTTGTGTGAAAATATTAAAAATATAATAGCCCTCGATAAATCTATTAAATTCTGACTTCCTTTTTGTATTTCACCTCTACTCCCCTAAGAATACGATCAAGTACGGGCTAAAAATAAAAATAGATGATTCCCAAAGAACAGAGAATGTCAAAATAATAATAATAATAAAAAAAAAATTCGGAATTCAAATTGATTTTACAAATGTCATTACTTTTTTAATTTTAATACAATTTTTTCAATGGTTTTTCTGTAGTTTTTACTTAAAAAAGACAATAAATGTGAAATAATAAAGATTATCTCTAGTTTCTTAAAAAAGTGTTTATTCAAAAGAAAATTTATTTTCTATTTAAATAGATCGTAAAACTAAAAACCTGATTTAATTGTATTTTTTAAAAAATTTGAAGACATAAAAGTATAGCATATTCAAGCTTCATAATTGAATAAAAAATCATCTTTCGGCAAATTCAAAATTAGAAATCACATTATCGTATATATTTTCTGTTCCACATTGAGCTAAGCGGGAAGGTTTAAGCTTCTTGCATTTAACTGGACAATTTTTAACTCTGATTCATAAAGAAAAAAAATCTTTAAAAAATACATAGATTTTTAATTGATATTTCATTAAATATGATGGTTAAATATATCACAAGGATACTAAATGTGGAAGGGTTTATCACATAAAGATAATTTTTAATACGTTTGTTTCAAATAGCTAAAATAGTTTGTATAAGTTCGTCAATATGGCATCAATTTTATTCGAGCAATTGAAAAATTAGAAGCCAAATCTTAAAAGAACGAAATACCTTTCAGAAATGCAATCATTGAGAGAACTATCATTATTTATGATGTTTGCAAAATTACCTAAAAAATCACGTAATCTAAAAATTGTAATTTTCACAATTTTCATTTAATTTACATTGCAAGTATGTTTTTTTACTTGATTTCTCACCTTAGAAATTAATGAAATATTCATTATTATAAAAAATTTCTAAATGCTAAATAAAATCTGATTCCTTTTACCTAACAAACTTCGAACTTTTTTCATGCCATGCAATGCAAATACATCGGGATGACACGTAAATATTTTATAGATTAAAATTTAAGCTAAATGGTAATTACTTGTAAATGCACGCACCAGAAGTGTTGCATCCACTCTCGCAACAGTGCACACCGGTGATCTATCCAATATTCTCTTTAGATGTGGAAAAAATATCAATCATCCATTTATAAAAAGTCATCTATTTATAAGGTAAAGAAAGAAATCATAATTAAAAAAAATCTTGATGAAAAATAATAAGGTTTTGAGAAGATATAACTTTAAAAAAAAAGAAAAAAGTAGATCACTTTCGAGATAAAAGATTAAATGTACAGTAAATGGCATGGGTACTTTTAATGAATAGTGGCAGCAGCAGAAAATCTAAAAGACTTTTACACTAAAAACAGTAATATATCACTGGGTTTTTTTTTTAGGATTTCAGCCAATTTAGAACTAATAGACGGCTGAGTGATAAATTAAAGTTCACTGAAAGATCAAGTTTCACAACAAAAAACAATGTAGACTATTGTACCAAATTTAATTTTTAAATCAACTGGTGACATAAATTCAAACAACATGCAATGGTTTTATATAACTATGTTTGAATAAAATAAAATGATTTTGGAGTTCATGAGAAGTAAACAAATTTCCACACCAGAAATTTTTATAGTGGGAATAAAAATTTTGTAATTAACGCATTTAATGAAAAAAAGGAATGTACATAAAAAGTAATTTCTAACACACTTCAAGGAGCTGTTTCTTACCTTCATGTTTTTGTGGAAATCCTGTATTAAAATCCGCATTAGAATCCTGCAATTGTTGGGTTAATATAGATCCGAACCCGAAAATCATTTTTTGAATTTTACGAAATAAATATCACAAAACTTAAAGAATTTTAATGATTCCAGCTACGACTTATAATAAAACTATTTGCATTATTATGACTTATTATAAAATACTAATAATATATAAAAAATCATGAAATTTAAGTTTCGAATTTATTTTCAATTCAAATTAAAAATGTAAAACTTAAATGGGTAAAAACAGCGAATCTGTAAGTTGAAAACCCAGTTCTCTGGGAGATAAGTACCAAAGGCACCATAGATAATAAAATATTAAGTATATTATTAATAAATGTGTCCAAGTATCAAATATATGGAATGACTAATCTAAGAAATCGCCGTATATGTTTATTCTTTTATTTATTTAATTAAAAACAAATAAGAGACTTTGTGAAAAAACGTGCGTTGTTCCCTCAATTTATGTAATTTGTATAAAAGAATGCACAATTATTACATATTTGTTTAAAAAATTTCCCTCCTAATTTTTCAAATTAAATTAAAGTATTAGAGGTTCTGTCAAGTTGAAATAAAAAACGTAAAATATCCCTTCCCCTTTCCTTTTCCTCCTAGACGTAAACCCGTAGACCAGCTTGGTTATTGTACTCCACTAATTTTACTTATGGGGAAATACGCGGATTTGCAAATTTTCGAAGTTTAGTTGAGCGGAATTGCGATATGCCCTTTTTGGCTCTGCCAAATTTACAAATAGTCTAGAACTTTCATAATAAATTGACGCAAATTGCATATAAATGTTGGTAACTAGGTCATAATATGCAACGCTTTTTACGTTATATTGTTACTGTTGCCGAATTTTCTTCCTAGATTTAAATTATCTTATCTTAACACCTTGAAGGATGGTGGGGTATTATATATCACATTTAATTTTAATCTCCAAAAGTCCATAATGGCACCAGAATTTTAGAATAAAATTTTGCTTATATAATGTACGTAAAGGAAACTTCTACTTATTTTCAAAAGATCGTGTTCCTAAATCCTGGTAGCATTCAATCATTTAAACATATTAACAAGAGAAATACAAGGTGGCAAGAATTAAACTGACAGTAACTCAGCGTGTTGGGCAAAGTATTCCCAGTAAAAATAGTTCCAAAAGTCACCGCTAGGGACATTTGTGGCGTATGTTTTCATAGAATCTTTCGTCTCCCCCTCTTTTTTTTTTTAAATCATCATCTTACATAATTTGGCTCCATTCTCTGAATTAGATCGTGCTACAAAACACGCTGAAATATGTCAGTTTAATTCTTGCCACCTTGCATTTCTGTTGCTAAAATGTTGAAATGATTGAATAATACCAGGATTTAAGAACACGATTATTTGTAAATAATTAGAAGTTTCTCTTTACGTACATTATAGAAGCAAAATTTTATTCTAAAATTCTGGTGCTATTATGAGTCTTTGGAAATTAAAATTTTGCGATATTTATATTGATATATATGCACATAAATTTCTATAAAAGGTAAAGTTCGATACTTTGTACAATGGTTTTTTTAAAAATTATATATTCTTTAAAATGATTTGGAGAATTTTTGGTTTAAGATAAAAATAGTAATTATTAGTTCTTCCAGTAAAAACTACATACTAGGACTTCCCTCAAAGGGATTAGTCTGAGTGATATTGCTGAGAACATAGGGTTAACAATTACAATATAAAGAAAAAGAGCAAATTAAATGATAGAATTGCAAAATATCATATATAAATTCATATACACTGTTAAAAAAATAGAAAAGAAGTATCGTTCATCAGATGTGTTGTCATATTTTTTTTTTAACATGTGGCAAAGAATCTCATTTTCTTAAGCGCGTATTGCGCAAAACTTAAAAAAAAAAAAAAAGAAAGAAAAAAAAAAGAAAAAAAAAGCGGGATCTTTTAAAACACCAAGCTTTTTAAAGTTACGTAATTGAATTTGCAGCCAATAGATTATTCTATCAAGCGTGGCTTAACGCAAATTTAATTTCATTGTTGCACCCTTTTTTGTGTGTGAATTTAAAATTTTTCTTCCTTGATTATATATCTATTATTTGTATAACTGTTTATAGAAACTCTTACACTTCAAACCACTTTGATAGCATGCTTTGCTACAAACCAGATTGCAAAACTATAGTCTAAATTACTATTAAAGTATACAAAATCTCTTTCGATGACTTCTGTACAATAACTTTTATATTAAATCTCCATATCGGCAAAATTGAAAAATTATATATATTTCAAAGTTAAGCTTAACAGATACTTGTTGATTATTCTCTAGGAGGCTGTGCCCCCAGCGCCTTTACTGCGCCAATCCGAAGACTTTTTTTTTGCCTGTCTGTCTGTCTCTCCACAATCTGTCTGTTTCCCTATCCGTTCGCCTGCCCGTCTCTCTAACCGATTGTCTATCTCACTACACGTCTCGCTACCTGTCTCTATATTTCTCTACCGGTCTCGCTACCCGCCAATCTATTTCTCTAACCGTCTGTCTATCCGTCTAACTACTTGTATGTCTGTCTCTCTACCCCTCTGGCTATACGCCTGTCTACCCATCTCCTTACCCAACTACTGTCTCTCTACTCGTCTGTATACCCGTCTCACTATCCGTCTGTTTCTGTACCCGACTCTTTACCCGTCTCGCTACCAATCTCATTACCCGTCAGTCAACTCGTCTGTGTATTCATCTCTCTACTCGTCTCTTTATCTACCACGCTACGCGTCTCGCAACCTTTATCGCTAAATTCCAGTCTACCGGTGTCGCTACCCGTCTCGTGACCCATCTTGCTAACCCTCTGTCAACCCTCTTTTTACCTTTCTCTCTAGCAGTCTGTTTATTCGTTTCGCTACCCGTCAGCCTACCTATGTCGCTACTCGTCTCTCTACCCATCTCACTACCCGTCTGTCTACCCGTTTGTTTACTCGTCTTGCTACCTCTCGCCACCTCTTCCCAATATTTAAACAATTCATTTAATATACAGAAGCCGTTTATCAGTTATTAAATGCAAACAGAAGTAATTTATCTAATAAGTGTAATCAGATGCAATTTTTTAAAAAATACATACATAAACCTGAATAATAATTCATCAGTTTTGTGTTCATATTTGTTTATATCATTTGACAGTAAATCTCAACTTCTTAAACCTGAATTGTCTCAAGCTCTTTAAAAAAAACCCACAAGGTCTGTATAACTGCTAAGTACCCTGAGGGCTATATTAGCTACATGTTATTAAGTTAACTGAAAGTTTCGTTATCGCGTTTGCAGCCAATTGCTTATGTCAGAAAGCGTGGCTTAACGCCATTTTAAATTCATTACGGTAAGTTTCTTTTTTTTGGTGGTAGGGGGGGGGGAGTTCAAATATATACGTTTAAATTAAAACTTTTGCCTCCATGCCATTAGTGTTGTTTGTATTATTAACTAATACCTTGTAGACCAAGCTTCATTTGAAACAAATATAAAAGACTTCTTCTACAGTTTTTTTAGGAGAAACTTTCGTAATTGGGCCCAAAGCCAATCGGAGCATTTAATATCATTATTGTAACTCTTATAGAGTTAAAACAATATTGTTGCTAGCTTTACTCTTGTTTGAGACCAGCCTTGCCTGTGTATCTGAATGGGGAAAAGTTTCGTATCCAATGTCGGTTGGCGAAAAAAATTTTAAATGGTGCCAAAAGGTAGTTTTAGCATCTTACAAAATTTTTCAAGAGAGCGGTAAAACATGTTTTTCAAACATTTACAAACATACGTTTATTAAAGCATGTTTTTCCACCATCTTAAAAATTTAAGCACGATGTTAAAATAAAATTTTATCGCCATATTCGATATTTTAATAAGTAATGAAAATACACAAACAAACTTATTTAACAAACCTAAGATGCATTTTTGTGATAAATAATTGTTACTGTCAGGGGGGTAAATTGTAAACAATTAATAAACGGCTAGTAAATAATAAATAGCATTTAAAATCTAAAAATGGAGTAGTGGTCCGTATAAAAATGCAAAACATAACATTATACGCTTGGTATATGTAAGTCTTTTTTTATTTTTTAATATTTCCGAAGGCACAGATAAAAACGTAAAAATATATTTTCCAAATGCCATATATATATATATATATATATATATATATATATATATATATATATATATATATATATATATATATATATATACAAAATAGATAAATATCTGCAAAAAAATATATTTACATAATACTACATCTGCAAAAAAATAAGATTTAGAAAAAGTAAGCCAAATCCTGCAGATCCCAACAATCACATCGAAAAACTTATCACCAAAAAAGAACTAGCCAAATCTTACGCACAGGAGATGGATTTTTCCCTCTGAATGCAGAATATTAGTTTTTTTTTCTTGTACGATGGGTGATTATAATATAATTGTTTCATTTCACATACTACATACCGTTTGATATATTGGTACTTTTATGTTATCTTGGCGCAGTTGATAAATCGCCAAAAATTGTTCCTATAACATTTTCATATTGAATTCATTTCATTTAAGTATAAAAATTTCACTCATTTAATTTAAAGTACATGCTTTTCATTAATCCCATTTAAAAGCTAAAAAGAGAAAAAAAAGAAATAATGCCATAAATCGAAACCTTTTATTTAAACACCAAAGATATATTTTTTTTAATTTACACACGCGAAATAAAAAAAGCTGCCATTGCTGAGATTTGCGCCAAATCTCTAATACCAAGTTTACCAAGTTATTGCGGGCTTTTTCTTTCAAACAGAAAAAAATCCAAATTAATTTTCGATTTCTACTAAATTGAAATATATTTTATTGTGCTGAATATTAGTGCGTGCATATTTTTTTTGCTCCATGTACTCCATGAACTTTTCAATTCCGATTGTCTACGAAAATCTCCCGCCGGTGAAAATGACGTACGCACAAAATTTTCGTGACGTATGTACTTTAATTGTGCTTTTTTATCTATTTTTTTAATATAATTTCCAAACGGTTTGACATTCATTCTTGGTAATAAATAGACGTCGTTGTCACCTTTATATGTATACCTGCTGTAAAAATTTGAACGAAATCCGCTAAATATTTTTTGAGTTATGCTTGACGAAAGGTTTTAATATCCGCCGTAGCTATATATGGGGCAAAGTAATACTGAGCTGTGTATGAGCCTTCGTTGCACTCAGACAATAAAAATTGTGAAAAACTTTTACTTATTATACTTAATAATTACTTAAATATTTTGCTTAAAAAAACAAGCAAAAATTGTTATTTTTTAGAAGATATATCAAATTAGAAAAGAAGCTAAATTTCGATTTTTTTTATTATTGCAAATTAAGTTTTATTATTTTATAGAGTTCGCATTTGAAAAGAAATAAAAATAAATATACATTCAAAAGGGGAAAAAATATTTATAAATAATAAATGAAAACTTTTGTGTTGCCGACTGCTTTAAGAAAATAAAAAAAACATTTAAAGTAATACAAAATACGTGTTGATGTCAATTGATTTTATTCAGTATAAATTAAATATCTTATTTTCAGTTTCGTTATAATGAGGTTTTTCTAAACTAATATGGAAGAATGACGAACAGAAAAAAAACCAGTAATAACGAGTTAATATACATTACATTAATTCTACAAAGTTTATTAATTTCCTCTACATTTCCACTTTAGAAAACTTTGTTTTTGAGCATGGCACATTTTACCTTCTTTGTCTGCGCGAGTTAATTAAACACAAAATATTTTCCGTTCAGTATTTTTTATGTATAGTGATATTGTTTTCTTCGTTAAAAATTTTAATTATTTCTTAAGCTAAAATTATTATAGATGTTTCCTTGCACCTCATGAACTAAATAATTCGTTTTTTTTTCATTAAAACTTTTCTTTTTGACAGATTTTGATAATATTTTAATTAGTTTTGTAACTTTGTCTTTTAATTTCCTACTGCTGTATTCAACGAAATAAAAACTTTATTTCTTAATATAATAATATAATGATTAAAAATATATTTTTTCAAAATTTAAGTTTGCTGGTTATGAACAAGAGGACCATGAAACATAGTGCTCACCGATTTTGATGATTTTGAAATATGTTGTAGATTTATCACGCCCCTAAACAATGGTAGTGAAGATTTTCCTTAAATTTCCTTGTCTTTTGAAAAACGGGAGGTTAAATTTCAGCATTCGTTTAAATGTCTAATTGTTTTCGCTTCTCAACACGGCTCTGCATGGCCTGAATTTAACGTTCTCGGTTGCTGCTTCAGACGGAGAGGGTTTTATTGTATACTGTGTCATTTCATACAATGTTCCTGTTCTTTTCACACAATTAAATACCGATATTTTTAAAACCACTTCTAGCGTTTACATCGTAAAGGTAACCACCATGTCAAATTTCACGTAACTAACATTTTCAAAGAACTCATAACCATCATAAACGTCACCTGTAACAAATTCAGCCAAGTCTCGTGACTCTTTTACCGTAAAAAATTCTGAGATCGTGTAACGCCAAGTCACTCAAATCACTCCTGGTCACCACCTCTTTAGTTAATTATTATTGTGTGACTTGGCAATTACGCAGAACGAGAATGCAACAGCTGTATATATTTAGCCTTAATCAAATAATATCATCCCATCCCATAATATTGCAAGGTGTAATAACGTAAATCCAGATTTTTTATGGAAAAAGAAATAAATAGCTATTTGACAATGGAGGGAATTAATAATGAAAAATTATGTTTAACAGAACTTCTTATATTTGCGGTGATAGGGAGGGGTCAGGGGGAGGGGAGGACTTTTCATTACATGTCGAATTTATTGTGCAGCGTGTATTCGTGCAGCGATTTTTAGAGTGTTTTCGTGTTTCGTATTTTCTTTTTTTTTGACGGGGCCGGGCAGCGCCGGTTGGATATGTTTTTTTATAAAAGTCCATTAACATGAGAACGTTAAAAAATAAAACTGTTTTGATTTTTTCAAAATTATGGCAAGAAAATTCTTAAACTTTAGCATGGCCATATCAAGGGCACACACCTTAATCCCCATGCCAAATTTCAAGTTTCTTGACCCAGCAGTATCACAAGAATCGTAACTTTGGAGCGCTTTTGGCTCCTGCATCCATTTGGGTGTACTTGTACTGTCAAAAAATATAACCCATGTCCGAGCAGATACTGTAACTGTTATTTTGCCACCATTATTTTTTAATTCAATTCGACTGTTCCAGAAATTACCACATGCAAAGAAACAGGAAAGCAAACAAATAAATGTTTCTTCTTTATAATATTATGTGGATCTTATTCAAATCCCTTTTCGTTTTAATTTATAGAATTATATAGTAAAGCAGTAACACTCATGTATAAATGTTTAATACCTGTATAGTTTGTTAATGTCTTATATACATTTTTTCTGTAAAGTTCAAATTCAGAATCTTCTTTATTGCACGAATAAAAATTAACATATTACATATCAGAAATATTTTTTACATTTTAATAAATAGAAATAATTTAGATGTCATACTTAAAACTTTTGTTAATGTAAAACCCAAAAATTGTCTGCAGATGCAACATAAAACTTTCGGATAAATTAAAAAAATATTTGTTTAAAAAGTACACAAAAATATGAATGTTCTTGATTAATTCGAAAATAAACATAATTTTCTTGAAAAATATCAAAAAAGTTGAAAGTTTCAGAATTTTATAACTATACATAAAACCTGTAAAATGTTTACTTTTTAAAAAATTTTGAAAAGGAAAAAAGACACAGGATAGATTAAAATCATACTGCAGTAGAAAACCAGCACATTACCTCAAACCCATGATAAACTTGGTTGAGAGGAGCGAACGATTATCTTTTTAAAACGTATGCTGAACTTCAATCGCCAGTTTCTTAAAAGCTAAGGCTCATTTGAAAGAAACCCTTCACCATCATTGTTAGCGATTTGAACTCTACAACATATTTCAGAATCATCAAATTAAATGTGCACCATGTTTGGTTCTGTTCTTCAAACTTCTAAGTTTTTCGTCGCGACTTTTCAAACCTCAAATGTTTACCATACTCAATGGTTTATTTATTAGAATTTTTATATAACTATCCATCATAGTTATTCGCCAGAAAAATTAATTTTCGATTTCATAAAAATATCGGGTAATAATTTTTGACTAATTTGTACTTTTTTATGATTATATTAACAAGTACAATTTTCACAGAACACAAAAATTTATATCCCCTCTTTTCTCCTGATCCAGTTATTTTTAATTTGAGAGTCTGTGATTGATAAATGTATTACAATAAAAATTTAAATAAATATATATTTGCACTAATTATAAGCGTTTTAATTGAGATAAAAGTATAACTGCTTGCGGCTCTATTCTTTCCGGATTTGGAGGCATAAAAATCTTTTTTTAAATAAATATAAAAAAGTGACACTGACTTGACTCATCACCCAGAATATACCATTTCAGAACACTCAATGAAGCTATGGTGTCATATTATTAAAGCATATATTAAATTTGCATTTTCTTTAACAAATTTCAGTTTAGCGCCAAAGTGCCGTATTTTATGGTAAATCTGATATTATGGTTATTCTTCTATAATCTTTTTCCTAGCTGAATGATGAATTTAAGCAAATGTGAATTGACAAAAACTTTTTTAAATGTTTAGTGTTATTCAATACCATTTTAAAAGACATTGTAGCCATGGTAGCAAAGCTTGGAAGACGACCCGCTTATGAAAGATTAAGATAAAGAAAAATGAAGAAGAAAATGTAGAAGACAGAAATTTCTGTTATAACAGGTATAATCTCCCGACACCTTCAAAATGTCTCAAACTATTTCCTAAAAACAGCGTAAACAAACGAAATAAAACTAATAATATTCCAAAACAGTCTTAGAAAGCCTCAAACGATCATCAACGCGTTCATGTTCAATTGAAAATCTTCTAGCTAATCCTAATATCTGATGATTAGCAGAAATTATCACCAGATCTCTATTACTAACCATCTGTAGAGAGGCAAAAATTAATAGAAAAAGGATGAGTCTACCATAGACAAAAACTTTACCAAAGCTAAAAAATGAAATAAAAACTAGGAAAATTTTAACACTATCTGAATCATTTATAATTTTACCAGTACACAAATTCCACTTTTTTTCTTTTTAATAATTAATAATTTTCAACTTTACTTATGCAGAAATATTATATATTCATAAAAGTAAATAAAATTTTGCATTTTTGCCTGTGCTTTATGTCACTTTTACAAATTTCATCAGTTCTTGCATAAGCTATTATAAAGAATGAATAATTTCTATTGAAAATAATATTAACATTATTTAATACAAAAATAGTTTATATTGCATTAATATTATAATTATTATTACTGTTATAGTTTATATTATTATATAGGTTAGTTGTGTTATAGATTTATTATATAGCTTATATTATTATTGTTATGATATTTTACTGTGAAGGAGATTATCCGAATGTATTTATGTATCATATTTGTTTGAAATGTTATTTATATTCATTAAAATTATTAAAATTTTTCTTTCAAATAAATATACATTTAGAATATATTCTGATACATTGTGATGTATTATGATGCCAAGAAGATATATATTTTGAATATATTTAGAAAATGTATTCACAAATCACAAGGGAAGAATACATTTTCTAAATGTTGCATAAAAACAACTAGAGCTTAAATATATTTCAAAAATGTCTTCCTCCTTCTATATTAATATAAATTTTAAGAATCAGTTGACATTATGTTGGATTTGCAGTAACTTGGTTTTAATTGTATATTTTACTTCTCCGTGATGGCTGAAAAGTATCTTAATTGATTAGAAAAATCCTTTTTCTGGTCTTTATTCGATGGCTGGTAACTAATTATTCCGTACATTCCGCACATGATCCTGTTATTTGTCTTATAAAAATTCTGTTAAATTAAATGAAATATTTCAAGACTGCAACAATAAAATTAATAATTCCTAATACGTATGACGATTTTGAAATTATTCTAAATTCACAAACACTAGAAGTATATTATTCATAAAAATACATATCTTCAACATATTTTCTTGAAATTAATAAAATCAAGAATCGTTCAAATTAAAAAAATATATTAGAGCGTCATATAAATTAATTTTTCAGAAGAAACTTCATTAAATCTTAAATAGAGTGGCATGACTTTTTAATGTTAGTTAAATTACTCCGACAGAATGATATTTAAAATATTTAAATTTAATTCTGTACATTCTTACGATTTCTCATTTAATTAATATAGATAAAAAACTTATTTTCGTTTTATTAATCCTTTGACTTGCGGAAATCGAAATTATAAAATGTTTCTGTGTGTGACAAGATAATTAATCAAAAGCGAACTTTTATACACTTTGAATAAATTCTTGAATAAATTCTTAAAACATTCACTGACATGTTTCAAATGAGCAGTGATTTCTTTAAATATATATTTCTTGATTTATTTAATGGTTTAAGCGATATAACATTCCTTTTTTTAAATTTAATTAACTAATGTAGTTTACATTTGAAAGATATTCCATATAAACCTTTACAGATGTTTTTAAGTTAAATAGTTTTAAAGCTAAATATGATTATAATGTATTTTCAACCCCTCAATGTCCCCTCCTCTCCATTTTGTCTTATGCATTGGTCTTAGTTGTTTTCTATGCAGCAATCAGTATTAGCCTAATTTATGTTTATTAGTTTTTAGCGAATTTATTATAAAAATTACAACTTAATATTTGTAAATCTTTATGCTTTTATGAATAAATTAATAATTTACCACACGTGCTGAAATTTTCGATTTATGTCAAAATTGCACCAAGTGGATATTTTTGAGTATTATTTTATAAAATGGGGATAAAAAATACATAAGAAATTCCCTTCATTTAAAAACAAGGAAGAAAAATCATGCGTCAAGCATAGATTAAGAACACTTTCCGACACATGCATAATACTGCAACAAATCTTCGCCGTTTCATAATGTGAAAAATTATCTCCAAGTTAACAAGGGATAAACAGGGATGACCACCTCGGGAATTCACCTTTCGCTTTAGAGTGATAGTACAATCCCGAGGTACCATCCCACCAGACCAAATCCACCGGCAGCTATCGTTAAAAATGAATTTTGCAATGTCTATACAACAATTTTACAATTTCACATTAAAATATAAACGTCTATGATTTGTTGTAGAATTAAACACGTTTTATAGACAATTAAGGTTACAGTTGACTTATTAGAGAACAGTCCTTCATTAAACCCTATTTATGAAGTTTATACTGAATTGATAATTACTTAAGCATGCGAGCAACTACAGAAAACACAATACTATAAAGATGACGTCAAATTACGACAGTGTACACTTATATAACATGTTACAATACAATAAAACACAAAGGATAAAAGAGATATCTTTTTATATCTTAAACTACATAGTATTTTATAATAGCTCATATGATGAATTATGCTTTTACAATGCTTTTTTAATTTTCTATTCACATATTTACAGGTTTGACAAACACATTATATATACACTTCCATTGAGATATTAAGAACATTTTAAAAGTTATTATAATGGATAGCATTAACACGATGACATAAACCGGTCACTACATTAGAGTACAAAATACTTTCACCAGATAGAATTGTGTGAGTAATGTAACAGACATTACACAATTATATCATATTTTACATAATTCGTACTTTAGAAGAGACACCTAGTGATCGAGAAATGTGAAGATTATACAAAATAAATACTAGGAAGGGCTGTCTGAGATTGAATTTGTGAAGGGGGAAAAAGCTCAGAAAGGACCAGGGTGTATAAATATGATTCTTTTTTCAATGAATTTCATACATTCGATAATTTTGTTCAGCAGAATTGGTCTCTCTATGTTGGAGCCAATTCGTTAATGACATGGTGTTTTTTTTTTTACATGGTAGTATGAAGTGAGTGTACAATCCATAATGAAGCCGAGGAAGATCCAAAAATACAAAGTGGAGAATCTGTTTTATTTATGTTGTATAGATGTTGTTGAAAAGTTCGTAAAAAATAAGTATAGGTATCTGTAGCGTTGTGACCAAACGCAAAAATGTCTTTGTAATCGACCCGTTTGAAAATCCATTCAGCGTTGTTGCCAACGCTGAAGCAGATTTTGTTTCATTTCATATTTCACTGAAGATTCTGGAAATGGTAGAAATGTGATTTGTAATTGCGTATCTGTTACGGCGATTTTGCTTATCGGTCAGCTGTTTCATTGCTCTCCACTTCTGAATGTTCCTTAACCCAGTTAAAAATATATACTTTAGATGAATTTTGTAGATGTTGTATAATTTCGATTATCAGGTAATTTGTATTATGAAATTTGTTTATAGCGAAAAGTCTTGACAAACTAGTTGGAAAACGCATAACACATTTAAAAACTCAATTTTAGGAATTACCATCTATATTCAGAAAAATATCCGAATTCTTTTGTGCAGACCTGCATATGATCAATAGATTTTTATATATACTACATAGTATGCCAAAATTTAGTTAGGAAACTCATTACACAGTTGAAAATTCCTCTTCAGCAATTTCCACCAATAAACGAAAATCTACTCGAATTATTTTGTGCAGCCGTGTTTATGATCTATGGCAAACATACAACCACGTAATATGCAAAACATTCGTTAAATTTAAAGCTGCGTATCACAATTGAAACCGCACTCCCAACAATTATCGCTCAAAGACAGTAATGCGACAGAATTATTTTGTGTGTCCCTGTAAATGAAAGATAAATGTTATGCCCACCATATACTACAGTAAGCATGTCGTAGTGTGCTTATGTGATGTGTATCAATGTTAAATATTTTGTTCAGGCATTTGTGTGAATTAGTGTCACATCATTAAAATGCACCGAAAACGATTTTTCTCATATACTAAAATATAATGGAATTCTTCAGAATGCCCTGTAAATGAACTATAAATTTTACACACTTCATTTTCAATATCAAATATGCCATTGTAAACCTCAGAAACATATATCCATAACATGACGATCCGGGCATATTTACGCGAGTTAGTGTGCGGACAGTTTGACAGACAGATGACCAACAAATCGAATTCATTAACATTTTTCAACTACGTTGGAAAGTATTAAAAAGTATGCATTTCAGGTCAGTACTATTCTTATCGTCTGAAGTTAATAGAAAATAGTGCTTTGAAGTCGAGACGGTATTTAAATGTACCACTTCTATAAAAACTTTTAAAATAAAATAAAATGACTTTACTTTTTAATTTAACAAACAATATTTTTTCTTAGACATTGAAAAAATAATAAAAGAAGTATACAATGAACTTACTTATAAATATTGAGATGTTTCATAGCAAAAATCAAATATCGCACATCACATATTAAGATTGAAGCTAGGGTGAGATATACAGGTGAAAAAATATATTCTTCAAACATTTTATGCTTCGCAAAATTATTAATGCTATCTATCTATCGATGATAGGGAGAAGTCTTAGATTTAGTAGCAGATCGTTGGAATTCAATAATCAAACGTTTTCCTTTTTATAATAATAAGTACAGTCGGAACGTAAAGGGTTTAAAAAATTCCTTCATTTCACGCACATGTCACATGTTTTGAAATATTTTTATTTAGTACTCGTTAAGCACTTTAATTTTAATAGCTAAATGCTTGCCACCTTGTATTCTTTACGCATATAATTTTATATACACGACTCAATCTTCCATCGACAAATTCTATACTTTGTTTCTGAATACATTTTTCAATTAAAAAAACGTTTGTTTGATTTTACTTAATATTTTTTCAAATAACTCGGCATAATGTTTTAGATAATAATTCTTATATAAATTATTCACACAGGATTAATTGATTTTTCTTCTATTAATAAAAAAATTCTGAAAAACATTTATCATATATACCAAAAGCAAAAATTGAGAATGCAGAAGAAAGTGTCTCGTTTTCTATAACAGCCTGAAAGTAAACTATATGTGTTATAATGATTTCCTTCAAAATAAAAACTTAAATTTATAATTTAAAAAAGAGAGATAACTTTTCTGAATTAAAAAAAGAGAGTTTCCAAATTGGTTTTTAACAATAATAGACTCCATATTTTAGAATACTCATACTGTTTTTATAACTTTAATATATTTATGACGGGATTTTTATATCATTTCCCCTACGTCCGGAAGCGTTGGTAAAGCATTACGTATCTGGGTAGCCTATGATAAGGTTTAGGGGCCGGTGACCTTCTTGGTTTCCGGTAACCTGAAGGTCAGAGCTCCTAGGAGACTCGGATGTGTCCTCCAGTGTCATGCGGCAGTTTTCTTAAGTAAATGGCTCTGCTGTTGTAGCGACTACGTCGTCACTTGTGACTTGGGTGCAAGGAGAGTCACGCGCAGGTGGCGGTGGCCTCTCTTTTGGCTGGTAGTCGGTGTCATGATAGCGTCACACTGGTTTAGGCCAGTCTCGTCTGACGCGTTTTGCGCATTTGAGTTCTTCGGTAGCTGTACTGGCGAGAGGGTCGACTGCGCTGTCTGACGGTTTTACCATTTTCCCTTGATGTTACCGAGAACCTTACCAAAAGTCTTAACTCGGTTTTATAAGTGGAAAAACCTTACGTCCGAAATGAATTTTCTTTGGCGAACGGAACTTAGATAAATAAAAAAAATCCTAAATCTTACTGTTTTAATGATTCGATGAAACATTTTGTTACACGAATGGTTTCATAAAAAATTTATTTACCTTAACTCGTTTAAAGGGAAAATGGATAATCGTGAAAGCTAAAACAATACTATGAACATTGAACTTTATGCAGCAATGTCGTGTTTTATTGGCGTTGCTTTCAAGAGAAATTGCATAAATTTTGTATGAGTTTTTACTGTTACTTTTATTTTGAATTTATATGACTGCTGATAGAAATAAAATTATTTGGTATATGAAGATTTATTGACATTTTTTTACATAGAAAATAATGATAAAGTATGTTACAGCTAAGAAAGTGAAAATTAATGAATAAAATATAATTTTTTAAACTATTTCAGCTCTGACTATCTTCATTAAACCCAATATATATAATTTTTATCGGCATTTATGTGCAGTAAATAATAGAGCAAATTAATCCTAATAAATTAGTGGTGTCATTTTCTTTCTGGGAGATATCTTCCGTCAGCCTATATGTTTTTATATCTTTATGGTTTTATTTTTTATGAATTTTTATTTTTAAAATAGCTGACCAGCCTGGCGTTGCCTGGGCCCGTGATAATAAATTTAAACAAACCTCAAGTTTGTATGATTTTATATCTTTAATTCAAATTTTTATGAAGTTATATTTTTAAATGAAAGCTTCGTAAAAAAATATTGATATTTTTTATAAAAGAGCTCGTAAGAAGAGAGATTATTTTTCTTCACGTAGGGTCGTTTCGTAGTTTAAAAAGAAAAAATTTTTGTTGTCCGAATGCTTTGAAATTTTTTAGGTTATAAATATCACGGTTTTACAGCCTGTGTAAAAATTTAGTGAAAATATTTTGTTCTCTAGTTGTAAAATACATATGTTTTATTCTAGCATTTTTTTGTTTGTTTGTTTTCGCGTTGTCTTCATTAACATTATTAACAATAAAAGAATAGTTCTTATCATCCGAACTCTCTTAAATTTTAAAATATTTAAAATATAACTATATCCAAGCTTTCTTTGAAATTTCGTGAAAAATATGCATATTTAGTAGTGAAAATATGAGTCAAAGCAGTGCGAAACCACACACAAACAGCCTGTTTTTTAATTTAAAAAAATTCACAGATTTCATTTAAAAAAAATACTGTTGCTCGTCCAAATATTTTGAAAATTCTGTAGGTGATGTAAATCTGGTCTACCGAGAGACTCTAAAACGTTTGTGTCGAAATAGGTACATTTAGTTACTTTTATTGTAGAAAACAGATCATCTCCATGAGGCGTGAGGTGACATGCGTTCGCCTGTATTTTTGAAATAATTAAAATTCGTACATTTTAAAAACAATTACAGTCAGTATCGGTTATATGGTCAACTCAGCGGTCCAGAAAAAGTAGACCATATAAGCGGGGTGACCATATATGCGGAACTACAATTATTACACTATTTAATTACAGGGTTCGTACGCACAGGGGATTCCGGAGATTTTAAGTGTTTTAGTACCAGAAATTTCGTGAGTACTGGTCGCTATATCTGAAGTTATTTTTTTCATTAAATAAGCCAAATATTACTTTACAAAAATACTGGTAAAAGGTGCTTGAAAGTCCTTGAAGTGTATGAACCCTGAATTATGGCAGAATTATATTCACCTATCAGAATATAGTGCTCACAAACAAATAATTAAATTTTAAGAGCATTTTAAAAATTAATTTGCCAAGTAAAACTACAGTAAGAAATATGCAATATTTTTAGTGAAATTTATTAGCTTACCTTACCAATCTAAGTACAGTACGCATACATACGTACACTGCACCAATATTCAATGCACTTATTTAAAATATTCGATATGCAAGATTGCCTCCGTTTCTTGGTTGTTAATACTACTCTTTCTAAGTCCCGAATAGCTTTTAAATGTTCATCTGCTGCTTCGGAATTAATAAAAAAACATCTGAGGTCAAGTATGGCTTTAAGCGCATCTGATGTTGATACTGATTTCTTTTCACATTCACTGTCATCGTCATCATTGCTTCCTTTGGCATTCAAAATTAACACATTAGAAATAATATTTTTATTGAAGCTTCACTGTTAGTAGCGAGATCTTAATCCATCTTTGCATACAGATTTTCGACTGGAATTGAATAACCACGATTCCATAGTTTTTCTATCCGCGTCTTCCGATAATTCTTCACACTTTGGTGAACTGTGAAATCCAGCATGTGGGAAACAATCTTCAATAGTTTTCTGTGACACCATATTCCAACTTTGGTCGATATAAAAAAATGCATTTAACACAGACACTTAGAATTGTTCTTTTTAGTCAATAGAAGAAATCATATCTCGCAAAAGAAACTTTCTATAGGTAGCCTTGAAGTAATGGATTATGACTTGATCTAAAGGCTGTGATAGATACACGCTGTTTGGAGGTAAGAAAACCAGTTTCATTGATTTCAAGCCATCAATAGTGGAGAGCGCAGCACAATTGTCTACAATTAATTGAACTTTCCTGTTCTGTTTAAAAAAAATTCGATCCCATTTTCTAAGCATTTTTTCCCTGATGTCCGCTGTCATCCATGCTTTTGAATTAACATAGTAGAATAGAGGCAAAGATTTCTAATTTTTCATACACCGAGGCTTAAGAAATTTTCCAATCACCAAAGGAATAATTTTCTCCGATCCATCCATATTTGAAGCTAATAACAAGGTTAAGCGTTCCTTACTTTTCTTTCCCCCATCACATTTTTCACCTTTAAAACAAAGAGTTCTGTCTTGCAAGATCCTATAAAAAAGTCCGCATTCATCAGCGTTGATGATGTTGGCAGGTTCATATCTTTCGAGGATGTCCCGCAATACTACATTTTTCCATTCTTTTAAGGAACTCCTGTCAAAACCAGCAGCTTCTCCGCACAGTTTTTTGAAGCATAGGCTATGTTTTGAATTAAACCGCTGTAGCCAACCATTACTAGCAACGAAACTTGACTCGCCAAATTCATTCCAAGGATTTTTCTTTCAAAACATTCTAGGATATAGGATCCTTTTGCGATCGTGCATTTTTAATCCATGAGAAAAGAGCCTTATCCACATTTTCATAATATGACAAGCACTGACGTTTTCTTTCTTGATCACAGACTTGAAAATTTGGGAGTAAAGTATGGCTGCTAAAATGTTGTTTAATGTCGTCCGGGGTATCGAATTTACTGTGGCAAATGCAGCTTTTGAAAGAAATTCTCAATCAGTTCATTTTTTTCAGCAATTGATAAACTCTTCCTTTTCGAAGCCATAATATAAAATGAGTGTTCTTATTCGACGCGTTTGATCCATATGAAACAAAACTTTCCTTTATTCTTTTTATCTCAATTTCAACGCACTTTTCAAACAAAGCGAAATAACTCCAACCAATAACAGACAGATATCTACCTGTTGTCGTCGAGGGAGGAAGATAATTAAGTGGGGGGGGGGCGTGAATGATGATTCAATGCAAGAGAGAAATGAGACTGACGAGGAGGAGAGGGAAATAAAGTCCAATTTGGCCCATTTAAGTTAAAACAAGACAACGAAATATCATAAAAGACAGCGCGCTCGGTTCTCATTTCCTCCCGATGCGTAAATTGTGTTCTAGGCATGTGCAAACGCTTTTGCTGGCTCATAAGGAAACAGAAGAGTTTTTAATGAGCTTTTAATTAATATCTCGTCTAATAATTAAAAAAATAAAAATTGACCCTCAGGTACATCAGGGACTGCCTTGGACTATCCTTAACCAAATTTTCAGACATCTATGTGCGCTAGATTTTGCAAGGCATCGCCAGCAAATAAACAAAGAGACACACAGAGCGAAACTTTCTTTTATTAATAAAGATTAAAAATTCGGGAAAAACATTGATATTTAGTGGTAAAAGAACTCGTAAGTAGACATTTTCTTGTTTTTTCGTTCTTTAATGAAAAATAGTTCTTGCCCGAACTCTTTGAAATATGTATCAGTTATAAATATGACGGTTTTGCAGCCCATGTAAAAAAATTGTGAAAAATATGATTATCTAGTTGTAAAATAGATTTCCTTCACGACTTTATTTTTTTTTTAATTTCGGTTTTGGTCCTGTAACATAACAAAGAAAGATAGGTTTCATCGTCCGAACTCTCTAAAATTTTAATCAGTTACATAACTGTGTCCCAGCTCTCTTTAAAATTTCGAGGTAAAATCTCCATAGTATTTAGCTGTGAAAACATGAGATGAAGCTGCCCGCGTTTTGTTGTTTTCATCGAAAATTTCTCAGAATTTATGTTTTAAGTACTTTTACTTGCCCGATCATTTCAAAATTTCGTAGGTTATGTAAATTTGGTCTGCAAAGGTGCTCTAAAAAGATTGTGTTGAAATACGGTTATACTTTAAGTTCTTTTAGCGTTGGAAAAGGCTTGTCTCCGGGAGGCGCGAAGTTACCTGTAGTCGCAAATTTTTGGAAAAGGTTAAAATTTGAATTTTCGAAAGCCGATTGCACCATCAAAAAGAAGAACGTATCAGCTTTAAATAAGTATGTTTTGTGAATTGAAACCTCTGAAATTGAAGAAAAAGTTAATACCAACAATGACTCTTTAAAACGAATTTTCAAAGGATTAACAACAATATTTTTTTCAAAGAGATTGCGACGTTTAAGACCTAAAAAATACGAAATGTAAGAAATTGTTTGTTTTTTTTTCCTTACCACGAACAGTTCGACCGATGGACGTTAATACAAACAACTAAAATAAAACATCATTTGTATCTTCTTTTTCTACGCGCTTGAAAAAGCTAGGACTGAGCATGCACGGACGCGAATATGCCAATTTGAAAAAAAAAGGATTGCTTTCTGATGAGTTTTTAATTAATACATCGGCTAATACCCATGCACGTGATTTATTTAACTAGTAATTACCAACAGACAGACACACTCACAGGGCGAAACCTTTTTTTATTAGTATAGATGGAGGAAATATGCAGTAAACAGGAATTAAAAATAATTCGTGCAAACAATCATATAATAATATGAATATTTTATCAGTGTTATAATTTCGGTTAATTCAAGCATTGAATGATGCAGATTAAGATATATTATTTACAATCTACTTTTTAAAACTCCCCCTAGCTTAAAAATTAATGCCATGAAAAGAAAAAAAAATATTATTCACAATTAATTCCATTATTCACAATACTCAAAGCATGTAACAATATAAATAATTATCTTTCGATCTTACTAGCGATACACACAAGCAAATGCATGTCGTAGTAGAAGACATAAGACCTCCGTGGATCTGGAGCTCTATGTAAAAAATAAGTAAATAAATAAATAAATAATAATAATAATAATAATAATAATAATAATAATAATAATAATAAAGAATCAGAAAACTATAAATCGTAGTAAATTTTAAATTATACATTTTTCTGCGAATGGCTATCTCAAAAATTTGTAGTTGAAGGAACCAGAAACTTAAAGACGCGAATTTATCGTTATAAAAAGTATAAAAACAAAGACCGGCATTATACTGACCAATCCGTGGGTGATCCCAGAGAGGTTGCCTGGTGAAGCTTTCAGTGACGGAAATCATTTCGCAAGATTTAATAGATTTTCTTTAAACAAAATAAGAAAAATTACCTACAATTTCAAGGTTTGGGAGAGAAAATTGCACTTCTTTACCCGTTTTATAAAACAGCCAATGTAACAACAGCAAAAGAAAAAAGAAAAAATGCTGAACTTTCATGAACAAAGAAGAGGGAGGGAGTAAGAAGAGAACCGCATTTTTTCTACATTTTACTTCTTAACATATTACAAAAAAATGACTGCCAACTTTTATCAATTTAAATCATCATAATATCTATAAAGTTTTTATGAAGAATAACTATAAATTAAAGAAGAAACGAGATAGCTCATGATTAAATTTTTAAAGTGCGTTTGCGGTTTTTTTAACCGTGAAATACACTTGCAGAGGTTTTGAAAACATCTCTCAAGAAAATATAAAGGATTTAAATAAAGAATACTTCAAAATGGAATTTAAATTAAAAAAAATGCTAGTAACAGAAAAAATTCAAAAGGGTGAAAAAAAAAAAAACCTTCCAAGGGCGCCATGGCGTCTGCGAGCGCCGCGTTGGACAGCCCTGGACTAAAAGATGCAGAAAGCGTTTTTGAAAAAGAGGAGAATTGAACTTTTTGCCGTTATATTAAAAATAAATAAACAACGTGAAAATAGCACAGATTAAATTTATGTGAAAATGGCATACAGCTGTTTTGGAGCTTCTAAAGTTTCATCATCAGTGACAAGGTTAAAAAAGTGTTTAGACCATGACAGTATGCAAGCGCTTCCGCTCGTAGCTCAGATGGAATGTTAAGGGGTCAGAAACCCCACGTGACGCAGGAGACCAATGAAAAGCGCTTAGCCAGTCTGGATGAGTTCAAGCAGAGAGGAGAAATTAGGTGGGATGGAAGAGAATGAATTAGAGGAAAGGTAGCCAGACGTTTGAAATATTTGGTGTACTGGACATATCATTAACCAAGTTGTTTGAATTCTTCCATACATGATAAGCTTCCATCATATTGTTGCTTCTTTTTTTTTATATATATCTTATCCATTATGCGCCAAATATGCGATGATAAATGGCAAAATGGTTTGAATTTTCAGCTTTTTTAAATTTTCTCTATCATGCAGTGTATATTTAAATGAATTTCAAGTTATTATATAACAAATACTATGTATTACTCAAAGAGTACACATTGAAGTTGATGTTTTAATTCATATTTAGTTTTAAGAGGAACGGAACGTGGAATTGTACAAAATTCCATTTTATGTGTCATGTGAAATGACAATTTTATTTTATACCGAATATTTTATGTCTCAAAAGTACATGTACAAGCACAAAATGTCATTCACAAAAATGTAAGAATATGAGGAATAAATATCTGATGTATATGAATTTAAACTCTATAGAAAATATCATTTATGTTTAATTTACTGGAAAAAAAATCACAGGAGACCCCACAATTATAGATATTTAAAGGTTTTATGAATAAATTTTAAATTTTAATAACTTACTTACAATTACTAATATTTAATAATGTTTCTATTACATTTTATCCCTTCAAATATGCGATTTTCCATTTAAATTACAAACTCTTGCTTAAATTCTGGAGTTAGTCTTAACATTTTGCGGTTTTATAGTCTTCGTTTAAAAACTATTGGCGTACATTTTCATATCTTTCCCAAACGTTAAGCATAATATTAAGAACTGGACTATGTTCAGGTCAGCCTATGTCTTTGATATTGTTCTGGTACAACAATGTTTTTATCGAGTTGTATGGACCGGTAGTTTGTCTTAAAAACATAATGACGTCCTCCTATCAAACACAGTAGTGGGATTAAATGATATTCTAATATTTGCTGATAGTCCTTAGAGTTGTTTTTTTTTATTTCAAGGGTTTATTAACTTTTGCCGCTTTAATCCAAAACCACCCCAATTCATTATTGACCCTCTATATTTTTGCCTAATTAAAAAACTTTTTGTTTGCTTCTTAATCATTCCAGAAAAAAAATTTCCAACTATACATGGTGATTTCTAAAATTGAGTTTTCAAATGTGTTATGCGTTTTCCAAATTGTTTACTTTGACATGGGCTAGTTGAGCTTAAGCCAAAAGGTAGGACTCCGCGCACGGTTTGACCTTGACCTTGTTTGCTTTGACACAATGTTTCACCTTTTTAAACGGTGAAATTTTGTTACAAAAATCAGAATGTGTTTTAAAGTGTTACTTCATCTATGCTTCACACACGATATTTCTTTCTTGTTAATTGTTTCCCAAAGTTTCTTTACAATAAATTGAAATACATTAATGAATAAAAACAAATTGAATAATTTCTACACATATATGAATCGTACTTTAATTTAAAATGGCATTTGCGACCTGTGTCTATATTTTTTGTATAGTGTGTAAACAATTATTTGAAACATGAGGCAGACATTCATATAATGTGTTAGTACTTTGATGTAGTATTAAAATTTTCTTAAAATAAACATAAACTTCCTTTATATAAGTTGTCTGAAATCCTTTTTTTTCACAAGGCATATAAACATACTTTGAATGAAAGTATATATTTATTTAAAAACATTTTTCTCCAAAGTTCTAATAAATATTATTAAAAGAAACACCACCTACAAGAAATAAAAAAGTATGCTTGTACATGTGTATAAAGAACTACTTTAACTTTTATAACTGCCATAAAAGAAATTCTTTTGACATGTTCCAGTAATCTTTTAATATGATGTTACGTGAACACAACTTTTTCATAAAGCACTCAAACAATTTCACCAGAAATTTAAAAAATACATATTGCGAAGAATTATTTCATTCAGTTTCGAAAAAGTGTTTATTAGCACATAAAAGGATTTAGAAAGAACATCATGATTTTAATAGAAAGAAGCGATATTTTGCTTTCTTTTGAAGAAAAAATAACTTTTTTTTTTAAAGAAAAACAAAGTCGTGGTGCTAACTTGAAGGAATCTTTTAAAGTGTGAAATGCGCCAAGTATTCAGTTATTCTAATCCAAAATTTTAAGTAATTCAATAAATGATTTTATTTTGTATCTTTATTTTATTTATTTAAATGAAAGACAAACATAAATTTTCTAAACATATATACATACATTCTTATTTATTATCTACATTGATCGTACTTTACAGACTTACAAACAAATAAAAAAGAAAAGAAAAAAAAAAGTTTATTTCTTCTCAATTGCAAGTATTTCAAGTGTTATTTCATCTTAAGCCAAACATTTTAAATAATTGAAATAATATCGATATTATTTTCAAAATATTCGATATTAAAAATTTTCAGTTTTAATCCTACCTTAAAAATTAATTGCCATATTGATTATTTTTTTGGAATTGTGAACGTTGTGTTTAGCAAAAAACTAACACAGAGTGTCCATGTTCATAGAATTACTGAAATGTTTTGAATTTTTTTAACACTGATTGTTATTTGAAATAGTATAAAAATATTTTTTTCGCAATTTTACAACTTTTTCTTGAGGTTGAAGTTTTATATATCCGTAGTTCTGTATTTTTCTATGATTTGCTTCAAACGTTTTGACATAGCTTCATATTACAAACAGGCACCATATAAACATAATAGACCTATGATTCTATACGCTAGTTAACTTTCTAAAATCTTTGTTAGAAAAAGTACATTGCTTTCTCTACAAATACTTTTGAATTTTTTTTCCGTATACACTAAGATATACCTACTAAATTTAATGCATATAATCATAATTTTCATCATAAACAAAAATCTGATTTTCTCATAAATAGCTGTACAAATATTGCTTTTTAACTTAATTTTGTTCGTCATTTAGTTTTTTTAAATAAGGTAATTGAGGGTAATCCGGCCGGCACTGCTAATATGGCCACTTGGTGGTTTCAGCATTTGTTTTAAAATTTACTAGCAAATGGTACTCAACTACCTTAAAAAGGACGCCAAAAATCTACATTCAGTTGCCAAGTCCGATTTGTTGAATAACGTTTCCTGTGCAAGAAGTTACCTGTATTTGCTTATAATCCAGCACGGTAGTTGTTATTTTGGTCTGGTAAAGTTACATTTTGTTCGTGTAGTTAACAAAATGGAAAAATGTAAGGTACAGTCGAATCGATTTTCCTTTATATTGCTCTTTAATTAAATGTGCCATTTTTTTTCTAATCATTTACGGCTTGTGTATGAAATACAATAGTTTTCAGAATCCTAACTGAAGATAAATATGTCCATTGCGGAGGAAGCACGGTAAAACAATTTTTATATGGTAAGATTGCGAATATTGAGCAGCCATTAAACTTATTTGTCATTTTTATTAGGAATTCAAGTGATGGTTTTAATCTTTACACATGGGCTCGGACAGCATCTGTCAAAGTTTGTATTCTCAGACAGATGGTGTCCGAGCCCCTGTGTAAAGGTTAACCTTTACACGAACTTTTTAGACATTTGAATTTTTGCCAACAATTTAAAATGATTAATTTCATCTTTTGGCTTTGAACATGCGGGCAGCACTTAACATTACTGATGATGACTGATGAATTCAAAGTGATGTTATTTAAAAACAAAAACAAAAAACGACTTCGGCAGAATATAAAAAGATATCGAAAGTAATTCGTGAATATGAGAAAAAAAAGCATTTTTTTACGATTTCATTAAAAAAAAAATAGTCTTAAGAAGTTTTTAATTTTTTAACATGATATTATAAAATTTATTTTATAAAAATCTTATAAACGAAAAATAAATATATGAATTTTTTTTTTATATACGAGATAACATGGTATATTTTTAATATGCATATTGAACTCTGCAAAAATATTTTTTAGTACGTCAATAGTTTCTAGCTTTTACAATTCATAATGAGAAATTATAAATTAATATATATTTCGTAAACATTAGACTTGATTTAAGGAGAATGCTATGGAACATCTCAAAAATATTTGTCATTATTTATCAAATTAATATTCCTAGAAACTCTGTTTACTGTGAGAAGTACATATATATTTTTTATAAGATCTCAATAAAGTTAATTCGAAATATATTTTTGTTTTGCAAATTTACTGCATAATGACCGGAATTTATATTTTGGTATTAAAAAATATTTCTGTCTTATGTTTTGCTACTGTAAGTTCTTTGTGGATAAAAGTGCTTTTGAAGCACTCTGATTTAATATATCCAATAAAAAAGTTTAATTATATAACATATGTACATAATGGAAAAATAAAATATAAGCAAAGATACAATCATATATGTATATAAGCCTCAGTTAGAAAGAAACAGGATTTCGAATTGTATAAAATAAGGGCATTTAACTCATGTATAACATAATCAATTACTCACGTACTATATGTTTCAAGTACATTTTTCATATTACTATAAACATATATCAATTATATGATGGTGTGAGTTTTATTTAAGATGCTAGAAAACTGTCTTTTTTCATACGTAGGAAGTTCTTAGAACGTTTGTTTTCTCTTTGGAATATGTGTATAAGCAAATTATTATCTTGAAAATATAAATTAAACTTACCTATGAAATGGATGAGTTTCCTCCATAATTAACAAAGATAAAGAGATAAAAGAGATAGATTTGAGTGAAATCTCAGCTGGGAGTTTTCGATTAGTTACAAAAATATTTTAATATTTGGATATTTAATATGGACTAACATGTATCTTTATAAAAAAAGATTAATGTTTCAGTCTAAACTCCGTAATCAGCTCTCCCTTTGATGTAATTAGAACAGCATGAATTTACAAATCGAATTCTTATCGAAAAAAGTGTGTCTTGTAAACACGCTTTGGGCTGTTCGTCTATATTTTTAATTAAAAGTCGAAGTCAGTTTGTCACAAACCCATTACTTATAATGCAATTACAGGTGGTTTTTTTTAAATTATTGATTATCAAATGGATTCTGTGGAAGTAAGTAATTTTTATCACAAGCGTTTTTACATAATTTCTAAGAAACCGTATTAATTACGAATTTATTTACATAGATTGCAATTAGAATACATATTAATTAAGAATGTAGAAAACGATACATTTAATAAAAATAAAATTTGTTTTTTGGGTAACGAGTTAAAATATATGTATACGACTTATGTTTGACATAAATCATGCACTAAACAGAATAAAAGGTGTATGATTGATTATTTTTAATAAGAATTAATATGTTTTAATGGATGCTTATATTAATTATAGTTAATGTAGTATCTTTTCGAAATGAACAATATTTGAACCTTACATTATAGCAGAAGTTATCATCATATGGAATTAAAGATCGAAAAATAAATTTAATAAAGAAAAAGAATAACTAAAAGAAATACAAATATCACATGACTTACTGCTTAACAAAAAATAGAGTATAGAAAAATAAAAACTTCTCGTTGTGACTAGAATTATCTATTATCAAACATTTCTGTTGTATTGATATTGAAATTCATCTGAATTATATATTCTAATACAAGCAAATCATTTGTGTGTGCGGTTATATATGCAAATTTTATCTTTAAAACGGCTCTAACGATTTTTATGAAATTTTGTATCCTACCGTTTTGGGCCACCAGAAAACCATTGGGCTAAGTCACATGTTAGAGAAAATTTGATTAGTGGGTCATTTTGGGTAATCATGGGGCAGAGTCAAGCGAATTGTATCTAAAAAACGGTTCAAACGATTTTGACTAAATTTTGTATCCTACCATTTTCGGGCACGAGAACACTATTGGGCTGGGTCACATGTTCGAGAACTTTCGCTTAGTGGGTCATTTTTGGGTCAACGCGGGTCAAATTAATTTTATCTAAAAATCGGCTCAGGCTATTTCGACTAGTTTCGGGCACGAGAAAATCATTGGGCTGAGTCACATGTCCCAGAAAATTAGATTAGTGTGTCATTTTTGGGTCACTGTGGGTCAATCTATTTTTATCTTAAAAACGGATCAGAGGATTTGAACTAAATTTTGTATCCTACATTTTTAGGAACGAAAAGACTATTGGGCTAGGTCACATGTTCGAGAAATTTTGATTAGTGGGTCATTTTGGTCATGGGTCATTATGGGTCAAGCTATATTTATCTTTAAAACGGTTCAGACGATTTGAACTAAATTTTGTATCCTACGGTTTTGGGGCACGAGAAAATCATTGGGCTAGGTCACATTCTCGAGAAAATCCGATTAGTGGGTCATTTTTTGGGTCACTGTGGGTCAAACTTATTTTGTCTGAAAAACGGCTCAGACTATTTTTACTAAATTTTGCATCCTTTGTGTTGGGGCACAAGAAGGCTGTGGGTTAGGTCACATTTACGAGAAAATTCTATTAGTGGGTAATTTTGGTCATGGGTCATTATGGGTCAAGCTATTTTTATCTTAAAAACGGATAAGAGGATTTGAACTAAGTGTTGTATCCTATGGTTTTGGGGCACGAGAAAATCATTGGGCTAGGTCATATGCTCGAGAAAATCAGATTAGTTTGTTATTCTTGGGTCACTGTGGGTCAAGTTAATGTTATTTAAAAAACGACTCAGACTATTTTGACGAAATTTTATATCCTACGGGTTTTGGGCACGAGAAGACAACTGGGTCATTTTTGTCATGGGTCATGATATTCGAACTTAAAGTAAATTTTGTCCAAGCGTAGCTGGGTATTCCCTGCTCGCGCTAATCTTAACTGCAAAATCTCGCATAAATTTTAGCGGTTAATCATTACAATAAATGCTTTTGTTATTTTTAATGTGTGAGTTGAAATTTTTACACCGCAACTCAAATACTTCGCTAATCATAATAATAATAATAATAAATTTAATTTAAAATAGAATGTCTTTTGAAATATTTTTAGATTTTTTCAACCACAAATATAAAACGATAGAAAATTATTTTTCGCAAATTTTACCTAAACCACATTTTACCTTTCAACGACTAATAGCATTTTTAAATTGAGTGCGAAGCTAATTGCACATGCATTATGTACTATACTTTGTGAAATTAAATTCAAAAGACAGTCGACATTAAGAGTACCTATCAAAGGAAAATATCCCTGCTGTCGATTAAATTACAATATAATTCCAATCTCAGGAAACTAATCTCCAAAAATACGAAATACCTCGCAGTGTATTCTCACCATTCTAAAGAAATAGATGATGAATGTTATTCAAGGCGCTGCTCTGACGAAATTTGTGGGAGATGAATCCACAAACATTTTTGTGAAAAATATATGTTTTTGAATGCTCGAAATAATTTCATTCCTAATTTATGATCAATGTTCATTGGTCTAACATTTGTATAAAATGTCATGTATATTTATCTATTTTTAAGGTTTGTGACTAGCAAAATTGTTGTCATTAGATAAGGAATACAATATAAGTCTGTTTTATTTCTCTGGAAACTATCTGAAGTAATAAATGAAATGAAATGTATTTATGGGAAAAATGTATATAAAAAAAGTGAGCCTTAATAAAACAACGAGTTATCTAATTTTGTGACCGATGTTATTGAAAGATAATTAATTATACATCAGGGATGATTAGTTTTTTGCTAAAAATTAACATCATTTATGTGTAGGAATTTCCGAAACAAACAAACAAAAAATTAAATATCTTCCTGAACTAAATTATATTAGATACTAAACAATATATTTTCGGAAGGAATGGAAAAATAAACTTTCGTGTACAGGAATTATTAATATTCACATTTGTATTTATCAAGACTTTTATTTAAGATTTTCCCAAAACTTGAAAATTTACTTCTCTTATCCTTCTTCTTCCACATTTTTTAAAGCTATTTTATTTCAATGTACATAGTAAATGTTATTCAGCCTGGAATTTTAGTTATAAAATCTGAGATTTTGAAGCTAGTCATGAAAAAGATACTTTCAATATTTTTCATTTAGTACTTTTATATCAGAGTAAAAAAAAAAAAAAAAATCTTTCCAAAGATAATCCGACATAAATTCCTCCCCATATGCAATAGGATATTGTTTTAGAGAAAATCTAGACGAAGACTGAGACTATAAATCAGAAAAAGTAAAACCATATACTATTTCTTCTCTGAAATTTATTTCAGCATGAATAAAAAATACATATAATGCAGCATTTAAAAAATATTTGCTATGTTTACATATGCTTAAAAAATATGCTTACGAAAACTGATTTTTTTTTTCAATTCCGTTTAAAATTTAATTATGTTTTACCTCGCATAAATTTTGTACAGATGCACCAGTTTTCCAATTCTTCTTATATTTTTTCTACAAACGAGCTCATTATAACATGGGACAATAAAAATTTATTTAACATCCAAAAACGGAATGTTTGTCTGTCTGTCTGTTTTGTATTAATTTTTTGCCGTTCGAGGATCTAATTTTGGTAAAAATGGACAATCTCCCAAAAATTATATAATTGTTAGATATACAATGCTATATTACATGTAAGAAATAATCACATAATGAGTTTGTTTTTGAGAAACATGTTAAAATTTGTAAAATATATGATCTTCCACTGCTCGCAAAATAGGAGTTATAACGAAGTTGGCTCGAAAAATATCACTAAAAATATTTTTTTAAATTATTTCAATATACACTTTATATACATGTAAGCAAAAAGGCAATTGATGAGAAGAGTAGAACAGGGGTAGTAAAAGTAGTTGAATCTTCTAGGTTCACATATTAAAGCACAAGTACAGAGAGCATTATAATTAATTATCTCTCATGACGAGTGAAGTGTCTCTAAAATAGGCTCAAAATCAAAAGGCCACTTTGAAATCCTTTTCTGAAAGAATCCGTACTTTTATGTGAAAGAGAGAATGCTTTTATGTGAAAGAGAAATGATATTCGATTTTTGCGTATTTTTCTCTGTCATTTTGTCAAGACGAATATGGTTAACCAAGATCAATTATGATAATAATCTAAAAGTCAAAGAGCAAGATCAGCCTCAAAGACAAGCATAAACTACGATTTGAAATATTACATCTGTACTGCAGATCCTTATTTCTGGGATTTGGTGGATTGGTTCGCTCGCCAACTACGCACGTGTAAGCAGTTAACTTTGACCCTGAAACTCCCGGTCAGAAAAGGATTTTTCCAAGGCCATCGACCAAGATACTAAAATTAGCAATATTTTTTCTGCCTTGTAAAATTTCGATAGCCAAAGCCCCTATGAAGTTACAATAATAAGAAAATGGCCTCCATGTTCACGGTACTTTTATGGCACAAATGGTACTTTTCTTTAAAATAAATATGAATATTTACTATTTTCACAAAAAAAAAATATTTTCTAAAGTTCGTTTTCCTATTTACCGTCTTTTAAACATTTTGAAATGAAAATTCCCAAGCTCCGGAAAAAAAACACTACAAATACCCATTTTTCGGTGTATCTTCATGGTTGTATCGGTATGTTTTGTTTCAAAAGTATTATTAATTACTAATTAAAATAAATCTTAATGTCAGATTCGTATTTTCCATTTTTTTTTTGCAGTTTTAAATTTACCATCCCCGTATGAAGGATTGAAGTACAATAAATAAATAAATATAAAACAAAAGGATCTTTACGGCTTTCAACGGAATCTTTCATTTGATTTTTTTTTAATGTTTTCTATTTTTTTTCTGGAGCTTGTTTTCGATTCTCACATTTTTTCTTCAGTTTTAAATTACCATTTCTGTAGCCTAGATGGAAACACGAAAAAAAAGTATAGAGTAATATTTATTATGACGAACACTGTATGACGTATTAATAAAGATATTTACTATTTCAAAAAAAAAATTGAGGTCGTCTTCATGTTTTTCTACAATCTAGGTTTTTCGGATAGAAATATAAATTAAATAAATAAATATCTACGAATAGACGGTACCTTTCTCTGGACCCGATCGGTGCAGTGCGAGTTTCCCAGTTATTTATAAACCGAAAATGCTTTTCAAAAATCTTGTTGTATTAAATGTTTAACGCGTAACAGTTCAATATAAAATTATTCCATATTACGTTTTAAAATTTTTATTTTAGCGAACTTAAAGAGCGACTTTTTCTCATTGAAAGGTTTTAATTCTTAAAAGTAATTCTGTAAAAGGATTTCTCTAAATTTATAGTAGGAATAGTTTAAAGTATTGTTTTACTCTGCTCTATTAAGTAAAAAAAAGATTAAATAAAAAAGATTAAATATAAAATGTTTGTTTACTGAAATTTAAAAATAAGGCTATATAAATTTAATTAAGATGTCAAAATATCCATAAAATATGAAGGTCTTAGTTGGTTTTAGATTCTTACTAAAAAACGAAACAAAACTGAAGAGTAATTTAATAATAATATTCAGGGTAATTGAGAAATAATTTAATAGTAATTATGCAGGGTAATTGAAGAATAATTTAATAGTAAGTATTCAGTGTAATTCAAGAGTAATAAAAAGTAAATGGTGTGAATAATTTTCTAAAATATATTTTCGATTTTTCCACAGTGATTTTTCTAATAAGAAAAAAAATTCATTAATTTTTAATTAAGTAAAATTTAGAAAATTATACTTATGGTCAATTTTAATCGATTAGACACGTTAAAAGCTCTTTTAACAGCAAAAAAGAAAAAAATAATAAACACGAAAAATTTACGCGTTAAAATCTCTCAAGTAAAGTTTTCCAGGCATCATTAGCTGATATATAAATCGCCTTATTAAGAAAGAGATTTTCTCTCATTAATCAAAACGAATTGGAATTAAGATGAATCGTTTTCTTATCAGAAGTTAATCTCTCATGGCATGTATGTAAAATATGAACAGGGATAAATTTAAGTTTTCTAAATATTTATCATTGTCAGAACTTGTTAAGTGAATTTAAATGATTAAATAACTGCTTTTGATAGTTCTATATAATGGACATATTCGTTAAAAGACTTCAAGATAAAACTCGGTTACAATATTGTTATTCTGTAAAACTTTTTAAAATATAAAATTAGTTGAATATTTGAAAAATGTACAACGAGTTGCCAATTTAATGTAGAAAGTTAAAAAAACTATTACTCATTCAGCGTGGATGGAACTATATTTAAGTTCTAATATGTGATTGTGATTAGAATTTATTGAAGTACTATAGGTATTCTTTACTTTTCTGGTAAATTAAAAGGACAGATATAGCTATTATCTATTATTATTTTATAAGTGCGTGAATATATTAAAGTGTTAAAAATCACTTTAACGAACATTGGATTTCTTTAGTTTTGTGCGGACTATGATATTTAAGAAAAGTATTTTAACTGTGTATGAAAATATAAGCTATCTCTTATTCCCCACTTTTCCAAACGTTTTGTCTAACTCTTAAAACATTTCTTGTTGACAGAATGAGACCAGACATGATATTGTTATGAATTTTGTATATATCTGTAAATATTCCATTTGTTTAAATTTATTTTATTTTATTATTGTGAAAATTGCAGTATTATTAATGTATTTCCTATTGAGCATCATGTAACTCAATGCTAAAGACCTCGGAAGCTTTGCAAGAAAAACAACCTTACACCCTCATCTTTATAATGGAAGTCTATAGAAAAATCGCCAAGGAATGGGTTTATCGCCAAGTTGGCGATGGTTTTGGCGATATATCGCCAAATATCGCCAAGTTGGCGACGGATTTGGCGACTTTTTGTGCAACCCCCCCTTATACCTGTACATTGGGATCCTTTCTCGCTTAGGTTCTCTATCGAAAGTTAAAGCACTTTCTGGTAATTTCTAGCATCTGAAGGCTCTGGAAAATTCTACAGTTATCTTTAAAGCCTATATAAGGGACCTCGATCACCTCAGTTCAGTTAGTTGTCTGTCAACTGCGATTGAATTCATACGAGAGGCTTTGCATTGAGAACTGTGTTTCTCGGATCGATTTTGTCGTTGATACGTCGTATTGAACGCATTGTTTCTGTGTGAAATTTTGCTTAGCTTTTATTGGATTTGAAGATTACTGAATATCTTGTAATTTTCAGAAGATATTTGTGATCGTATTGCACTGTTTATAGTGAATAAAGCCTTTTTATTGTTCTTATATATTGGTATCAGTCCTTTCGAACCCCGAGCTCACAACAATATATTGTTCAAAGAAAAATACGAAATCAGCACATTTTTCATGTATATAAATCATCCTCAAAGAAAGAAAACGTTTGAAAGTCAATTAATATATATAATAAAGCTACGTTTTGATAAGCTATTTCTATTTTCATCAAATCGATGGCGGCATTGTGACAAAAGCTAAGTCACCACGATTTAATTGAAAGATATGAGACATTTGGTTGCAAAACAGAAGACAATTTGTATCCCGTTTAACACAAATGATTTAAGATTATGAAATAGTTTATAGTTGGCTAGAAAAGGAACGTACATATTCATCATCGGCCTATATCACTGCTGAGACCTACGGAAGTAAAGAAATAATCACCTTCATTAAATTCGAAAACATCCGCCATATGACATTTGAGGACTTTATGAATATCTGTATTTAATTTTCTTATATAACGATTTATCAGACTATTAATAATTTCAAATTTCAGTATTTCTCGGATCAATCAATATTTGAGGTGTTTGTTAATAAGGGTAATTTCTTTCGACAGTGCTTTGAAGAAAAATAGTATTGGGTATTTCTTCAGCATAAGAGCCTTGGCAAGCTAGAGAAAATGGCCTCAGCGATAGAAAGAAATTTGGGAACACACTTTCTGGCAACGTATTCACTTTTACATATACACAAGCAATTTTTTCAATATTTATACAATTGGTTAATGAACATACATACATGTACAATTTTATTAATTATAAAGAAGTAATTTATCTATTTTTGTATACAAGCCGAAGTAAATGGTATATAAGTAACAATACTAATATGTGTATAAATGAAATGTTTATACATATATATAAATTCATATATATAAACAACCATGAAAGTTCATTGGGTTTGTTTTCATAGCTATTTATTTCATTTGGCAACAAATATCACTTTTTGAATCCTGAATTGCGCCAAGTTTTTTTTTTTTTAAGACCAAGGCCCCTATAGTGGAAATATGCGTATTATTGAAGGTGCATTGTGGAAGCAGTCAAATACTCTGCCAGTATTATAGAATATTATGCCATTATCCGTTAGTGTTTGGGAGATATCGCCTTCTTCAAGGAGCCATGAGACAAGACAAATAACACAAATATGAGTGAACTCGGTTATATTAGCCTAATTTTCACAAAATAATATATTTTTACTTTCGTATAAGCTGTGATTGTTTATATAATCATTTATATAATACATTAGTCGCTAAAAGTAAAATTTTTTTTACTGCTTTGAAAAATCTTGCCGTAGATAAGCGCGTTAACGTAGGTGACTTTTAAATTTGAGACATAATCGCAGACTCTTGCGGTTTAAATATATATCTTGCGCAAAATACGCAAAAAGACAACATCATCATAAAATTTGTTGATTAATATTTTCAAGTTTGGTATGTGCATCAAAGTGTGGTTATGCATGAAGAATAGATATTCAGTTTAATTAATCTTTCGAGATTTCAAATTTCATTTATAATACATTATGCTGAAATATTGAAAAAGACATCATGATAAATTCAAATGAAATTCTACTTTAATAAACGGAATCGCAATAAATAATTACAAAAATTATGCAGACAAAATATATTTCGGACAATCTTAGAATAGTTTATAGAAAAAATATATGTGATTTTAGAAACAAAATTGCTGTAAAAAAATAATACATAAAAAATTCCATATATAATGTAAATGATTATTGTTTAAATAATTAATACAGTATTTAACACTGAAATCCATGTATAACAAAGTTCTATTGACTACTGTTTTTACAGCATCATATTATGATATAATGTAATGATGATTACAATGATAGCAAGATGGAAATTGCAAGATCGAATTTCGATAAGTGTAAGTTTAAATACAGTAAAAAATGTTTTGAACATTATTTTCAAAAGTATATATAATATTTAATGTATGTCTCATTAAAATATATTAAGTTATTGAACGATAAACTAATATTAAAAGGGAATTTTATGCTGCTGGTGGTAAAAATAAATAAAAAAAAAACTATTCAAAAATATCTTCAACATCAATTATAGATATTGTGGGATTTTCCGGAACAACTTTTATTTTAAATAATAAATAAAAACTAATATAAAGAAAAGCAAGAATAATTAATAAATAATAATTCGTAATTTAACATAATCATAATTCAGTCTCTCTTAAGAGCATACAATAGTCATGCGACGACTAAACATTCGCAAGCTAATGTTAAACAATTACAACTAAGACAATATTTAAACGATTGATTTTGCGTAGGGTATCTGAGTGCGAAGTCTAGCTTTGTATCTTTCTACTTTTTTACTTTCTTCTATATACAAGAAGGAACTGTTGGATTCATGAAAATTTTCGTCTTCTGGTTTTCGACGAATAGAAAGACCTAGACACGATTAGCTATTTTTAGAAAATGTCTGTCCGTGAATCTGTATCTGTGTCTGTCGGTATGTATGATTTGTAGGTGCTCTAACTCACGAATTCCTGCACGGAATTTATTAAAACTTCAGATTTATTTTGACCTTTATATAAATTTTCTGATTAGTTTTTGGTGCACATCGTCCAACAAGTGGGGCTGCGATGCTTCATTGTTCAATTTTCTAAAAGTAGCTATATCTCTAGCACTGATGCACACGATTTCAACAAAGTTTATATTATGTTAGACTAAGTAGATACCGCTAAGGCTTGGCTGTATATCGTGCAACAGGTGGTGCTGATATGCTGTGTTCTTCACGATTTTTGCTAAGACTATAACACGAAAACCAATACACGGAATATCATCAAACTTCATATTTTGTTAGACCTTGACATAAATTGACGCTGATTACGTTTAAGTCTAAATCATCCAACGGGTGACGTTTTGTTTATACCGATTTCCACAATAGATTGTCATTTAATTTTACTTGCAGACAATTTGATTTATATAAAATAAAGTTTTGTCATGGCAATTCTGTTAGATCTTGACATAAATAGATGCTGATTCAATTTTGACTTTGATCAATCAACAGGGGGCAATTGTGTCCTGTGCTTGGGGAAAGATTCTTAATCCCCTATGCTAAGAAAAAAAGGCATTATACTTTATATCCATATTTGTTGCAGTGTGTGTATGCTATTTATATTAATGTACCGGATGGTTATAATATAAGTATCTCTATTTAGAGCTGTCTGTAGCTTGAAGGAATAACCCGAATGAAACCAAAATCGGTACACTTACTATTCGAGAAGTGGAAAGAAGAGTGGAACAATAAAAATAAAGTAATTGCAATAATCGCCGACAGATGGCACTTTTGAGTGTGAAATGTAAAGTGTAATATTGTGTACCATGAAGGTGTCGCAAACTTCAATCACTTAAAAGATCGCATATCACAACATATGCGAAACATCACTCCCAATGAGTTACATTCCGCAGTAGAGCACATCGTGCACCGCCTGAATTGTGGCCTCCAGCACAATGGTCATGTGGAGCCTGAACTTAATCGGCACCGCCATGCGAAAGGGTAACCACATTCACTGTGACATTTTCCAATAAATTAGGTATCTTATCCAGTTTTACGTCTTAATTCTTCATTCTTGTATTACACATTACATTTTACACTCAAAAGCGGCATCTGTCCGTGATTATTGCAATTATTTTTTTTATTATTCCGTTCTTCTTCCCCTTTCTGAAATAGTAAGTGTACCGATTTTGGTTTCATTTCGGTTATTCTTTCAAGCTACCACCCGGTATTATGATGATATACAAGAAAATTTTGTTATGGCGAAAACATAAATACTAGTTCATTTTTGGTTGCAGCTTTATTCTGAGAACACTTTCAATTTTGAAACCAACCAACCAATTTGTTTGCAAAATAAAAGTGTTCTCAGTAAAATCTGCAACAAAAAATAAAAAAAAGTAGAACGATGCATAATTAGATGTCGAACTTAGATTTTCTATGCAAAAAGAATCATTTACAAATATTGAAATAACGAATAGCGATAAATATTGAAGCATCACCGTAGGTTTTAACACTATCTTGCAAATGTTTCTGCTGACTAGTGTTGAATGTTCATTAATGAAGGATATCCATTTTCTCTAAATGGTGGATAATGAAAAAAAATAAACTTTAAAAGAGTAGCAGGAATACATATTTAACCTGTAGAAATTACACAATTTTCAATATCTAATTAACAACTACACTTTAGATGTATAATTAATTTTATGTGCAGATAGTTTGTACGCAACGTGATGCATTTGTTTTTTAAGTGAAAGAAAGTAAAAATAAAATAAACATTATTTTAGATTAATAATAAGGAAATCTTAATGGTAATTATAATTAGCTCTTTTTGGACCTGATTTTAATAATCCGTGTTTATATTCAAAATAGAGAAGATGTGTGAAAATATTTTTTGTTATTATATGTCCATACTCTTAATATTTAGAAATTCTCTTTTTTTCATACTTATACCTCCCGAGCATTCTAGGTAAAAAAAGTAGTATTTACATAATTACAGCCAGATTATGCATAGAATCTCGTATAATTACTTAAGAGATGAGCTTTTTGTAAAAGGCAGAAAATTTTTAATTAAGATAAAATCAATATTTCATGCATTAATTTTTGCTAAATATTTCCGTCTTTTTCTCTAGTAAAAACCATTTAAAGGCAAATACACAGTTTTAATGTAATCTGAGAATGGGCACATAAAATTCTGACTTTGGAAAAGGAAGGTAAAAGGAAAATGTTAATGTTAGAACATATAGCTATTTTTACTTTCATGATTTTACAGAATGGAAATAAAAGACCCTTTTAATGTAGAAAAATTAAAAGTGATAAAATAAAAAAGACTTAAATATTTAAAATGTTAAAGAAGCATAATCCTATATAAAATAAAAACCTTAGAAAAATTGTACAATTTGCTATGAAAATTGACAGGTGTGCTTGAAATTTAGAAAAAGATTGTGTTTAAAACCGGGTCTAGAACATGATAATTTTTTTTAAAATAACAATCACGTAAGTACATATAAATTAATAATACAACCATCATTTCAATACAGTTTTAATTCTTTTTTCTTTATAATATCAGTTTGATAACCAAGTTCCTGTTAAAATTAGAGTCATTTTATGACACGTTTTGTTACTGGAATTGCACAAAATATCCTACTCTTTATTTGTATTACTTCCAATAAATATACCTCCAAAATGTTTTAGCTCAACAAAATCACATAAAATAGCGAATAACACAGACAGTTACGCATGTGGAGAGGTAGTTTAGACAGGTTATGCATACCTAATAACAGTTAATAAAGAAATGAGGAAATAAGGGCTTTCGTATTTTGTAGAAAAAAGTCATTTTCAAAGAAGTTTGAACTCTCATTTGAAACGCTAATTTGTGTTAAAAAAAAACTCGTTTTTACCCTTTTCAAGTGAATGAAAATTAATTAAAAACTACAATAGACAACCTTAATCACAGCAAAAGAAAAACTTTATCAATAAGGAGCAGTCAAATAAAAACCGAACAGACTCTAAGAAGTGAGTATTGATTTTTTTTTTCTAAAAATAGTAATTGCCAGAACTGTTAAGACATTTATTCCACTGGGAAATGAGACGATCAACTCCAGTTTTATATAGAAAGAGTTAGGTTGCTGACGCGGATCCACAACCTCAGCCCCATTTCTTGCACACTCCCTCGTCCGAATGAAACTGACGACGTCCACGAATGCATTTCTTCAAGGGGGTTAAAAATGTGAAAATCACAAGAGAGCATCAATTTGCGCATTCACACCAGGATTAATGGATCGATGGGCCTGTCCTGTTTGGGGATTGTCTTGCAAAGTGCGTCCTTCTCGGAATCTCTTATGCCACTCGTGCACACTTGTCAGTGACATGCAGTGTTCGCCATAGACAGCAGATATGCGACGATAAATTTCGTGAGTTCCAGCAGCTTCAGCCACCAAACACCGAACCACATCTCTCTACTCTTGTTTGCTTGATTCTATTTCTAATGTTGGACGAACACACTTTTCACTATGCTCACCTACATATAAATAAAAAAGCAACTGTGAGTACCTGTGCACTGTCATCATCACTGCTACCAACCCTCGATATAGAAGTATCGGTATGTTACAACAATGTTGCCAACTTCACCGAGGGATGTATTTTATGGCGGTTGTTCTGCTTTCATTTGACTGACCCTAATGTATTCTAATATAAAAAAAGTTCACATTAAAAGTAAAGACTACTTTCATAATTTCACATAATCACAACATCTGACTCTTTTGATGATGAAGAATAAAAACAAAAAAAGCCTGATGTGCCAGTTCCAAAACTTTCTTCTATCTCATACAAATTAATACTTTAAAATTCACTATCACAGCAGGGTGGTGCAAAATTTTAATTAGATTAAGGATTGAAAACAAACGATTAGATTTTCAATCATGATTAAATATCGACTAATTGAACTTCGTTTTAATCCTACTCATAGAAAAATGATTAATTTAATTGCAATCGTTCTCTTTGATTAACGATTAAATCAATTCTCAATCCAATTACTTAATCTGATTAATAATTTATTATTAAAAACGTCGTGTGTTGTTCTGGCTATGGGGGATTTTATTTTCTTTACTATATCTGAAGCTTCTTCTGATATATAACTAAGCTTCTCTAAAGTTTCTGCTTAAATATTTTGTTCTCAATGTAAAAGCTCCAGACGCGCTACCCTCCTTCTTAGGTGCGTTCGTACTTATACAAATACGTAGCATACCTATAGTCGTCGTCTGATCCATCCGTCCGTACGTCTGTCCGCATATAACAGTGCAAAAACTACCCAACCGAATTGTTTGAAATTTCATATATATGATTGTTGCAGAATTTTGTCGAGTCAATTCAAATTTTGTGAAAATCGAATCAAATCTTAAAAAGATATTTATAAAAGATTTCTTCATTCTATTAAATCCTATCATACGCAATTTCTTCAATACTATCCCATGAAGCTAATGCTCCTAGGTTGCCATGGCGATTACGTCAAATTTATGATGGATAATATTTCCGTACTAGCCGCCACTGGCGACCAGTTTGGTCGCCCTTAAAAGTATGTTAAGCATTGTAACACATTATTTTTATTCATAATTTATTTTTTTCCTTAATCCCTCGCCAAACCGGAAATATCTAATAGACGAATCAAGAACTGTTGCGATCGTGGTAGCATTTCGTATATTTTTTGTTGTTATGTATTTCATCTTTCTTGACAAAAACTGCTTAACCCACTTAAGCATTTATGCTTCATGTCCGTTTGCTTATCAGTTGCAATATGTTCGCTAATACGGAGATTCTTAAACATATTTGGCGCAAAACAAAAATCGCGCCAACTCCGGTTCGTCCGTGACAGCTGTTCCAATGTAAAGTACATGACGTTCACATTTTTCATTTAAAATAGAAAATAGGTAAATAAGAAATTCTATCATAAATCAAAACATTTGATTTCAAAATTAAAGTATAGTTTCTAATTTGCAAACGCGAAAAATATAAGCTGACAATTCGTTTCGAAATTTGATCCATTAAATATTATTATATGAGTTCAACTTACGTCAAGAAAATATCTGAAAGGAAGTTGAGTTGCATAAAACAAAATTATGGTAAACTTTGACTGTCTCACTGGTGCGGATTTTTTTTTTTACACCAGGCAGCGGTCCAAAAATTCATGGTTTAATATTTTAAACGTTCACAACGAATGAATCTTTTTTTTGTTTACTTTCATAGACAGAGAATTTGAACTGCAAACCTAATTTAAACTGAAGTTATTGCAGAATGTATACATAATTGAACGTAAGTCATCTCTCAAATATTAATTTATTTTGAACGATCTTTCTAAAAATGTAACTTTTATGCAGTTTTATTCGAAAAAATAATTTTGAATAAAAATGGCCGCCTGGCATATGAAAAAGTGAAGCGGGCATCCCGGAACTGTTGATGACAGTCACATGACTTACGGTTTTATTATATAGATTACTGAATTTAAAAACCGAATTTGATATATATATATTTGACCATATACAGACGGTTTATTGGTTGGAAAATACAGATAAAACAAATATTACACCCGTAAGAAGCCTAAATATTAATTTCCTCTTCTGAAAATTTACAGTAAGGTTTAAATTATTTGATTTAACATTCAAATTGTTTCGTTCAAAATGTAAACACGCATCGTCATCGTTGCCATCGTGAAATGTTTTATTTTATATTTCCTAAATACATTAAGATATTTGCCTCAGACTAATAGCTAATGAGTGAAAAATAAAATAAGATCATGTATTTAAATTTTTATAGATCCTTTTCAAATTCCAATTAAAGGTAAAACGTCACTTGCCTAATTATATATACTTTCATTTACATGGAAATAAAAATGCAAAATGTCAATTTAATATCAAAGAATTTAAGGTTATTTTTTATCGTTTGAATATTTAATTACTTTAAACATATTTTGAATTTATTGAATGACAAGCAGTTCCGCTCGTCAAAAAATAATACGAAATGCGAAATCACTCTAAAAATCGCTGCACGAAACTCTTCATCTGGAAACTCTTTGTCTTTCGGAAATTAAATTGAGAGATGGACAGGGGGCTCCGAGATCACGCTGTGTGTTTTCTCAACCGGGCCTGCTACAAGTATTAGTGACGTCACAAGAGTGATCCAGTTTATTCAATGTATCCTAGCAGAAAGATTTAATAACGACAGATGTTTTGAATTTCCTTTCTTAAAATTTGTCATTATATAAATAATAGTACTAAATTTCATAATCGTGAAATAAAAGGGAGTTAATAAACTTGTTTTATAAAAGGAAATTAAAAGTTTTAAATAAAAAAAATTGCTAAGATTTATAGATCAGATTGAACACATTGACTTACCTTTTCCTAAAAACATTATTTTACAATAAATATACATAAAAAAATATAAAAAATCTGACAAAAACTTTACAAAATTCCCCCTTTTTACCACTACATACCATAATTTAACTAAAACACTATAAATCTGTACTTTTTAACTATAGAGGTCTTGGCCATTTTTTTAAATCTTGGCTCAATTCGGTCTTCAGAAAGTGAGACTTGTTGCCAAATGATACAAACAGCTATAAAAACAAACTTAATGAACTTTTATGTTTGTTTATACATAAATTTATATATATATATTGTTTTTATATACATTTCACTTCTATCAGTATATAATAATGGAAATTTGAATAAAAAAATTGAAATAATTTGTTCCAATGATCAGATTTTGACGAAATTGAAATGGGACCATCTTGGGGCCTTACTCTTTCAAACAAAATAAAAATTATCAAAATCGATGCACATTTACGTGAGTTATGCGTGAACAACATAATACATACATACGGGTCGAATTGATAACCTCCTCCTTTTTTTAAGTCGGTTAAAAATAGATAAATGGCTTCCTTACATTAAATAAATTGTATAAAAAATGAAAAAAATTGCTTGAGTGTATGAAACAGCGAATAGGTTGCCAGAAAATATATTGCCAAATTTACTTTTCTCGCCATAGCCATTTTCTCGATTTACTGTTTTTTTATGATCATTCAAATTTAAAACTTTATTTGATAGGTAGGATTTTAAACTTTCACATGAGCTTGTTGTACTATTAACTAAATTAGTTAATTTTCTTAAGTAAGATGGAGAAGGTAATGTCAAAACTTTACTAGTACGAATTAAAATGTATGCAGCATGAAAGGTAAAATAAATTTTTGAACATCAGAGAATAAATTTACAAGAATATCTTGGTCGTTTCATGGACAATAATAAAAGTTGATGCGCAGTAAATTTTAATTTTAAATATTTATCATCATTATATTCAATATGATAAAGACATTTTTTGACACTTTCAACTGCGCATAGTATTTTTTTGTTCAATGTTTTTCTTTTTTCATCATAACTTGATAATTTATTTACAAGATTTTCAAAAATGGTCCATTTATTACACTTGTGTTCAGGACCTAATAACCACTCAAAAGAACTTATATTGACCGATTCATTTTCATAATATATTTGTACACTTAAGTCAACAAAAATTTTAAATGAAATTACTATTTTGGGGCAATCAGTTACTTTTAATTTTATAAACAAAGCATATTCACCTCTAAGTAAGGGTATCCAGTTTCAATTTATTAGCATATTTATCTGTGAAATCTTCAAAAGATGCTATAATATCATCGTTGCACCATTTCTTGAACTGTTTATCGTCTGTTTCTATTATTTTGTTCCAACGATCATTTGGGTCTTTTCGTTTTGGAGGCAAACTTTCGTTGAAATATGTCAGAATATTTTCATTAATTGTAGGATAGGCATCCGTCGTAAGGCTTAAACTTTTTCTTGGTACAACAAGTACAGTGCCATCATCTCGTTTAATTCTATCTTCACGAATTATAAAACGTTCATCGAAATGTTTAATGCAGACCACTGCCGTCGCGCTAGGAATAAAATTATCACGATATAATTTTCTTAACCATAATTTCTTCCTTTCATCATCATTTGGAAAATGGAAGACGGTTGTATATTCCTTTTCACTAACGTAGTTAGACTTGCAACCAGGAGCACAACATTTTCTCTCCATTATTTTATAGACATAATCTACAATTTCTTTAATAGTTTTAGTCTGTAGTTATTTATAGAGTTACAATCTAAATATATTGAAAAATATTATTAATTACAAAATAAAACAATTAATAATATCAAAATATTACAGTAAACAAGCTATATGAACGAACAAAGTAAATGGAACATATTAAGTAGTATGGATCACTATTTTGACGTCAGCAGGTTTTGACGTCACTTATAGCAGGCCCGGTTAAGAAAACACGCAGCGTGATCTCGGAGGCCCCGGATGGACAGGAATTGGAAATAAATTTAGTACCACCTCCTCATATGTGTAGATCATTTGATTTAATACTGGTCAGTTTTTGGTCAAAATTTTAGAAAATGTTACAAGTCTGATTTTTACAAAATTTGCATTTTCGTAATCAGAAAAATAAACTGTGAGTTTCGATTCAAATAATCCAATACTTTTCTTAATACTCGAGGATGAGTGAAAATGAAACTTTTTCGCTGTCTGGGATTATCAAATCGGTAAATTTCTTTTGCGGTTTCAATAAAAATAGCCATTTTTGGCGCACGCGCAGGAAACGTTTTTAGTTCCACCGCCAGGGGATGCATTTTGTTCTAAGCAAATTATCCGACACGTGTCCCCGCTGCCTACGATACCGTGCATAAAAGACGTGCTTGGAACGCGCTGCAAAATCTTTTAGTTCCAGTTTCTACCACCAGGTGGAGCATTCTGTTCTAAATAAACCTATTTCCGAACGAAACTCCGGTACCGTGTAGAAGGCGTGGAACGAATTTTTTTTTCTCAATATGCTATAGTTTTCAAAAGTTGCCTTTGATCAACTTAAAGACGGAAATTAAATATCAGCATAATTGGATTATGTTTAGAGGTGCCGCAAAAAGGGCAAACTTTAGATTTATTAAAATTTTATTAAAATGTTGACAAATTTCGCAATTACGTTTTTTTTTTTGTTTTTTTTAAATTTTAATAGGCTATAGTTTTTATAAGTTGCCTTTGATCAAAATGAAAACGGAAATTAAATATCAGGTTAATTTGATTATGTGTAGAGATGCCGCAAGAAAGGTTTTTATTAAAATTTTGGCAAATTTCGCAATTTTGTTGAAATTTACAGCTGAGTTATTGAATACACTTGTAGTAGAAATGTAAAAAACAAAATTAAAAATTACACATTGCTATTTAATCAGAAAACATCCTAAACTTACTACGTAATACATTTTAATCAAAAAAATAATGAAACATAAATAGTATACAATGAAACAGATACCGAACTAAGTTCTGAAGAGGACATAGTATTAGATCCCAATTTTGCTACTGCCTCTACGTGAAGCGCATCTCTGAAACCTCAAGTAATCAATGAACTTTAGCAAGCGCATCACATTGCGATGTGTAGCTTCTACTTGAACTTGAGTGTCATACAAAATTGCTGCAACAATTGCTAGCACCACTCTGTAGGATGTTGGTCTGATTAGTGATGAAGAAAGAGAAGTATAGTAATTGATATAGAATGAAAATTAGAGGAGAACGAATAAAGAACTTAAAAAGATATATAAAAGAAACTGTAAAACTAGTTACAGAAAGTAATTGTCTTTTTATAAAGAAAAGACAAGACTATTGTGCAAAATATGAAAGGTACTAAGTATTACAAAATAACTGTTAACGAAGAACATATATCACTTGCTGCAGAGCCTGTAGGAAAGCTTTTAGGACACGTAAAACCGATTTCTATTTCTGGCACTGGAAAATGTATAAAAGACAGCATAATGACATTTTTCAATGGCAACAACCAATACTTAAACATTATTGCAATTGTAAATGATGGAACTGCCCCGAACAATGGATTGAATAACGGTGCGATTGCGTTATTGGAAAAAAGAATTATGAAAGCCCCTGCAGGGCTTGATTTTATTTCATGCAAATGAAATGCCCATACGTCATCTATTTTGTTTCCTAGATGGAAAAACTAAAGATCCAAATGAATTTGGAGGAAAAATAAGAAAACAACTAGAAAAGTGTTAGGACCTTCCAGTGATTGAGTTTTCACCTACTGAAAATAACATTCCATTGTTAAAAATTAAGGATAATTTAAGTATGGACCAAAAATTTTGTTAGAAATGTGTAACACAATGTCCGTTGGAAGTTGCTATTCTGATTTGCCTATGAAGAAGCTAGAAAAACTTTGTCATTCACGATGGCTTACATTAACAAACAGAATACTTCGCTTGTATGTGGGAAATAATATACATCACAAAATCTCGAAATACTAACTGAGTACATTTTTAAAGTGTATGCAACTGTTTTCGTTTAACATAAAGTTAAAACCATTTTGTATCTATGGATCGAAACACTTCTGAAAACTTGTCATCTATTTACGTTACCTCAATTAGACTTTTAAAAATGTAATTATTACAAATTTGCTAAAGAAACGCTTATTTGCTGCACATGAAAATGTCCTCCTTTGTATGCTATCAGGGGATAGAAGTCATGTAAGAGAGTTTGCATTACGCCGGATTGTAAAAGCAGGGGCTGAAAATGAAGTTGGCATCAGAAAATTTTTAATTCCTGTATAAACTTTAATGTCACTGATTAAATTGATATGATTCAATGGCATGATGTTAAAGAAACAGAACCTCCTATGACGATGTATATTTCTGATGACAAACTAAAGCAATAAATAAAGCAAGCAAAAGAATCTGATCATCAGAATCAACGTATTGACTTCAATTTTCCCTTATGTCACACACAAGCATTTGAAGGGATCGTTAAATTAGTTACGGAACAATCCTTTCCCGTTTGTAGCACTTCTGCAAGAGATGCATTAATAAAAACGAAAATGCATTTTCAAAAGATAATACCAAAATTTATTATGGACCATGTGTGATTACTATGGACTTTTGAAAAAAAAATAATGTTTCTTAAAAATAACATTTCGCCTTTAAAAGCATTATACAGTTAAACCTCTCTTAACGGACATCCTTATATTTGGTCATCCCTCTTTTGCGGCCAAATTAAAATTACCTAGCTAAAATTAACCTATCGTTATAACTATCAACCCCTCTCCTGCAGTCATTTGACCTTTTTCAGGCATTTTCTTTTTCTGTTAATCAGGGGTTTCACTCTTATAATATTTTTATAAATAAGTGTCCTTTATTTAACTAAGGTACGATAATTAAAAATTGCATTTCCTTCATTTCAGTGTCGTACTATAAGAATATGTTACTGTAAAATTAATAAAAATTAATATGATGAAAATTGCTAATTTCTACAAAATCATTTTTTCTGTAATGGCATCTAAAAATTAGTAATACATAGAATGTAGGTTTTCTGTAAAAGTATCATATTTTGAATATTCTTCTTACAAAATATATGTATATTGGGGCGAAGTGGGGTGATTATTAGTCACTTTTCATAAAGATCCATACAACTCAGTAACTAAATTGAATTGAAACAAAAATTTTATACTTGCAGAAAGAGAATCTAATCCCTAACAATCTTAATTAGTTTTATTTTTTTAAATTATATATAATATTAATAAAATTAAAAAATGTCTGTCCAATAATCACCACGGCAATGGGGTGATTATTGGTCAGGTATGGGGTGATTATTGGTAATTGTTTTATGATAAAATACCAACATTTTAAACACTCAAAAATTTAATAAATGATTAAATGAAACATTCTTGGAATACATTTAATACTTTATATTGTTTGTAAATATAAACAGAGTTATGAAAAATGTTATAAAATAAAGAACATTACTAAAATGGTTGGAACTTCAAATATATTTCACAAAATAATACATTTATTTACAAAACAATTTTGTATTTAAGGTATGCAGCTTGAATTTCATCTTCCTCAATCTGAAATGGCACTGTACCATAGAGTCTAACTGGTCCATAAAACACAAAGGAGTGCTCCAGTGGCGCAAGATCCGTTTTCTTTGGCCAGCGATAATTTCTGCAGACTTTTCCAAAAATTTACAAGACAAAATATCACCCTGAATACTAATAACACGCCTATGCATGGCATCTGTTCAAAGTAGACAGCATTGTACCTCTCTACACATATGGATTTATGTATATTCCTTAATTTATTTGTAGCTGAAATATCGGAATCTTTTTTTTTTTGCAGTTGCGGAATTTCTTCAGCTTCACCCGTTTCTACTTCTATATCTATATCCATATGTTGTGTGCATTCCTGTGTATTCTTTCTAGTCTCAGAGGTTGATGCTACTACATCTTCAGCTGTATTCTTGTTTAATGTTTAATGTTAATTCTTTTTTTATTCTTTTTCAACTTTTTCACACAGCTTAATGAAATCCTCGTTGGTGATAACTACTGAATTTGTACTGTAAAAGATGTTCATTATCTAAATATACAGGTTAAATTTTCAAACTCACCCCAATATCTCTTCAAGAAATGGATAAACAAAGGTTCAGTTATTTCAAATGTAATTTGTGTTATGAGTTGCTGAAAAAATCAAAACAATGTGGTTCACTCTTAAAGTGTTGCCACATGAACTTGAGAATGCAGACACTGCCATCTAAAACTGACAAATACTAAACATTTCTGCACTATTTGTGAGTTTATAAGTAATTTTTAAGCTAAAATTACATGACCAAGAATCACCCCATGTTTACCAAGAATCACCCCATGTATATAGGGTGATGTTTAGCCCTCTATTTCCCTAATGTATGTACTCATACAGTGTTCATATACATACATAGGTATTCTATGCATATTTCCCTTTCTATATAACTCTTCTAGATCATCATGTAGCTAAATTTCATATTACAGGCACCTTATGAAAAAAAAAAAAACATGATTTTGTAATCCCTTATTTTTTGCTCAAGTTTTATATATATGTCTAGTTAAAATATTTTTTCTCATTAAATTATGTTTTGAACCAAAAAATCGTTTGTGTTACTGAATAACAATGGAATTGTCTAACATCCAGTATTTTTTTCTTTTGACTTTATCATTAGTATTAATGAAAATTTAATTGACCAATAATCATCCCATGTTGCATGTGACCAAGAATCACCCCGTTCTACCCTACTTTTATGATCAAGAAAAGCCACTTTTTAAAAAACAAAAACGAAAAATCATGCGTCAAACATAGATTATGTAACACTTTCCAACGCTTCCAAAATAATTTTACGAATCATACTCTTCAATAAGCTAAAAGATAACATCTAAGTAATCCAAATACTTTTATTCAGCCCTGTATAGGATCTATAGATTTGTATATATACTACATAGGATGCTAAATTTTAGTTCAGTTAGGAAACACGTAGCACAGTTTAAAATTCTCCGTCTGGAGTTAAATAATACGGAAATGTTTTCCCGAACTTTTGTGCTTCCCTGTATAGGATCTACAGAATTTATACACACCACGTAATAGACAAAAAGCGATTTAAAATTAAAATCGCGTTTAGTAACTTAAAACGTACTTCCAGGAATTATTGTTAACATACAGTAGAGAATTCTTTTGTGTGTCCCTGTAAATGAACGATGACTGCTATACACACAATATTCTGTAGTAAGTCTCTTGTAATGAACCTTATATAAATTTCAATGCGTTTAAAATAGGGAAACATTGTTTAAATAAAGCGCAGACGATTTTTCTCCATAGACGTAATGTAACGGAATTCTTTTGACTGTCCCTGTAAAGTAAGTATAAGTGCTATGCACACCCTATTCCATATTAAGCTTCTTCTAATGCACCTTAGTGATATATATAAATTTCAATGCGTTTAAAATAGTGAAACATTATTTAAATAAACCGCAAATGATTTTTCCCCATAGACCGCAATGTAACGGAATTCTTTTGAGTGTCCCTGTAAAAAAACTATAAGTGCTACATACTTCCGTTGAAATAGGGAACATGCTATAGATAATGATTATAACATATAAAAATTGCAGGGCAATCCGAGCATATTTACGGGAGTTAGAGCACGGACAGACGGCAGACGGCAGACGGCCAGACGGCCAGACGGCCAGACGGCAGACGGCCAGACGGCAGACGGCCAGACGGCCAGACAAACCGAAGTCATAAACACTTTTCAACTAGGTTGGAAAGTGTTAAAAATGCAAATTTTATCGTTTTTTTCATAGAAACGTCAATTTTGAAGCCCTTTACGGCACCTGAAAATATTATAGTACAGCAACAAAATTTTATATTCTTCATTCTTATCCCAAAGGGCAACTTTTGCCGACTATAGCAAAATTCTACGTGAAAAAAAATAATTAACCATTATTTTCGTTCCACCCTAGTGCACACGCGTTCCAATTTCCACCGACAGGGAGTACAAAATATATGTCATAAATAATTAGCTATATGTTAATTAGTCCATGTTAAGTTGAATGAACCGATTCTCGTTGAAATCGAACCCATAGAACTCGAGAAAATAAATCACCCCCACCCCCCTGGATATTAATATTAATAAATGGTGGTAACCAACTGCTGAAAAATTATACCGAAGTTTATTTAGTACCAGACAGGCCTCGGAAGAATGTCAGAAAAGATTTCGTTTGAATCGGACCAAGATTAAACGCAAAATCTTTTAGTTATATTGTCCACCGCCAGGGGGTGCACTCTGTTATAAACAAACCTCTTTCCTAATGAAACTCCGGCACTTGTCCCCGCCAAAAATTCAAAAATCGCTGTACGAATTTCGCATAAACTTTATTGAAGAGAGGACAAAATTCACTATATTGGGCCAAAAGATTGGAACTGGATTCTCGTTACTAATGTGGAAAAATCGCAGCGAACCATGAAAAAACACTAAAAATCGCATTAAAAATTAAATTAAAAAAAATCTATTAAAAAATTCCAAAATCTGGCTTCGAGGTGCAAAACTACATGCATAGAGGTACATTCCCACCAAATTTTGTAGCTCTACGTGCAGCGGTCTCTTCAAACAACAACGGAGAATCACACACACACACAAACCCACAAACTTCCTTCTTTATTATAGTTGGAGATTTATATATTTATGCATGTTAAATCAGATATTTCATAACAAATAATCTTAAATCGTCTAAAATAAGAATTAAATACATTTTGTAAGAATTGTTTCCAAAATAACCTTCTTCAGTGTTCGTGATATTTGCAGACGATTTTTTTTTTGTCTACAATTAAAATGCTTTTCTTTCCTTCACGTAGCTTAAAAAAATTATATTTTGGATAAAAGTGCAACAGCTATCACACCAAGACCTGAATATTTATAAAACTAGTTACAGTACGAACGCACCTCTTTTGTCACGTTTGATGTACAATTTCCAACTTGTCTTTAAGACTGTTAGAAGACAGGTAGCCTCTAGCATAGAAGTTCCCACCGTAAAATTTAATAGCAGTTTTCGTTAACTTAAGCACACCAAATAACAAGCTCGATGAGGGTTCGGGCTTTTAATGCATCGGACAGACCACGGTTGCTTCAGGTTCACTCGTTGCTCACTCACTTGTTCCGTTCTTCTCATATTGCACTAAGATATGACAAGGCAGACTATATTAATCAAGATATACAAAGTATTAAAAATTCATTCCGAATCTCGATGATGTGTTAGTACCGCCAAACTGAATAATTCGCACCCTATTCTGTTCATATCGTACCAAGATATGCCTACGCCGACCTGTTATTTTTCATCTACTGTTAAAATTTTGTCCTACATCATAATTTCATTTCGTAACTCGATGACATGGTCTTTTTTGTCGCCACCACCCGGTATATGATATCAAATGTAAAATTAAAAAAAAAAAAAAACGAAAAGAAGCAAGATGAAAAGTGGGAGCACTCTCTAGCGGGGAAGACAAGAATCAAATTGAAGGTGTGAGGTAAATATGAATGATTGATGATGCAAGAAACAAGTAATATTTGTAAAACGTTTTGTAGCTTTGTTTGTTCGTACGTTTTTTGTCGTTTGTACCTTTGTTTGTTTGTTTGTATCTTTTATTGTTTGTATGTTTATGCATTTTATTCTTTGAATGTTTGTGTATTTTTTTATGTTTCTGTTTGTGTGTTTGTAGGTTTGTTTGTAACTTTTGCTTCCTTGTTTCTTTTTTTGTATGTTTGTTTCTAATTTTTTTTAATATTTCTTTATACGTTTATTTGTATCTTTGTTTGTTTTTAAGTTTGTATGATAGTTTGTTTGTATGCATTTTCTATTTGACGGTGTAAAAATTGAAAATATGAGCTGTTTAGAAATTGCAGAAAAAGAGAAATCTTCGTGTGTTGCGAACGTCAAAATAAAGTCAGTGTTACTCATGGACACATTTGTCCTTCATAATATAGATTATGTTAATTGCAATTTATTTTTAATTTAATTATATAGTTTACTGATAATTAAATTGATTGGTAAATTTGTTCCCATTTGCCTATGATTATTCCAAAGAAAATATTATCAGTTTTATAAAATGTGTTTCACTTATCCCTTCTCCCCTAAATGATTTACACAGTTTGACCTCGATGTATCTAAATAATTTTGTGTGAGTAAGTACAAATTTCAATAGGGAAAATCGACGATAGTGATCCTTAATAACAGTCTCATAGCAATGAAAGCGAAATTAAGAATGTTAAAGGGCGGTCATATTTAATTTTGATTAAAGTAATCACAATTGAATTAGTTCACATTGAATTAATCATGGAGAACATTGTAAAGGGTAATTACTTTTATCAAGTTCAATCATTATTACATTCATCATGATTAAATTTAGTATGATTGAACATTTAGTTGACTAATCAATCGACTAAAAAGTAATCGATTAATGCCAACCCTGTATGGCAGTGCCAATCAAATCAATATTTTTCGTCATTCTGTTGTACGTTAGTTGCTTGCGAATCGCCGATTTACATGGATCCGAATCACCCGTCGCTGCATGACCGTCTCATGTACAACACAAATAAAAAAAATCGAGGAAAGCACACAAAAATAGTTATCACATCGCCCCCTTCAGGCGCAATAGCCCCAAATTCAACTGAAACTTGCTGGCAATAGTCAAAAACATATACATGAAATTTGGTTCAATTCTATGCATAACTTCATAAACTATTTCGATGACACACTGATGAAAATGGAACAAAACTTACTATCGTAGCTCCTCTTTTCGGACTATCCCCAAAATTCAAGTGGGACCTGAAGGCCATAGTCAAAATTATATAAAATTTGGGTTCAGTGTTCTATGCTTAACCTCATACACTTTTCGGGGATATATAATAATGAAAATGGAACAAAAGTTATCCCAGCGCCCCCTTCCGACGGAATATCCCCAAATTCAACTGCAACCTGTTGAGGATCGCCAAATACATATTAATGAATTTTTTTCAATTATATGCATAGCTTACATATACTTTTCGATGATAGAAATAGGACACACGAACACACACACACAAGTACACACGGACAGACAGACATTTTGTTAAAACATGTTTTTCTTTGTTTCTGACCCCTAAAACGTGTATATCCGCCGAAAACCGAAAGTAGACAAAATTACCTTTACTATAATTTGTTCTATTATACATAAAAGAAAGTAATAAACGAAACCGAGATAAATAAAGAAATAAATCGGTTAACTGTGAGTACTTACTGGCGCTCAAATGGTTCCGTGCATTAAATTTATTAATTACTAAGTGCAATAGTACAAAAAATCGTTGCTAAAAATAGTAAGATTTTGTAAAAAACTATACCACGTAGGTTTGGGTATATCTATTTTAACTAGCAAAGTATAGAAGGATATAATGAACATTCAGAGAGATAAAAATCCTAAATAGCAACAAATAGCGATGTTCTGTATGACTCTTTTAAACCTCATCAAAATCTATTACTGATGACTAAAAATGAATGAATAATACCACGTTGCACGAGGTCGTTGGCGAATATATTGTCAATAATTGTGTTTTACCTGGTAATAGATTCTTGAATGAACTGTGGACTTAGACCAGGTGTTAAAAATATTCGACGTCTTTTCTAGGTTTGTTTCTAAAGTTGAAATTGAAATGACCTGAGATAATTAACTTTTGACATATCTCGACACACTTAGTAATGTCTAAGATATAGGAATATGGTAAAACGTAAGACATTTGAAAATAAAACCCAACAAAACTCAATAAAAATAGTAAATGGTTAAACAAAGTATCAGAGCTGTTCAAAGAAAATATACTCGTATAAGTAAATTAATAACACATGTCATAATTGGATCTGCTTTAATGTAAAACGATGAATATTTCTCATTCAAAGGCAAAGACCTTAAATAAGCTTCAACTTGGCTGAGTATCAACTATGCTTCGTAAAGATGTCACAGAGTTGCTCACGAGAAATCACCTGTCAATGATATTTGCTGTAAAACTAGACAATTTTAAGGCGATTTAAAAAAAAATAACTAATTCGCTTAACAACGCGAAACTTTCTGACACATTTTTAAACATAAAACTTGTTTTCATGATTAGTGAAGTGATTTGTAATCGAAAAGATTCGTTATAAATGAATTACATACTGAGTTATAAGCAATTGTTGTCTCAAAACTATTGACTTTTAATATCTTGGAATTATTCTACGAATAATTTTTAAATATTTAACTCCAACAATTGAATTAAATTGGAACGAAAAATGTTGACTATTTATCACTATGATTCGTCTTACCTAAAACAAAGACCTTGTAATAAGTTTAAACTTGGCATTGTACCAAGCACGCTTCGAAGCGAGGTCACAAAGTTCTCACGTCGCCTTGGTCTGTGCCGCGTTTTTCTAGTTAGGTTTTTAATTAATATCTCAGATCATTACCAACTTTTTTTTCGAAAATCCTTATGAACAATCCTTGAATGATTCCGTGTCGATAAGGTGCATCGAGCTTTAGTCAATTCACCATCTGAGTGCCCGTAAAGTAAAGTTTGTGTGTAATGAAAAAAATGCGATTTTCTCAAAACCTATGTCACCTAAGATAATCACTATAGTTTTACTGCAAGGCTTAAATAAACACCTACTACCCTTAATTTTTTGATAATTTTAGTTTCAGTAGACTCTGAAATAGGATTTAGGGAGGAGACATATTTTTGCAGTGCATTTTCGACGATATCTCTGAAAAAATAATACTTAAAATTAAAACAAATATATTTTTGAGTTCGGTGAGACGAGATTTTTCAAACGATACCACACACGATAGATTTTTTTCAACTAACGTAATTAATATCTCGGCTAATTACTGACTTTTTTTTCGAAAATCTTTATTAACTAACGTTGGATGATTCTTCGTAGATAGATACTTCGAGCTCCCCTCACCGTCTCGTAAAGTTTGTGTGCAACGGTAAAGTGCGATTTTCTCAAAACTTATGTGACCTAGGATAATCGCTATAGTTTTCCTGCAAGGTTTAATTAAACTCCTACTAGCCCTAATTTTAATTTCAGGAAATTTGGAAATAGAGGGAAGGACATATTTTTGCAATGCATTTTGGACGATAATTCTGAAAATATAATACCTAAAATGAAAGCAAATACATTTTTAAATTCGGTGCTACGAGATCTTTCACACGATACCCTATACTTTATATAAATATATATATAAGTTCAAGTAACTTAATTAGCCACCCAAAAATTTTCTTAAAATATTTGTGAATGGCTAATAATCTAAAATTATGTTGGTCAATAAACTTTCTAATTCTGGTGTTCTTAAGTAGGTTCCACTCTCGAAGAGAGCTGATGAGAAGTAGGCAGGTAGAAGAAAGGAGGATGAAAATATCTCAGCATATTTCAACATTCGGGCGTTTGCCGTATTTTTAATACTATTGAGTTTTTAGACTTCAGTATTCTAAGGGTTGAAAATCCGTCTTATACCGTACAACTCTGCCTTACATGTTGCAGCAAATTGTTTTTGGCTTTAGTGTGCCAATCAATTTTTATTTTTAAGTATATAAAATATCCTACAATTTTTTTTTTATTTTAGTTTCACATTGTATAATAAATAGCATGAAATTATTTTTTGTCTTAATTCCAGCCTTGAAAAAAAAAAACCTAAAAAATGTACCACGTAAATTTAAGTAAAAAATATGTCAATTTGCATAATTATGTATTTTTTATACTTAATTATCAGAAATATTTACTTTTAGCATACTTAATTATCAGACACATTTACTATTGGCATACTTAATTATCAGACTTATTTAAGAAATGAAGCTTTCCTTTTTATGGAAAAAGGAAAATTTTAATTAATATAAATACCGCCATTTCAAACACTAATTTGAAAGGAATATTTCCTCCCTTTTTTCTAAAAGAGGCATGTAGACAAAATCAGTAAGCCTTAATCTAATCTAAGCAAAATACAGATAAAAATAAGGTTTTTTTATGTTTAAGTGCGATATATGTTCGCATTAAATCTAAAAAAATATTTCCGAGAAAGTATTTTCTATTAATACGATTACTAGAAATGCTTTAAACATTAAAGAACAGAACAAAAGTAAGTATATTAAAGCTTCCGCTTTCGGGCACAAAGTGAATAAAATTCCGATGTAAGTTCCGATGAATTCCTGAAGAAATTTTGTCAGACGTTCTTGAATGTTCTGTTCAGTAGTTTTCGATTTAGTATTTTATTAGGGTTTCAATTTTAAGATGCATTAAACATTAATAATTTGTCTTCTACTTCTTTTTGTGTCTAATAGCAGCTGCAAATAAAGTCCTGTCAGTGAATTTTTAAATAAAAAAATGGTTGTAACTGGGTATATAGTATTTTTTACTTTCTTTAATTTAACCCAACTTGCGTTTTATGTGTAATGATGGAATTTTGTAATCAACTTTTAACTCGCATCATGAAAAGCTAGAATTATAAAAATTATATACAAATATATGTTTCCGATGACATTAAAATATTTTAATATTTGTAGAACTTAATTATAAATTAACAACTTAATTTTAAGGCATTCATCAGTTAGCCCACCGCAGGTGAAATATTGCCAAATATTCTGTATGTTTATAATTGCGTACAAGTTAAAACAACAATGAATTTAATTATGCGCCAAACCACGTTCGCCAAAAAAGCTATCTGTCTGTGAAACTGCAACAATGAAATATTTTAAATGCTAAAATGTATAAAATACGTTATAAATAAAAAACAAAAAGAATATATACAGTGAAACTTCCATTTAACGAAGTCTCATCGTTACACTCAAATACTTTGTTATGAAGAAAATTCGTTAAATAGAATTCAACATAAATTTATGAAACTTGTATACACATAACCCACATAAAATGGAAAGTACACATAAAATGGAAACATATGAAAAATGTGTTTTAATTCGGGCAGTCATTTTTTTATGCAATGTAGATATGAAAACTAGGACTTCTCTCAAAGGGATTAGTCTGAGTGATATTGCTGATAACATAGGGTTAACAATTACAATATAAAGAAAAAGAGCAAATTAAATGATAGAATTAGAAAATATCATATATAAATTCATATACACTGTTAAAAAAATAGAAAAGAAGTACCGTTCATCAGATGTGTTGTCATAATTTTTTTTAACATGTGGCAAAGAATCTCATTTTCATAAGCGCGTATTGCGCAAAACTTGAAAAAAAAAGCCTGATCTTTTTAAACGCCAAGCTTTTTAAAGTTACGTAATTGGATTTACAGCCAATAGATTATTCTATCAAGCGTGGCTTAACGCAAATTTAATTTCATTGTTGCACCTTTTTTTGTGTGTGAATTTAAAATTTTTCTTCCTTGATTATATATCTATTATTTGTATAACTGTTTATAGAAACTCTAACACTTCAAACCACATTGATAGCATGCTTTTCTACAAACCAGATTGCAAAACTATAGTCTAAATTACTATTAAAGTATACAAAAAATCTTTCGATGACTTCTGTAAAATAACTTTTACATTAAATCTCCATATCGGCAAAATTGAAAAATTATATATATTTCAAAGTTAAGCTTAACAAATACTTCTTGATTATTCTCTAAGAGGCTCTGCCCCCTGCGCCTTTACTGCGCCAAACCGCTGACTTTTCTTTTGCCTGTCTGTCTGTCTCTCCACAATCTGTCTGTTTCCCTATCCGTTCTTCTGCCCGTCTCTCTAACAGATTGTCTATCTCTCTACACGTCTCGCTACCTGTCTCTATATTTCTTATATAAATATTATATAGTCAATCTATTTCTCTAACCCTCTGTCTATCCGTCTAACTACTTGTTTGTCTAGCCGTGTCTCTATCCACTTCGCTACCCATTTGTCTATCTGTCTCACAACTTGTCTAGCTGTCTCTCTACCCGTCTGTCTATACGCCTCACTACCCATCTTCTTACCCATCTCCGTACCCATCTATTGTCTCTCTACTCCTCTGTATACCCGTTTCACTATCCGTCTGTTTTTGTACCCGACTCGCTACCAATCTCATTACCCGTCAGTCAACTCGTCTCTGTACTCCACTCTCTACTCGTCGCTTTATCTACCACGCTACGCGTCTCACAACCTTTCTCGCTACATTCCTGTCTACCGGTGTTGCTACCAGTCTCGTGACCCATCTCGCTACCCCTTTGTCAACACTTTTTTTACCTTTCTCTCTAGCCGTCAGTCTATTCGTTTCGCTACCCGTCAGCCTACCTATGTCGCTACTCGTCTCTCTACCCGTCTGTCTACCCGTTTGTTTACTCGTCTTTCTACCACTCGCCACCTCTTCCCAATATTTAAACAACTCATTTAATATACAGAAGCCGTTTATCAGTTATGAAATGCAAACAGAAGTAATTTATCTAATAAGTGTAATCAGATGCAATTTTCTTCTAAATACATACATAAACCTGAATAATAATTCATCAGTTTTGTGTTCATAGTTGTTTATATCATTTTACAGTAAATCTCAACTTCTTAAACCTGAATTGTCTCAAGCTTTTTAAAAAAAACCACAAGGTCTGTATAACTGCAAAGTACCCTGAGGGCTATATTAGCTACAAGTTATTAAGTTAAGCGAAAGTTTCGTTATCGCGTTTGCAGCCAATTGCTTATGTCAGAAAGTGTGGCTTAACGCCATTTTAAATTCATTACTGTAACTTTCTTTTCTTTTCTTTTTTTTTGGGGGGGGGGGTGGGGGTGGGGGGAAGGGTTTCAAATATATACATTTAAATTAAAACTTTTGCCTCCATGCCATTAGTGTTGTTTGTATTATTAACTAATACCTTATACACCGAGCTTCATTTGAAACAAATGTAAAAGACTTCTTCTACAGTTTTTTTTAGGAGAAACTTTCGTAATTGGGCACAAAGCCAATTGGAGCATTTAATATCATTATTGTAAAATATTGTTGCTAGCTTTACTCTTGTTTGGGACCAACCTTGCCTGTGTATCTGAATGGGGAAAAGTTTCGTATTCTATGTCGGTTGGCGAAAAAAAAATTTTAATGGTGCCAAAAGGTAGTTTTAACATCTTACAAAATTTTTCAAGAGAGCGGTAAAACATGTTTTTCAAATATTTACAAACATACGTTTATTAAAGCATGTTTTTGCACCATCTTAAAAATTTAAGCACGATGCTAAAATAAAATTTTATCGCCATAGTCGATATTTTAATAAGTAATGAAAATACATAAACAAACTTATTTAACAAACCTAAGAGGCATTTTTGTGATAAATAATTGTTATTGTCAGGGGGGTGAATTGTAAACAATTAATAAACGGCTAGTAAATAATAAATAGCATTTAAAATCTAAAAATGGGTAAGTGGTCCGTATAAAAATGCAAAACATAACATTATACGCTTGATATATGTAAATCTTTTTTTATTTTTTTAATATTTCCGAAGGCACAGATAAAAAGGTAAAAATCTCTTTTCCAAATGCCAAATAGAAAATATACAAAATAGAATGCCAAATCTATATCAAGACTCCCTTATCATAATATCAGACTTCACAATCCGGAGAAAGTCTATGGGTGAAAATGTCCGCGGTAATTGCCAACTTATTAATTGACTTTCTCCGGAAAGTATCGCCGCCTGGTGGATACTACCGATACTAGCTCATAAGCAAATGCATAGAAAAAAATGGAGCTATGAAAAAATTTCGTGTTATTGACAAAATTTAAAAAATATTTTTCGAATTACGCAAAAATAAATACGTAATATGTATATATCGCACAATTATCATCAAGTTTTCAAAAATGTTGTTGAAAATGAAGATTTAAATATCAGATTAATTAATACATAATGTAGTATTCGTCAATCTTCTGTAATATCAGGTCCACAGCCAATGTTAGCGCCAAATTTGAGCGATGCTGGAAGAATGTAGTTCAAAGTGTACGAGAGGTACAACACTAGTTAAAAATTTAAATTCGTTTTGTGCCAAATTACACTTACTGTAACAAGCCAATCGGCTGTAGGCGGAAGAGTCCCCCAAACGTTATTACGGAAGAATCCTCTCAAAAAGATTTACAAACACCATAAGCGTAGCATGACAAAAATTTATTTTTAGGGAGGAAAGTTGGGGAGGGGTGGAGACACGTATAATTTAAGTGATTATTAAACATTTTTATGCTTTCCAAATTTTTAACAAGTTGGAAATTGTACGTCAAACGTGACAAATGAGGTGTGTTCAAACTATAGCTAGTTATATAAATATTCAGATCTTGATGATTTTTAATTCTGTGAAATGAATTCTATCGTCTGCAGATTAATTTCTGTAATAAAATAAGTATTTCGGTCGCTTCACGATTAAAAATCATCGCAAGCTCCTATAACAGAAAAGCACCGATTTAAAAAAAAATTCAAATTTGTTAATAAATATTTTTATTAATATCTTCTAAAGTTTTGATTCGATTTTCATAAAATTTGAAATGTCTCGACAAAATTCTGCAAAGATAATATATCTCAAATTGCAAACCATTCGGTCGGGTAACTTTTGCGTTGTTATATGCGGACAAACGGACGGACGGACAAATAGACAGACGGACGAACCAGGCGACGACAATAGGTGCTACGTATTTATATAATTACGAACGCATCTAAAAAAGTGTTTATGATTTCAGCTCGTATGTTTGTCTGTCCATCCGTATAGTATAACATTAATAGTATTTATAATTCATACACATTAAATGGAACTATATTTATTATATATGACCGTTTGGTTTTTGTTATTTCAAACTAGTCGAATAAAAAAGGAAATTATGCTTGCTTTCACTCATAAAGCTCGACACTTTCAAATTTTCTAGATCGATATAATCCTCAGCATCTGCTGAACGAATGGCAAGATTTCTTTTAGCAAGTTTGTGATAATCTGATACTTTATATTAAATGAAACCACGGATAATCTTTCGTAATAGAGTCCATAGCCAAGTTGGCGTCAAACATGAGCGATGTTGGAAACAATGTGTTTTGGAATGTACCTGAGTTACAACAAAGAAATTAAATATGCGCCAGCGCCAAACCATGCTCGCAAGATACGCCAATTGGCTGTGGACCTAATTATGGAACTTCTCAAGTAAACTTCTCACTTTTTCATATATATAAACTTTCGACCACAAAATAGTGAAGTTTACGCTTAAAAGATATGTTAATCTAAAATGATACCCCATCACTTCAAAAATAAATAAAATGATAGACTAATAATTATAATAAATAAATAAATAAAATGATCAAAATGTGCATTAAAAAAAAAGAAAAAGAAAGAAAGAAGAAACGATGATAAATTTATACGTAACATAAAATTCTAACTAAGAGAAAAGTCAAAATGTCTTTCATATATAATATGAAAATAGAAAAAATAGAAAATTACATTACATATTTACCTTTTCAAGATATAGATATTAGCAATTTGTTTCGACGATCAATATCACTCGCAAACTCATGAAATGAGATTTTTTTTTCCCTGATTTTTTTTCTTTATGTAATTTATACAAAGAAATACAGCAATAAACCATTTTGGTTTAACAGTAAAATAAGTTTATGTTATGAAAAAAAAATGTCTCGAATATATGACAATTTTAAAATAAATAATTTTCATTTGAAGAGGACAAACATATAGTATACCGTAAAGAAAATGAAAAAACACATATGGAAAACAAAATAAAAAATACTCCTGTTACTGTCGTTAGATGGCGCCAATAGCAGGACAACCATGTGCTTTTTAAACACGTGTATAGCGGTCAAAGGAAACTTGCTGATTGTGAGGCCTAGTACTATGATAAGGGGGCCTTGATCTATATAAAAAAAACGTAAGTCACGTGACTGTCATCAACAGTTCCGGGATGCCCGCTTCATTTTTCATATGCCAGGCGGCCATTTTTATTCAAAATTATTTTTTCAAATAAAACTGCATGAAAGTTACATTTTTAGAAATATCGTTCAAAATAAATTAATATTTGAGAGACGACTTACATTCAATTATGTAGATATTCTGCAGTAACTTCAGTTAAAATTAGGTTTGCAGTTCAAATTCTCCATCCATGAAAGTAAACAACAACAAAAAAAGAAAAACATGCATTCGTCGTGAACGTTTAAAATATTAAACCATGGAGGTAATTGTTCGAAAAGCAAGCTCTCCGTGAATGAATTTTTTGACAGCTACCTGGTGTCAAAAAACAAACAAACAATGGCACTCCGGAAGTGCCGACAGAAGTGAAAACTTGAACAATTACGTGTGTATTTTTTGAATCTGCAGGAAACGTTTTATTGCGCAGGAAATACTTAAAAATGAAGTGTTTTTTTTATTCATTATTATAAACTACTACTACAAAAATTATATTACAATTTTCATTTAATGCGCTACTGTACATGAAAAATAATGCATATTATTTTACATACAGAAATTGCAATCTATTGCTTAAAACGTAAATTTACAAATAAATGAAATATAAAATTTAATTAATTGGTATTCTTTGAAATGAATACCAATGAAACTTATGAATTTTCATCCACAATTTAAACAACTCTCAATACATTCATCATTTCTTCCATGAGATTTAGTTTCATATCTTTTGTAATAACATTTATCTGCAAAATAGGGTTTCCGCTTCCTATCACTCCAAAAATGACTTCTTTGCTGCCTGTCTTGTTTACTGTATTCGTGAACATTATGCTTTTTTCTATTTTCATACTGCGCGTATTGTTTGCGGTATCTATAATTTCTATCAACAAACTTTTCTTTTCCATAAAATGATTTCACTTCATTTCCGTATCGGTAACCACGTTTCTTAAAACTTTCGTGAAATATTTCATTCAAGACCTCCTTATCATAGTATTAGACCTTACAATCAGCAAGTTTCCTTTGACCGCTATACACGTGGTTAAAAACCACATGGTTGTCCTGCTACTAGCGCCTCTACCGTCAGTAACAGGAGTATTTTTAAATTTGTTTTCCATACATGTTTTCTTATTTTCTTTATGATATACTGTATGGTTGTCCTTTTCAAATGAGAATTATTTATATGTTATATTAATTATTATGTTTATACGTATGAAGAAGTGAAAAGTCTACATGACAAGTCCCATAATCAGGTCCACAGCCAATTGGCGTCAAAGATGGATATACAAGTGTACTTAGCTTTGATTGGCGTATCTTAGCTAGCATGGTTTGGCGCTGGCGCATATTTAATTTCTTTGTTGTAACTGACGTACATTTCAAAACACATTGTTGCCAACATCGCTCATGTTTGACGCCACCTTGGCTTATGGACACTATTACGAAAGATTATCAGTGTTTTCATTTATTATAACGTATCAGTTTATCACAAACTTGCTAATAGAAATCTTGCCTTTCGTTCAGCAGATGCGGATGGTTATATCGATCTAGAAAATTTGAGAGTGTCGAGCTTTATGAGTAAAAGCAAACATAGTTTCCTTTTTTATTCGACTAGTTTGAAATAACAAAAAAAAACGGTCTTATATAATAAATATAGTTCCATTTAATGTGTATGAATTATAAATACTATTATTGTTTATGTACACAGGCTGCATCGTACTATTGACCAATAGCTAATTTATAAACTATAGTTTTGGAGGTATTACTCCATTTGAAAAAGTTTTTCAAATGTTCTTGTTCTTTGTCATATTAAATGCTATTTGCGTCAAAATAGTGGGTTTTTTAAAGGTTAGGAAATTGAAATTTTTATATATTATTTGGATCATATAGGTTATATTGTAAAAAGAAATTCCTCTTCAATAGAGAACATGCCTTAATAATAATAACAGTAACTAAACCATAATAATGTATATAGGTTCCATGGCAATACAATTATTTTACGAAAGTTAGAAGACGGATGGACAGACAAATATACAAGCTGAAGTCATAAAAGCTTTTTTAAAAAATTGGAAAGCACAAAAATGCTTAATAATGACTTGCATTATAAGTGTCCCCTTCTCCCCAACTTTCCTCCCAAAAAATAAATTCTTTCGTTAAATTTAATGCTACGCTTATGGTGTTTGTAAATCTTTAATGGGGATTCTTCTGTAATCAGGCCTACATCTAATTGGCTTGTTACAGTAAGTGCAGTTTGTCAAAAAAATAAGGTACTTTTTGGTTAGCCGGGTGCCAGTGATATATATACATGTACACACACATATACACATATCTACATATACATATATATACATACATACACATATATGTATGTATATATATACGTATATACATACATATTTATATATGTACATATATCACTGGCCTCCGGCTAACCGAAAAGTACCAAAAATAATTTAATTTTTTAACCAGTGTTGTAACTCCCGTACACTTGGAACCACATTCTTCCAGCATCGCTCATATTTTGCGCTAACTTTGGCTGTGGACCTGATACTACAGAAGATTGACTACTATACATATTTACATACTATAGTATGTAATAATTAATCTTATATTTAAATCTTCATTTTCAACAATATTTTTGAAAACTTGATGATAATTGTGCAAAATATTTATTTATTTATTTATGTATTTATTTATTTTTGTGTAATTCGAAAAATGTTTTTTGAATTTTATCAATAACACGAAATCTTTTCATAGCTCCATTTTTTAAAATGCATTTTCTTATGAACTAGTATCGGTAGTATCCACCAGGCGGCGATACTTTCCGGAGAAAGTCCGTTAAGAAGTTGGCAATATCCGCGGACATTTTCACCAAAACACTTTCTCCCGATTGTCAAGTCTGATCTATGATAAGGGAGTCTTGATTATTTTCATTTTTTTATATTACTTCCGTTTATTTTTCTCGTGCTCGTTAAATTATAATATTTTCCGTGTTTTGTTATTTCATTTTCATCTTTTGATTTGGTCTCGCGAGTTGAGTCACTTTTATTTGTTTTCACCGCGCGTGCTAAATTTATCTTGAAATTATTTTCTGAATTTTTTTTATTCATAATACCAATCATTTCGCTTTCTGCACGTGAACTATTTCCTTTTGATACTTTCGCGTCATTGTATGAATTGGCAACATATACAGTGGTGTCGGTAACAGGGTCGCGAATTAAATGATTTTTTCCCATCTCAAAAAATGCCCAACGCGCCTAAAGAAGTTTTCACTTCAAAAATAATAATTCGCACCAGTCAGACAATCAAAGTTTGCCATAATTATGTGCTATACAACTCAACTTCCTTCCGGATCTTTTCTTGCCGTAAGCTGAATGTAAACAAATACAACTTATGTAATAATATTTAATGAATCAAATTTTGAAACGATTTGTCAGTTAATATGGTATTTATGTGTTATGGGAAGAGAGCCAGGAAGAGAGATCACCGAAAATGATTATTAGTCACCAATCATATTTACCATTGTTATTGACCAATCGCGTTCCAAACAGTAATAATTTAATATACATTTATAAAATACATAACATCATTAAGTACTTTTATGTTATTTGGGCGCAAATCCCGCCAATAGCATTTTTAAAATGGAACAGGCGCGATTTTTGTTTTGCGCCATTTTGGCGAGAAAACCCCATTTCTAGGTACCTGTTAGAGATTACTAAAACAGCATGTTACTTTTATTTTATTACGAAATATTTTATTTTATATTAAAAAACACACAATTATATTATAAAACATACACAATGATCAATTTATTATTGAACACACAATATTTAATTTATGATAAAACATACGGAATCTGCTCTATCGGGTAGCCATACCAAGCAAAATCTAGCCGAAACTGCCGGGTTGCCCACGCATAAATTCGCTATTTGGGCGCCAAAATGATACGCCGGTGCGTCTGCGACAGCTGTACCCAAAACTACGTGTAATAATATGCAGCCCGATTATGGCAAATTATTCAAAACGTTTTAGATGAGAATAATGATAGATTTTCTAATCTTCAGAAATCGAGTCTACAGACAAAGTTAGCGAGAAACAACAACAAAAAAATCTTAGCAACAATGGTACTTCAAAAAAACTTTCACAAAATAGACTTCATTGCGTAAAATCGTATTAAGTAAAATACGACAATTAGCAATGGATCCAATTACGGAAAATTACTTAATATGTTTAAGAATCTCCACATTAGCGAATAAATTGCAACTGATAAGCAAACGGTCATGAAGCATAAATGTTTAATTGGGTTAAGCGGTTTTTGTCAAGAAAGATGAAATACATAACAACACAAAATATGCGAAATGCTACCATGATGTGCAAAAGTTCTTGATTTGTCTATTAGAATCTTTCAGTTTGGTGAAGGATAAAAAAATAAAAAAATAAATAAATTATGAATAAAAGTAACATGTTACAATGCTTAAAATGCATTTAAGGGAGACCAAACTGGTCGCCAGTGGCGGCTAGTATACAAAATAGAAAAATATTTGCAAAAAAATATATTTACATAATACTACATCTGCAAAAAAATAAGATTTAGAAAAAGTAAGCCAAATCCTGCAGATCCCAACAATCACATCGAAAAACTTATCACCAAAAAAGAACTCGCCAAATCTTACGGCACAAGAGATGGATTTTTCCCTCTGAATGCAGAATATTAGTTTTTTTTTTCTTGTACGATGGGTGATTATAATATAATTGTTTCATTTCACATACTACATACCGCTTGATATATTGGTACTTTTATGTTATCTTGGCGCAGTTGATAAATCGCCAAAAATTGTTCCTATAACATTTTCATATTGAATTCATTTCATTTAAGTATAAAAATTTCACTCATTTAATTTAAAGTACATGCTTTTCATTAATCCCATTTAAAAGCTAAAAAGAGAAAAAAAAGAAATAATGCCATAAATCGAAACCTTTTATTTAAACACCAAAGAATTGTTTTTTTTTTTTAATTTACACACGCGAAATAAAAAAAAGGTGCTATTGCTGAGATTTGCGCCAAATCTCTAACACCAAGTCTACCAAGTTATTGAGGGGTTTTTCTTTCAAACAGAAAAAAATACAGATTAATTTTCGATTTCTACTAAATTGAAATATATTTTATTGTGCTGAATATTAGTGCGTGCATATTTTTTGCTCCCTGTACTCCATGAACTTTCAAATCCGATTGTCTACGAAAATTTCCCGCCGGTGAAAATGACGTACGCACAAAATTTTCGTGACGTATGTACTTTAATTGTGCTTTTTTATTTATTTTTTTAATATAAATTCCAAACGGTTTGACATTTATTCTTGGTAATAAATAGACGTCGTTGTCACCTTTATAGGTACCTGATGTAAAAATTTGAACGAAAGCCGTTAAATATTTTGTGAGTTATGCTTGACGAAAGGTTTTAATATCCATCGTAGCTATATATGGGGCAAAGTAATACTGCGCTGTGTATGAGTCTTCGTTGCACTCAGACAATAATTTAATTACAGTAATGTAAAAAAAAAAAAAAAAAAAAAAAACATAACAAAGAGAGGTAAACAAAAACCGGAGCATTCCTTTCCTTTTTTCAGGAAAATGTGTGTGTTTTGATTAAATGGTTCAAATGTGTTCATTTTCATACAATCCGCTGAAATAAATTCATACATCCATATCCATCGCAACAGCAACCGTTTGAATACGTGCACAAAAGTGGAATAAACTTCGTTATCTAGAATACGTTTTTCGTAATATGGAGAATTATTTACATGTTAATGATGTTCAAAGTCAAGGTTCCGCAGATAATTTTGTTAAGTAGAAAACTTCGTTAAATAGCGACTTCGTTAAAGGGAAGTTCCGCTGTATTTTTATAAATATTCTTTTATTATCAATTAAAATTTTAATATAAATTAACTTTTAAATGATGATTCTTCTTTCTTCTCGCCATATCTTAAAAAAAAAGAGTATTTTTTTTATTTTTTTTCTAATGAATTCACTAATTTTCTACTGAAAGTTAAAATAAATAAATAAAAATAATAATAAAAGAAAAACAGTGATGTTCTTATCCATAATCGGGTTTCGTGTCCACGCCAAATTAATGTATTGTAACAAATATATATATATATATATATTATTTTTTTATTTTTTGTAAAAATCTAATGAACTGCAGTTATGAAATTAGGCTGATTTTCAAAATAAACATTGAAGGCTTATAAAAGTGTATATTTTTAGAAACTATTTTAACTTTTATACTTATTTCATTTGATTTATAAATTTGTCCCAAAATTTGTAAATATCGTAATAGAAATTAAATATGTAAATGAAAACGGTTCATTTTTTAGAACTTTAAATGCATAAATAAATGGCATCTGCCCATGTACTATATAAAGAAAATCATACTAAATTAACTTGTTCAATCCTCATAATTTTATTTTACAGATGAAAAAATCTGAAAAAAATCGAGTTTACCTTAAAGTAATAATAATGCGCGATACTTTTTTATAAAAATGACGTGCCATATCATTAATAGTGTGAAATTTTTGTATTGTTTCACTTGGACTATAACGAATAATATTTAAATTTAATAGGAAATTGCTGTTAGATGGATGGGTTCTGCCTGGAACCGTCACCTCATTTGCGTATTATATAAATAGATAAAAATAGCGGTTTGAATAATAACGTCTGTAGTAAGTGATTGTTTATAAAAATCATGTTTTTCAGAAAATGCTTTTAAATTTTATATTTCTAAAAACCTAATAGCAATAGTCACCTTAAGTTCTTAAAAATCTCCAGATTTATATATTTTAACGGCATTAAATTCAATATTGAAAAGTATTTTATTTCTTAAAGTTACCTAAATAAACATTTCTGGTTACATATAAACACACTTTGAGTGCTCCATCAAAAATAATTGTATTGCTAAATATACAGCCTTTCAAGTAAATCAATAAATCTGCTCTGCAATATTTGCCGAAAATTCTCCATTTAGCATATTATGATATTAAAATTACATTTTCTCAAAACCCCTTTTTTATATCATAAAAGTAGATTAGAAGATTAATACAATCCTAATTCTAATCATAATAATGTTATAAATGTTAAAGTGTATGTGAATGTTTGACTGAAGTCGCGACAAACGGATCATTTAATGTGTTTGTATCTTTGCATATATGTGGATTGTAACCCAGAAAAAGTTTTAGGATATTTATATTTACGTTACTGAAATATCATTTTAATAAATCAAAATTTCATTATTGTCATATAGAATCAGTGGCCATTTTCTTTATTATTGCCAAAAATCCAAAATCCCGAATAATAATTTTTCCACAGCAATTAATTTTTAATTGAAAAATTTACACGTAAATAACGAAAATGAAACACAAATTTTCAAGAATTAAAAAGCAAGTGAATAGGATGTCTATATTTAAAAAGAATTAAGGAAATATTTTTAACTGATACTTGAAGCATGACTACCAGTTACGTACAGAAGAGATTTCCTGTCAAAAATAACAGAAAACCGAAAAATGAATTAATAACTAGCAGGAAAAAAGAAAAATAAATATAATTTTATTATTAAGTAAAAGATTTCGTTTGGAAAAAAGTTTGCAATAATGCAATAACATGAATATCAATAAGTTCAGAAAGCAGGTGAATATGGCGTCATATTTAAAATTAAACATTGGTAGTTTAATTTTTTACCGATACTAATTATTGAGCATGAAAATCCGTTACATACAGAATATAGTTTTCTGTCAAAAATGACATCATGATTAACGAGAAATAAAACGGAACAAAAATTACACTATTAAATAGGGATTTCACTGGGGAAAAAAGTTCGCTATATTTGAAATAAAACGGTTAATTTTGAAGATTATTTAAGAGTACAAACATCATGAATATCAATAAATACAGAACATTTTTACTGCCAAAAATGACATTATCATAAGGACTGGTGAACTAATAACCTTTATGAATCCTAATAATCATAATTTATTATCCTAATAATCATTATGATGAGAAATGACATTATGATAATGCTGATTTTAATCTTCTTTTGATAATTTATTTTAATTTAAAGAACTGTTTGAATTACTTAATTTTATTTTTAACATAATTATTCGATATCTTAAGTAACCATTCGCCTTTTTTTTTTTTTTTTTTTTTTTTTTTTTTGCTGCTATATTCTCAGATTAAACTTAAATTTTCAAAACTTCATTAAATTTGAACTTTTAATGTATGGTTTTTACATAAGATACTGCATCATCATTACATTTTAATTTATAAAATATGAGTTTTCATTTATATTTAAAAAAGTTTATTGTAAATCAAGACTATATTTATTTCGACTTAGGAAACAATTTTTTTCATATATATTGCAATAAAAACTAAATGTTTAAACTTTCCATGTTTTAAATACTTAGAAATAGATACTTGTACATGATTCATGAAGTATGTTTTTTTTTTATCTTGATAAATATTAAATCATTACAAAAAACTATCTCTGGTGAAAGTGTCGCCATATTTTAAATCATGCACCAATTTCCATTCATAAAAAATAAGTATTTTATTGTAATTCTAGAAAGTGTTGTAATTTCCAACGGCTGTATTGTCCGCTGGTACATACGTTTAACGTCTTTTAGAGAACAATCTTCCATAATCCAGAATTCACTAAAATTTACTTGTCTGGGGGCTCTGCCTCCGACCAGCTATGCTCGCCAAGCCCCGGCAAGCCCCAACATGCTTAAAAAACCCGCTAATTTTTACTTAAAAATATTAAATGATAGTATAACGACTGTTGTCGATATTCTATAATCAAGTTGTAATTCATTCTTTCTTTGACTGGGGGATTTTTCAATGTCCAAAACCGCATCCACAGCTGTCGCGACAGTAGACGTATGTTTTCGTTATTGATTAAAAAAGATTAATTACACGTTTTAAAGTCAGCTTGTATAAAATTTTCATGTAAAAAAGATGCTGCCTTCTGGGTATTTAAAACGCTTAGATGAAAATGTTTCTTTTAGATTTAATAAGAAAATCGTTTAAAATATAACATTTTAAATATATCCATTTAAATATGACGTGATTTTCACTAATAAGGAATCTTCGCACGTAATAATTTAATTATTTAAAGTTTTCTCTTTCAATATTTACCTGTACAGATGTATTTCAATTAAAAATACAATGTTTGGAAACGCTGTAATTTTTTTTTTAAATGTAATGTTTTAAACATATAGTTTTAAATATATCGTTTTAAATATGACGTAATTTGCAACATTAAATGTTTTTCGCAAGTAATAGCTTAATTATTTTAATGTTTTTTTGCTTCTTTAAAATTCACATGTAAATGTATTTTTTATTGAAAAGTGTTTGGGCTTTTTAGCATCTAGTAGTAGGCAAAAAAGGCTATTTTAAACTATGAATTAAATCTCTATTCACATAAAGAAATTTGGAATAAAAAATTGGGAAAAAATTTAAATTTAGACAAACTTAAAAAATTTATTAGATGTCTCACACCGTAGTCTAGTCCAATATGTACCTTTTATAAAGATGCTATAAAACATTTTTTAGCTGAACTATTTTCGAGATTTAAAAGCGCTTAAAATAATTTTTGGCTCAAAAAACTGTTGATCTCAGCGCATTTATCATACATTTGTCTATAAAATTACCACTTTTCATGTTTTTATATGCTGCCGAATACGGAGTGAGGTGTCCAGGATGAAATATAGTCGGTTTAGGACATTTAACCAAAGTTCGGCGAGGAATATTTTGCCGTTTGGGAATACTTTAGCTTTTTAAATGTAAGATAATTCTCGTCCTTAAATGCCGGTAATAATTTAATTATTTTAAAGTGTTGTTTTTCTTTTAATATTCCGTATAAATATGTCTCTGAATTCTATAATGTTTTAAAGTAGTAATATTTCTGCTTTTTAGGATTTCGTTCATATCACGAAACCCTATTCGTCCCGCTCCTTTGACTGTCCCTCACAGAGCCGGTTCTCAGAAACTATATAACTTACTGATATACAATTTTGTGTACTTATAGCTGAATAATTTCTATGATGCTCAAAATCATACAATTTTTAAAAAATCGCATTAATTTTTAATATAGAGAGATAAAAATCCAAAAATCTAACAGCTTTTTCCTATTAAATTTAAACATTTTTCGTTATAGCTGTTGCCAACAATTAAAAACCTACAATAAAATTCTTTCTACAATAATTAATTTTCTATTGAAAGATTTCCACGTGAAAAATGAAAATGAAATAAAAAGTTTCTCCAGTTGAAAAAAAAAAAAAAAAAAAGATTAATATAACGTCAGATTGGTAATAAAACGGAAATTTTCAAACATTTCTAAATAATACAAGGATTATGAGTATGTGTAAGTACAGAAGGCAGGTTAATATGATGTCATTAGAAAATTAAAAATAAAACTAATCTGACGTCATATTGGAAGTTTAACGGATTTTTCAAATGTTTGAGAATAATACAAAGAGAGTATCAATATGGGTAATAGAGAAAGCAGGTAGATATGACGTCAGCAAGTCATTATAACGTCATATGAATTTGAGGAACGTATTGAATCATGATAAAAACCCGATTATGGAAATATTGGCATATTTTAACATTTTGAAGGTCTCTATACAACATGTTTAGTTGTTGTATTACATGTTTAATTTTGAAATGGATTTTTTTAATATCGCATTTAGTCCACATGACAGATATTATTATGAGAGAGTTTAATAGTGGGCTTCGCCCGCTATCAGACTGGTTCAGATTTTTGAAAAAACAAAAAAAAAAATAGACCGGTAAATTTTTACTTTATAAAAAACCTGACTTTTTATTTTATTTATTTATTTATTTATTTTTTTTTTTTTTTGGAAAATGAACTTTAGTTGGATTTATTAAAAAAAGGATAAAGTGTTTTGAAAGGCATATTATACGAAACCTTTTGAGCGATCTTCGATAACACTTACCCACTTGTTTTATATCTAGCAACAATAGGTAAAAATATGACTTTTTTTAAATATAAAATAAATCTCAATTCAGATAATGAAATTTTGAAAAAAAAAAAAAAAGACATATTTAAAAAATGATTGCATACCGAAATCTAGACCAGTATGTGCTTGCAAAATATATTTAAATTACTATGCATAGTTTTTCATCCGATAAAACTTTTTTAATTTGTTTAATTTAAAGGATTTCAAATTTAAATAGCACTTAAAAGATTTTTTCAATTTAAAAACTTACTTATTCAGCGTGTTTATCACACATTTCTCATAAAAACTAGTTTTCATATTTATATATGCAATATATATTTTTTAATATATGCCTAGAAACAGCCCTTGTAACAATAAATTGAATTATTGCTGCAGCTGAATTAATTACCTTTATTTTAGAATAAACAGATATTTTAAACAAAAATTAAATACTGATAAAAATAAAAGAAATAAACTATCTGTCTTTTATAACAAAGCAATAATCGGTACTTTGGTTATGATCGACGTTTGAGTGACCTTGATTACAGCAAACGCATAACGCGCATAACGCTGCGAATAATCATGTGTTTTTATTTAATTTATTTCTCTCTTAAATTTTAATAGACTATAATCGATTATTATTAATCACATTTTTAAGTGATGACTTGCGGCAAAATTAGCTGGAAGTAATGTTTTTTTTGTTGTTTTTTTTGTCGTTTTTTTTTCAGCTTGCACATTACAGATTTCCCTTTCGGGCAAAGACATTAAAATTCTCATAAAATTTTTTATCTATTCGTGAAGAGATTTCGTGAGACATTTGTGGTAGTTCTGTTCAGCAGTTTTCACTTTACTATTTTTTTATGATTCTTAATATACTTTTGCAATGATGCATTATTCATTAATGTTTTGTCTCTTAGTAGTTTTTGTATCTACTAACAACTAAATATGAAGTGTTGTAAATTACTTATTAAATTAAAAATTTGAAATAGAAGATTTGAGTATTTAAAAATTTGGTATTTGGTATTTGAGTCATTGGACTATATTCTAAGTCTAATTGAAGAAGTGGTGTGGCCTTACCCACCCCAATTTTCATAAATCTGATATTTTTAATATATTTTGGATTTATTACTGATTATAATCAATATTTTGTATTTTTAGAGTAGGATAAGATTATAAACAAAAAATATGTTTATCCAAATGTGTATCCATAGTATATTCATATCTGTATTCGAAAGCACAGAATATATTTATTTTTTTATGACAGTAAAGGAAGGAGGAATTAAAATATCTGGTCACGGGCCTCTGTTTGGATTAATCAGGGCTTCGATATATTTTGAAAAATCAGGATTACAATTCTTCTCAGAATATATGATTAAAGGAAAATAATTATAAAATATCAATAAATGTGGTGTGTTTTAAATATTTTCAATATTAATTAAAAATTATAATGTTATTTCTTTACATTTTTATTTCTTTTAATATTAACTGATAAATGTAACAATTATGTTTCAGACAAAAAATACTTTTCTTTTATATCCAATTCCATTAAAACTTCTATAAAAACCAAGCACTATGTTTACATATGTTTTCGTATCTTTTTAAACATAAATTTTCTGGACGTAAATTAAAATGATTACGCAATTTATTAACCCAATTATTATATTAATACATTCCGAGATTTAAAACGATACAAACTATTTTAAGTTCAAAAACCCATGAGCTTAAATGTGCTTAAATCTAAAGATTTATTATACTATTCTTTTGAAATATGCATATGCATTATAAATGAAGAACGATTTTTGAATAGAACAGGGAATTATAGTGAGATATAAATCTTGATAAGTATTTTACTGAAGATATAAGTTTAAAATAAATACTTGTTAACAAATTAAGTAATGGCAAAAAATTAAAGATCTAAACAATGTCTTTTTCTCAACTAAAGTTATGAACAAGTAAGGTTATGAACAAGAAAGAAAAAACACCCAGAAAAATCGTCCTTATTTTGAAAAGAATTCCATTAATTAAAAAAATATATTATAAATATTTTAGCTTTTATCTAGTTTTCAAACCATAATTACAAAATACATCGAGAGTAATATATTTTAATGGAACAATGTAATTATTTGAATAGATTTATTTAGAACTGTAGAAAAGTGCTATGTTTCACGTAAACTAAAATATTAATGGTGGGAAAATGACATTAGGAACAACGAACTATTTTATATAAGATAATGAACAGATGTAATATCTACGAAAGTAAATCAAAAGAAATTTTTTCCCAGACTTATTTTTCCCATTAAATAAATATTTAAAGATGTAAAGTTAAAAATCTGGATTTAAATTATTTTCTTAAATAAAATAATAAATGAGTAAAATAGCACACTGTTGATAAAACGTAGATAAATAAAAAGTATGTAAATAAGGAAAATAAATGTAATAAAAAGGTAAAACATGCATATCACTAAAAAAATTATAAATATACATTTCTGAATTTAAAAAATACATTGCTTTATGTACAGTTAGTCTGTAATCAATATTTACATGAATGAGATACGGAACATTTTTACAGAAATATAACAATTCATTAAAAAAACTAGAAAACATAATAAATTATTTTACTCTTTAGTTTAATATTATTGTAATTATTAAGTTTTCATTATTAAAATTTTAATTTATGATTTTGTAAATATCTGACTGATATAAACAATTTTAAGATAATATTAAAAATACATTTAAAATCAGACATTTCATTAAAATAGAAAAATACATATTAATATCACATAACAAAATCAGTTCTAGCAGACGTTTCAAGCTCTTCATCAGAACAAACGTCAATCGAAAACCAAAGCTCTTGTTCCACATGTTCAAGTTAAAATTATGCATTTAAGTTATTAAATCACCATGGAGTATATATGACCAAATATGCCAGTGGAATTGCACAGGCTTCATTTATTGGAGATTTCTGTAATCTTGTAAATCAGCTTTTTAGGAAAATTCTATTTTAAAAATTCTTGCAGTCAGATTTAATAATTTTAATATTCTTAAAATCTGGGATGTGGTCGGTACTTATTGAATCATTAACAAGTTTCGAGTGTAAATTGCCAGATTTGTAAGAGTGTTTATGCATTTCTAAGCGGATGTTGCGTGATTGTCAGTTTCAACAGAGTAACAATCTTCACAAGGGATACTGTAAACTATACTGATATTCTTGTAAATGTTGTAACTCTGTTTATGTAAAATATTCCTGTGACTTACTGACATATATACCAAAAAGCAAAATTATTCTAATATTATTGATTCGTATGAAATTTTCCATTTTTTGAATTTGTTTAACATGTAGAAGGAACTCTGATAGAGCATTGAGTTCTGATCATGCAGTCTGATCATATGCACATGGCGCATGTCCAGATTGGACAGTTTTCTTGAAACTATAGCAAACTATACAACAGAACTTGGCTCAAAAAAGTCGCATCGATCGGTTAAACAAATAATCAAACATTAGCTAAGTGATAATGATAAGATCGCAAAATATTTTTCAACATCCCCTCGAGCAATCACATTTTATTGCCCAGACGTCGTCATTCTCTTATGAAAGCCCTCTGCTATAATTCCATCCAAATATCGTAATCTGCAAAATGTAATTTTCGTTACTTTTAGTTAAATGACATTATCAATATGGCTTCTTGCATATATTAATAAATTTAATAAAATTATTAAGATAGATCTTGTATAAACGTACAATAACATTTGATTTTTTATTTAACCCCACCCCCCAAAAAATGGAAAGATCTCATACAATGAAAATGAAACACATCGAGTTATTATGTCAACTAGTAGATAAGAAAACCTCTTTTATTTTGGCTGGTGGGGTAAGGTAAAAATGGATAGTATATTCACCCTTAAACTTCTACTTTTTTAATTTTATTGCAAACTAATAATGTGCAGTGTTATTTTTTCTTTAATAACATAAAATTTTCTTCTTGTTTCAAGAAAAGACGGAAACTTTCGAATTGAAAAATATTTATTAAAATAATTTTGTAAAATTACATTTTGATTAATAAACACTATTCAAGAAAACGAAAAATAAAAATTCACATAAAGCAATTTTCAGTATTATACTTCAGCAAATTTACTTCCCATTTTACCCTTGTCAAGAAAGGTTAATAGATTTCTTTTTAGATCTTTATTTAAAACTTTTAGGTCCAAAAATTTATAATGTCGTACTTAAATTAAAACCAGTATTCTAACTTATTTATAAAAATAATAGTTTAATATTACTCGAAATGTTTACTAAGTATTAGACATAATAATTAAAAAAAAATCATTAAAATATTAAAAGAAAAAACATCGCATTTAATAATATTTCAAGTTAAAAGAAATTGCTAAATATGTTATTTTATGTATTACATTATTTATTATTGCACCATACAAATAAACTGCTATTATTAGGCTACAAAAATATAGGCCTTAATAATATATGAAATCTAAAAGTTCAGTTGAGATCCAAAAATTTTTTCGATATTTAAATTTAAAATAACTTTGCCTTAACAATAAACATATAGAAAAACCTACTTTTATAATTTACCATGTACTGCCTTAATAGAAGCGCACTTACAAATCGTTGATACATTAATGAGAATAAATGTGTGCAAATAGTACAGAGAAGATAAAATAATTTTTTATTAATTTTTTGCATACTTTTATGCATGTAATATTCGACTCAAAATTCTACAAATAACTATATAACTGATATATTTGTCAAATATTCCATTAAGATGCAAATATGAAAGAAGCAGAATTAATTTATAGAAATATGTATGAAATCCTACTAATACAATATCTGAAATTTACATAGATTAGAGACGAAACGAGCACAGGCCGATCCCTTGAGCCCGATCTGTTAGCCCGAACCTGAAAGCTTGAGTTCAAACTTCAAACTAGTGCGCGATACGTATTCCAGTTATATGGTTAACTGATATACGTGTATACGTAGAATATGTTGGCATGAAATACGTATACCTTAAAATATACGTTTAAACGTATCCGGAAACGTATAGGTCTATATCGGATAAACGTATATTTCAAGTATACGTATGTTTTAAATATACATATATTTCAAGTATACGTATTTGTAAATATACGTATTTTTCAAGTATACGTATATTTTAGACGTACGTTTATTTCAAGTACCGTATATACTCGTGTATAAGCCTACCACAAAATTCGAGATGAAAACTGGTTTAATACCAGTAATTCAGAATGGCTTTCTACGCCATATTTAATTTAATTTAATTATAAATTATTTAAGGCGTACAAAACAATTTTAAAATATTGTTATCAAAACTGTTCTCATCTTTAATTTGGAAGGCTTATACGCGAGTATATACGGTATACGTACATACTTTTAATACCAATAGACATCATCAGTCTTTCGTCATTAAACGGAGAACAAGCTGGAAATCGTTGGTTACCATACCAATCAGCATAATATGATTTATTTTTTGTCATAATGCTTTTCAATAACATTTCGGACAATTTTCATATTTTATCAGTGACTGAAATGAAAATGACGCATTTGAAAAGTTTATTTAAATGTTACATTGTGGATGCTAAATTTTTGTTATGCGATGTCTTAAATGAATCAAGTCGGTTTAAAATTTTGTCACTAACTTTCCCCGCCATTCGCAATTCTCTGTATGTATTTTAATGGAGTTTTGTGCATATGTTCAAATAATGTAAACCATTTTCTTTATCATTTTTACAATTTTGAAATAATACTTATAGTCTTTTCCTTTTGTTTCCTGTTTTGATATAACGGTTGCCTAGCAACTAATTTCATAGAATATGAGAAAGAAAAAATAAAAATAAATCAGGCTCTAGCGGGTGTTTTTCAATGTCTCTGACCCGCAAACCAAAAAAGAAAAGCATCGTTTTTCACGCAATGAACGGAAACAGTTTAAACGTTTATATGTTTAACTGCTGGGGAAAGTTCCGAATAATATACGCTGTAATGCATATACTGTTTCGTACAATACGTATAACCGCCTTGGCCGTATCATACGTACCTAAAATCTATAACCCGTTTAATACCTATAGGTAAAGTCGTATAAATGTTTAATAGGAAGCACTAGTCCAAACCCGAAATGGCCTCAAGCTTCATTTTATACCAGTCTTCGGGTTCGGGTGGGCTGAGCCTGGAAGTAAAGATTTTATTTATTTACAAATTGAATAAAAAGTTAAATATAACTTGATATTTGAGAAACAAAGATTGTAATCTAATTTTTTAGAGTGTTTTACAATCCTTTAAAAATCAGTTTGAAAGCGAATTTGTTATTAATGGATATAAAGAGAAATATTCTATCTGTTATGAAGTCTTTGTAACGGTCAGTGTTAGTAACTTAAAGAAGCGATATCCATTCTGTATCCTCGTTTTCTGTTTCAAGTCATCTTTTCGGAATTCCTAAAAAACAGAACTCGTGTCTGACTGCCATAGTTGTACAATTATATTTAAAAAAATAAGAATTGTGACTTATATGGACTTCTGCCTGTGGTTGAGCATAAATTAATTTTCAGGAACATGAAAATCACGAAACGTCTTTCTGTGAGCGTATTTTAAGATTAATAGTTATACTTCTATGTAAAAAGAGATTTTTAAATTGGAAAATTAATCTTATAACAATTTTAAAATGTTATTAACAATTTTCTATTGCATTCTTTTGGTTTCGATCTCAAGCTTTGGTGAGGCAAAAAATTTCGGAATTGGGCTCTGTTGACCCTAAATCCTTCGGGCTCCAAAAAAGAGCCCGAATTATTCGATAATATACACATACATTTTTTTTCTTACGTTAGCGTATTTGAAATTTCCACATTCACAGGACAACAATACTTTTCTGAAGTTATTAAAACACAATCGAAGAAATGTACAATAATAAAATGGAAAATATGTCTAAAATATATGGAAAATATGGCAAATATTTTAAAGTTGTTTCCAATCTTTTGATGTCGTTTGTATTTGACATTTCATCTTTCAAACCTTTTAGCCAAATATCATTGAAAGTTTTAAAATAAAGTTTTGATTTTCGTAATTTGATTTTATTTGCACAGGAAAAAATATAAAAATATACTGTGTGTTGATTGTTTTTCTCATAAATTTTGATTTATGATAATTATTTAAATAATCATTTATTAGGACAAAAAAAACGGATTTGCATATTTTCTCGTCTGTCTCTTTTTTAAAAGTTATTTATTTACAGTTTTTACTTTTTCATTAAATATAATTAAAAATTCATTCAGATAAAGAAACAACAAGTAAGTAAATAAAAAAAGTTACATTTAATAAAAAACACCAATCAACACAAAATAGTGTTTTTCTAATTAAAAGTGCAAAAGTTGTGGATCTGTTGAACTAACTGGTAAGCACAGTGAATTAATAGTAGTAACGTATGGTAAAGCTGAACTCCGCCGCGTGGCGGGCCAACTGCAGTATTCATGTTCTGAAAAATATATAACGCGTTCTACCAGCAGAGTCCTGTGAGCGCTAATGTAGATGGGGGCGCCGCCACCTGCGCACCACCCACATTCTCCCAAGAGATTCTCGACACATATCGTTGCGATTCGTTGTGGAGCCCAGACCTCTAGGGACACCATTACTTCACACTTACGGGCGTGCCAGAGTCCCCCAATATCTTCGGCAACAAGACACTCATGCTGGAGCTGAGCCCTATGCCTTAGTCAGTTTTACCGACACTCATTTACTGTACCAACCAACGCCTTCGATCATGGGAATCTTACAAAGGAAACAACTAGTTCGTCAGCTATGATAGAAACAGATGCTCCTCTGCCAGGCCTATGAGATTGAGGAATCTTTCTTCATGGACGCACAGATACGTCCCTGCTTAGGCTGCAAGATTGGGACTTCCCATCCCCCAGCCTACGAACTCTTCACACAAACACGTCGCGCCGACCAGGTCCCTGAGTTTCGAGGAGTTCTCAAACCGTGCATTGCCGCCGGTGCAGGAAATCGTAGGCACCACTTACGGTCCCAGAAGGACATGCAGTACTGACTCTCAAGCGCCAAAGGAGCGCATCCGCTATGGGTTTTAGTAGCGGGAAACTTATTTATTAGACCTCTGTTAATCTAACCGTCGGCCACAGAAAGATCCGACTGCGAAAAGAAACGCTGTATTGGTTTTCGACCCGAGGATCTGACTTTGGTCTGATCATCGCCGCGTTAGTCGACGAATCACCTTCCCGGTCCCTCGTAGCCGGCTACCGCTCGGGGAGAAGTGAATATCACCTCCTAGGGAAAGGTAGGATCCATAGCATCGGGGTCGGTTGAATCGCCATGGACCCGAACACTGCCTTGGTCAAGCGGGGCGACTCCCTTTCCGGACCGACTTTGAAGACGGCACAAAACTACTCCAGATGCGTAGGGAGCGCAAGAGATGAGCTAGTCCATGCTTGTACGCGCGTATGTTTCTTTCTACTCTCTACCGTCTGCCAGTACCAAGAGATGTGTCATGTTGCCTCATCCACTGATCAGAAGTCACAACAGAGCCAATGCGGTCTCAGAGACGACCTCCCTTCATCATCGCTACAGCTAAATTTTGGACGTGTCCAATCACATTAGCTAGTCGTTTCCCAGAGTCACCTCCAAGACCTAGAAGTGGGCTAGGCTGGACAGCAGGGACTGGTCTACGAGATGCTTTCCGCCGCCTGGTGGGGGGACGGCCCACGTCATTTGTGTAAACCCACTGAAGCTGGGGACCGACTCAAACGATTGGGATAGCCTGGATTCCACTGTTTTATGCGCACTGCTCATAACCGGCACCACCAGCTCTCAGCCACCCCATTACCCACCGGGCAGCAGTTGGGGGTTGTAATTCGTCCACTTATACCTGCCTCCGTCATGTCTTCTGTGCGCAATGCCAGGCTTCCGATCATCTTCCACACTTAAAGGGCCGAGTCGAAACCATCTGGAGGGGCTCTCAGCGTAACGTATTTTAAACGGTAAAAATCATTTGCATTTTGCGATGACATATTAAACAACCGTCGGACATCGTGTTTATTAAATATGATTCGAGGCAATATAATCCGAATTATCCTCCTTTTTGCAGTGAGCCGATGATTCCCAATTAATGAGAGCGGATAAATGTAATAAACCCAAGATCTTAGCTGCTGCGTTGGATTGGCATTGTCCAACAACGATTGGCTGGTTACTGTATTTTTTCACATCAGAGCTAAACACATTGCGATCTCATATATTCAAAGCAGAGTCCAACCAAATACGTGCACGATATTGGAAATTTGCAGATAGTTTTAAAAGAAATTAAAACTCGATACTTTTTCACTGACATACAGTACTCCAATGACAGGACTTGTAGGTGGGCTATCTAACAACGGTTGCAGAGATTTTATTTATGATAGTGGGAGGGTGGCCGCTCTGTTTGATTGATTTCATTCTACAAGAAAGGCAGATGCACATCTCAACAACTCATTTCAACTCAGTATAGTAAAATGAATTTAAGTTTGAGGTGACAACTTTGTTTCTAATACTGAGGTGTCTAGGCTGGATTATTGATGGTACACTACCTACCTTTTGTCCATTTTTCTTTAACCGATGAGATAAATGTTTTTACTAATTGAATTGTCAGTTAATTCATAAAACTCAGTAACCGTTATTTATATTTTAACTGTGAAAAATAACATTTGATGTTGAAGTTAAATTTTATATCGTTTATTAGTTCAGCCAGATTGTACGTCTTCAGGCTTTTTAAGTGCTATATGCTTAAATATTTGCCGTACGAAAATTTCTTAAAAAAAAAAAAAACATATCTTAATTTTATAATTAAAAAATAATCACCAGTACAGCTTTTAATTTTTCTTCAAAAATTTTACATTTGATGTTATTTTTACCACAAAAATACGTCTTCAAAGTTAATTAAACATTAGTGGTAGAATAATATAATACGAATACGATTGGAAAAAAACAATAACAAATAATTAAGAATTTTTTAAAGGAAAATTCTTTAAAGAAGACATTATTGGCATATTCAGCATAGTTCAGTTGGATGCGGAAAGTATCAGAGTTCGATAAAACAAAGCAAAATAGTGTTTTTTAAGAGATACATCTGTCCGCCTGTTTTTAAGAGATACATCTGTCCATCCTACATGTACTGCATTTGCATTTCGAAACAGATATATCAATCAAAAGCCGTTGACAAACCGTTATTGAAATTGGATAAAAAAAACTCAATATTAAAAGCCAATTGTAAGCAGTATTATTAAAATAATACTTAAACTTATTCTAAATAATTTCATGTTTCTACGTATTATATAGAACCTTTTCATTGATACATATATTTTAAATGTATAAAAATATGCTAAACATCACATTTCTACATGTATTCATGTTTTCATGTTGTTTTAATTTTACCTATTTAGTATGTTTCTACAAACAGAAAATTTAAACTAATTTTACACATAAATTAAAATACATACTTCTCATATTAAATAAAGCTTCTAAATTCAAGTGAGAAAGTTAAAAAAAATCCAGCATATATTTATTATAATAATTATTTTATTCAAATGTAATGATAAAAAATGTTTAATATATTCTGCAACTGAAAATTCTATGATAAATATTAAATACTTAACTTGATGTATCATAGTATTCTAACTTTAATTTTTAAAACTATATTTTATGTTAGGCGATTTTTAAAATTAAAGCTATCTGTATAGTCAATATTACTAATTGCAATGTGATATTGAAATACTACTGCAGGTCAGATTGTTTAAATATAATATAATAAAAAGACAGCGAGAATGAAGTTCATTAATAAGTTTTAAACAAGAAATACTTTTTTAATATGTCCTTTTAATTTTAACAATAGTAGTTAGGATAATTTTATAACTCCCAATGTCTCAACTAAAAATACACTATTTCGTGTGTTTATCTATTTCTTCATATGGAAAAGAAAAAAAATGCAATTGAAAATATGTATATATTTTTTTCATTACACTGTCCAAAATATTCACAAATTATTCAAATAATAAAATAAACTCTGGAAAATTCTATTTATTGTTTTTTAGATAAATAAACATAAACTCTATATGTTTTGCTTCAAAAGTCATAAAATACAGATAATTCTTTTAAGAAACTTTGACCGGTTTTAAATTTCGATTTTTTTGTGGATTAAAATATCCTTTGTGCATACGAAAATTATATTTTATTAGTTAGAAATTGATGTGGAAAGTTAAATGGAAGTTTTAGAGATATAGAAGTAGAGCGCATTCCAGCAGTAAACAGTAAATGATTTTTTTTTTTCGTTTTTGCAGATCAGCTCCATCAAAATTAGTGAACACTCTAGATCCTGTATTTTTCATTCAATCTGATAACATAAGTATGTCTTTATAATAGTAGATTATTTCCGTAAGTGGACAAAGTTCATCCCTCTCAAAAAGACCTCTGAAAATCAGTTGCCAATGCTTTTTTTATAACTTTATTTTTAAATAAGATGCAAGAGTACAATTGGTTAGCGATAATGGTCCCTGTTTTGTATCTGATACATACAAGGGATTATGTGCTAAGATGGAGATCTACCATTTTTTTACAGTGCCTTATCGATCCCAATCCAATATGGCCGAAAAAGATGAATTATAGTTAATTCAAATGAATTCATATTATACTGGTTCATATTACTTAAACTGGGATAGCTTTTTTATTATCCAGCATTTTACTTATCCTCTTTATACGCATGTACAAGAATCGACAGGGAAAACTCCTGTTGAGTTGTCCTTGGGTATACCATTTATCACCCACTTTCAACGTTTAGACATGGTTTCATTTTCGGAGAACAAATTTGTTGGTCATGATATGTATAAACAGTTTACAGAGTCTCAAGATCAGATAAATAAAACCCATAAACGTCAAGTTTGTACTACAACATTTAGCATTAAGAGTTGGAAATAATTGTCGGAAGTAAATAAATACACAGACCTGACTTGATGAAAATGCGCTGACAGCACAGATGTACGTTGCTAAGTCCAGAAAGAGTGTCAAATGCAGAGGAAGTGGTCATTACATTAAATTATACATACAAAATTTCTTCTCTGAATAGACTTTGTCTATTTTATTATTTTAAAATTTCAGTTTAATGTAGTTTAACATAATTTTAAAATTGGGGTAATGTAGTTTAACATAATTTAAAATTTAATTAAAAAGTTAATTTAAAATTAATTTAATTAATTCTAAAATTTAATTTTTTTAATGGGGACTCGGTAACTTTGTTGAAATGGTTCTACTATATTCTGTTGTTATCGAGACATTTTTTAGCGACTAATTTTAATAAAACATGAATGTTAGACCTGTTTACCAGAGAAACAAATATCAGTATACACAAAAAATATATTTAAGTATTTTAATTTTTTAAGCATTTACATTTAATACAGTATATGAAATCTTGTTAGCCATTCAGTTTTGCTCTTTTTTTAAGAATTCATAATTTTTGGAAATGTCTACAGCTTAAAATTCAGAAACTTTATACATACAAAAATATTTTGTACTAGCAAAACTTCGTGCGCTTCGCTTATCACTTTTTCCCAGACGAACATCGATTTCGGGCAAAATCTGGTCACCAGAGACGATGAAGGATTTTAAACCGTGTACTGCTAACAGAAAAAAACAGCCTACCTAATAACGTCGGGTCGGTTTTGTATATAATCTTGTCACCCGATACCATGCAGTATCTTCACAAATGTGACGCTTTTCACAAATTGGTCACAGTGTGACTTCCAAAGTGTCACACAGATAAGTTTAAAACGGCCATAACGAGTTCACATCCACCCGAGTCGGTTTTCACATCGACGTTTACAAAATCACGATGTTACATCACTGTGAGGTAATTATGGCCTCCCAAAGCTATACGTCTTCTGATTGAATTCGTTCAGTAAAATTTAAAGTTTTAAAATTTTAATTTTATTGATAAATGTTTACGAAGCAAAAATTGGTGTGTATTCTTCTGCAATCAAGCAGTAGAGCTTTCACATTAAGGCAAGTATCAGAAATCTGCAAAATAGTCTTTGATATTCTTCCATTCACCAGATGGATAGAAAATTAGGATTTTGCTACTTTATGATGCGAATTTAAGGTGCAATTTGAAAAATGCATTTATGACTGATAAAATTTCGACTTTTTTTTAACGTTTTTGAAGGTGGCGATGTGTTTGTAAGGTTATATTTCAGTAGTCTTAGTAAGGCACACGGTGAATGTTGTTAAGGATATTTATATATATATATATATAGCTCAAATTTAAAGCACATAGAAGATTATAATTGCAAGATGCGTGACTAGACAAACACACGCTTGGGTAACGAGAAGAAAATAAAAAAAAATTAAAGTTCGACAAAATTTAATTAATTACCCATCACATGTCGTATTGTTTAGCTAAATTTAAAATGGATCTTGGATGTTTTATTTTAATTACGATTTCCCATTTTCATTAATTAAGGAGAAAAGTTGTAGCATTGTGATAGAATGCTTAAGTAATCTTTGATAAGGGTCCTCTAGTAGTCGAATGAGTTTTGGTTGTTCTACGTTGATAATATATTTGTGGTTAAATAATAAACCTATTTCTTTTTTCTAAATTTCAAAAAACTGTGAAAAGATCTCTGGAGTTTGGTTGTCGCTAGAACTTTCTTAAGTTATGTTAATTAGGTGCTTGTGGTTGTTTGATGTTTGTATAAAGTGAAGTTAACACAAAACTTTGGATTTCATGCGGATATCGCCTTACAAATTTTATGAGCTGAATCGACGCATGCTTACGAGAAAATTCATTATAACAAACTTTGGGAGCCATTGCTGCTGTAAGATATGATCTTTTTGATCAGAAGGGTTTCTTTGTTTTTTTTTTATTGTATTTCTAAAAAAGGAAGTATCAAGGTCCACGAAGCTGCCTTTAGAGTTAAGTATTCATCTAGGTGAACTTGTATTTATGGGAAAAGAACATCTTACTGTGCGGTTATCCTAAAGTCAGGAATATGCATTCTTTTAAGAGTGATCTCATAAGTTTGCTTGTAATTCGGTAAGCAGGAAAGTTCGTTTTCCCGTGTAATTCATCAAAAAATTCGATTAGATTAAATCTATCTAATTAATTAATCCCCTTCCACTTTTTTTCTCCTTTTAATTATTGATATAAATATATTGTTTTGATGTTAAAATTATACCATGGCTGCTTTCGAAGCTGACGGACTCGAAGTTTTTATCACGAAATATATCATGATTTTTTTTATATTTTTGAACAGCTGTCACAAAAGTCAATATTAATGACAGAAACCCAAAAGTTACAAATTACTACAAACCGTGGTTTTGTATAAAACATAAATTGTAAACTAATATAGATATTTTATATTTGTTCCATTTCAAGAAATTAACATGTCACATATTTCTTTAAAGGGTGTTTTAAGAAAATGAAAATGAAAATAAAGAAAATACATTTGCAATTTACATTTTAATGAGGATTTGCATATAGTTGAACATCCTCTTTAGCGTTCAGTCTAAATATATCCCAAATAAGGTTTTAAAAGATAATTTGAATATTTTCTGATGTACTACAATAAATAATACTTTTTGAACTTTAAATCTATTATCTATTCAGTTACGTCACTATTCTTAAGTTTGAATGGAATCTTGAAGTTCCTTTATCGTAAGAAGTACTTGACGGTTTAATCATGATATATCGGAAATGGCGCGTAATTACTTCTAATGCATCTTGGAATGAAGTGCACTCGTGGATTTTCTCCTTATCAACATTGAGTAGAACAAGTCTATTAGGAAGTATACTGAGAAATATATTACCGTCTGTATTTTATTAAGAGTAAGATATGAATTTTTTCCATTATATATAGTGAAAGAAGGTAGCAGAAGCTTTTAATTGGTTAAATCACCGAAGTAAAATAAAGAATAGTAATACACTAAATAAAATCCAAAATATATTGCAAACATGTATTTTTAGATTACATGGATGGATTCTAGATAGATTTTTAAATTGAACTTTTCCTTTTATTTTACAAAATATCTGGTAAATATTTATTAAGTAATTTTTTTTATTGAAATTTTGAAATAAAACAAACAAATAGTTTTTTAATAAAAAAGTAAATTAACGGTATGCAAAGCCAAGGATGCATTAATATTTAATTAATAAAATTATAATTTTTAAACTATTTTGAAAATTTGAAATATAATATAAGCGTTGGCTCTTATAACCAAGGTCGCAAATTAGAACCCTGACCTAGTTACTATTCGCTCTGCTGGAAAATAACATGTGTCTTTAAATACATAAAAGTAATCGTGTCAAATATTTATAATTTATTATTGTAATAATATAAGTTTTCTTTTGACAGAAGTTCATTTTAACTATACACTATTTGTCCAAACATTAATTGTACAAGCTTATATTGCACAGTTATGTGAGTATTATCCAGCAATCAGAACAAAATATCCATGAATTTATGATTTAATATTAATAAAAACTAAATAATCTAACTTAAAAAAGACAAAGTTGAAGAGAAAGTATGTTTACTTAAATATTCTTATAAAATTAGTTGCAAATAGGTCAAATAGATTTTAACAAAACAAGCCTTAAAATTTTTGGTTGCTCTTTCGGCATTTCTAAACTACCCGACAACTTAATAGCATACGAATATAAGTAATATTTTATAAGTAATATTTTATAGGCAATATTTTGATGTCTTATCAAGGTATAATGATGGATAACACAAATTATAGCAAAAATTGCAATATGTATAATAAAATCTTCTGTGTTTTTCAAATTTTTATTATTATTTACTTTTGTGAAAAGTTTTGAAATACTGCTAATTATTTTAAACGTATTTATGTCCTTAAAAAATTATTGACACAAGTTATAGCATACTTATAACATTATTATAAAACAGAGTTCTTTTTGATCTCATTCGATCTAAGAGATTTTAATAAACAAAAATATCTGATTTAGTACACCATGTAAATTAATGTATGTGGCGTGTTAATTAATAGAGGTGAATCTGAGGATTAGGCAGTGCACAGGCAAAACATTCAATTTTGAACTTTTTATACTTTCGCGGATAATAAAAAATATAACTTCCTGATTATATATTTTTTTATATGACATTGTGGTTGAAAAATTGTCCTAGTTCCGAATATATCAAGATTGTTTCAGAACAATAAAACTGAAATAATTTCATCTTAGAGGAAAACGTTTTTGATTGGAGTAATATTCATTTAACATACGCACCTTTGAAAGTGTCAAAATATTTTTTTATTTAATAACGTGTATTAAAATTCAATTCTTCAACAATATTTAAAAAGAAATCCTATGCAATCCTTTTAGAAGGGAGTTTGTATCGCATTCAATTACATACGCATAAAAACGAGCATGATCCTCAACGATATAAAGGCTATATTTTAAAAGTTTAGTACGGAAATTTTGCAGGTATTTGTTTTCTGTGAGCTATGGCTATTACATTTATGACTGCCAAGATATCAAACTGTGCATAGTATGCAGTATGGCGGGTATGATAAGTTCATTTTTCAGTACATTTTGTCTTTGGCTTACGATCAGAAAGTAATCTAAATTTTTTAGCAATGATAATAAAGAAAACCTTATTATAAAACAAGCTGATTCGTCCGGCATTGCTCGAGTTCATGATAATAAAAATCTGTTCTATACGAACATGGCTGAAATCTGTAAGGCTATGGAAATCAAGTCGAATGAGGGAAACCCCGTCATAATCGAGCCCATAGAACCCGAGATACCCCTGTAGTGCAAGAGTTAATGTAGATATTTTTTAAAACCTAAGAGCGCGTTTTGAAGAAACTGGTGCCTGCTGTTTGTCCCTATTCGCATTTCCCGTGTCGATGCCGAATTTTACACCTAGGCCGAAAAACGAAAATCGCGTGAATGAGATTTGGAAACGATTTTTCTTCGGATGGTTAAAATTCAAAATTTTCGAAACGGATACCAGATTTTATAAAGGCAAAGGAAAGTAAATTAGACGTGGCATTTTTAGTTTTCTGTATCTTGTTTATAAACACAGATTTGAATTTTTAAATATAAGAGAAATCGTTAAAAATGCGAAAGTGACTTACGGTAAAACATTTTCGAAAAGGTTATCATTAGTTTTTTTTAAACTAAGAGATTTAGCTGAACCCGATAGAACGTAGATGTCTTTGGGTGGGTTTTTTTTTGTTGTTGTTTGGTTATTTTAGAGACTGATGCGCGATTTTATATATCGCAGAAAATCAGAATTCGCAAAAGTGAGTCCTGCGAGCGAATTTTTTTCAAAGTGTTAATGTTCGTATTTTTCGAAAACGATTGCAGATGTCAAAAAGGGAACGAATGTAGATATTGTCTGGTCTTTTTAGTTTTATTTTTAGTCTTTTTAGTTGTAACTCCCTCGGAACTGCTGATGCAATTTTTGAAAAATCAGCAAAATCCCGAAAATCGCGAAACGGCGTACATAAAATGTATTTTTACGAAGGGTTAACTTTCGTATTTTTTAAAACCGAAGGTGGCTTTAAAATGGCAAAGACAGATCTTTAATTGGTTAAACTCGGTTTTTCCGTATCTCTTGTAGACCGGCAGATGCAAGGCTCGAAAAACAGGAGAAAATATAAAAACATTAATTCGACGTTTCTTGATTATTTAATTTTTTTAAAAAAGGTTAAATGTGAAAATCTTTCAAACCGACCAGATCATTCGAAACGAAAAAGTACATTCTATGAGAATACGTGGACGTTTTTTCCGTATTTCTGGCCGCTCGCACATGACGAATATAGAAAAACGGGAAAAGAAACATGCTGACAATCGCTTTGTTTCATCTCTTCCCGGAAGGTGCGGAAAAAGGCTTCTGATCATGCGCATGCGGATTTCGGAAGAGTGCTTTTTTGTTTGTTTACTTCCATCAGTTTTTAATTAATAACTCCTCTAATTTTCATAATATTAAAATACTGAGACTCAGGCGCACAAGGAGTGGCCTTGCACTATCCTCACTTAAATTTTCAGATTTCTAGGTGCGCTAGAATTTCCTAGCCCAGACGGACAGACATATACACACACAGAGAGAGAGGAACTTTCTTTTATTAATATAGATTAAATATTTGTGTTTTACATGAAATCAATCTTCAATTTACATTTAAATTTGCTAATTATTCTCGCTCATTTCACTCTTTTAAATTTCGATTTTTTTTAGAAACCGTTCTGAGTGAGAACTGAAATCTTAAAAATTGCCACCATGCCTTATTTTAAGTTTCAAAATCAGCAAGCAGCATCACTAAAATTGCAATTTTCGAACGTTTCTCGTTCTACACCTTTTCAAATTTAGAATTTTGGAAAAACTGTTCTTTGCGAGCATTTACAAATAAAAAATAACAGGCATGTCAAATTTTAAGTTTCTATCTCTAACAATTAAAAAAAAAAAAAAAAACATAATTTATAGCGTTTTCTGCTCATTTTACACCTTTAATTTTTTTTTTAATAAACTGTTTATACCGAGCGTCTGCATCTTAAAAGTCACGTCAAATTTTAAGTTTCTATCCTTAAAAATTCTTAATAAACCGTAAATTAGAGTGTTTTGTGTTCATTTCAAACTTTTAAATTTTGAATTTTTAGTCAGCTGTTTACCCCGCGCACCTGCGTCTTAAAAGTAACCACCATAATAAATTTCAATATTCTAACCTGAAGAAATTCAACTTAATCGTAATTTAGAGCATTTTTAGAACGTTTTCCTAATATTTAGAAAACTGTGTGAGCATTTACGCCTCTAGAGTAACAGCCATGCCGAATTTCCAGTTTTTAGCCTTAAAAGTTCGAAATAAATCGTAATTTAGAACATTTTCCGAAAGTTTTCCGTTCATTTCACACTTTGAATTAAGTTTTGAATTTTATTAGAAACCATTCTTAGCATTTGTATCTTAAAAGCAACTGCCACGTCAAATTTCAAATTTATAATCCCTTCAGTCACACCTACATCGTTTTAAATTTCTATTTTTTTAAACTGTTCTGTAGGTGCTCTTTAAAGATAGAAGCCATATCAAATTTCAAGTGTATATCCTTAAGTATGCCATAGAACTTGTAATTTAGAACGATTTTCGCGCATTTCACCCTTTTAAATTTCGAATTATTTAGAAACTGTTCTTAGAGAGCATTTACATCTTATAAGTAACCTAACTACCATACCGAATTTCAGGTTTCTAGTCCTTTCCGTATCACAAAAATTGTAATTAAAAACTTTTTTCTCCTGCACCCTTTTAAAATTCGAATTTTGAAAAAAAAAAAAAAACGGTTCTGTGCGTGTATTTGCGTCTTAAAGACAGAAGTCATGCGAAATTTTGAGTTTCGTTACTTAACAACTCAATAGAAATAGTAATTTAAAACGTTTTTAGAAAGCTTTTCGCACATTTTATCATTTTAAATTTCGAATATTCTTTAAAACTGTTCGCAGAGAACAATTGCATCTTATAAGTAACTATCATGGCAAATTTCAAATTTCTAGCCCTTTTAGTATCACAAAACTTGGAATTTTAGAACGTTTTTAATCCTCCACCCCATTGGAAACAGTGGCACCGACATAAAATATAACCTACGTTAGAGCAGTGACTGTTATTATAAATTTGCAATCAATACATTTAAAATCAGTTCTGTACTTCCAGAAATTCCATAGAAATCATAATTTAGAATGCTTTCGCTCATTTCATTCTTTTACATTTCGAATTTTTTAGAAACTGTTCTTAGAGATCATTTTCATCTTGTTAGTAACTACCACGCCAAATTTCAAATTTCTTGCCCCTTCAGTTTCACAAGAATCACAATTTTAGAACGAGTTTCGCTCCTGCATTCTCTAGGGGTAGTGGCACAGACATGGAATATAGCCTATGTTGGAGTAGGGACTATCATTATCAACTTGCCATTATTCTGTTTGAAATAGGTTCGGTAGTTCCAGAGATACCATGCCAAATGTCAAGTTTCTAGTCCCTTCAGTATCACAAAAATTGTCATTTTAGAGCTTTTTTGCTCTGCAATCCTCTGGGGATTGTGCCATCGACATAAAATGAATCACGGAAAAAAGCGCACCGGAAAAAAGCGCACGGAAAAAAGCGCACCGGAAAAAAACGCCCCGGAAAAAAAAGTCCGGAATAAAGCGCAACCGGAAAAAAGCGCACCTACATCAGAAAAAATATTCATTTGAAAAAATTCCTACTGTAAATTAAAATATAAATTATTTTAATTAATATGAAAACAAATTATGTTTTGATTGTGAATTTGATACAATTCGTTATTAAAACGACATGCATTAAATGGATGTAAGTTTTTAGCTTACAGGCTATCGAATTTATGTTAAAACGTCAACGGTAAAAATGTCAACAGGTAAAAGGTCAAAATAAAGATAATACATTACTTATCATTGAACATAAAATTGAGATATATTATTTATTGAGCTGTATATATGTTCAGTTATAGAAATCCGATTCTATGTTTTCTCAAGTAAAGCACGTGTATCTATAACCGTAACATTACTACAGATTGCATGTATTTGCATTTCCAATGTCCCAAATAGGGTGAGAGGCATTGCAAACGAGTTTGCAACAGAAGGAAGGGGACATCTTATTGTCTATTTCCCCTTTACTCGTTGTTACCCCTTTGTCTATTTACACTCTGGGATTCAACTTGAAAAAGGTTTTAAATAAGTTGGCTTTTGCAATGTAAAGGGGAGTGGAAAAAAACTTTGTCTCATATTGTCATTTTATTAACTAGACAGGTGAGCAAATCCGAAAAAGCATCCCTTGTAAGCTCGAAGTGTTTTGAATACATTCTGCAAAGAAATGTTTTATTTATCATCCATTATTTCATTGTTCAATTAACTACTCTGTATAGGCATTTAAATAATTATTATATTTTCAGTTTGACTATCAAAACTATATTATGTAATTTAATATAAAAAATTAAATTTTCACGCCAAGTTATCTGACATGTATGACGTCATAATTATATATGATGTATATGACATTTTAATAAACTTTATGACCAAATTATAGTCTCATTTTTCATTCTATTAAATCATATGCAATTAATTCAGTGATATCCCATGATAGGTAATGATTCTAGGTTGTCATGGTGATTACGTTCTATTTAAGATTGATCATATTACTTCCGTCTTACAGAATTTAAAAACAAAATTTGTATAAAATTTGCGTAAACTTGTTTAATTATAGCAATCCTATAATATACCAACAGTTTTTGGATAGATATTTCCGGAGAAATAGATATTAAATGGAAAAAAGACTCTAAATATGGATTTCAAGGTTCTGAAATTTTCAAAGCTGAGATTAAGTTTCCCATTGGAATTTTCTGTAAATATCACCAAAAGATAAAGTGTTGCCAGTTTAAAATGTACTTATTTCATTACGGAAATTAATCATATCATAATAACGGAAGATATAATTCATTTCACTGAAATAATAACAGTACGAACGCACTTCATTTGTCATGTTTGGAGTACATTTTCCAATTTGTTTGATTTTTCGACGAATGAATTATAAGCAAATTCTTTCTTATGATGACTTTATGCGTGCAGAAATTCTATCCAAAACGCCAACTTTGACAGCAATTTCTAAAAGACCTTCTGCTTTTATTGAATAATGTAAAAAAAAAAAAAAAAAAAAACTTAGATTTTAAAGTGTATGAATAAGAACACCTGCCAATTTCATTTGTTTACAAACAAAACTAAATTCAGGAATGCGTCAGAAAATAGTCACTTTGGATTTCAACATACTTGAAAACATTATTCGATTTCGAATACTCGGGATCTTTGTATGAGCAAGTGGGACATTTTCCCAGAAACTAGACTTTAATGATGAAAACATTGGTTTCGCCAGCATGATAATGGAAAAAAAAAGAAAAAAAAAACATTTATTCTAAAATATTTTATTTGTTTTGATTCATTATTGTTAAAATCTTTGTGGTAAAAGTTATTACGTTGTCTTTTTTACGTTCTTCCATCTTTACAAGAAGAAAGTATTGGATTCATAAAAATTTTCGACTTCGGTTTTTGACGGATTTGTACGTTTAAGAAGATCCTGAACAGGTTTTGACTGTTTTTAGAAAATGTCTGTCTGTCTGTATGTGACAAAAAAATTTCTGGGCTCTCTATCTATAGAACTAACTCACGGAATTTAATAAAACATTATATTCAGTTATACCTTGATATAAATAGGTATTGAATAGTTTTTGGTGTAAATCGCCCAACAAGTGGCGCTGTTATGCTGTATTTTTAACGATTTCAGTATTAGCTCTATCTCAAGAACTAATACACAGATTTCTAACAAACTTCAGATTCCGTTAGACGTTGACATAAGTTGTTGTTGGTTAGGTTTTGGTGTAAATAGCCCTACAGGTGGCGCTGCTATGGTTAATTTTTTAGGATTTACTCTATTATAGTGATAGTCATATCTCAAGATTTAATGCACGGAATTTCATCAAATTTCATATTCTGTTAGACTTTGACATAAGTGGGTGCTGATTAGATTTTCGCATAAATCATATAACAGATGGCGCTGCTATGCTGCATTTTTAGGTTCTAAAATGTATAATTAAAAAAATTAAGCTGTTTAAAATATTAACAAGGATGAGATTTAAAAAAGTTTTAAAATTAGCACATCCGATTGTTTTTTTTTTCCCTTTAGTGTTTTTAAAAAGTAACTTCTATTAAAAGTATTGCATTAATCATACTTATCATTATAGTGTTATTACAAATTCTGAATACAATGGAGTTTATATGTGAAGTAGGAGGGTAAAAAAAATAGATTTTCAAGATTTAATCTATCATTTGGCCCCCATGATTGCACAATGCAAAATAATAATAATAATAATAATAATAATAATAATACGAGTAGTAGTAGTTATAGTAATAGTAGAATAATAGTTCTAATAATAATAATAATAGAGCACACAAAACTGTTTTCCTGTCTCCGAATTTTTTGGCAAACTCATTCGCTTTAATTTGAAGCATGGGTCCGATCAAAGGAAGATTTCTATCCTGCTGAATGGTGAACCATTTTAATAGAGCTTCCACATTTTCTTTTTCAGCCCGACGTAGTTTCTTCGAAGAATCCAAATTTTTATTGTGTGCAGCAAGAGTCGCACTGCGATTTTTCCAAATGTTCGAAACTGTAGATTTTGACAAGGAAAATTCCTATCACAGTGCCGATTGATTTGTTCCATCTTCAATACGTTTAATTATTTTAACCTTATCATCAATCAAAAATGCTTTTCTTTTTAAAAAATTGGCCATTTTTACAAAATTTTTAGCTGCTCTTGAAAAAACGTCTTCTTATCTCAAATCAATCAAAAGAGACACTGTAAAACGAAGGACATTCTTGGACTGTTCCGATTATACCGAGGGGCGGGGGACAAAGTTAGCAAGTGAATATCAGAACTTATTCCTAGAATTAGGGAGAAACGAAGAAGAGAGGTTTGTTCCTGTAATAGGGAGAGGAGGGGAAGAAGAAGCATGTGCTGTTTAGGCGATGAGCGTGAAGAGTGAAATTTGACACAATATAAAGCCATGTCATCATTTGCAGTCACAACTAGTGCAAGTTTAAAGTTGGAGAATTGAAAAAAAAAATCTGGGGAAATAAAATTTGAGTCCACTATAAACGAATTACCAAAATCTCAGCTGTCCACTATAAGCGTATAAAATAACATTAGTTAAATGGGAATTCGGACTGGACCAGCAAAAAAGTTCACTATATCCGAGTGTTCACTATATCCCGGGTTCATTATAGCGGGGTTCGACTGTAATAATAATATGAATTTAAATATAGATAATGTACTCGTATGCATTATAGTTAGAATCTTTGTGATAGTGACTTTACCTTGTTATTAACACTTTCCAACATAATTCAAAACTGTTTATCAATTCGGTTTGTCTCTGTATGTCCATGCTCTAACTCGCGTAAATATAGTCAGGTTGCCACGCATTTGATATGGGTTAATGCGGTTTACTATAGCAAGCTCGGTATTGGAAATGAAGCATGTAGAGTTTATACTTCATTTACAGGGACACTTAAAAGAATTGTTACATTAAGGTCTATGGGGAAGATTGCAGTGTATTTTAATGATATGTTACACTACTATTCAAAACACATTTAAATTGATATGTATTACTGAGGTGTACTACAAGAGGCTTTATAGAAGAGGGTGTGCGTAACATTCATTGTTCATTTACAGGGGCGCACAAAAGAATTTGGTTTCAGTACTGTCTAAGAACAATAATTACTGGAAGTGTGTTTTAAGTTGTGGTACACTGTAAACTAAAATGTCTGAAATTCAGACAATGAAGTGTCTGAAACGAATGGTTAAAAAGGAGACATTTTAAAGTGTCTTACTTTTTAAGATACTTATTTGTGTCTGAATTTAAGACATTTGAAGCGTCTGAATTGCGATTATTTTTTAGCTCTGATTTGTCAGCAATAAGCAGACTGGCCACAATTTTTTTAAGGATTAAATGCAGTCATATTTGACCATACTGCATCGCCAATAAATGGGAAAATTCTTGACCATAAAGCAGGACTGGAAATTCTTCCAGAAGCACAACCTGATTAAAGCATGGGCAAACAGCCATGACTCTACCTCCCTCCCCCCCCTCCCCCGATTTTATGTGGCCCCAAATTTGGTATGCAATTTTCGTAAAGCTGATATTTTAAATCCCTTTCGACATTGTATTGATTATATTCAATGTTTTGAACTTTTACAGTAAGATAAGATTGAAAACAAAAAATATATTTATCTAAAAACAGCAAAACCTCTCAATAACGGATACTTCGAAACCACAGAATTTTTCCATTATTTCGAGGTGTCCGCTTTTTAGAGATAAAAGTATACAAATATGTATGTGTTAAGGATTGAGAAAGGTGCTCGCTAAATGAAAGTATCCGTTATGGAGATTTTCCAGTAAACCTTCATAACAGACGCTTCCAAAAAGCGGACACCTCTATTTAGCGAGCACCCACCTTTTTCAATCCACAACACATAAATATTTGTATACGTTTGTCTCTGAAAAGCGGATTGTTTGCTATTGAGAGGTTTTAAATATTCATATTTATAAATCAATTTATATGTGCATATTCTACTAAAGCATAAAAAGTGTTTAATTTGTGTAATAGGAAATATGCTCCGAATGAATTCCTGGTCCAGCAGCTGATATTAATCACTAACATTTTGTAAAATTACTTTAATTATATGAATCTAAAATCACATGCATGCATACAGAACAATTAATTAATTACTACTTGATCAGTTACACCCTTTAATTTGTAGCATCTCAATGCACGTTATCTTATTACTGAAAGTGCGTTACTTTTGGCAGCATTTTTATTTCATCAGGCAGATGAGTAATAAAAACAAAAACAAAAAAACTAATTAAAAAAATTACAAGGACCATTGGGAAAATGCAGAGGGATAGCGGGACTGTGTTCGAACTCTACCATAACCGTAACCTCGTGCTATAAGACATTCAAAAATTAAATTAATTTAGTCCCCCCTAAAATACCCCCCTCTTATAGCAGACCTATTCGCCCACCCTACTATAACATAGGTTCCCCACGCTATTAGCTATTCCATCCACCTACTATAGTATGATCTCGTCAGTGTTACCACCGCACCGCCACCACCCCCTGCTGCAGACGCAGAAGTCCCATTACCTATCTACTGACTTCCCGTTTGATATCCGAAGGTAGAATAAATCGAAATATTCAAATATGATGCCAACTTTAAGTGTTACAATTGAAATTTTTAAAGTTTGGTACAATTTCTATTTGTAGACCATCTTTAAGCAAAATTTAAGTATCACTTTAACTTTTGTTTAGATTGATGTCTGAGCTAAAGGTATTTTGAGGAAATTAAAGTTGAAGACCACGTTTTTTGCTTTATAAAGACGATTTCTCATCGGACGTCAATTTTTGAATTCGACTTTTTTTCATATCTGATAATTTGCATCTATCCTTTTTGTAACAATTTTATGCATTTCTATTGCTCATTCAAAATCATCTAAAATTACAGAATTTCGTTAAAAACGCTTAAAAAAATCTTCTACAGTTGCACAATTTCGTTAAAAACGATTAAAATAGTAAAATGCGAACATCATTTGGTCCATTCTCGACCGAAAACAACAACCATTTTCCCAATGGTGAATAATAATAAAAAAAAAGTCTTTATAATTTCTTTTCAAAGTTTGTGCAAGCTATTTAATAGAATTTTTTAATAATTCGCTCTACCTCTTCCCTGCATAATGTAACATTTTTAAATCATAAAAAATATATATTAAAAAGAATATAAGAAAAGAAAATGGCTGAGGGTCGGAACAGAAACATGTTTTTAAGGTGGTTCTCAAATGACATGCTCAACAACGAGAATCTTTCTGACATATTTTCTGACTCATTTTAAAACACATTGGCATAAAATTGGCAGGCCTGACTATTGAAGTGATTGTGCATCGAAATGAGTTTTTCATTTTTCGATAAATAAGTTATTTACCGAGTTATAAGTGATTCGGGTCACGTGACAACACGTTTTTCCCTTTTCTCGTGCTGCGGCGTCGGAAATTCGGTTCAAAACGCCAACTTTGACTGAATGTTTTGAAAGATTTTGTGCCTTTACCAAACGTAAAACGTTTTTCGATTACAAAGTTTTAGAATCGTATAATCTTTTTATATTGGAATTCAAATTGACTATTTTCTAACAGATTTCTGAATTAAGTTTCGTCCATAAACACATGGAATCGACAAATGCTCTTATTTAAAAACGATAAAGTTGAACAGTTGTTTTCCATTTTTGAAAAAGGCTGGCGGTCTTTTAGAAAATGTTGTGAAAATTGTCGTTTTGAATATAACTTCTGCACGAGAAGCCCGATAAAAGTCATCATGGAAAAAAACTCACTTATAACTCAAGATGTGCTTATAACTCAAGAGTTCATTTGTCACAAAAAAAAAACTATTGGATACCAAATTATTTACATAGTTATGACTGCATTTTTCATTTGTCATTTTTCATTTATCATTTTGTTCTGTGCTTATAGAGTGTCTCATTGTCAACCGAGTAACAATGTTCTCTTTTTTTAGAACCACCATAACCAAACAATATAAAATTAGAATATAAATTTTAATTAAAATCATTTTTGGATATTTTTTTTTTAATTTGGCGGTTAAATTGAGTTTTCTTGTACCAATTCTCCAAATTTTGACTCATATTTTATGTTTCCCACTTAACACCCCTCCTTTCCCCCCACCCTCCTCCTTTGTAAAGGTAAAGATAATAAATCAAAAAAATTCATTTATTTGACTTTATTTCGACCATTTAAAATCTCTGCTTGTAAGTTTTATTTCTTTTAATTTCATGTCTAACCCCCCCCCGTCCTCCTCCCCTGGGTCAAATTTTCCATAAATATATAAAAGTTGTTGTCTTTATAAATAAGCTATACACGTACCGTGTGAAAGAAAGTATAGATTGTATTTTCTATTTAAAACCCCTCCATTCCCCCCACCCCTTCCAGGGACCCCTTAACGAATAGTTGACGTCACCGGTCAGCGAATACTTTTGAAATACACAACACCTATTTATTTGTTATTTGTATGCTTTAGTGTAAATATATGTCTAATATAATGCTTTTAATGTTAAGAGTATACAGATACGTGTGCTTAAATAGCACGTGGTTTACTTGAAAAAACTTAGAATCAGTTTTCTATAACTGAACATATATGGATCATATATATATATATATATATATATATATATATTTATTTATTTATATTGTAATAACTTTGCAATTTTAGGTGGACGTTTTATCGGTGCGCTTTCTTCAAGGTGCGCTTTTTCCCGGATGCGCTTTTTTCCCGGTGCGCTTTTTTCCGGTGCGCTTTTTTCCGCCTACCACATAAAATACAGCCTACGTTGGAGGAGGGAGTGTCATCATGAATTTGCCAACATTACCTTTGAGGTCGATTCAGTAGTTCCAGAGATTACCCCTTACAAACAAGTGTTACTTCTTTATAATATTAACATAGATTTTGTTTTCCTTTTTATCCTTGCAATACAAAAGAAAAGTTAAGATAATTATTTATTTATTTATCGTTCATATAGTAATGAAACAATGCCATTAAAGATGTTGAAGATGTTTTTGAAATTATACTATACATTTTATAGTTTTTCCAAGTTCCGGTAAAGAAATTTCCGAAATTCCGGCACATGTTTGTTTTCAGTAAGCTTACGTCTATAACAGTTAGGACTATCAAGATATTAAACTGTGCGTAATACGAATTGGTGGTTATATCAATACTTTACAAAACTTTTCGTCTTTCGATTGCGGCAGAAAGTTATCCAAATGTTGAAACACTAATATATTTTTTTTTATCATAAGATTAAGAAACGTAAGAGGGCTTGAAATCTGTCTTTAATTTACAATTAAATTTGTTAATTATTTCTCCTTAATTTTGTTTCACTTTATTAACTTAGAAGACAAAAGGAAAAAGTTAAGATATTTATTTCTTTACCGTTTATATAGTAATAAAAGAATGCAAAGAGGTTTTTGAAACTATATACCATACATTTTATAGCTTTACTATATGATTTAATTTTTTTATTTAAGTGCAAGTTGTATAAAAGTTATAGAATAAAAAATCCAAGAAGAGAAATATACAAAATATTAACTTTTTAATAATTTTTGCTTTGGTATCAGTTTTTATTTATTTGACAAATTATTTTTACTTTCTTCTATCTGTAGTAATAGAAGAAACTATTTTAATCGAAATTTCTTTCGACTTCTGGTTTTTGATGGATTTACACATTTCCGGATCAGAGATCCCGAAAACCATATTATTACAAAATGTATTTCTGTCCACATGTGTGTCTGTGTGTCTGTCCTCATTATATCATCGAAAAGTGTTTGAAATTATGCACAGGAACGGAACCAATTTTTTATAGGTTTGTGACTGTAACCATCACGTCCTCCTTGAATTTTGAGATATTCCGCCAAAGGGGCGATGTAATAGCTATGTTTGTGCCATTTTCAATTTTCTACCATCGAAAAGTGTATGAAGTTCTGCTTATAATTGAACCAAATTTTTTTATTGGTTTGAGACCATGCACTGTAAAAAATGACCAATGTTTCTTATTTTATGAAAATATGCTATAACCACGAACGAAAATATAATATAATCTTCTGAGTTATCCGAAATTTCAAATAGCATGTTACATTGTCTTTTGAATCCCCAGAAACGAATACATTTTCAAAATTTAAAGAATAATTTATAAAAACAAATTATTTCTAGCTGCCCGAATTTTTCAGAAACGTTTCCGAAGGGATTTTATAGTGTATTAATTAGTGTCCTCAGCCCGGAATACCTGTTTTTCGAATGCTATCAATTCTGAAGTAAACATTTTCATGCTAAAAAAAAATGTTTAACAGACAAACATGCAAAATTAACAGCGTTAACAATAACATTGAAATACAGAAAGTTCTTTACTCTTTCATGTATAAATTAACTTATGCGGCTGAAAACGTGTGCTTGAGAATGGATAACATTCGAAAAACAGGTATTCCAACCTGAAGACACTAATCAATACACTTTAAAAACCCTTCGGAAACGTTTCTGAAAATTCGGGCAGCTAAAAATAATTTGTTTTTATAAATTATTCTTTAAATTTTGAAAATGTATTCGTTTCTGGGGATTCAAAAGACAATGTAACATGCTATTTGAAATTTCGGATAACTCAGAAGATTATATTATATTTTCGTTCGTGGTTATAGCATATTTTCATAAAATAAGAAACATTGGTCATTTTTACAGTGTGGCCAGTAGGTCTTTCTTGAATTTTGAGATATTTTGCTGGAATAGGGGGCTTTAATAACGATTTTTGTGCCAGGTTCATTATTGTACCATCGAAAAGTCTATGCAGTTATGCATATAATTGAACAAAATTTCAGGTTTTGGCTATGGTCAGCAATTCCTACTTGAGTTTGGAGATATTCCGCCGGAAGGAGGCGCGTGTAATAGCGATTTTTGTGCCATTTTCATTGGCGCTGTGATAGCGAATTTTGATGTATTAGCATGTATGAGGTAGAAGATTGTTTTGGGTTTGACACATTCGACTAGTTTTAAAAGTATGAATGGTTTACACACGACTACTGAAACAAATCTACTTATATTTATTAGCAATGAAATGCTAAAAAACAGTATACAAAATGTCAAAATAATTTAACATTTAAAGATTTTATACATTTTATTTCTTGAATTTTCCATTTTGTAACTTTCATACATATTTAACTTAAATATAAAAAAATGATATAAGAGAACTGTAAAACATTTAGCCATTTTACCCGAAATTTAATTATGAAAATGTTTTACACATGAATTGAATAAAAATGCAATTAACATGTCAAATGATTGAAATAAATATTGATATTTAATGTCGTTCTCAAAAAAAAAAAAAAAAAAAAAAAAAAAAAAACATTTTTCCTGAACAGTAACGCGAAACATTCCGACACATTTTCTAACTCATTTTAAAACATAAAAGCATGATTCCAACAGACATGATTGTTGATGTAATTTGCAATCGAATAGTTATATATATATATATATATATATATATAAAGGAATTACATGTCTTGAGTACTAAACGCGGACACATGTTGAGTTATAAGTTGCATGGAATAAGGAAATATGATTCAAAGCACCAATTTTGACAGCATTTTCTAAAAACTCATCTGCGTTTTTTGAAAAACGAAAAAAAAAATTTCGCTTACATAGTTTTTTAATAAGAGCACTTTACAATTTATGCGCTTTTGAACAAAATGAATAATGTGTCAGAAAGTATCCAGTTTTGATTTGAGAACAACCTTAAGAATGTTGCTTCACAGCAATTTAAATATTTATTGTCTAATATTTAGAAAATCAAATTACATGGAAAAAAAAAATAATATCCAATAAGGTTTCACACTTAGTAAGGTTTATTGAAAAATAAGTATTTAGCAAGTGACAGTTTTATATTCTTTAAAAACTAAAGAGGGACCTCTTTATGGTGCTAGAATAGATAATTCTATGTAAGTAAAAAAATGTAAGCATCGTACTGTAATTATAGCACAAAACTTTAACATTGTTTTTCTTAAAAATGCGCTTTTAAAATCGGCGAACACGATTAATCAAAAACTACCAAATCAATTCATTTCTAATTTTTTAAACTCTTTTGATATATAATTTTGTAAAGACTAAAGAAAGGATTTTTTCTTTCCTATTTTTATTTTTATTTTCTATCATTAAAAAAACAGTCATTTTTAAAAGATAAAAATTGAACTCTCTATACGAACTCTTTAGAAAAAAAATCACTTTTTCATAAATTGTTTCGTCAAGTCTCTAGAATAAACCTAATATAACTCATAACAGCTAATTGTTTTAGTTTGAGATAAATCAAATTTAAACAATAATCACTGCAAAACACACCTACACGCACAAAAATAAAAATAAACCTCAGAAGAGCAGCAAAAACTTATTTAAATATATCAAAATTATCTTAAATTATTGTATTGTAATCTATAGATAAAATATAAAGAAAAAAAATAATTGTTTAATAAAAAAATATCTTATAAAAACACAATTGTTTTACTACATGACTAGATGAAATCTCTTTTGGACTACACAGAAATAACGCATTATGTTAATATCGTATTAATTATAAAAATAATATAAAACGCTTCACCTAATTTTCTGATATAAAGCAAAAAGTATTTTAAATTTTCTTTCAGGACTTAAAAATGCTAAATGAAAAAATATTTTGCATCAAAAGATTGCAGTAAAAATTATTCATATATCTACGCGAATGCATATGTTCAAATAATTAGAAATTTTAAGTTATTTAACAATGAAGTAGTGAGAGAGCTATTAATGTAAGAAAACGATTAGTTAGAATATTAAATTAAATTTTTGTATAAAACGGATTTTCTTTTACTACTTGAATCTTTAAAACATTATAAATATATTCCAGGTAAACCAACGTTTAATTAAAGAAATAGATGTAATTAGAAAAAAAAACCAAAATGCAACACCAGGTTTTAAATTACTCTCAGATTTCTGCTTTAATTTCAATAAATAAATAAAATATGTATTCTACAATTTTTCCACCTATACTCCTTAAACTTTATTTACGATTATTCCTTAAAGAAAATCAATGCTTTAAAGAAGTTGAGAAAACCGATATATACGTAACTCTAGAGGTCACATATTTTGAAATAAATAAAACCTGGAAAGGAATTATTTTCCTTGAAAGTTTGCAGAAGTTTTTCTATTTCTATTTCATATTTGAAATCAGTCTATTGTTAATGGCTGGAATATCATTAATAAAATATTGCTTTTTTTTAATTTTCGAGGAAAATGTTAACAATCAGAATATCGATATTCAAACGGGAAAAATGTTTATTATAAATAATAAGTGTACATAGATCATCCTAGTTTTTTGGAATTTGTGACACATTATACATTTATCACTATTAAAAAGCTTTAGTAGTAAATACTGCACATAAATATAGAAAATACAACCAATTATACACATTTATTATTAAAGATATAGAAAAATAATCATTTATGAGACATCATTTTTTTTAAACGCATTGAAGTAGTTTGTTGAAATAAATGCAATAAATCTTTCCTTTTTACTCCTAAATCAGTTTCGGAGTTGTTTTTTAATTCATGCACTCGTATGATATTTTACAGATCTCAAAACTGAACCATATAATTTCATTTTATTAGTTGAACTACACATCATTATTAAAATGAAGAGAAAAAAGACAAATGCATATACATAAAATGTTCTAGCTTTAATTATTTATGCTTGATCAATCACAATGAGTTTTTGCTGAAATGGTTGGTGAGCGTGTAAATTTTGAAATATAATTCGGTTATAGTTGAAATGTGCAAAGTAAAAAAAAAAAATCAAAAAGAATCATTTTAATAAGTAAGATTTCAGACGTCTTTTAGATTAAACAGTTTTAACCCATTTTATTATTGCCATCAAAATATTCTACTGTCAGGTGATTAGCCATTTCAAGTAACCTAGTCTTTCGAGTTTTGAGGGATAGGGATTTTTTTTGTTGTTGTTTTGACAGTTAAGGATAACTGTTTAAAAAGCAAAAAGTAAATTTAGCAGAAAAATCATGGACATATTGAGGTTTTTGAATGTATTATTTTGGACAATTATCTTGAATATCATCTGTGTCAGTATTCTTCCAATTTCAATTACTTTGTCTTTTCAGAATCGCATGACAAGCTCTGCTCGTCATATTATGTATTTTTTATGTAACGGGCAGAAAAAAGACCTAACGCGATCTGTTGCGACTGAATTTATTTGAACTGTAAGACGATAAAAGGTAAATTACAGTTTTGAATAGTGGGCAGTTCTATTTAAAATTTTATTGTTTATTTTATTTTTGGTCGTTGATCTAGTAATTAAAACTGGGCATAACTTTTAAACATTTGAAAGCAATTCTATAAAATATTACATATAATAAATTCAAGATACGTTAAAATACAAACCTCCACTGATTTTAAATCAATATTTAGCGTAATTGAAATTATTCAAAATTCAGTCAATTAATGTTCAAAACAATTCTATTTATTTAAATGCAGGTATTAAGCTAATATCTGCTTTCTATAATTCCAGAACTACATGTTATATTTTAAGACAAATAAAAAACGAAATTTTATTTTGATATGAAATATTTCTGAATTCCAAATAAATTCCAAATACAAATAAACAACATAAATATAAAACATGCTTATGACACAATTTGCAATGTTATGCAAAGAATGAAGAAGAAAACGGTACAACTGGAGATAGAGAAGACATGAATTCGGTGCTAAAAATGTAATGTCGGCCTGTGCGTAATTTCAAGTTTCATGCTCTACAATAAAAAGTAATAATTACATATAGTATGTAAAGTGTAAATAAATAATCTATGCATATTTTTAAAACTATTTTTCTTTACGCCATTAGTATGATAAAGAAAAGAGATTTTTGCACTTTGTTCTTCATTTTTTACTATGTTTTGAATTTATATTTCGTTTTAATAGTATTCGAACTTAACTTTTCTCTATATAACTCTGTAAAATGTTTGCTGTCTTGATTTTTTAATGACATTTTAGGCCAGTTAATAGAAAAATATTTACTTTTTATTCTGTTTCTAACAACTTAAATGGGAAAAGATTAAATTTATAAAAAATGCCTCTAAGCATGGCAGTATACATAATATCATAACCTTACACGAGGTTCTATAGAGATTAATTCAAGAAATATTTTAAATATTTCTGTTTCGTTAACATAAATCTAAAATATTTCTGTTGATACAGCAAAATATGAATTTAAATTAAATCATAGTTTGAATGCATAAAGCAACTAATAAAAAAAAGAGCACAGTAAGCATTTTAGAGAAAGCAACAATCTATTCAATTCTGTGTATTAAATAGAAAAATATGGACTGTGTGCAACTATATAGACTCGTGGGATGTAAAAAGTTAAATTAAATTACATCAATAATCTATCAAAATTAAGAGTATAAACATTTTAGATGGCTGAATTTTGTTTCATACAGATTTTTTCTAAAAGAAAATAAAAATTCATGCTTCGAAATTTATAAATATACTATGATTTTATAGTTCTAAAAAAGGAAATGTTTTCTTGTTGTTTTACAACTTACAGAAACACTGCAATTAGTAAATTAATAATAAAAAATAATTGAAATATGTCTAATACGTTATTTCATTTTGTAGAATAAAATTTCAAAGAAACGCCAATAGTTATATTATTTTTTAACTTAGATATATTGCTCTCTTATTCTATTTATTATTGTCAAATTTCATTGTTATAATTTCTTTTATAATAAAATGCTTTCTAAGACATATGAAAATAAATCACTTACTATATATATATATGTGGTTAAGTTAGCCAAATCTGTACTTTCTTATTTATAGGTTTTCACAGAACTTCTTGTGAAAGAGTTTCATATTGTTCATTTGTTCAAGAATTTTATATATATATATATCATTAATCAGAAGTTATATATTACAAATAATAAAATATTTTTCAGTGTAATGTGTAAAGTTATTTTATCCCAATTAAACAGACTATATTTCATAAATCATTAAGTGAATCGATTTCTCATGTAGATACATTTAAATCTCATTTAATTGTATTTTCTAAGCGTTAAGTTATCTTTAATGTTTAATTGTACTGAGTTTTTGATTTATCAAATACACATTCTAATAAATAAAGAGTATTTTGTCTTTTTATTTTTTTCTGCAATTTTGGGATATTTTATCTTATAATGTGTAATTTATTTTCTATTTAATAAAACTTCATAAATTATGTATACATTAAGTGTATTTACCATGCATTTCAGTTAGAATTGAGTTTAGATAATAAGAATAGTTTACTTACATTTAAGAAGTTATTAGAAAAACATATACTTTTTAACAGCTTAAATGGAAAGAGTTTAAATGTATAAATAATTAATTTAATTTAATTAATGAATTAATATTTGAAAAAACTGTATTAACATAAAGTGTCATACACTACAAGTTTAAAAAAAATTATTTGAACTTGAGTGGATGAATAAAAAATATTTTATTAACGATTGAAAATTTGAACAAGATATATATATATAGCAAGTGTGAGCTAATAGTAGGAATTTAAAAAAAGGTGGCCTAAACGTAACAGAATTTAATTTTGGTAACTCGCCTATAAGTAAATATCAGAAAGTTACATGAGGTTCTATAGACATTAATTCAAGAAAGATTTAAAAAAAAATCTGTTTAAATAACATAAATATTAAAATGTTTTTGTTGATTCAGCAAAATATGAATTTAAATTAAATCATCGCTTGAATACAGATAGCAACACATTTGTAAAAAAAGAAAAGGCGCAGTAAGCATTTTATAGAAAATAACAATCTATTCAATTTTGTGCATAAAAACAGAAAAATACGGTCTGTTAGTGATGTAAAGCATTAAATAAGATTCCATTAATATGTTATTAAAATTAATAGTATATATGTTTTTTGAATGCTGAATTCCTTTTCCTATAGATTTTTTTGCTAAAAGAAAAAAATATATATGCTTATCAATTTATAAACACACTATGTTCTATAATTCTAAAAAAGGCAAATGTTTTATCATTGTTTGACTGCATACAGCAACACTGCAATTCTTAATTTATTAATAAATATTAAATGAAATCTGTCTAATAAATTATATCATTTTGTAGAATAAACTTTCAAAGAAACTCCATTATATTATTTTTTAACTTAGATGTATTGTTGTCGTATTCTATTTATTATTGTCTAGTCTCATAGTTCTAATTCGTTTTTTAAACAATATAATGCTGTCCGAAACATACATATTAAAATCAATCGCTTCCTTCTAGATGAAAAATAAAATAAAATGTTAAGGCATGTGTGATAAATTATATAGGGGGTTAGTTGTCCAAATAACACAAAAATGGCATTTTACTAGTAATTGTATTAAATATTTTTATTATAACATATAACTTTTCAATAAGCATATATACGATTATATATATATATACACACTGTAAACCCAGATGAAAGTTATGAAATTTTATGAAAAGTAGGTGCAATAACAAGAGAAGTAGGAGGCAAAAAGTATCCAAAATATGTAGCATAACAGGTTTCACAATACACAGCCAGTTTGCATTCTCAAATATGTAAAAAAACGAAAAAAAATTGACACTTTATCAAACAAATGAATTATATTCGAGTATATAAAACATAAAACTACAAAAAAAATGTAAAAAAAAATAATAATAATAATTTAAAGTAAAATAATAAAAATAAGTGACGAAATAGAAGTAAATTAGATAAAAAATTAACTGTAATAAAAATTTAAATGAAAATGGAAGCCGCCAAATCCCCACCTTGACCTGAAAAGTCTTATAAATGATACTGCATAGTAAACAGTTCGACTCGCCGCATCATCCATCTTCCTCTGGAAAGCAAAAGTTTAAGCTATTTATAAAGCAACATCAACTTGAATTCTCTGCCCATTAGCCATTCTCACCATATTCATTCCAGTATGCTGGAGTTCCGTCATTGATGAACAACCAAAAACACACTTTCCTTTGAAGGACATTAAGCAGTTATTCTTCATAAATATCAAAATGAGCGTCCGTTATGGTGTTTCGCCCGCTTGTCGTTAGTTTTAAAGAAAACTTGTGAAATTACTTACATAATAAAATATAAAATCATATCGTTAAAAATTCCTATAAAATAAATTTGCTGCAAATTAAAATAACATTAATTTTTGCTATATATATATTTATCTCTCTCTCTCTCTCTCTCCCTATATATACATGTATGTATATATATATATACAACATATGTATATATATATATTTCTAAAAAACGGTTACATAACCGTAATTTAACTACATTCTGACCATAAAATGAGCAATAATACGGTCAGAATATAGTTAAATTACAGTTATATAACTGTTTTCTCCAAAAACGGTCAAATGACTGGACAGTTTGCTGCAAATTTTTAACAGTGTAATTACCAGCATGGATAATAAAAAGAAGAAAATTTTTAATGAACGGAACTCAAAAATATCAACTTTACAATATTTTCCAGGATTCTTTGAAAGATTAAAATATAAACTCAGAAAATTTAATATCTGCCTTATTGCAAAACCATCTATAAAATTAACTAGTCGTTGGGGACCACCGTAATACTTACCCATCATGGATATGCATAATGTAAAAAATTAAAATAAAAATGTGTCAACTACATATAAAATGCATTGCAATTCAAATAAAATCGTGGCTTGATGACGTCACAAACTTTAAAGGCTCGATTATTGAATTGCTTGAAAGAGGTTTTTCCTTATAACTCCAAAAATAATAATTCTATTAACTAGCGGTTTATTGCATCTGATTAAGCGTCAAATTTTCAATTAAAATCTATCTTTGAAGTGAAATTTGGATGAAATACAGGGTCATGAAAAATCGAAGAGTGTGGAAAATAGGATTCCAAATATCTCGGCAACTCATTATCCGATTGACTTCATGCTTTATTCAAAATTTATATATATTTTTTTGTCTTTTATATTCATTTCTTAAAATAAACAATTCGAAAATTTTTATATACCTTTCATCAGAACGAATATTTTGAGAGTCCGAAAAAAATTGTTCCGGTTAATCGAGGTTATTAAAATGAAATAGGCTTCTTCCCATTATTACATACTAAGTACATACCAAATTGCAAGTCTCTATCTCAATTTGTTCGGGAGATAGAGCGTTTACAGACACACAGATACACAGACACACACACACAGACACATAGACGGACGGCAAATTTTTTTTTCTAAAAATATGTTTTTCGGAATCTCCAGTGTCTGAAACGTGTAAATCCGTCAAAAAAAATTTTCGATTTTCAAAACGATTACAAGACTTACCCTATACTACGTATGATGGGTAAGTAAAAAGTGCAGTTTGTAAGAAAATAGACCCAATAGAACCATATCAACTATCAGGTGTTTATGAAATCCCATTCACCAGAGCGGATGGTACGTTACAATATTATATAGGAATGACCACCAGAAAGTTTCAAACAAGATTAAAAGAACATATAGCAGATATCAAATATAACAGGAGTACTACAGCGCTGGCACGACTACATAGAACCAAAGCAATAGAAATTGATTTTAAAAATAGTAAAATAATTTACCCATCAAGAGCCTACTTCCCATCCATTATCAATGAAGCAATAGAAATCTACATGCGTAACGTAAACATTTGCAATGATTCCGCCTCATTTCAATTGCCTAATATTTGGCACGAGGTCCTTTTCCGTTTCAAACAACAATAGCGAAATATAATTTTCACGATTACAGTTGGCTACTTCAAGCACCTGCTTTTCTCATTTTTACATATTTGGATCTCGTGGTTCGTGTTTTTCAAGGTTGTTTTTCAAATTTTGCAAGAATATTTTATTTATCATTATTTTTTTCTTGAAAATGACGCCGTAAGGAGCGTTGAAACGTATGTTGGATAATTAAAAAGGTTTTTATAAGCCTTTTGTTGTTTTTCTTTTAGTATCACTTAAGGATTTTCCCTAGATTTTAATTATACTTAGGAGATTAAAATACTAAAGTAATTCTGATTAACAACATTTTGAGGTACTTTCTATCTAAATTGCATCATATGTTTCAAATATGGCTTATACATCTACAGAAAAATGAATTGTTTTTAAAAGGGAAGTCATCATATGCGGTATTAATCATAAACATGTCTGTTTATTTTCTTTCACATTTCGATATTAAGATATGGGAGATATTTAAATATTCAGCTCTTGAAATATATCTGTAGCCGTAATTATTCCTGAAAAATATCTAAGAAGCATTGAGAACGGAAATAAATATAGACAGCTAATAATATATAAGTGCGTATAATTAATGTTTTTGAGAAAATTTGTGAGATTATTTTTATTGACTCTTTAATACAAATCAAATTTGTTGAAAAATCTTCTTCTGAAAAAAACATAAAGTGCTTTGTTAATAGATTTGGGTTCTAAATGGAAATATACTGAAATTGCAGAAAATGCATGAATTTAGACTAGCTGAGTTTGTCTGAATTGAAATGTTTCGTTTTGCTGTCGTTGCCATAGAGATTGAAGAAATTGAAATGCAATATAATGAATGCCAATACAACTGAATATTGGCTAAAAAAGAGAGGATTAAGAGAGGATTAGCGTATTATCGGAAAACAAGCATTATATGGTATTATAAGCAAAAATTCCGATGATGACAATTTAGAATTTAGTTTCAGACACGAAAAAGACTTGACAACTTGCGCTTGCTATTTTCAATTTTCTTTTTCTGCGACTCATTATATTCGGGAATAAATAATATGAAAAACTGAAGTAGAAACTTTTTGTCACATGACTCTAACTCGACTTGTTTTTTACTAAAAAAACTAACTACAAACTGATATAAATTATTTGGTATGTAAGATGCAACAACAGAAATAGTATTTTTTATGTTATTTTCTAAAGCACAACACCAAATGTTATGCTTTTTTTTATCCTATAAACAAAAATTTAAGAAAGTTTTATTTAATATTATTTAGTCCAACAAATACTTTGGTTATTGGCACGTCATTATCACATAAAATATTGTGTGGAAAAATGTGGCACACGGATTTGAAAAGGTTCACCGTCTCTTGGCTAGTAGTATTATTATGGTAACAGATGCATCTTAATATAGGAAAATATAATATAACCAAGAACGAAAATATACAATCACCTCTTACGAGTTACTAACTATTCCAAAAAAGTTCTCTTTAACTGTAGTGAGCTCGGAAACCAACATTTTTTTATGATTTAACAGCATTTATAAAAAGGGTTACTTTTGCTGCCACTGATTTTCGGAAACGTTTCTGAGTAGTTTTTATAGTGCATTAATATGTTTACTCACCATAGTACACTGGCCTCCAAATGTTAAGGTAATTACGGATTTTTGCGTCTAATTTGCAAAAGAATGAATATATAAACAACAAATTTGGAGAAAATGTGCGCTAAACTGTTATTTATTACATGCGACAAAGAAATTTATTTAAGTTAAACGTATAAATGAAGCTACAACAAAACAGCACTCATGGTGGAAAATTCCATTCTTGGAGAAATCAGTACATCGCAGTATTATGCAGTAAAATGTGACAGAAACATTAAAAAACTGACTCTAATACGCAAAAAGTCCACCCCGGACTTGAATGCATTGGAGGCATCGACTTTCCATGCTCTCAATTAAATTGTCGGACACCGAAATAGGTAACGTTGACCAGACTTGGAGTAACCATGTTCCAGCTCATTTAATGACCTTGGAAGAGGACTTAAGGCCACAACCCGTCCTCCAAGATAGTCCCAACGATGTTCTATCGGATTCAAGTCTGGAGAGTGAGCTGGCCATTCCATTCTTTAGAAACCGTGATCCTCAAGATAATCCTCAACAACCACAGCTCGGTGTGGTCTCGCATTATCATCCATTAGAATGAAACCATTGCCAATAGCACCGGCATATGGGGCACACATATGAATCAAGGATCTCATACCAATATCTCGCACCAGTCACAGTTCCTCCATGGAACACATGCAGGTCAGTGTGGCCTCCGAGTGAGATCCCTGCCCAAACCATGATTCCATCGTTTCTGTACCTGCGTGTTTCGACAGTGTTTGATTGATGGTATCGAGTGCATTCTTCTCTCCAGATCAGAAGACGTCCTGAATCGCTCTCCAGTGTGAATCTGGACTCGTCTGTGAAGAGTACAGAAGCCCACTGTTGTCTGGTCCGGGAAACATGTTCTCTTGTCCAACATAAGTGGGCCCTTCCCTGTCGTCTGTTGAAGGGGACACACACAACTGTTCGCTTTGCATAGAGACCTGCATTGTGAAGACGTCTTCGCACCGTAGTAGCGGAGATTCTTCTCTCTGATGCTGCAAAGTGGTTTGCAATGAGTTGCGGCACAGTAGTGCGTCTTCTCCTTCGGGCCGAAAGAGCTAGAAACCGGTCTTCTGCAGGTGTTGTAACACGTGGGTGGCCTGGAACATGTCTTCTGGACACAGAATCTTCGGATTCATACTAATCCCAGAGTCGTTGGACTACACTGCGAGACACATTGAGCCGTCTAGCAGTATCGGCCTGTGACAACCCCATTTCAATCCATCCTACCACCCGCCACCTTAATGAATCAGGCAAACGACTTCTTCGAGACATTTCTAGACTCTACTGAATGTTGCGAACAAAACTGACAACAATAGTTCGAATACAACAAAACTTACAAGCGAAATTACGAAAGCTTCGTAACTGCATATTTTTCTCTCATTCACAAATACCTATTCTTTTCTATAAAATAAAAGTGGTAGCTGTAATTTTTGCGCAAGTTTTTTTAAAGATTATTATTGTCATTCATATAAACTATGAAGTTTAATCTGACTGCCATTTTTTGTCTGGTGAGCTTCGAAAAACATGTTGCACCTTAACTTTTGGAGGCCAGTGTATATAGGGTATTCGGATGGTATAAATTCTCAAGTAAACATTTTCATGTTTAACTCCAAAGTCTCCAATAAGTAAGAAAATTATTGTTGCCTAAAATTTATTTTGCACATTTTTAGTGTTATAAAATTAACAATTTTAAAAGAAAGTTATTATAACAATAAAGAAATCGGTGCACATTGAATTTTTCTTTTATTTCAGTGTTTTAGAAGACCTTTTTCATATATTATTAAAGTACTTCATGACAGAATATGATTTAATAAAACAAAAACTGCAATTTCTGTGGTACAAATTGAATTTTTGTTTTTATTGAAAATTTAAAAAACATTTTAAAACTCTACTTCTACAATTTCGAACATTTTGAAAGTTTTTCTTTCCATTCTTTTCTTACAAGTATCTTGAATAATGGATCGGATTTACGAAAAGTTAATTACTTTAAGAATAAAAAATAAAATTTCATGACATATCTAAAAATATAGTAAAATAACTATTAACTTAACATTTATCTTTAAAATAAACTGTATATATTACTGAAAATCCGATCACTAATTTTATGAAATGAACTATGAGGATCTACTAAAAAATAGTGGGTGAATTGTAAAGTATATGTTGAAGTTTTAGTATTTTGAACATACTAATATATTAAAGAAACACAAACTGAGAAAAAGGAATTTAACCTTCTGATTACGGGTCAGGAATAGCACTATTTTTAGATTCAATCGTACCAAAATTTACAAAAAAAAAAAAAAAAAAAAAAAAAAAGGTAGATTTTTCTTGAAAATGTCGTAGTATAGTCTACTAAAGATAATATTTTTCAAAAAGTGGTATAAATAGAATAAAGAATACTCTCTAGGGCAACAGCAACATATGTCCCAACGCTGTCATCAAAAGATTAAAGATTTGAATTCTGAGTAATTTAAGCAGAAATACATGCGGTAAAAACCTTTTTCACATATTTATAATCTCCGGACCTTTACGCAATTTCATTAAATATGCTAAGGACGACTACCCCCCACATTTTAAGGGAAAAAATGGAAAACGGATATTTTTGTCATTGTTTATCCAGTTTACTTAAACAAACAGAATAAATGACTGGCAGTGCATTTCAGTAAAAAGTTTTCAAAAGCATGTTGAGAACTTTTGCTATATGAACCAAAAGGAATATCAGATTTATATATATATGTGTTTTAACTCATAGGTTCTATTGTCTAGTTTCCACTGAAAAAGAGTAATACAAAACAAAGTTTATCAAAAAGTACATGTTATCAAGAAAAGCGACAGCAAAATTTAAAATCCCATCACAACAACAAAAGTTAATCAAACATTCGAAATCTTACATATATCAATTCAACATTTAGTTAACTTTAACATTGATTCTAAACAAGTATGAGACTTTTTTTTGACATTTTTATCCATCCTCTCCTCCCCCCCCCGCTCCCCAAAAAAAGACTAACTTTCTTGCTTGTTTGGAAGAGTACAAAATTTTTTAAGGTTATAGTATCATATCAGAAAATGTATGAGATATGGGACATTTTTCTAAGATTTGGTACCAATACGTCACCACAGTACATATTCCCTTAAATTCGAAACCTAGGGTCCTTTCAAAGGCCAGTCGTTACGTATAGGTGACACTTGGCATTGGCGGATTAAATAAAATGGCTTTTGTTTCCCATGACATTAATAAAAAATTACGAAAGTTAAAAAATACTTTTATCTGAAGATTACGCAACATTCATATTCGAAGTACTACAGTGACGCAATTTATTGTCGAATATTAAAAACAACATTCAAGGAGAGACAGCTTTTAAAACATCAAGAATTAAAGTGAGGAATTAAAGTCCTTGGCATTATCATGTAACATCTTTTATGGTAATTATAAGGACAACTCTTTTATCTTTACATTTGATTTATGTATATCCTGGTAATATTTTTACATGTTTTGTTGAATTTTATCATTTGTTTTTCAAACTATTTGGTATCAAATAAGTGTTGTAGATACATTTAGTAAGTATTGAAAGAAAGTTATCAGCATTTCATTACTAATTATAAAATGAAGTATTCATCATTGTGTGTAAACTGATTTTTATTAAGCGCACAATTATGCTTTCTCTGAGTATATTATTTATCAAAATTAACATAAAGGGAAAAATGGTATAACTGACTTTAAACTTTTGGAAAACAATTTTCCCGAAAGGTGAAATAATAATTTAACTTAATAGGAGATTATCAGTATAACAACAATTTGAAAAATTATGTAACACTAAATGAATTAGTAAAATGAATCAGTATAAAATACTACTAATAATAAAAAATGTTAATGTTAAATAATAAAAACATTTAATGTAAATATAATATAATCTATAAAATTAATGTAAAAGTTTGTGTAAAATGAAAACCTGTTATTTCAAGCAGAGAATATTATATAAATTGTAAATTAATTGTTTAGATTATAGTAAAGAAATATACTTAAATTATTACAATATTCCTCGTTTGAAAGAAATTTAATTGGTGGCAATAGCTCCAGGTAAAATTTATCCCAACAAAAAGTGCTGTTTTCAGTTGTACAAATATATTTGAAATCATATGTAGTTAATGTTGACACGATAGGTGTCGTACACATTACAGATTGCAAAAACCTTCAATTTTCAAAAGGTATCATCCATTTTTGCACCATATTTGTTGGCCCTAATTCTAACCAGACGGAAAAAGGTAAAGTTTATAAACTTATTCTTAAGTCTTTCTATAGTTATTACCCGCCAAAATTGCAGACAATAACAGTAAATCCAACGCTTCATTTATATATTCCCAAAAATTCATCCAATTAAAATGTATCTTTTATAATAAGATACACTAAATGGAGTTTTACATAAAAATAATCAATGTGGTACAAAACATGTTTGTATGCATTTACAAATCATTCCTATTATTATTTTTTGAGATATAGAGAAATCCAAGGGTCTGTCGTTATCGTTTGAAAGTGTACAAAAGGACATTGGAGAAAATGATCTAAAAAATTCAATATGCTTTTTATAAAAACACTTAGTCCATACTGCGCGTAAAATTTCTTGACAATTTTACTAGTATCTGACTAAATGTATCTGGAACTTTTCTCTGTAAGATTTTAGTTTCATTTTTTCTAAATTTATGGATAAACCCCTAACATTTTTTTCCTTTGTACCCTATGTTGATATATGAGAAAATATATGATAAACGAACCTCCTATGACAAAAAAAAATACTGCCTACGATTATAAAGAACATCATACTAATTAAAATGTTTATTTTCTTTAAAATTTGCTTTAATTTGAGCGAAACTTACAGCCATATTACGGAGTTTTTTTTAGAGTAATGTACATGAAGTTAGATCTCAATAAAAATATAATTATGAAAACAATGATGAATTTAATCCCGTAGAAACATTATCTCAAAGATTGTACATGTCACATTGGCAATACATTTGGACACATGATATTTAACTAACATAAACGAAATACGAATTTTACTAACTTATTTTCTTATTAAAATAAATTAGACTTGTTTAAATCTTGAAAACTAACTGTCTTCATCAAGAATGTATTTCTAAATTTAAGCTAGCTTTAACAATATTAAAAAACTACATCTTTTACTACAATTCTGCGTATTATGCAAATTAAAAACATGCAGCCCCATTTACATAAGTTATCTAGACATTTCGAACTGAAATATCTCAGGGAATCCCGTGCAAATGACTGTAAATGACTGTTCAACCAATGAACAAACTGCGTCTCATAGTGAGTTACCAATAAGTATTGGCATTATTATTATTAATAAACTAATGTAGCTAAAAAATATTAAATATATCATATAACAGGGATAAAATATTAGCCAAATTTGTATCCAATGGTCTTATCAAAATATGCAATTTGGAATGATGTGTGAAGAATTCTCATTATATTTCACACGGTTTAAAATGAAATGGAATTTTAAGCATTTTACGGTATTACGTAATTCAATCTTTATGATTGTATGTCTCTTTTGGGAAAAATAAAGTAGTAGTTTCTGCATATGCATATTTAACAATGGACATATTGTGCAATGGTGGTATTATCTCTCACTTGAGATTTCCATAACGGGTTGAAATTAGCAAAAGCAAGGGTACAATTTATTAAATTTGTTTTAGTAATCTAATTTGGAATCAGCAGGCGCATTTTATTAGAATTAAATTTAGTAAGTTTTTCTCATTCGTTTAAAATAATATAGTTTTCCTTTTTTTGTGAAGAATATGTTTTATAAAACAATTTAACAATTAGTTAACTTTTTTTTTAAGTTAAAGAATAAAAACTATAGAGTATGAAGCATAATACTTCTGCTTTTTAAAAGATAATGCGAGAGAAAAAAACTAAATATATAGAAATAAATTAAATGGCAATTTAACCAAATGTTTATGTTTTTTGCGTTCTTTCAGTATTCAATTTACATTAAAATTCGGAAAACTGTATTGGGGGATATATGTATAAAATTTTTATGACTTAAACAAAAAATTAATTAAAAATGTTTTGTTTAGGAATTAAAAAAGAATTTTTTCATCACACTAGGTATAATAAACAAAGATAAAAATAAACGATAAATGATAATCTTAATTTAATAAACAGCTACTGATATATGAAAAAGTTTCTTTCTTAGGTTTGATAACTTTATAAAATAGTATTTTTTTTTAATGTTCTTTAAAAATCACAAGTTAAGATATAAGAAAACATCGCGTTGATACTGTTAATTGTTAATTACAATTATGATTTGAATATTTTTAGACTTACTTGCTGTAATTTACATATAATAAATAATTAAATATTTATTGCAATTTTTATTTTGTACGGAAAATATGAACAAATAAAAAAATTCAGAAATATATAAATCTATCACAAAATTATCAAAAGTCCTAATAAGCTATTTAATTTAAATTTCATATTAACAATATTATTTTACTAAATTACAATATCTTATTTTGGATACGGAGCATATATTCTAAGTTTTCGCAATATTAAAAGGAAAATAATTAAGTGTATCAAGACTTTATGATTCATAAGAATTTTCTCGTATTTAATTTTTATCAATAAACTTGACATTTAAAGGGATTTTGTATATTAAATGTATTCAAATTTCACGTTAAATACATTCTGTAGCATAATTATACTTCTGAGCTGGCGTTTATTTAAATACAGGTGATGACGCTAGTTTTACTATTTACAAACATCTAATCATTGTGTGTTATAATTAAATTCATAAAAAAAGGCCTGAAGTTACCAACGCTTTTTAAAAAATATATGGAAATAACATACAGTTGATAATCGGATACATTTCTTTCATTAAATGCTCTATCACTACAGATCAAGGCTCGTGTAGTTACTTATTAAAAATATATATGTATTACATTTTAAAATGCAAATAACATTTTATCGTATATTAACTTATTAGCTCAATGAATGAAAATATACAAAAGTGAGCAGATGTAAAGAAACCATCAGTAAAAGGCATCACTGACATCATATTTAAGAAAGTCCGATTTAAAAATGACCTAGATAGTACCCGTCAACATTTGACGGTTAACAGCGTGAAAATTCCATTAGAAATATCTTTTAATTTTAAATTAGTTGCATTTAACTTATTTAAGGATTGAAAACTTCTCAAATTTTTATACTAGGTAAGCGATTCCTCTACATATAAAGCGATAGATGGCGCTGTCAGTCTAGCCTGCTTAGAGATTCTACATTAGAGAGAGAGTGAACTTTGACGAATTGTCCGCTATGTAAGTTCCAAAGCAGGTCGAACTCAGTCGAACGGAGTGTATTTTCATGACTCTCTGAAGGCATATAAAACGAATTTTCCATGATTTTAATACAATAAAAAGTGTTAGACGGTGATGAAAATACATTGCGTTCTACTGCGTTCCACCTGCTTTGAAACTTACACGGAAGACATTTCTTCAATGTCCAATCTCTCTCTAATGTAGGATCTCTAAATATGCTCAAGTAATGACGTGAAAGAATTGTAAGGTAATTTATAACCTTTTGCTTGCTTTTTAGCAGGAGATAAACTAAAAATATTAATTGAATGAGCACTCATTCAAGGCATTTATTTTTATTTACTGCAGTCTTAATGTTTTTTTATATCAGTATTTAGTATTTTCTAGTTCTTTTTAACTACGCGACCTTTAAAATTTTTCATTACTTTTATTTTTATCAGCCTATCTCTAAACTCTTAACTTAATTTGATGTTTGGAGCTAACAATTTAAAATAAATACTTTTTAATTACTTGAATTTTATTTGTATTTTTCATATATTTTTAAATGAGGCCACCTTTATTTATTTATTATTATTATTATTTATTTATTTTTATGAGTCTTATTGTAAAACCATAAACTTAAATTTTTTTGTTTGCAGCTAACGATTTATAATTCATATTTTTAAATTATTTGACTTTTATTTTACATTTTCATTATATAAGTAAAATGAGAGGATCTGGGTAAAAAAGTGCTAAGCCACATTTGTAAACTTCTGAGATATATCAGTTGGAAAGTTAGATCAAATACTCAAATCAAGATATATAACATAACGCTTTCTTTCCAATGTCTTAGTAACATTTGAGATATTCGGAATAACAATATGGCATTACTTTAATGATATTATTATTACGTTCTTTGTAAACTAGCTATCTTCATTGGAGGCATACACGTCTGGGGCAAAAAAGAAACTTGGGACATATGCTGCCACCAAGTGACTTTAGAAATAAATAAAATGTTGGATATTATAATTTTTAATAATAAGCAACACAGAGTTAGCAAGTCTCCTAATTTTTGTACACCAGTATTTTTTTAGAGAAAATGTTGTTATTTTAAATCGCAGAATGCTCCGATTAAACAAAACAACATTTTCTGTACTAAAATACTGGTATCAAAACTACTGGCCGGAAACTTGGCAGCTCTGGCAACAGAGTACAGTGTTAGATTTATTTCACCAAAAATGTGGCTTGGCACTCTGTTGCCCCAACATCCTCAAATATGACATTATTTAAACGAATTATCTTATCGCCAATAAAATAACAAAAATCCTTCTTCCCGGGAGAGGTATCGAACCCACGATCTTAACAGAAAACCACAGCTTAAATCCAGCGCCTTAGACAGCTCAGCACCCCCCCCCCCTGATCTCGATCTAGTCTACTCTAAAACTGGTTATGTTCAAGATTTAATGTTACACATGCACATTTATGTATTTTTTGCGCTGAAAAATCTGTAATGATCTTAAGAATTACCTTGGCGTTTTAATATATAGGATTTTATCTTTGTTCATCTTACTTAATGTTATTTAACAAATCTTATTAGTTTTTTTCTTAAATTACTTTAATTTGCGTTAAATCACACCTCCCTTTACTGCTTTAAACCTTTAAAAGATTTTCTAAAAGAATATGTTAAATAACGTTTTAAAAATGTAATGCTAAGTTGGAATTTTTATTAGAGAAGTAAGTGCGGGAAAATGAGGAAAAGGCGAATGAAGATAATCCCTTTCATTAAATGTTTAAATGGATCTGGAGTAATTCGAGAGTTTATTTAAGAACTCTTGTAATGAAGTAAATTTGTCTAGAAATATACGCTTTTATACTATTAACCTAAAAAATGGATAATGTTTATTATGTATGCTATTTTTTTAATTAATAATTTCATGTTTAGAGAGAGATACACTTATGAATAGCAGTATAAAACAACAAACATTTGAATTCATAGAAGTTAATATCCGAAAATTAAAGTAAGCGTCATACTATAACTATTAAATATAATTAACGTTGATAGGTGTTTCTCTAAATGTATTTAAAACAGTAATGTCCCGCGATTGCAATCAATGCAGCTTTATTAACGTTTTAATAACTAAGCTCACTCGCTATTAGAGGATTTTAATTAGAGCTTTAACATACTTAAAAAGTTTCATGCTCTGAAGCCGTAATGAAAGAAAATGAGTATGCTCTTTCTGTAGTTGTAGTTTGAATCGGAGAAAAATTCTATTAAGAAACCTGTGTACGCCTTAATATTTGTAAAATACTTAAAAAAATAGCTAATTCCGTAAAAATTGCTAGTAAGCGCTAACCATAATAATTAACAAACAAACATTTATATTATTTATTTTTAATCGGGCTGGGATTTAAGATATTAATTTTCTTTATTTTGTAAAGAAATTTACTAATTTAATGTATTCGTTAATTCATTTATTTTTAATTATCTAAAAGATAATAACAATTGAAAGGCAAACTTTATGGTGATATATGGCTAATTAAGACATATTACATATGTCTAATTAAGATGCATTATTTTTTACATTTATCTAAGAATAAAAACATTTAAAAATCAATGAATAAAATCTATAAATAAAATCAATAAAATCTACAAAGTTCCATCTAATAATGCTAATTTTCTTATATGAAATATTTGTACTATTGATCTTATCCAATATAAGAAATATTATTTTTAATCCTATGGAATCTCTAAAATATTAAACAAACTTGTAGATATATGCGTACTAGGGATTATACCTAAATAAGAGAAAACTTACACCACAAAGCTGTGCTGTTGATCCCGGTATTCAAGAATCTCATTAGATATTAATAAGTCATTTCTTTTTTCTTTCACTCTATTTAGGGAATTGAAACATTCTGTGGCCCTTTCTTGAATGACCTTTACTGTTTATTTTAGTACAATCGCCAATAATTGTTTCTAACTTTAAAAAATACACACAATCCGCTGTTGATACACGTTATAGGACCCGGTCCGGTAGGGATTAAAATGTCTGACGAACCAGCCTATCTATCTATCTACACTATAAAGAACAAACGTGCCCATGCGTAACGCTGACATCATTTTGCGAATGGCAACACTTGATGATCAAATTTCGATTTTGCGATTTTTGCTACGGCAATTTTTAAAATTTCTGAACATTGCACATTTTCAATGTTTACACTGTTATATAGGGTAAAAATCTGCTTTCAAGTGCAATTTGTTTGGTAACTGTATCTTAATTAGCTAATATATTATTGCTTTTTAAAATAATTTTCCAGCATGTTTTTTTTTTTTTTTTTTTTTTTTTTTTAAATCTATCTCTATTTGTTGCAGACGATTACAAAATATTAATACGTTTGCAATTTAAACAATATAAAAAATTCAGTATTTGTTTCTAGCTAATATTTCATAACGAAATTAAAAGTTCATTAAACAATAAATAAAATGAAATAATTAAAACACAAATTTAACAGACATGTAATCGAAATAAGCGCTTAAAAACACTGAAATTATAAAAATTAAGAAAAAACTGTTATATATAACGAGATTTTTACCGATTTCTTCAGCTATTGACTTCTGACACGAGGCCAATACTAAATTGCCGCTTTTAATAATTTTTTTTATTTTATTTGAATATATAATTGACATATTTCGGACATATAAAGATGCTCTTTGGTGTTGTTAAGCGGCAATCTAAAAAAATTATTAACTGTAAAAAATCTATTAGAGTTTTCAATAAAAATAATAAATGGTTTCACCTATATTCTCTATCCCGGGAACCCGGATTGGATGCCCCAGTTATACGTAAGGGAAATTCTTAAAACCACATTCACTAATTTCTGACACATTTACCATATAATTTCATCGGAGGAAGAAATTATATATCAAAAATACCTATTTAAAGCGGAGACATTCTTCTTTTCGACGGTGTAATCAGTTTTGAAAGATAAAAATTTTAACTCTTTCGAATAATTCTCTACTACATGTCACTTTGCGCCTTCGGAAGACCATATTTTTTCTACACTAAAATTAACTAAAAGTCAGTATTTCAATATAGTCTTTTTAGAGCGTCTTGGAAGAACAAATTTACAAAAACTTCAAACAATTCGAAACGTTCAGACGAGTAGAAGTATTTAAAAAAAAAATAATAAAATCTGAGACATTTTCGATAAAAACGCTAAAAATCAGGCTGTTTTGGCGCAGCTTCGGGTCATGTTTTCACTGCATATTTTTCATGCCTATTTTGTCATAAAGTTTCAAGAGAGCTTAGCCACAGGTATATTTATAACCGATTAAAATTTTAGAGAATTCTAACGGTAAGAACTTTTTTTATGTTATCTTAAAGAATCCGTCGTAAAAAACAAAAAAGCTATAAGAGAACATTTATTTGACAACTTGTTATCAAAATTATTTCACGAAAGAGTTCGGACAGAGTTTGTACAACAAGAACATTTTTTTTAAACATGAAACGACCCAACGTGCAAAAGAAGAAAATGTGTAATTATGAACGCTTTTTGCACCAAATATCAATATTTTTTCGCAAATTTTTCATTTAAAAATAAAAAATTATACAAAATCGAGTTAAAGACATAAAATCATACAAATTTAAGGTTTATTTAAGGATATTATCACTGGCCAGGGCAACGCCGGATAAGTCAGCTAGTATATAGTAGCTCTATCATACGTGGTTAAAATGTGCTGTTACGCACATTAATTGAGTGATTGCCGCTGCCACGGTGGTACTTCCTTATGAGTGTGTAATTACGCACCCACTAATAAAAGAGAATGCACGCTCTTAGAGACTTAACTTTTCGCTGTTGTCCTTGCTTTACGGCCTGTACCGTCATCATTGACCTGTATAATTCGTGTGTCATTATGAAGATATTTTAAAGCTACAGGTATATTTAAGATAACTTTAAATACTTAGAGGGTTTTATACCTACCTGCAAGGTCGAAGCAAAAAGTGTATTTTGTGGGGATTTTTCTCAGGAAAATGAAACAATATATTTGAAAAACTCTTTTTCTGTTTTGTTTATTATACTTTAAAGAAAGTGAATTGATTTTTTTAACGACAAAGTAAAATCGGGTGTACCCAGGAGTGTACACAGGTGTATCCCCCCCCCTTTTCCCCGGAAATGGTGTCGTTCTGATAATCGTCCACAGTGATCACCACAACTTTGTCAAATGTTATTGGAAATTATAAAAAAACATAAGGACATTACTCCGAGTACTTAAAACTAGAGAGTAATCACGTTCCGTTTTTTGAAAAATGAATTTTAAACGAGATGACGGCCGTTCAAATTAAAGCCACCTATTTTCACAATAGATTTTGAACTTTGATTGTTTATAAACGAAAAGTAGAAAAAATCATTAGATCACCGAAATTAACAAGTAAGCTCTAGATAATATTGTTCTTAAAAATGGGTTAAAATCGGAAGAAGATTCGTTGAGATTCGTCCGAGTTATCGTGAACATCGACATTAAAAGCCTAGTTTTGAGATAATCACGTTTAAAGACTCAAATTATGATTTATGCATGAACAAAGTAAATTAAAGCGGAACAACTATCTTAATCTTTATCAGATCAACTAGGAAATGTAACTGGATACTCTTTTACTGATTGCACTTTCAGAAAATGCAATAAAAAAGTTTTTTTTTTTTTTTTTTTTTTTTTTTTTTTTTTTTTTTTGCAAATACGTATAAACTTTTAAGAGAATATCATGTAATCGGTGTTACTAACAATTAACTAAACAAAGATTCTTGAAACAATTCTTTTACTTACATTAAGTATTTTGCCCAAGAATATTTCGAAAAAGATTAAAATGAATATTTTACAAAATATGGTTTAAATATTCATTTATTCAAAGAAAATATTTCGTTATTATTTCATCAACATTAAAATATCTTTAAAAGTTTTACTTTAAAATAGATAATGGTCCAAACATATTTTATACTTTTACAATGACATTAAATTGAAATTAATGTAAAATACATTCGTTTCACTACATTTTTAAGAATATTTATCAATGTTGCATTAAGGGTAATATTCACGGTGAATCTATTCTTAATAATTAAAAATTGAAATTAATGTATTATATGAAAACATATTTAATGAAAAAAAATCAATAAATTTTAACTGATATTTTGACAAAATGTTATGTTTATAATGCGTATTTTAATCTACAAACTTTGAAAAGCAAATATGCATTTCTTAAGGGATTAAATTATATATTTCTATTAAAATGACTGTGTAATCAATAAATCTACATCTAATTTTAATATTTTCAAATGTATATTTTTTATTAGTAAATTAATTACAAATAATAATAAATTTATCAAACATAATTAAAAATTTATAAGTATGAATTTTTAAGTAAATTCCAAAAAGTTAAATTTTTCTTACTGAAATTGTACCTAATATAAAACTGAGTATAAGATCGCGATATTTCAAATTTCCTCCTTACAGAGTGGGCCATGATTAACTAAGCAAGATTTTTTTCTTACTAATCTTTAAACCAATTCTTTTATATTCAAAACCATTACATAAAACAATGAAAGCGTACAAATTATTTATAATTATAAAAACTAATTGAATAGAACACATTTGTTGGCAAGCGTTTGTTTCAAAATTTGGTGTAGATGTTATATAAAGGATGAAGTTGAACATTTGTCCTGCAAATTTGAAGATCTTTCAATAGCACGATAGAAACAATAATGCTCCCTGAGATGTAAACTTCCCAATAGGGCGAAAATGTCCGGGCCAGAATTGGAAACCGGGATCTCTTGGCTAAAGCTGCCAATGCTCTACCAACTGAGCAATCCCGGACGAATAAGGCTGAATCAGCACATCAGAATAAATCACAGGTAATGGGACTTCCAGTCAACGGTGGAATCGTGACTACACTAGATTAACTTTGCCACAATCATTCTAAAAATTAATCTAGTATAATCACGTTTCCAGCGTTTCAGGCAGGTCCCATTGCCTGTAATTTATTCTGATGTGCTGATTCAGATACGAGACTAGATGTTATGCTCATTAAGGTTAACTGGGTGAATTAGTTCACCCATATTCTTTCTTGATTACTCAGTTGGTAGAGCATTGGCAGCTTCTGCCAAGGAATTGCGGGTTCGAATCCTGGCCCAGACTTTTTCTTACAGTTGGGAAGATTACATCTCATATGATTTTTTTACCAATTAGAATAGTTGTGATAAAATTAATCTAGTATAATCACGTTTTCAGCCTTTACTGCAGGTCCCATTATCTGTGATTTATTCTGTTGTGCTGATTCAGACACCAGACCAGATGCTATGATCATTAAGATTAACTGAGTGAATTAGTTCAGCCATATTCGTCCTTGATTGCTCAGTTGGAAGAGCATTGTCTGCTTCAGACAAGGGATCGCATGTTCGAAACCTGGCCCGGACTTTTTCGCCCAGTTGGGAAGATTAGATCTCATATGATTTCATTACCAATTAGAATAATTGTGATAAAATTAATCTAGAATAATGCTCCTTGTTGTATGTTTCTGAATATTTTCTTGACCGCAAACATTTGTTGATCCACACACGCACACATTAATCATTTGCTAGGTATATTTTCGTGTGCTTTAACTAAGCTATCCAGAATTTATTGCATGGTGACGTGTTCCTTCCAAACAAAAATTTCGCAAATTTCGTATGGTGTGTGACAACACAAATTAAAATCCATTACAATAAAAACTCGCTGTTTGCTAGCAAATCATGATGAAATCATTTTTGATTAGTCAAATTTAAAATAAATTTTCTATTTATTTTCGAAACAAATAAACTAATGGAAGAATGAACAAAAGAAATAAAAACGAAATTAAATCTATGTATTGCGTTTCAGATAGTATGCAACATACTTTAATTAAATGTTATTTATACGTTACAAAACATTGCAAATGTTTTTTTTTTTGTTATTAATTTATTGTAAACGCTTTATTTGTAGGCTAAACATTAAGTTAAAAGAAAATCCTACATATTTTTTAACATGTTACTCTGTTTGAAGCATAATAAAATTGATATGCATCACATAGGTGGACGACAACATGTATTCCATAGAGTATAGAATTCGTAGCTATTATAGTTCGTGTACAGTGACACTCAAAATAATTCTGTTACATTGTGGTCACTAGAGAAAAATCGTTTTCAGTGCATTTTAACGATGTTATACAATTTCAAACATAATGAAATTGATATGCATGACTGAGGAGAATGGTAACGTGCTTTCTATCGAACATAGAGTACATATCAACTATAGCTATACTGTTAAAAATTTGCAGCAAACTGGCCAGTCATTTGACCGTTTTTGTAAAATTCGGTTACATACCTGTGATTTAACTTTATTATGACCATAATATGGGCAAAAATATGGTCAGAATAGAGTTAAATTATTGTTATATAACCGTTTTTTATAAAAACGGTCAAATGACTGGACAGTTTGCTGCAAAATTTTAACAGTGAGTTTACAAAAAAGAAAAGGGATTGCGCAAAAAAAAAAAAAAAAAAAAAAAAAAACATTTGCAGTGTATTTTAATGATGTTACATTATTTTAAGGAAATTGATATACATTACGAAAGTGCACGACAGCATGTGTTATATAGATTTTATTGAGTAGGCAGAATTTATAGTTCATTTATAGAGACACACAAAATAATTCGGTTTGAAGACTGGCCATGAATCATATCTACCGGATGTGCGTTTCCAGCTGTGATATGCATTTTAAAACTGAACTCCTTTTTTGTGTATCACCAGATGTGTAGATCTGAACGAAAGAATTCTCACACATTACCGACCATAGACAGCAATTGCTCGAAATGAATTTTTATTCCGTTATGTCTTTCTTTCAAATGTTTATTTAGTTATATCATTAGTTAGTAGTTATATCATTTCATTGTATGAACAAAAATGTAAATTTCTTAACTATATTCCTATAGTATTGGCAAGTGTTTCATAATATAGGCTGTGATGCACGATTTTTCGTTCTTGTTTTCCTTTTAAATTTATTATTTATTTTTAAATCAGTGCATTTAGTAATATTGGATATATTTTTCTTTCGAATTCTTATTATTGTTTATTTTTTTTTTGTGTCGATTATCTTCAGATTTAATAATTTTATTAATTGCAATAAGTTTATGTATTATATATATATATATATATATATGTATATGTGTGTGTGTGTGTGTGTGTGGGTGGTCCTAAAATATATGTCAGAAATGTAAAGGTATGTAGAGGGGACCTAAATAAGCATATTTCGTATAGGATTGTGTGTGCGGTAATGCCGCCTTGAGCCGGTAGGGAGCGCTGATGACTGCGGCGTATAAAAGCGCTTCGCTAGCTAAATTCATCATTTCCCGCACAGATCTCAAACAGCATGCATCGTTTCACCAATGTGGAGCTAACATGCATTTCATGTATGGGGCTGTACAAGGAAACGGATTAGCTGCTCAGAGGATGTACAGGGAGCAATTCCCGGATAGGAATCAGCCGGATCATCGAACATTCGAGCGTCTTCATCGGGAGTTACACACAAGTGGATCGTTTTATGCTTCCAGGCGTGGGGCTGGCATTGGAAGATATCACAGAACTCCTGCAGTGGAAACCAGGATACTAAACACAGTAGAGGATAATCCTTCGACAATCTCGTGAGCTGTAGGACGTGCGTTGGGTGTGAGCCATCAAAATGTTTTGAGGACTTTACATGAAGACGGAATGCATCCGTATCATTTACAGAGAGTGCAAGTCTCAACTTTGCTCGTTGGTACCTACAGCAGACGGCAGCCAATCCAACCTTCCCGCAGATGTTTTATTTACTGATGAGGCTACCTTTACGCTGTCGGGTATGTTTAACATCCATAATTCTCACCTGTGGGCTCATGACAACCCACATGGCACAATTGCACACGCATACCCAGAAAGTTTTTCCATTAATGTTTGGGCAGGCATTGTACACAATAACTTAGTAGGACCGTACATTCTACCTAGTCGTTTAACTGGCCATACATACAACATCTTCCTACAGGAGGTTTTACCTGAAATTCTGGCAGATAATCCTCCAGCTGTTCGCAGACGAATGTGGTTCCAGCACGATGGAGCCCCAACTCACTTCAGTCGAGACGTCAGGAATCACCTGGACGCTGTCTACGGCCAGCAAAGGATAGGACGGGGTGGCCTAGTTCCCTGGCCACCGCGTTCTCCTTATTTAACCTGCTTGGAATTTTTCTTTTGGGGTCATATTAAAAGCCTGGTGTACGAGAGTCCCGTCACATCTGAAGAAGATCTTGTTGCCCGCTTGACTGCTGCTGCTTTACATGTGCTCGACGACGGCTTTTCTGAAGTCTTAAGGCTACGGCGCATGTTTTGTGACGTCACGATAGCAGTGCGGTTGCAGCAAGGGGAAAAAAAGAGCGGCAAATATAAAGCCGGAAGTTCTCTGTCTGTTGTGTTGGTGTTGTAGCTTATTCTTTTACAGTTGTTCCAATTGACTTATTAATATTCAATTAAAACGGTTATAATTCCTTTTTTATGTATCATCACTGGATTATTTTATTATGGATACTGTTTTGAGGTAAGTAATTTAAATTAATTTTTCAAAATCCCAAACATAAAACATGTGTATAGTACCAAACTGTACATCAAATTATTGGAGTAGTGAAAAAAACAATTCCCAAAAAACCTTATTTTAAAGTCTAAATGGTTATAAAATATACCTAGAAAGGATTATAGCCCAGGTATAGTAAATGGACTTGTTTGTGAAAAATATTTTGATACTGGTGATATAATTCACGTTGACAGTGTTAAGAGAAATGACGGCACTATATTTTAATTAACATGTTCGCCTGAAATTGAAAGAAGGGGCAATACAGATAATCTTTCCAAACTGTCCCAAATATTTAACAACAGAACTATTAAAAAGGCGAACAAATTTAGATGAGCAAGAAAAACGTTTATTAAATACAGCTATCAACGAAAGAAAAATAACTTATGAAAATTTTCTTAAGGATAATTGTCTTGATACCTTTAAAACCTCACTGACTTATTAAAAACAAAAATAAAGTTTTATGAAGATCAGAACTGGCAGGTAATAATTTCAAAAAACTACATTTTAATTGTTAACATAGCTAATAAACCAGTATCCAAAATAGGGTAGATGTGCCAGTAATGGACACTCTTCAATGTTTTTGGTTTATAAAAAAATAACCAATAAAAATTTATCTTTTATTATTTTTTTCATAGCTCCATCTTACATGTTTTATAATCTGGGTTATTGTTGACACTTTTAATCAAACCAATCGGGAAGCAGAAAATAATGTTTCGAAGTTCCAATGTTTTTCAGTGAAAATTTTAATGGACATGCTAAGAGCTGACTTCATTTAATAAATTTTTATATTCTTTATTTTCTTGCAAAATTTGAAGCTTTTTGTTTTGGTAGTAATAGAAAACTTTGAATTTTATATACTAATAGCCATTTATAAGATTTAATTTATTTTTAAGGTTTTAAGAGGGGTGTCCATTACACTGGGATGCTTAATTAGTCATTTTCCAGTAATGGACACCCCACATAGACATTGCTAAAAATGCAATTTCAGTAATGTTTATAGTTTATAGTGCATAAAATATTTTGACTTAACTGAAAACCTAAATAATCAAATTTAATTTTTAAACTACACTTACCAAAATGTAATAACACCAAAACTTTTATTAATAGCTGCTTTTAAGTTATTTTATGTGGTTAATAAAATTTCAACATTTTAATTTTTTTTTATGTATATAACTCTGCTTTGCATATTTTATAATCTGCAATCAAACCAGTCAGGAAGCAGAAAATATTGTTTAAGGGCGCAGTCAAAGAAAGACTCATGGGGCTTAATTCCCCCCCCCATTTAAATAAAAACAATTAATTTACAGGAGTTGTTAAAAATCTGTTTTCTGTCTTAAATGTTTGCTTATTCATCTCTTACAGAATTTTTTTTTTAATATTAATGAAAGTTATAGTAATCATGAAACAAGTAAATCTGCAGATCAATGGCCTCAAACATCAGTTCTACAGTTTTATTTTGAAATAATTTTATTTATTATTTAAAATATCCAACTCACAGTATCATTTTTTTCATATTTGTAATATTAATTATTTCAAGTAATATATGAAGTAGTATCTGGAAGTTTAATTGTTAAAAATAGTGAGACGAAACTGTACACTAATACTCCAAAACTTTTTTTTTTAATTATTACCTTTTAAATCCCCCACTGTCTCAATAATTTGATAGCTGTGATTGTCTGATATTTAGTATTTTAAATTATCCGTCTATAATAATTAAAATATCGAACTTCTGATAATTACAATAATTGATGTAAACAGTGAATGATTATCACAAATATTTTATTAATTACTGGTATCCTAATTTTTTTAATTTATTTGAAAATAACTATTTTGTTTCATTAGTATGCTTTTATTAAATTCTGGTTCTAAATACAGTCATAAAAATAATTATATTTATTACTTTTTATGGGGTGTCCATTACTGTCATTTTAGGTGTTGTTTTGATATATTCCTGTTATTTAAAATTAAATTTTGATTCATATTGGGAAATGTGACTATGAGCATGGTTAAATATTGTTTGTAGATTAATATAATATTGAAAAAACTGGACTATAATAATTATAACTATTAATTAAAAAATAATTTTTAAAGAAATTCCTTAAGGGTGTCCATTACTGGCACATCTACCCTATATGCTTTTTTGAAAATTTATAAGCATCTTTCTGTCACAGCCTACAATGATAATAATATTATTCGTTTGTCATCATTAAAATATATTTCAAGTCTAATAGTCTAAATTCTTTTTTCTCAAATTGACAGCTGTTTAAATGAGCTTAAAGCACTTTTGCATTGATAATGATATGCTGAAATCACTTATAACTGGGGTATAATTAATACTCTGAAATAAGTCATAAATTATTATTTTCAAAATTGACAGAATTTAACTTAATTAGAGATTCTGTATGTAATCCTAATTATATCTGTGTGTGAGGAAAACCTATTATTGATTTGGTTAAAAATGCTCTATCCAGATCGTCAAACATTTTGATAACTAATTATCTCAAAATAAAAAATCAAGACTAAAAAAATAAAAAACACAGAAAGAAAAAAAACAAAAAAACATTAGAACAAAGTGAGCAACAACGAGCCCCTTTGGCAAGGGTGATACCCTCACAATATAGTGAATATCAAATTATTAGGATCTCACAATATTGTGATAATACAGAACGATAATGTACAGGATTTATAAACATATATGAGTTCTGGGGGACTCATTAGCCAGTTCTACTATTTGCTTTACAAATATAATATTAATATGTATTTAGTTGAGAAGTTTAGAAATGTCAATACTAAAATTGTTTGGATGTTTTGTAAATCACTTTTCAAACATTTATAGCTTTGCCTAATCGTATCAAAATCATGTTTTTATTTAAGCTGTATGTTGAGAAATGAGGAAAAATATTTTTATTAAAATAATAAAAGCTTCTGCTATTTTTAATTTAGTAAATTATAAAAGTATTTTTGTTCTTTTTACTATGGGAAAGACAAATATACCCTCCGAAATTCATATGCTTTCGATAAAAATGAATTTTATCTTTTTGGTTTATTGTATTACGTTTTAGGCGACAGAAATATATAGAAATGTTGAAAAGGAATATCTTTTCTTCTTTTGTTTTTTCAACCGCAGCAGTAAAAAGAAATTAATAATGACACATGACCGAAAAAAGTTAAATTACCTTTCTGCATAAATAAAATGTTTTTAGCTGGGCTAAAAGGATATAAACTATTGAAAATAGTGTAGAAGGAAAGGGATTTTAAATTTTTAATCCGCTTGAAAATGTTTAAAGAATTTAATTTAGGGCATCAATTAATTTTTAATATTTAATTTTAACAAATGTGTGACCTTATCATAATGTGATTGTTAATAAATTAAGTATGTTAATTATTTCGGTGTATTTATGTAATTTAAATGTTTAGGTTGAGAAAGATATTTAATTGTTTCATGAAACTCATTATTTACACATTTAACAATTATTATATACCATTCATAAAAAAAATAATACTTACATAAATATTAAATATATTTGTAATTAAAATATACATATATCCTCGAAAAATGCTTACAATAAATAAATTAGATTTTAAGGGGGGGAAAAATATTGATATATTTCATTTGAAAACATTTGAATTTGTAATTAAAATAATGTATTAAAATCAAATAATTTGTCTTTTTGAATTTGAATTTGTCTTTTTCAGCATTAAAATATATTAAAAAGAATTCAAATTCTCAACCCTAATTAATTACCTGTTTAAACGACATATCCTCTGTATTTTTCTTACATATCTCATATATTTTTATATTAAAAACATGTTTAAAAAGTTAATATTTACATATACATTAAATATTTTTATAATTAAGTAATATTTTTTTTCCGCTTCACAAATATTTAAGGTGAATAAATTTGATTTAAGGAGAAAAATATCTTCATATGTACTCCACTTGATAACATTTGAAAAATATTGTTTTAAATATATTAAAGTATCTCAATTAAAATAAAATTTAGCTGAAGTAATGGTGTATTATATATATATGCGCCCTTCTTTCTCTACTCTTTGGAAAGAAAAGCAATGCACTGCTACTGTGACGTCACACTCTCCAATTGGAGGAAGCGCCATAGCCTTTTCTGAAGGTAGCCGTGGCTCGACATGCCTGACGTCTTTTCTAATGTACGCCGATCTCTGCGCCGTCGCTGTGAATCTTGTATCGCTGTTTGTGGCCACTCTTTCGAGCACCTCTTGTAAACTGTTAATAAATTTTTGTTTTATTTTGTCTTTACTTGTCTTTTCAGTTTCCTTTGATTCATACTGCTTTACAAGCTAGTGCTTTAATGTGTCATTACCGCACACACATATATCTATCTGAAATATGCTTATTTAGGTCCCCTCTACCTACAGTTACATTTTTTACATATATTTTAGAGGACCACCCTGTATATATTATATATATATATATATGTATGTATTGCATGCAAACCTTGTCATCAGGATAACGTCCGAAATACTCAATCAGTGCAGTGATTTTGGTAGTATCTTGCATGCATTAGTTAATCAATTGTGTAGTTCGTATAGTTCGTTTACAGGGACACACAATAACAAAACATTTAACCCTTTCAAGGGCGATGGTACGTTTATGAAACCACTTAAATTTAATTTCCAATGGCACTTCGATGTGTCCCCGTTTATTATGTATGTAAAATATTACTTTTTTTATTTCTAAATAATTTGGTTCGTAAATTCCGGTGTCATTCATTCATTTCAACATTTTAGCAATGCGAATGCTTTGCCCCTGATAGGGTTAAAACAAATCAGAACGTCTAAAATATTGAACCGATTCAAACCTAATTAGGATAGTGTATTGACAATACTAGCTGTACACCCAGAAAAAGTTTTGTTGAATCAACAAAAATTTGTTTGGCCCAACAAAACTTTTTGTTTAAAAAATACTAACGGTGGAAAGTTTGTTTGAATCAACAAAAAAAATTTTTTTTTGAAATTCCAAAAAAAAAATTTTTATTGTCAGAAAAAATGTTTTGTTAATTCAAGTAAAATGGTTCAATTTTACTTGAATTTTGCCAAAACAACCAAAATGTACTCAACAAACATGTTTTGTAGTTTTAATCAATTCCTTTTTCTGGGTGTATTAGTTCATTAATCATGTATGTTTCTCTTGTCGTTCGTTTACAGGGACACCGAATAGTTTTGATTACCTTCATTGAGTCATTTCGGTTATATTACAGACTACGGGAGATTTTGAATAGTGATCTCAACAAATGTTTAACATTTTTCATATAATTTTCTCATATTCATTCAATTATATTGGGTAATTTTGAAATTATCTTCCGCGCCAAGATAACGAACTTAGAAAGACAGAGATCTGTTTGTATAATTTGTATTGAATCTTATGCATATCCCTTAAAGTAAAATATAGAGGGTGGTCATAAAGTCTTTCCTTGATTACAATAATCTATTGCAGAAAAACTAATATAATTAGGCATATGCTTGTTTCAATATATTGTAAAGACATTTATGAAGATTTAATACAAGTACTTATGTCAGTAAATTTGGATGTGAGCACCCTTGGTAGCTTGAAGAATGTCAAGATGGTATTCCATTTCTTGCCACGTATTTCCCAGAATTTGAAATGTCCCAGACGCACCATCTGTAATCCTCACCTTGTGTGTTTCAATATCTTTTACTGGTGTTGCAAACTCTCTGTCCTTTATGTACATTGAAAAGAAAAAATCTGGAGGAGTTGGTCCATCCCGTTTAATCCATCTTCCAGGAAATTTGTCCTCAAGAAACTTCACGAACAACGGTAGAGACTGGACTAAAAAACCCCTTAAGAACATGACTTTTCCATAATAAAAATTTTACAGTATTACATTCAATGGTATTTCGTAATATTCTTTTGTAATCAGGGAAAGACTTTATGACCACGCTGTATATATCAACCAACACTTCCGGCTGATCCTGAGGAACTTATCTATATTTATTATTAGTCTTATGTCTGTTTTTATTCATATAAATTGCAAGGAACCTTTGTAATATAAAAAAAATCATGTTACTTCACAATTTAAAACTCAGAATATCAATATTTTAAAGGGACCAGGATGGTTCGAAATGTCGAAATATGACTAAAGTTTGATTGTGGTTAGGAAGGCTATAATTTTATTTATACTAGTGCTTCTTTTTACATTTATTTATTTATGTTTTACAGAAATACAAAATGTTTGTTAAATTGTAAAAAAAAACAATAACAAATGTTTTATTACTGTACGACAAAATTAATCTTTCACAAAAAAAAAAAAAAAATTCCGCGATTTTGATGACTAGGATCCATAATTCGTCATTTCTTCTTTACAGTGATGCTTATTACGTTGTCCCTCGATTATACTTGAAAAGCAAAATAAAAACAAATGTTTATGTTCTAACAAGATATATTGTTAATTTTTAGAAATGTTTTGCAACTTATTAGACAGCGTAATAAGCAACGTAAAGAAGACATGACGACTCAAAAATATGAACATAGAATTCAAAATCATAGCAAATTAGTTTTACAAGATTTATTTTGTCATACTATATATATATATATATATATATATATATATATATATATATATATATATATATATATATATATAGAGAGAGAGAGAGAGAGAGAGAGAGAGAGAGAGAGAGAATTTAATAAATATATTTTTTCTATAAAACATAAATAAATAAATACAAAAAGAAGTAAGAGTCTAATTTAATTACAAGATTCCGAATTCACGATCAAACTTTAGTCATTTTTTGTTATTTCAAACTTTCTGCCCTCCTTAACAACTTACAACGCTATATTATGAAAATGCAGCTTTTATTATCTTCGAGAATAAGTGGATTAAAAACAACTTTCTGAAAAGGCTTTAAAAGAATTATTAGACATAGACAGTGTATTTGCTCTTACAAATTTCAAACGAAACGAAACCCATATTGCTTCATCAAAAAGGATTAAAAGTAAATTTTAGAAAAATAGACATTATAGGTCATTTTTCTATTCTTTGTTAATGTCATTTCATAATGAAAATGTATATCATTTATATTACTTTAAATGTAATGTACTTTATAAAATATTTTTGTAATAGACGCAAAAGACGCAATTCACACATGAGTTAAATATATCTCGCAGCTTTAATTATCTTTCAGAAAACGTGGAACAAAAACAAATTTCTGAAAAGACTTTAAAAGCATTATTAGGCATAGACAATATATTTACTCTTTCCAATTTCAAACAAAAGGAAACCCATATTGCTGCATCAAAAATGATTAAATGTAAATGTTGGAAAAATAGAAAAGACATCATAAGTCATTGTTTGTTAATGTCATTTGATAATGAATATGTTTTTCATTTATATTATTTTGAATTTAATGTACTTTATAAACATATTTTTAATAGGCTCAAAACATAATAATGCACGCATAGAGTTAAACCCTACTGGAAATCAAAAACATGTTTGTGATTAATGCTGACTTCGCATTGATGATGGCATCGATTTGGGTAATAAATTTCGCTTTTTGCAAATACCATATTAACTTTTAAACATCACTCAGTTTACATTTTTACATCGTCGAATAGTGATAAAAAGAACTTCCAAATGCAATTTGATTGAAAACTGTGTCTTAATTTACTGTTTTGTTATGTTTTTTTAAATAATTTTCAAGCATGATTAAAAAACATAACTATCTCTATAGCTAACAATCGGATTACGAAAGATTAGCCCGTTTGCACTTAAAACAATATAAATAGTTCTGAATTTGTTTCCTGCTATATACCGTAATGAAATTAAAACTTCATCAATAAATAAATAATATAATATATATGAAACACAAATTTACATGACATGTAATCGAACGACTAGCAAATGAAATAATCTGATAATGTCGTTGAAATTATCAGAATCACAAAGTTTGCTTTAAGTAACGAAATCGTATGCGATGGCATCGATTTGGGTAATAAATTTCGCTTTTTGCAAATACTATGTTAACTTTTAAACATCACTCAGTTTAATTTTTTTTTCATCGTCGAATAGTGATAAAAAGTACTTTCAAATGCAATTTGATTGAAAACCGTGTCTTAATTTCCTGTTTTTTTATTTTTTTAAAAAATAATTTTCAAGCATGGTTAAAAAAAATATATATCTGTCTCTATTGCTAGCAGTCAGATTAAGAAAGATTAGCCCGTTTGAACATTAAACAATATAAATAGTTCTGCATTTGTTTCCGGCTATATTCCGTAACGAAATTAAAACTTCCTCAATAAGTAAATAATATAATATATATGAAACACAAATTTACATGACATGTAATCGAACGACGAGCAAATCAAATAATCTGATAATGTCATTGAAATTATCAGAATCACAAAATCTGCTTTAAGTAAAGAAATCGTATGCGATTTCTTCGGCTGTTAATTCCTAACATACGGCTAACATGAAAGTATCGATTCTAATAAATTGCAAAGATTTAGTTGAACATACTATTGATATTTGTCATATAAAAGTGCTTTTTGGCGTTGTAGTGGACAATCTAAAAATATATATGAAATGTAATAAACCTGTAAGAGTTTTGATAGAAAAATTATTTTGACCTATCATCTGTAACCTGGGAAGCCAAAGTTACAGAACATAGGTGATTTTTTTTTTTAATTTGACAAAGGACCAATTACTTATTAAAGCATCATAGTTGGAAACAAATGTTATGACTGGTTTTATTTAAATTAAAATTTGGACGATTTTAAAAAGACAAAATAATAATTGACACTAAATTTTTACCATCATATTTTGGCTTATAATATTCATTGTTTTCATTGTCAATAAAATGAAGGTTTTTTTTTTTTTAAACAGCAATCGTGAAATATCTTTAAAAACTGAATTCTTAATATAAAAGTTCCATTTTACCAATTTATTTATCCAATTCTTCACATTAGTTGCGCCGGATTAAATACTGAAAATCGATAAATGTTTTCTAGAACAAATTATTATCAGTTTATCTCTCAAAAAGTCATTAATTTGGTATAGATTTTGAAATAGGTCAAGTATATTATAGCCAATTTCTGTAACAGTAATTAAAATATAAATATATTGCGTACTATGTACTAAATTTAACGTTATCTCAAACGAATATTCCAATAATTTAAGTGAAATAACTTCGGAATACAATTTTTGACCATTTTCTTCCTTCTGTAAACTTAACAACGTTTTTGATCTATAAATAAACATTATTATCCTTCCAATTTTATCTCGAAATAGTTAAGCAAATTCCAAAAAAAGAATTCCTTTATGCTAAAAGCCGATTTTTCAAAATATATTGAACTAAATTATCAGAAATTGCACATGTCGCATTTAATGAAATAAAATACTTTTTTTAACATATTAGTATTATTTTTATAAATTGAATGTATTTCCAATTCAGACATTTTCTAACAATATATTAATGGTGAAAATGTATATTTCATTTGCAGACTTATGGATGCAAGTGTAAAATTTAAATAATGAATGCATTTCACTTATTTTAATACATAATTAATGAATATGCATATATATATTTTATTTCATTTGAAGTTACTGGGATAATTTTTTTATCCTTAAATTCACCATGATTAGAAGTTTAAAACTCTTTACTTAAACAAAAAAGTGAAAAACAAAAATATTCATTTGTACTGAAATATTCAGTTGTGTTAAGTTAAAAAATGCTTCAGTTGTTTTCTTTCATTATTTATACTGCTGATAAATCTATTAATATATTTAGAAATAAGGAATTATTTTTTACTGTGTAGTTCTAGTTTTTAAAGCTCGTGTGTATGTATAAATATGACATTTCTTTAGCATGATTATACATGTATTTTAATGTCATATTATTGATATTTTGGATTTCTAATTAAAATTTTTTAACTATATATCGGAAAGAAATTATTCCACGTATTTCATTAAAATTTGTATCTGTTCCTGCTGTTTAAACACTGTGGTCGACCAAACTACGTACATGCTGGACAAAAAGTGCAACTTTTATTAAGCAGGCAAAACAAGGGCTGAAGTCTGATTCGAGGCCTCAAAGTTTTCCGGCACAATTTTCATCCACACCTGAAGAGAGTACTTCAATTCGTCCAACCGCTTCAGGCCTCTAAGCAAGAAAATTCTCCAAGCAAATGATTTTATGTGCATGTATGTGGAATTCACGTGCAGCAGTTGTGCAATATTACCTGCTGATCACTTTCCCAATTGCCGATCAAGTTCACTGTTACATCATTTCAGTATTAGGAAAGGAACCATTGATTTAGAGCATGGCTTTCTGTTGACTAAAAGTTTAATGTCAATTAATGTCAATTATTTATATTGGATAAATTTGGAATTATATAATTTTTAATCCCAAATTTTAAAAGTAATCAGTATTGAAAATACGTACTCTCTAACACTCGCAATAAAAATTAAGAGAGTAGCAGAATACAGCTACACCAGCAGTATTTGCCAAGACGGAGGACACAATCCACATCTTCGATCAAATGTGCAGGATGTTTAAAGCGAAGCTGAACTTGGAATTTGTGTCATAAATTTAACAGCAATTGGGATAATCTAACGATACTTTCCATAAACTATTTATAATAATGAAATTATCGTTCACTATGTCATGACCTTACATTATTTTGTCACGATGTTATAAGAATGGCTTCTAGTACATAGTAATTTTGACAGGGGCACCTAATATACTGCCTGTTATCATACAATACGAAATACGGAGTCTTTAACGTTCTGTTTTTTGGATGCAGATGATAGTCATTTCAAGCTCCTTACGAGAGAAGTCACATTTTACACAGAGCAAGGTGAATCAATCAAGGTTATCACAATTTTTTTAGACAGTCTAAGAAACAGAACATTATGTTTGTATAATGACCGAATTATATCTAAATCTTATTTTTTACCAATCTTCAGACATTAATATGTATTTCTGGAGAGCAGTAGTAGTATAAATGTGTCTTTTTATAGTACTATTATCGTTAATTAACATTATACTTCTCTTAAATAAATTTATTTGTATTGTCAATACAATATATACATTAACAGTTATTAAAATCTTAGTTAATTATTTTCTTAAAAAACACATATGCTATATTCGACGTGTTAAAAGGTATAACACATACCCAATTATCTTGTACTTATATCTAATGTATCTTTACTACATTTTAAATTATCAGCTAATATTGGAGTAGAGAATTATCCAACCTTTGTGCAATTCCAGATTTCTCGTGAAGTCATTTTTTCACGCAGAGCAGAGTATGAATATTAATATCTTTACGAAACACTCATTACAGTTAAAGTCATAAATGTAAGCGGTGGTTTGACTTTTACCTGTGACTTGGAAACCTGGTATCTTTCATTTTATAAGTTATTTTCGCCCGATATTCTTATAAAGTTTTGCTGGTGTGAATGTTTACAATCAACACATGCTTTTGTAATTTGGTCACATGGATGCCCTGAATGTCACGAATTTCGCAAAACCATTTTTGAAAACTTTAAATCTATAAAGATAAAAATATCTACATACATTATTTTACGGCATTTAAATTTCCCTAAAAAAAATGAAAAGTGATATATTTATCTGACTTTAATAATATGACGTTACAGTATTTCAACTTTCTGAAATATGTAATATGTGAACTTGTAATATGTATCTGGAGTATCTGAATTATGAAAATGTATCTAAATTTTCTGATTAAATTCATTAAAAAATTGCTTGAAAGTTATTGTAAAAAATCGTTTTCTAAAGATTTATGCAAGAAAAACACCGAATTTATAATAATATTCCCATGTGAAAAGTTAATGTATGAAATATTTATCATACATTATATTTATTATATATTAAAGAAAAAATTTTATATTCGAATTTATTTGTCTTGCTTTAGATAATACTCGCAAGTCAATAATAGGGACATAGAAAGAAAAAATCCTTAGATTGATAACTGTAGAATACAGTTACAAATTTGTAAAAAAAAAAAAAATCCTACTTTCTGTCAATAAATATTTTATACTAGCTGAGTTTTGAAATTGAATCTCATATCGAAATATTAAGAAAGTCAGAGATATTTTTTGAAAAACGAGGACTTAAAAGCAAGGCAAAATTGTTTGTGCTTTTGCAATTTTTTGAGAGTGAAAACTTGTTTTGAAATGGATGTAGGGAAAACGAGATATCTATAAATGTTAAATGAAATATATTTATTTTTTGGTGAACCTCAAAATAGTTCTTTGAAATGAAACACATTAAATATGCAAAAGCAGACTTTTTAACCACGAAATATGCAATAATTGCATTAAAATATATGTAATGTTTTTCGTGTTGTTGTCGAAAAAATGAAAATAAATTATGCATATTTCGTAGCAAGATCATATATATATATTTATACGTCAACATTTCTTTTTGTATGCACATACAAAACGACAGTGATCAATCAGGTATAACCCTAAAGGTCTATGAACGTGCTTTTGACACAGTACACTCATATTTCGTTAAAACACATTTTTTGATTAAGCATATCACTTAATTTAAAATTAATGAAGCAAACGTGTCAGCAAATAATTTAAAAAATACCAGTACAAAAGCCTTGAACGGGTTGATTGGTATTATATTATTATACTACACAAGTGGTAATAACCATTACGACATAAAATATTCGTTTTCGACAACTTCTTTTCATTATATATAAAAAGTGCTTACATTGTACAAATGTAATTATTTTTGTGTGTGTCAAAACACTTCTGATTTCAAGTAATAAGTTGCAAAGCTTTTAAATTTGTAATAAGACTTTTGAGAAAGAAAAAATGACATATCTCTATCTCTATAAAAGAGTAAGTGTCTGTCTGCCTGCCCGCGCATTTCTCCGTAATTATACCACCTAGGACTCAGAAATTTTTGTCATGTGTAGATGTTATCACCGGACAGTATACCTCACGGTCGGATTTTTAAATTTTAATTTAGATTTTAAAAAAAATAAAACGTGTATATGGATTTTTGGGTTCGAGGCTATTTCAAGCTCCTCCCATGAAATAGCCTCGGCAACACCATCCGTGGCAACGAAGCAGCCAGCCAATGAGAGCAGGTGCAGCATCCAGGATCTAGCCACAGATTAAAGATATTCCATTACTCTATGGATCTAGCTACCAGCGACGATTTATTTACTTTCTGTTCAGTGAAGTGTAAGATGAAATTGGCCTAAACCCAGTGAGAGAACTATCTTCGTGTGTCTGCAACGCTAATAATATTTCAAAAATAGTTTGAAATATGCAATATATATCATATTAAGTTCCCGATAGTTAGTTTTGTCACTGGGGTTTAGGCCTATTTCATCTTACACTTCACTGAACAGAAGGTATATCTTCATGTATCTGCAACGCTTATAATATTTAAAAAAACTATTCTTGACTGTATTTTTAGTTAGTTTGTTTCATTTTTTAACATTTTTAGTATGAAAATATTCAGTAAATAATTTGTGCAACGCTTATAATATTTTAAAAAACTGTTTTTGACTGTATTTTTAGTTAGTTTGTTTCATTTTTTTAGCATTTTTAGTATGAAAATATTCAGTAAATAATTTGAGTTCTTGGGCGGTTAGGAATCCATTGTGATTTTTTTTTACCTCATACTTACAAATTAAATATTTTTGATGGAAACAAACAATTTACATTAAATTTTTGAGTAATTTATTGTTTACAATTTTTTTCCTGTAATTGTTTTGGACTACATTTTTAGTTCCCGAGATTGATGAATTCATAACATGCGATAAATTGTTAAGATGTATGTTCTCATTAAGATTTGTTATTGAACTCCATTTAAGAACCATTTTTAACTCCATTTAAGATGTTTCATTTAAGAACTTTTTTAGTCGCCCAAGAAAAATATTCTTAATGAAACAGATTTTCTGAGCTGTTTCTATATATTCATGATTTTTTTGTTGGGGCGATTTTGAGTGATGTTTATAATTTAAGAACTTTTTTAGTCGTCCAAGAATCTAATGTTTTTCTTAAACTTTACTTTGAAAAAAATGAAAACATTCAGTAAATAATTATTAAATCTTAATCACCTGAGAACGGATTTTTTTTTTCCAAATTTGTTTCTTTTGTCACTTTATAGAATGCATACTTTGCGACGATCGGCCGGTAGCATCCAACCACCACCACCATCCATAAATATCATATAATACAATTCTAATACCGTGCAAGCGCCCCCCCCTGGTTATTTTACGATTTTCCGTCGCATTTAGGGGGCGGATTAACGAGATTTGACGGTAATTATTAAATTGTTTTGATGAACTGATTATAAATTCCCAGTCCGTGAAATATTTATGATGTGCACTTTGTGACATGAGTTTCATAAGAATCACTCACCCCCCCCCCCCCCCCGAGACCATTTGATGATTTTTGAGATTTTTTTCAACTATTGATTGATCAATTTTGTGATTTTCCGTTTTCTCACATTATGAGTTTCATCAGAAAATAAAACAATAAATAAATATGAATGATTTGCGGAGCTGTTTCAAAATAATTATAAAGAATAAATCTTTAAAAATGTAAAATCAATGTTATTTCTGGCCGAGTTTTCTTTTTAAATAATTATAAACCATTTTAATTTGTAAGCATGTTGTAAAAAAATCACCATTTGTGACAAATTTTGTGTTTTATAAGAATCGCCCAAGAACGGACATGCAAATTTATGTTGTCATCGCACTCTTTATAATTATTTTTGTTGAGGGTTTTTGGGCGATGTGATTGAATTTTTGATAGAAACAGCTCCGCAAATCATTCATATTTACTTAATGTTTTAACTTGCTGATAAAACTCATAATATGTGAGAAAACAGGGATTTTTTTTTTTTAAACTTCATATTTACAAATTAAATTGTAGAAGACAGAATAGGTTTGTTTGTGTAGAGGTTTGTGTGTGTGCTGTTTTTAATAAAGACAGTTGCATTTTTCCCGCGACCCTTTCACGAAAGTTTTTTCTGTGAACCTTTCACAAAATCTGCATTTTTTCCACAATCCTTTGACGAATTTCGTATTTTTTCTGCGATCCTTCGATGAAATTCAAGTTTTTCCTGCAATCATTTGACGAAATTTTCTTTTTTTGTGATCCTTTAACGAAATTCGTGTTTTTCCACATACTTATGTCGAGATTCATGTTTTTTCAGTGATCCTAGTGATTCATGTGATCCTACGACGTAATTCGTGGTTTTTTTTTCAGCGATCCTTTGACGAAATTCACATTTTTCCTGTGATCCTTTGGCAAAATTTGCGTTTTCTCCGCAATCCTTTGATGAAATTCGCATTTTCCGTGATCCTTTGATGAAATTTGCTTTTTTAATGATCGTTTGACAATATTCGTGTTTTCTCTGCTGCCTTTTGACGAGATTCATGTTTTTTTAGCGATCCTTTTACGAAATTCATGTTTTTTCAGCGATTATTTGATAAAATTCGTGTTTTTCTTGCGAACCTTTGACGAAATTTGCGTTTGCCAGCGATTCTTTGATAAAATATGCTTTTTTCTATTATGATAGGGAAAAGCGGATTAGGATAGGTAGATAGGGAAACCCCATTATCAGATCGGGACATTAGATGTAATTAAGAAACATTTGTATATTTGTAATAATTAGCGAAAATGGCGAGATAAAGGGGGTGGGGTGGGAACGACTTTTTATTAAATATCACATTTTTTCTACATCAACTTCCTCTCACCACCAGGGGGTGCTTTGCTATCTCTGTTTCTATGGGCTGGATCACAACGGGGTATGGCTCTTTCCACCCGACATCAATAGAGCTTACTGATTTTAGTTTGGATTTTCACCACAGGGGGGCGCTTTCGTATCTTTGGTTCTATGGGCTGGATCATGACGGGGTATGCCTCATTCGACTCGACATCGATAACCTTAATGAATTCAGTTATGTTCGTATAGAACATATTGTGCTCCCTGGCGGTGGAAGGTGTAACTAAAGGATTTTGCAGCTAACTCGGGTTCTATGGGTCACATCACGACACGGTTTTGCTCATTCGACACAACATCAGTAGAGCTTACCTATTTTAGTTCTGAATTTCACCACCAAGGGGTGCTTTCCTATCTCTGTTTCTATGCGCTGGATCACAATGGGGTATGGCTCTTTCCACTTGACATCGATAGAGCTGACTGATTTTAGTTCGGATTTTCCCCACAAGGGGTGCTTTCCTATATCTGGTTCTATAGGCTGGATCACGACGGGGTATGGCTCATTCGACTCTACATAGATAGAGCTTTTCGATTTTCACCACCAGGGGTGCTTTTCTATCTCTGGTTCTATGGGCTGGATCATGAAGGGGTATGGCTCTTTCGACTCGACTTACAGTAATATATGGGAGTGTGTATGGTACGCCCAGTGTTTGCTGTCTAAGGTAGTGGGGCCCCCAACATTAGATTTGTTTAATAATAAAAAAATGTTCAACACTGATTTCAGGTACATTTAAGGTTGTGTTGGCACGGGCAACGCCGGGCGGGTAAGCTAGTCCTTTAATATTTTAAATATGAAATAAAATGTTAATATTTAATAGCAAAATATAATTAATATTGCATTTGTCCGACTATCTGTTTCCCGTAGAAAAGGTTTGCTGCACTAGCAATAAAAAAATTATAAAATCTGCAAATTCCATTATTATTAATTCAATATTTCCTAATTTCAATGTAACGGATTTGTATTTGGGAAAAACCCCTAGAATCAACTTTTCAAAAATTAGTTAAAACTCTCTATCTAGATGAAGGAACGTCATGATAAGTTGCATTTCGGATTATTGTAGGTTGCAAGTTTTATTTTTTATTAGTTAAAAAAACTAAATAAAATTTAGTCACCAGTAACAAACCAAGTTAAATGTAGGGGTTTCTTTGAAAAAAAAAATCTTACTTTTAATGCGCAGATTTACGCTAAGAAAAATCTTAAAGTATTAAATAAGAGTTATACAAATCGATTGGTTCAATTTTCTTACGTCTGTGCGCGGCTAAATTAGTAGGAAGTATTTTGTTTCTTTATGACTCTATACCTTATACAAACCTGAAACGTTATCGAAAACCTTTAATTAGACATCTGTCTTGAAACGAATACATTATTTCCCTAAAGCCAGTTATGTAAAAAGTCAGAGCAACCTTGCAGTAGACCTGAAGTAACGTTAAAATAACACATTTTATTTTTTAACAAATTTCTAACGAAAATTCAAGATCTATCCATGATTTTATTTATTTGTTTGTATTTCGATTTTTTTTATAACTCTACATCAATATACAATTTAGCGTAAAATATGATATACAAAGATCTTCAAAATATACAAAACTTCGTATATTTATATTTTAATCCGGTCTAAATATGAAATGCTATGCGTTATCCCGTGTCAAAGAATATGCATGAGGCAATTTTACTTACTTAAAGTATCGTACATATTTTTTACATACAAAAAAAAAAAAAAACATAAAATTATAATTTGATACTTCTAAAATTATTTTCTTAAATTTTTTGGTTTAAACAATGTTTTGAAAAAAAGGTACACATATGATAATTAATGACCGCGTGACAAGGAATGTTAGAAGATTCTTCTTCTTACATTGATGGAAAAAAATAGTGTTATCTGGAAAAACACCAAAAATGTACATTTGAATAAATGATGTAAGATTGATAAAATAAAAATATTTTTTTACTATAGAAAATCAAACAACGCAGAAATTTTTTCCCGTCTTTAAGGCTTGAGCTAATATTATAGGATGTCTGCATTCTTCAATGACAAATTAAATTTAACAAGAAATAAGAAGTTATGTTTATTTTTATTATAGAAGAATGAGAAATTATATATCAAGTTTAATTAATTATAATAATGCATAATAATAATAGAAACTGTATATATATAAATATATATACACTATATTGCCAAAGGTGACCGGTCACTTGCGATTTTAGACGTTTTGTTAATTATCTAGAAAAATGCATGAGGAATTAACCTGAAACTGCAGGTGTGTAAACAGTATAGTATGGGTTATATATTTTCGCGAAGATTTTTTCCCGATACCCCAAAGGGGACTGTCAACAAATTGAAAAAGAATCAATATCTTTTGGATAATCCTGTAAAAAATAATGTAGCAAAGGCGTTCAAACTCGAGATTATTAATAAGTGGCTTATTGTAATATACTGTGTTCATTTTTATGAGGATAGCAAGTATACTCGTAGAGAAATTAAGGTTTTTATAAAAACAGTCCCAAATTTCGCCTAGGTTTTTGCTTATAATTTGCAGAGTTCTTAATATAAAAAAAAGTTATTTTCGGAAAATATGACAAACAACATTGTACATAACACTCTGCAATCAGAATTAAAAAATAATAAAAATTGGATGAAAAATGAGCAGGTTTACTAAAAAATGTTTCACTGCGTATGCGCGAATGCAATCAAAATATAATATGCATAATGTATTAGCTAAGTATATAGAGCAACTTTTGTGAAAGTCTCAAAATCATAGCTTGAAAATTCTGAAAATTATCGTCGAGAGAATAAGCTCGAAATCCGCTGTTCCCAAAAAGAAGCAAAAAGATGAGGGGTTGTATGAAATGTCTGTTGATCAGTGCCAAGATAACGTACACAATATCTCACGTTATTTGGATACAACCCCTCATATTTTTGCTTCCTTCTGGGAACAACGGATTTCGAGCTTATTCTATAGACGATAATTTTCAGAATTTTCAAGCTATGATTAATCTCGAGTTTGAACGCTTTTTCTGCATTAGTTTTTACAGGGTAATGCAAAAGATATTCGTTTTTTTCAATTTGTTGACAGTCCCTATGGGGTTTCGTGAAAAAAATCTTCGCGGAAATATATAACCTATACTATACTGTTTACACACCTGCAGTTTCAGGTTAATTCCTCATGTATTTTTCTAGATAGTTAACAAAACGTCTAAAACCGCAAGTGACCGGTCACCTTTAGCAATATAGTGTATTCAATTACATTTAAAAAAAGTAATTGATGTATTAAAGAAAAATTCTATGTAAAAAATGATATGTAAAATGGTGAAATTAAAATTATTGACTAATGCTTCAGATAACTATTTGTACCTAGCAATGACATAGCTACAATTAAATACCTTTGCCAGAAATGCAACATCACGTACATTAATTTATAATCAAATATAAATAAAAAATTATAAGAATTAAGATGCTAAGGATTTAATATTAATATTAATTATATATTGAAATTAATTAGTTACATTTAATGTTTCTACAAACTTTTTAAAAAAATTAAATACACATGATTTAAGTGGAGAAGGTAGAACAATTAATAAAATTTAATACAATGCATTATATTAGCATTTAAGAAAGTATACATTGTATTAGAAGTTAATATGATATTGTCCACAGTGGGCATTAATCTAAATACAATTATTCGATAACATTATTAAATATTAATGAATATGAATACATTAAAATGAATTAATAAATATGTAAATATAACTACATTAATTTGCATATAAAAGTATCCAATCATAGTCCATTATAAAATGTGTATTAGCAAGCGTAGCTCTAAATCAAAATGCTCCATTCCTTTTTTTTAAAATAAATTAACCATGCGTATTTTCCAGACAACTCCGCTATATATATATATATATATATATATATATATATTATAAATTATTTTATAATTTTATATATTTATTTATAAATTTGTTACGCATGTGTTATTTTGGTTTTTAGATCATTTAAGTACTAGTTATATATTAAAGAATATATGAATTTTTTTAGAAAACCATGTTGTAATGCATCATAAATTAGTTTTTTAATATTGTTGTTAATTAGTTGAGAAGAACATAAACTCTTTATTGTATATATATATATGATTAAGGAGTATATTACGATATACAGAATTATGAAGACAAGATTTAAAATTAGTAAATGTATTAACTTTAACTTTAAATTCTTTACTATTGTCATATAGATCGATTATTGTTTTGTTTTCTTTAAAGTATAACTTTAAGATCTGAAAAGTTAATAGTATTGTTAGACAGGAGATTTTCCGTTAATTCTAAATTAGTAGGATAATCTACTGGAAATATAGAAATATTAGTATGATCAATGGCAATTAAAATTATGTCATAAAAATAACGATATAAATGTATATTACTGTTAATAAAAGTATGTAATAAAAGTATAAGTCAGAAAGTACACTGGATGTACATCCACCTTGTGGTATACCGACTTTCTGTAAATATAATGTGTTATCATGCAAAAATTATAAAATTATTATATATAATGAAATTTGTTAGAGTTTTAAAATAAGCATTATCTATATGAATTGGTAAATTCAGTTTATGATGATACTTATTAAATAATGCATTTATAATATTATGTAGATCTAATAAATCTATATTATTAAAAGATCTTTGAAATCATATGTCATTATATTGTTAACACATTTAAGATTTTTCAAAATAGTGACGAGTTGATAGCTATTTTTTATACAATGTGTATTATCAGTGGATCTTGTCAGTGTATAAATTTGATTGAGAATTTTTAATAGAAGTTTATTGGCTATATTATTACCGTAATTTCCGGCGTATAATCCGCAGCTCAAAGAGTCGTTTTTCGACCCAGAAATTTTATTCAATAATTGTAGCTAAATATTTACAGCGATCTTTTAAGTTACATTTTATAAAATAATATTTCTGGGTCGAAAAACGACTCTTTGAGCTGCGGATTATACGCCGGAAATTACGGTATATGTATTGCATCCAACAGTTACAGTCCTAAATTTAATTGTTTTCTTATGAAATTTGGTTATAAGAACTAAATAAGGATAATTAAAGTTAGTAGAGAAAATATTTAATAGTTTAAAATAACTATGAATTTTACGATTGTTTACAATTACATTTTCATTAGTTTTTTGAAAATATTTATTAGTTGAAATACAGGATGTAAAAAGTCGGTGATAATAAGATTTACATATGATTCTCACGACAATTTACTCGATTACAGCACCTCCTACGATTTTCAGAAGAAAATGTTAAATACAAAAGTTACGTATTTTTTCCCGTAGAATCCGAATCTTCAATAAAAAAGGGGGTTATCATTTATGATTTCAAAGTTGCCCCCCCCCCATTTTCCCCCAGGAGGCATTGTTGGAGGGGGCAACTTTGATATTCCTAAATGAAATAAAAAAATATATTGAATACATATTTTCCGCTTTTCATTCCGATGTATATTTCTCGAGTTCGACCGTTTCCACACTTTTAGAACACCCTGTGTATATATATATATATATATATATATATAAACTTATTGCAAAAATTAACCATTGAAACAGAAGCAACTGGCCATATGCAATGAAATTATTACACCATATAGCACTGTCAAATTACAAAACATAGTCCTAACAAATGAAGTATTATTTATTAAAAAAGTGAAACAAACGTAAAAACACAAATGTAGGCTTATAATGTAATTTACTTTTTCAAGGACTGGGAAACCACATTATAAGCAAAGAATGATTGTTTTCTGTAATTGACACCAGCTTAATACCAAAAATTGTGTCAAATCCGAGCCCAAACAAACATTGGAACAAAATTGAAAAACAAATTGAAAATGGAACACTACAAATTAAACCAACAATGTGATATAGAGGGGAGAAAAATAAATACATGTATAAACAAATAAATACAAATGAAGACAATGAAAATCTATACATTACAACATCATTTATCCATAATCCTACGCCAAATTTTGCAAAGCACATGGTAAAAGTGAATAAGTGAATTCAAAAGTACAGGTGAAAATTACAGATAAGTAGCTACCACCATACAGGTAAAAGTAGCAGTTAATATTTAAACACTGAGATTTTAACTATTTCTAATTTAAAATTTAAAAAATACAAATAAATAATATAAAATCTATAAATTCAGTTAGTAAAAATATTTTTTCACTTAAATAAATGTAATATATATATTATATTATTGGAAAATTTAAAAATTTCACTTGTATTCCAAGATACAATTAGTAATTTGGATAATTTATTTGGTGCTGCCATCTAATTTAAGAATATTGAACTATATCTAAAAAAATAATAATAAATTTTAGATCATTTAAAAACTTTATTTGGTGCTGCCATGTAGTTAAAGATATAAAACTATATCTAAATAAATATAATTATTTAGATTAATAAAAGTTTCCAGTATAAAATTCTTTTATCTTTTTATTTTTTACATATGCCAACATTTAAATAATTTATATTTATTGTGAATTGTGTAATATCATTTTATCAAAAGCATTAATAATCCCATAAAATCTTAAACATTATTGTAGAAGTCAAATTAAATTTTCAATTTATAAATAATTTTATGCAAGCTTAAAAGGTTTTCCAATATGGCTACACGCACTTATTGGAAATAACATCTTGCTAAATATTATCTACCCTGAAAAATAAAATTAGAATTCACACACTGATAGCTTAAAAATAACCAAGCTTTTCCAATATGGCAACCGCACTTATTTGAACTGATATCATGCAAAAAAAAAAAAAAAGAAAATCTCTAACTTGAAAAGTATATATATATATATATAAGAAATTTTCTAATATGGCAGACGCATTTATTGAAACTGTATTTTGTTAAAAGTTCTCTACCTTGAAAGAAAAACAAAACAACAAAAAAAAAAAACCAGAAATCTTCCAATATGGCAAACGCACTTATTGGAACAATATTTTATTAAAAGTACTCTACATAGAAAAGGAAAAAAAATCTAGAATTCACAATTATTTAAATTTTTTAATTAATGAAAGATATTTAACCAAAATATTCCCATTCAGTTCACACACAAAGGAATTCAATCTTTAGCCAAATATATCAGCAATCAAAATGTAAGTGATTTAACAGAAAGAATGTACAAACATATAACCCCAATGAAAGCAAAATTTATATTCGTAAAAATGACTTCACTAAATAAAAAGGATAGCCATATTCTATTGCATGTTGAAGTATAAGTTTTAAATTTTGAGTTCTAAAATAATTAGAACAAAGATTGTTAATTCTATGTGCAAAATTTATTAAAATATTTACAAATACTGATTTATGTATACATGACTTATAATTAGTAAATAAGTTAACTTTAAATGTAAAATCATTTCTTTTGTCATAAATGTCAAACAAATTTTTATTATCTTTAAGAATTAATATATATATATATATATATATATATATATATCAAAATTTCGTCTATTAGAATATCAAATTTCAGTCTTTAAGAAAACTTGTAACACACATGAGTTAAGTCTTTTAAATCGTGAATTTTAAGCATGATTGTAATTTTTAAACGTAATTGCAGAAGAAAATAATTAATACACGAATCATAATTACAGCACTGATAAATGCAAAAAATAGAAAAAATACTATTTTAAGTCTTGAATATGTATTTAGAAATGTATATGATTTATTAAATATATATATTTGGATGGTGAGAGTATACATTACTATTTTTAAAAATATATAAGAAATTTTAAAAAGCACTACGTATTCCAAACATTTTATAATTATTTTCTCCTTGCTGAACTTTAGAATACTTTAGTGTTTAATGATATTTTTCGTCTATTATATGTTTTCCTTAATTAAATATCGTTGTAAACGAAATGTATATTTTATTTAATGCTCATTCAGTAGTTCTTCATTCTTTCCGCCTTAATGGCGTAAGAGAACCTTACCATTGATAGGACAGTTTACATGACACCAATGAGATCAAATAACACTATTCCATATAATTGCTCCTCACCATTCTTGTATAAAACGGTAGCCTTCAGATTTTACATCAGCGGAGCATTTAAAGTTTGTGTAGAAAATATTTAGAGAAAGAACTAAACAGTATAATGTCTCTTATAGTAGTAGAAAACGGATTTTCTTTATCTATCGCTAACAAACTAATATATGAATTTGGTCATCGAGAAAGTTTTATTAGTAAAGAAATGAGGTATAAAAAATTTAGCTATACTCCTACTTTGTTCGAGGATTTGAGATATGCCTTATTAAAGCATGATATAAATTTGATAGCCTGTCCCCCCACTAAAATTTAAAGGTTTACTTTACATTAATACAGATCCAATCCCAAAAAATGAAATTGCTGGTGTATACACTATCCTTTTTGCAACTGACAACAATAATACAATGGAATATATATGCAAGACGAATCGGAAATTTTGTGAAAGAGTTTAAGAGCACAAAGCAGATATTAGATTTTAGCCGTCCATCTACTGCTTTATCCCGGTTAAATTGTAAACAAAATATCGTAATAGATTTCAATCAAGCAAAAAACATTTATCCATCATCAAACTACTATACATCCATTATCAGAGAATCTATAGATATATTGTGTAAAGGAGATCAGAAAAACAGAATATTTAGAAATTTATTTTGGTTTAATGAGTTGCCGAGAAATATTTTAAATAATCTTTATTTTTCCATTCATATAAACTTAAATTTCTGATTTTGTTTAACTTTTTTTTTTCTTTCATCCAAAACTTTATACATTCCTTAAACGAGTCTTTACATATGTAACTGTCTAAGTGATCATTAATATTGTATTTCTGCATCCTTTAAACTATGAACATATAATCTGAAAAATGCCGTACATACTGATTTTACATAAATATCGATGGAATATTTTTTTGAAAAATAACATTTTATTTTAGAATATTCTTTATTATCAAATATCGGCATTTTTGTAGAAAATGAATCGAGTCGCCCTGGCTCGGGACTGAATATTTTGACTTGTACAATCCTTTTGAGAAATAGAAAATGTGGTTTTGATTGCCTGTCCCACCTAGGAAGTAGTTGTCCAATTATTACCATTCATATTTTCTTTAACCCTTTGAGGAACTCTTTATTTAACCCTATTTTTTATACAAGGGGGTTCAAACTGTCATGTACAAAAGACACGTGTGTGTGTGTCAGGTCATAAGGAGCAAGAATAACACAGGAACTTGGGGTCGGAAACGCGATCGTGACGGTGCAATTGCATCGTGACCGTGACGCAAAGAAAAGAAATCAAACTATGTAAAAATATATTTATTTTACAAACAACTTAATCGAAGTACAAAATCGATTGGGATTGTAACATTTTTCATTTTTATTTTGTACTTCGATTAAGTTTTTTGTAAAATCAAGGCCTTTTTACACCGTTTGTTATCTTTCCTTTGCGTCACAATCACGGTGCAATATCACCGTCATTATTGCGTTTCCGACTTCCAATTCCTATGTAATTCTTGCTCCTCATCACCTGACATACCCACACATGCCGTTTGGACACGATTTTTTGAACCACTCTGCAGATGAGGATTCATTTCATTGCTTCTTAAATGAAGCAGATCAACCTTAAAAATTAGCAAAAGCTAATTTTTCGCTCCTGTTGTTAACTTGCCCTCTCAAAGCACATGTAAACAATAACTGTAGGGTAAAGGAGTTCTTGGTAGATTTTAAGATCATTTCAGAAAGTGTGGCATCAAGAAAGGATACCTTCTGGTCGATTTTCAAAGCACTGGTCCGGAAAAACTTAACGTTGCTAATACGCCTCTATTTAGACCTTCACAAAGGCATAACTTCCACAATACCCCTGATAATAGCAACAAACCTTGACAATGATTTGGATTCTCTTTATGTGCATATATATATGTATAACACTAATACACAGGTACTTAAATATATATACACGCGTGACAAATTTTCAGAAGGAAATTCATTAATAAATTCTGTAATCTATTAACCACTTTTTTAATATAATGTATTCACAATGCAAATTATCTATTCAGTGTATTGCAATTACGAACCAGATTATCAGATGTAATAAAATAAAACATTTAAATGCAATTTGAAAAGAATTTTGACTTAATTTAATAAATTAGGTTGATTGATTTAATTAATTAAAATAATTAACAATAAGATAAAACAAAAAGTATTGTAGGTAATCTGGAAAAGATGATAAAGTGTTTCTAAAGACCGAGGTGATTTAAATTTTTCGAAATATTTTTATTAAAACATTAATTTTCTGCCCCTCTGTTTATTATCATATTTGGAAGAAGTATAATAGAATTAAAACGATGGAACCGGAAAAATGAATCTTTAATAATTAAGTAACTTTAATTATTTTCTTCTTGTTTAAATAATGAAGGGAAGTGCAAATCGAATTACACAAAGTAATCATTTTTACACGGCAAAATAGCATGTCGATGCAAAATATTTCTCTTGCTAAAAAAGAATAAGACGATCCTTTTATTATTTAAATATTCTGCTTTGTATTCTTGAAGGAATAATTATAGATTTCCACCAGTTTTATTAGAAAATTAAAGCATTTTAAATAATATTTCTTTTCAACTTCATCTTAAAAAATATAATACTATTAAACGGACACTAAATAGTACTTTATGCATAAAATATTAAGGATACATTGATTTCATTAAAGCCATATTTTATAAACGATATTCCCAAAAATTTACATAAAATTATGTTGCTTTGAATCTCGAAACTTTCTGTAATTTGTTACTTTTTATTAGGGTTTCGTTCATTTCACGAAACATTAATACTCCCGCTTCGTTGTCTGTCTGTCACAGAGCCGGTTCTCAGAAACTGTATAACTTACAGTCATGTAATTTTGTGTACTTATAGCTGAATATCTACTATGAAGCTCAAAATCATTAAATTTGAAAAGATTGTGTTATTTGAATAAATAGACGTAAAAAAACAAAAATCTAACAACGTTTTCCTGTTAAATTTAATCATTTTTCATTATAGCAGTTGCCAGCAATTAAAAATCCACAATAAAATTATTTTTACAGTAATTAATTTTCTATTGTAATTGTAAGATTTCCACGTGAAAAATGAAAATGAAATAAAAAGTTTCACCAATTGAAAAAAAAGATTAATATGACATCATATTTGTAATAAAACGGAACTTTTCAAACATTTCTTAATAATACAAGGAGTATGAGTATGTGTAAATACAGAAAGCAACTTAATATGACGTCATTAGAGAATTAAAAAGAAAATTAATCTGACGTCATATTGAAAGTTTAATGGATTTTTCAAATGTTTGAAAATAATACAAATAGAGTATCAATATGAGTAATAGAGAATAGTAAATATATGAATTTGAGGAACGTATTGAATCATGATAAAAACCCGATTATGAAAATATTGGCATATTTTAACATTTTCAAGGTCTGTATACAACATGTTTAGTTATGAAATTGGTTTTTTTAAATATCGCATTTAGTCCACATGATAGATATTATTATCTTAGCCCGCTATCGGGCCGGTTCAAAATTCTTATATTCTTAAAAACGAGAAAAATAGGCCGGAAAATTTTTCCTTTATAAAAAACATGACTTTTTTTTTTTTTTTTTTTTTTTTTTTTTTTGAAAATGAAATTTATTTGGATTTATTAAAGAAAGGAAAAAATGTTTTGAAAGAAATATTAAACGAAACCCTTTCTGCGATTTTCGATCACACTTACCCACTTGCTGTATTAATGTTCTCCGCAAAAGATTTTTTAAAAAATAGGTTTCATGTTATTGCAGAGAGGTAGCGTTATATACATATATAGATACTAAACATGAAAATTAGTACGAAATCTGAATACATTTACACTGTAATTCGTAATTGTGGTTGAGTAAACTTATTAAATATTTCGTCTAAAGTCATTGTTATTTTTCATAATTCCATAAATACCAAATAAGTAAATCGAGGCACAATTTGGAAGAAAAGTAGATATAAACTAGACAAAACTATATTATTTTCACTATCTGGTTCGAATTATAAATCACGAGTACAGAATTAAAAGTGCCATGACTACGACTGCTGGAGGGAGCGGCACCCGGAACCGTTATATCTTTCTTTGATTTTTTAACATGTTATTAGCTGGATGATTAAACATAATTAATTGTTTCTCTTCTCGCGACAGAAACTTGATTCCTAATGATTTCTAAAATGATTTCTAATTTCGCCAAAGGATTCAGTATTGGCAATTTTTCTTCGAACAAAGCAGAAAGACAATTAAAAATCTACAGAGCAGAGGCGTTTTTGGTATAAATCATCCTAACGGATTTCTAGAGGGGATGAAGATTGGAACTTCAAACCACATACCTTGGGGTTGCGAGAGTCTCTTCCATATTTTAGTGCGCGACATGATAAAATTGTTATGGCTTTGATATGTGTTGGAAGTAAGCAACTACTGTGCTCAAGGTTTCCTTGAGAAACCTGGTTGTGAAATATGCATTTTTGTGTGTTTGTGTACGTTTTGTGAAAACATTTATATAACATTTGCTGGATGATTCTAGACTATGCGGAAGGAATCCAATGTAGACAGCACCTTCGACAGTTCTCGGTAGATGGCAGCACCACGAATTTCTGTCCGGAAAAATATTTAATTAACTTTTTGAGAAATCTGCATAGCCAACAATTTTCTATTGTGTTTGAATACTGTTAATGTAGACTTTCGATGTACTTTTCTGTTCCCCGTAGATTGTAGTCATGATTAGCTGGTAATATCCAAGCTACGTATTTTCATGATTAATAATTTATCTGAAAGCATTTGTGCTTCAGTTTTAATGAATGTGATTTGTTGTTTATAAGTGCAGCATTATGTTTTACACCTGTTTTCTTCAATAATTGTGTTACAATACATCTATTAATCAAGAAGCAAAGATCGCCGCCGATTATTGGATACTCCATTATTATCATAATAATAAATATCATTAATTAATCATTATTATTCCAGCTGTCAATAGTGAGCAGCTACCAGTGATCTGTGATTGTGCTATCGATGAAGGTAAGAAATTATTATTTCCTTTAATTTATGAATATAAATATACCAGTTAAACACATAACGAAAGTTGTGTTTACATTCAGTATTATGCTACCGAGTGCATAATTTTTCATTATTAATTCTTTTAGATTATGAGACCGACAATATATTAATAAATAAAATGCATGTGTAATATGGTAATGTGTGTATATATGAAATAAATAATAAGAATTAAAGCAGCACAGAAATAATGTGCAGCTTATAACGAAACGAAAACAAAGTATATATTATTTGTTTGTCATAACTATAAACTTTAGAAATATGGCCGCTAGCAAAGAAATAGCCCTTATAGAAAAATTAAATGATAATAACTACAGTAACTGGAGTTTCAAAATGGAAATGCTCCTTTTGAAAGATGATTTATTTGAAGTCGTTTCGACCGAACCAACTAACCCGACCGCGACTGACTTGGCTAAAAGAGATGTTAAAGCGAAATCGATCATAAATCTTTGTATCGACGATAACCAAATTATACACGTCAAACATTTAACAACTGCTAGAGCAGTTTGGAATGCTTTAAAAAAAGTACACATGAGGTCAAGCCTCTCCTCAAAATTATTTTTGTTAAGAAAGTTGTATGGTCAAAAATTCAGTGAAGGAGGTGATATGAACACTCACATTAATAGCATACTGTCATTAAAAGACAAGCTCTTTGCGATCGGCGAAGAAATAGCTGAAACTCATATATGTGCTTTGTTGTTGTGCTCTCTGCCGCATTCGTACGATCCACTCGTCACGGCTTTAGAGGCACGGCCCGATAACGATTTAACGCTAGAATTTATAAAAAATAAATTAATTGATGAATACAGACAACGAATTGAAAACCGCGATACTGGTTCCAACTTGCGTGATTCTGCATATAAAGTCGTAAATAAAAACGCCAGAAATAAAAAGTTCTGCAGTCACTGTTAACGCGACAACCATTTCAAGTCAAAATGTTTTTACCTCAAAAACAAAACATTCAACAACTTCCAAAGGTATGATGGTAATAAAAATAAATTCAACAATAATTCGAACACCTCTAGAAACATTTCTAATCATCACTAAAACAGTCAGAACTATTCAAGAGATGCATAAAATTTTTGCTTTGAAAATAAAGCCAACGCAACCACAGTTTCGAACGATTCACCCCCTTCTACTTCTTCAGGAGATGCATCAGATAAGCACTCTGCACAAATCCATCAGGAAAATGAATCCCCTCTTATCAACGAAGCTCAGGCACTAAATATAAATAAATTTATAGTAGATTCAGGGTGTACTAGACATGTTGTCTTCGCAAGAGAAAAAATTGAAAATTTCAAATCCGGTAATTTTGGTAGCATTATGCTAGCAGATGGAAAAAGGCTTAATTCGTATGGCCTAGGTGACATAAAATTAAATATTGATTCAATAAATCAGGTCACACTAAAAGACGTCCTATATTGCCCTGAACTGCAAAGTAATTTATTATCTGTCAAAAGAGCCACTGAAAATAACTTTAAAGTTATTTTCGATAAAGAAACTTGCAGCTTTGTGAAAAATAAAAATACGGTCTTAGAAGCAAACTAAACAATAATTTATATGAAATTGAACCCAAGGACGAATACGGTTATACCACTCAAACCCCCACATTATGTTCCAACCCAAACTGTATAACAATTTGGCATAGACGCCTTGGACACAAAAACTTTGACTCCATTAAATGTCTAGTTAACCAAAACCTCGCAGAAGGGATAAAGTTAAGCGAATGCAAACACGATATTATATGCACTAAGTGCATTGAAGGGAAACTTACAAAATTGCCCTATCCTAAAAAGGCGTCAGATAGATCAACTGAAATTTTATCGTTGATACACAGTGACATCTGTGGTCCGATGAAGACAGAAACCTTCACAGGGAAAAAATACTTCATCACTTTTATAGATGATTACAGCAGGTTCACCATGATCTATTTACAAGGGGCTATTTATAAGGGAGAAGCCCTGACAAAATTCAAAGAATTCGTCGCTCTTACCAAAAATAAATTTAGAAAGCAAGTTAAAGCGTTCAGATCTGATAACGCCGGAGAATACCTCGGAAGGGACTTTGAAGATTTCTTAACCCTTAACGGGATTGAGCGCCAGCTCAGTGTAGTATTTTGATCGCCACATAACGGTGTTGTTGAAAGGAAAAACCGTACACTAGTCGAAATGGCACGTACCATGGTTTCCGACGCAAACCTACCAAAAATCTTTCTGGGGCGAAGCAATTCTCACCGCGAACTATCTCACCAATAGTCTACCCACAAAGGCAAACAACAACATAACACCATTCGAAATGTGGAACAATAGGAAACCAAATCTGTCGCATATAAAAATTTTCGGGTGTAAGGCTTACGCCTACATAGAAAAGGTAAAAAGAGGAAAGTTTGACGACAACGCCGTTGAAGGTACTTTCTTGGGGTATGACAATAGAAGCAAGGAATACTGGATCCACATCGGTAATAACAGAGTAATAATATCCCGAACAGACAAATTTTTAGAACATGGAGTAAACGAAAACAATCCCAACGAAAACAATGTTGAGACCCCTCTAGACAACATAAAAATAGATCTAAGCGATGACGAACAAGACAATGTCAAAGTCCATCAACAGGTCCCCATAGAACCTAGAAGGTCGCTAAGACATAACAGAGGCGTCCCTCCGGACCGATTGGGAGTTAGCGCAAATATTTGCCAAGTCGATGAACCGAAATCTTGGGAAGATATACTAAACATCCAAGACGATAAAATTAAAAACAAATGGTTAGATGAGACTAGAGAAGAAATGAACAGAATAAAACATGGGTACTGGTAAAACCAATTCCCGGCAAACGCGTCATAGGATATCGATGGACATTCAAAGCGAAAAGAGGGGCTAACGGAACTGTTGAGAGATATAAATCTAGATTGGTCGCGAAGGGATACTCCCAAAAATATGGATGCGATTTTGACGAAACTTACGCGCCCGTAGTTGTACACACCACGTTAAGAGCATTCTTAAATGCAGCGGTATATAAGAACTTAAAAATAACGCATATAGACGTTAAAACGGCTTTCCTTCACGGTGATCTCGAGGAAGAAGTTTTTATGAGACAACTCGAAGGATACGTAAAGAAGGGGCATGAGGAATGGGTGTGTAGACTAAATAAAGCGATCTATGGGCTCAAACAAGCAGCTAGGGCTTGGAATATCAAAATTAGTAAATCCCTTAAAGATCTAAATTTTGAAGAATGTACTTCGGACCAGTGTCTGTACAAGAGAAATAAAAACGGAAAAATTGCGTACATAATCGTATACGTTGACGACATCCTCATTGCGGGAGATAAAAATGACATACACGAAGTGTACACACAATTAAGTAAACAATACGAAATAAAAAACTTGGGAAATGTTACACAATACTTGAGAATAAATATTAAAGAATTGAAAAACGGTAACTTAGAACTCGACCAACAAAATAAAATAATGGAAATTGCGGAAAAGTTTAATTTAATAAACGCAAAACCTACTTACACTCCTAGGAACACCAATTATTATAACTTAAACCCAGATAGTAAATTGATGCAAGACAACAAAAATTATAGGCAGGCAGTAGGGGCGCTTCTATACATAGCGACATTAACGCGACCCGACATAGCAGCTATTGTAAATATTCTGGGTAGGAGGAACGAGTCACCAAGAGAAGCAGACTGGGACGCCGTTGAAAAACTCATCACATACCTGATGACTACTAGACATTTAAAATTCATAATAGACAAATCAAAACCAGCAGTACTAACGGTGTACAGTGATGCCGACTGTGCAAGTGACAAAATGGATAGAAAGTCCACTACTGGAAATCTTTTCAAATTAGGGAACAATATTATCGCATGGCTCTCTAGAAAACAGAACTGCGTGGCATTATCATCCACGGAAGCGGAATATATCTCCGCATCCACAGCAACACAAGAAATCCAATGGCTGTTAAACATCCTCAACGATCTCGAATTACCGCAACAACTCCCGCTAGCAGTGTACGAAGACAACATATCAGCCATAAAACTAACCAAAAACGAAAAGGCCCACACGAGGAGCAAACACATTGATACCAAATTCCACAATATAAAACATTTACGGGAAAGTGGAATAATAAAGATGATTTATTGTCCGTCCAAAAGGATGATCGCAGACTTACTAACCAAACCCCTTCCCAAACCTCAATTTGAGAATTTGAGAAAAGAACTGCAATTAGCACAACCATCGGTTTGCAACGAAAAGTAGGGGTGTTGGAAGTAAGCAACTACTGTGCTCAAGGTTTCCTTGAGAAACCTGGTTGTGAAATATGCATTTTTGTGTGTTTGTGTACGTTTTGTGAAAACATTTATATAACATTTGCTGGATGATTCTAGACTATGCGGAAGGAATCCAATGTAGACAGCACCTTCGACAGTTCTCGGTAGATGGCAGCACCACGAATTTCTGTCCGGAAAAATATTTAATTAACTTTTTGAGAAATCTGCATAGCCAACAATTTTCTATTGTGTTTGAATACTGTTAATGTAGACTTTTGATGTACTTTTCTGTTCCCCGTAGATTGTAGTCATGATTAGCTGGTAATATCCAAGCTACGTATTTTCATGATTAATTAATTATCTGAAAGCATTTGTGCTTCAGTTTTAATGAATGTGATTTGTTGTTTATAAGTACAGCATTATGTTTTACACCTGTTTTCTTCAATAATTGTGTTACTATTGTTATCTATTAATCAAGAAGCAAAGATCGCCGCCGATTATTGGATACTTCATTATTATCATAATAATAAATATCATTAATTAATCATTATTATTCCAGCTGTCAATAGTGAGCAGCTACCAGTGATCTGTGATTGTGCTATCGATGAAGGTAAGGCATTATTATTTTCATTTAATTGATAAATATAAATATACCAGTTAAACACATAACGAAAGTTGTGTTTAATTTCAGTATTATGCTACCGAGTGCATTATTTTTCATTATTAATTCTTTTAATATGTACGTTGAATATTTTTGGAACGGATTTTTCAGCTGCGTATGGGAAACATTGTAACTTAAAAGGATGTTTAGATAAAAATGCTGTTAGCAATAGACTTGAGTCAGAACTTTGTTACTGTATATGACCAAATTAGGAAATGGCAGTTGTACTCTTATGTGAACCGTTGCAAAGTATATGTATAGTGGATTTGATTTACTTTAACTGCACATTATGGTAATCTTTAATGTAAATTATTATTGAATAAGCTATCAGAAAAAATGGAATAAAATCTGTTACACTAAATTTAACAAACAGAGGGGATAATGAGTAGATGAACTAAAAGACGGGGAAGGGGATAGTGAATAAAGTTATATGTTTTTTAGAAATTGCGCATTGAGATAACGGAATGAGGAAAACTTGGAAAACGTATTTAAATAAGACGTAAATAATTACTGAAATAAATTAATATATGATGCGACTCCATAACATAAATTTTTATTTTTTTAAATTATGTTGAATCTGAATTTGATTTTTGGAAAGATTGATAATTAGACCCTTTTCCTTGAATATGGGCTCAGTTCAGATTTTTTGTAACGATCGGAATCGTATTAACAATATTTACAGTGAAAAGAAGAACGTAAGTTTGTATACTGACACTGCTTTCTGTTGCTTATTGATAAATCACGTATGTTAAAATAAAAATTATTATTTTTAAATGCCTCTAGAAGTGGGTCTAAACGTTCCTTGACTGACTTTGCACTTGCAGGTGAGAATGATCAAGTTAGAAATAACCATAAGAAGGGCATATTTGGCACATTTTGACATTTTGACACATTTTGACATTTTGACACATTTTGACGTTTCTCTCACACTAGACTGTTTTATGAGTAACTCAATACTGACTGTTGCTACGCGTTGATATATTATTTTTCTACATAACGAAAAATTGTGTCAATCTAAATCTTTCCTATTAACTGAGAAATTTATATATATTTCATTATGTTTGAAATGATGTAACATCATTAAAATACACCTGAAACGTTTTTTTCCCATTGACGGTAATGTAACGATATAATTTTGACTGTCCCTGTAAATTAACTATAAATTTTAAACACTTCATTTTCAATAGCGATTGTACTATAGTAATTGTTAATAACATACAAAAATTACAGGGCAATATGAGTACATTTACGAGAGTGAGTACTGCCAGACTGCCAGACAGATAGATAAACCGAAGTCATATAAACAGTATTTTCATCTGTGATGGAAAGTGTTAAAAAATTAAAAGGTTTTACAGATTTTAAACATTGTGAAAGTGTTAAAAAAATTTAAAAAGTCTTTAAGATTTTAAACTTTGTGTGCTGGAAGAAAAGGATTTTTTTTTTCGAGGGAAGGGGGTTAAATGAAAAAAAAAATACCCGAATAATCAATCGCCATGTAGAAGATTCGCATTATTCCTTAATTATTATTTTTTTTCATTTTTAAATGTTATTTTGCATGCACCTGTATCGTAAAAATTTGATATTTATCTTATATTTAACTTAATATTTAACACTCTATAGTATATACTACGAAGGTTCGCAATTTACGATTTTTTTTATTAATAACAAATTATATCATAACCTCATAACCAAGTGATAATAACATATAAGTCTAATGCTTGTAAATATATATATTCACATTAAATAACGTTTACTATTAGTGAAATTTGTATTCTCACTCTTCATGTAAAATATATCATTCATATATTGGAATAAGAGCAAATCTTGTGTGTCTGGTCAAGTCAAAAGTCAGGGTCAAGCTAATTTTATCTAAAAAAATGGCTCAAACGATTTTGACAAAATTTGGTATACTACTGTTTTGGGATAAGAGAAGATCATTGGGCTGGGTCATATGTTCGGTTAACACGGGCAAAGACGGTTTGTTCTGCTAGTACTTTATATTAAATAGTATCTAAGTCATTGAGGCATATTTTATGAAATCATTTATAAATACTTTAATTTTCTTTTCATGAAATATAAGAATCTCAATGAATAACTTTGCGCACATTTTGAATTAAATTTTGTTTTTAATAAAATAACATAATTATTAACTGCTTATAAATGAAAATAAGATTTTTTGTATCATTTCGATCAGCATAGATTAATTGAACATCATTTGTCAATTTTTAACATTGCTTTTCTAGTGTGAACAACATTCTACAGTAAGACAGTATCACTTTAGATTTAATTAAAAATAATCATTACCAGTTGAATGTAACAAACGAATGTAGGTTTATATTGAAAATAACAAAGGTTGCACAAAATAATGATTTACACAAGAAATTAAAGACAAGACTGTAAAAAATGTATTGAAAATTAAAAAAAAAAAAAAGAAATTTATTAGCAAAAATGTTTATTCTGTAACTTTTGAAACTGGTGATATTAATTTTGCTCGGCATTTTTTGAGGTAATGATTCTGGAAATACATTGCTCGCATTACATAGTATCAATGAAGACATCAAATAATTTTTAAAACTTACGTAATACTATGGAAATTTTAGAAACGAATTCAACTATTAGTTAAAATATTGTGGATCGGTCACGTGTTTTCCTTTCTGTCAACTTGTACGCTTTTAATCACCAATGTTTTTGAATAAGAATACTCGCCTATTCAATCGCAGAAGTCTGTCACTAGGAAGCCAAAAAATTCTTGAAAATTAGACATAAAAATAAACCGTAATAAAAACAATATAATATTAAATTTTGGCTGAACAAAGTGTTAACTACAGAAATTACTTGGAGTTTTAGTAATGCTTTTGACGAAAGTTACTAGAAAAATTAACTTACATCTTTAAATTCATTTTCTGAATTAATGCTGCAAAAGTGTAGAACAAAAATATATATGTGTATAATTTTTATGCGTAAAATACATATTTTTTATTTATTTATACTTCTGTTATTAATTTGATATTTAAACATATCTCCATCTGAATAAATAGTATCTGATTAATGTAAAACTATTTCTCTGAAAATATTCAAATTATGTATAATTATTTTGTTCCGCTGTGAGTATAAATAAAGTAAATATATCTTGAATTTTATAATTAATTTTACTTTAATGGCTTGCTTATAAAAGATTAACCATCGACTGATGTAACAGTAATAAAGGATTTGTTTACGATTTGATAAGCTTGACATGAGTTAATCACTTAATTACTGATCACTCTAAGTTTATAAAGAACTATTTGCCAAATAATTAATTTCTGTATATAATGATAATTAAAATTAATGAGATTACATGGTTTAAGATGTAAGCATTACGTCAAATTAATCTCTTTGTCTTTCGAATAACGCTTTTACGGCTGTTGTTAATAAGATTATAACATATTATTTTTAGTTTTCTTACAAAGAAATTATTATACGTTTTGTTTACATAGATAATATTTTGATTATATTTTCGTTGCAACATAATAAAAACGCTATAAAAATTTAATTTTCGTGGGAAAAAATTACGAAAAAGACCATTTCCTAAAAGTTTGTAGAATATTTTATCTTTTTTATAGAAGTATTTTTATATTTTAGTGAAACATTTCAATTGTATAGCATTTATTCACTCGGTATTATACATGACAAATTGTCTATTTGAATGAAATAAAACATAATTTGGTATGTGTTAATTATTTTCAATTAAAGTTTAAATTATTGGCATTCATTATTTCAATCTATTGTGATTATGAGATTATTTGCTGAATTGACAAAAATTTCTATAAAAATGGATTTTCAAGTGCTTTAAATAAACAATTTTCTTTAGTGATATCAAGCATATAACATTTTCAAAATTATCATGTTGTTAGAAATCCACGTAATTGTGTTCATGATTACATAACAAAACTTAACGGGAAAAAAAATAATACTTAGCATCAGTTTTGTATCAGTTAAACATTTATAGCTTATATGTAATAACTTTTGTCATCCACTAATATTTACACAATGTTATCTTTTTATAGATGTACTTTTTTATCTTCGTGAAAAATATTAAGCGAAGAGCTCACTCGGTGTTATACATGATAACTTGTATAACAGAACGAAATAAATGAGAACGAGATATGTGTTAATTATATATATATTTTTTAATGGAGTTTAAATTTTGCCAATAAATTACTTTCAATTATTTCGACAGTGATAATGACGTGATTATTTCTTGAATTAATAATTCTTCTCGGGAAAAGGTTTCCAAGTACTTGAAATAATTAATTATCTATAGTAAGCATATAACAATGTTATATATATTTTTTGCCACAGGGGAAAAAGACGGCACATGTAAAAAGAGTCTAATTACCACCTAGGCATATTTTGAACACTTTTTCTAAAAGAAAATTTCGCCTTTAGTATTTTGCAATTAAACAAAGCAAAAATTTCTTGAAAAAATATGTTGTTGATTGCTTAGGTGGTAGTCAGGACATGTTCGCATTTGATCCCGTTTCCCCTACCGTGTTTTTAGAAGTTCATGTATTAGTTTTCTTATAATTCAATTTAGTGTTAATAAGGTACATGCATCCAAAGTAAAAGCTTTTATAGTCCTCAACAGTTTAAGAAACAGAACAAAAATCTTATGGTGTCATAAATTTTACAAAGTATTAATTATATCAACAAGTCGCAGCAGCCAAGTCTCCCGATTTTGAGTACTACTATTCGTATTATTTAATCTCAAATTTCTGTCATTAAAATATATATATATATATATTTCTATTCCGAAACAGTGGTACTAATAAATCGGGAGACTTGGTAGCTATGACAATGTACCGCTTGACAGATATTGGAATGTTCATTTTTAAACAAAGTAATACAATGGAAATTCAAACACTATAAATATACTACAAACTCTTTAATGATGTAGGGTCAATTGGAGTAATTGTGAACAGATTTTGCTAGTTTCAATTAATGACAGCTTTAAGAGGCACTTGATCCTGGAAAAACCTTGTAAAAACCACAAAAAATTATTACCTCCTTCTATTCTTTAATTCCAATTAATTATTCGTTCTGTGGATTGTAATTAATTAACCTAAAATTGCTTGATCACAATTACCTCAGATGTTCATAATTACACCAAAGATTACTGGGTAGTTGTGAGCATGAATATTTTCGTCGGGATGGTGTACTAGAAAAATTATCAAGTTCTTACACAACATTTGTTCAGCAATAAGTTTATACACACATTATTCTACCAGACCTGACCCACCCGGCATTTCCCGTGTTCGTTACCTTAAATATATGTATAATCACTGTTGAATGACTTTATATTTCTAAAAGAAAGTATTTACAAACGAAACCAATGTCGGAAGCCCCATTACCTTCGGCAGCGTACACCCTCGAATTTGTGTGATACTACATTTTTAAATCAAAATCTATCCATACGAACCTACATTTGCGATCACCACAACCTTCAGCAGCGTACACAGGTTGTGCAAAGCATGCTTCAGTCTGTTTTGTTTTTATAGTTTTAAACGAAAATCTTTCCGAACGAACCTAATTTTGGGGCCCCACTGTCTTTTATATTTAAAGGAAAATCTATCCAAACAAACTAAGGGGTCTCGTTATAGTGTTTGTCGATTTAATTTCTGCTATTTAGATGTATTAAACTTTCAATTCTGAACAAAAGCTCCTGCGAAAACCTGAAGTTTCAACTGATTAAGCAATTATTCTTCATTATAAGACTTAATATGGAGCAAAACATTTAGAAAAACCTGTTCATAATTACTATTCAATTAATTTTAGCCATATTTGTTCCTACTTCCAGAGCTACTAGCTCGCGTATCTATCCCATTTTAAAATGATACATGCCCCATCTCCATCAACGATATGTGCCTCACTTGAGCTTCGATATAAGACAGACATTTATAATTATCAAATAAATTTGATGCGTGAGAATATTTTTTTTAAATCTTCAGAATTGCGATAAACAAAAATCTGTTTCTTTTTTTTTATTGACCATGGCCCTGCTGGAGAATCATTACCTAACAAGTAATGGGGCTGTGCTAAATTAACCATTTAAGCAATGATTAAAAATTTTTATTTGTTTCATTTCAAAAAGTTGGTTCAAAAGATTGCAATTCCTAAATGAAATATATTTAAGTGCTTGTTATTTATAGCTGTGCTCAGAACATTTTAATTCACACGTTTCGAACTTTCCCTCTGTTTATATCAGAATATATTTAAAAATACTAAATAAAAATCTAATTACAAAATAGAAATCACAGATCCATTTTAAGTACATTACAGAAAATTCGGAAAGAATATATCGGGGCACCATACTATAGGTGTAATCCCTCTTTATGTTTATTTATTTATTTATTTAATATAACCTTTATTGTTGACAAGTTTTCTCCCTCCAACCCTTAATTCAAATTACACGAGTGTAACTTTCTGATCGTAGAATATATTAAAAATATTTTGAACTCATTTATTATGAAACATAAAAATCTGACGTATTTAATTTGAGAATTTTAAATTTTCTTCCCAAATTACTTTTTTACAGTTCGTACATCGAATATATATAAAAGAAGGGGGGGGGGGGTATCCCTCTTAGTTTAGATCAGGGTGTAAAAAAATCATGATTTTTTTTTTAAAGTCAAAAAAATCTGATTTTTTTTTATTTAAATCAGATTTTTTTTTATTTAAATCGGATTTTTTTTATTTTGGATTTTTGATTGGATTTTTCTTTTAAAACAAAGTAAATCAATGTTTTTAATAAATTTAACTGCTCTATATAGAGAGAGCTGGTAAATACCTATTTTTGTATCATAAATTTGTAAATAAAGTATTTCTTTGTTAGGCATGCAATAAACTTAAATATTTTGTACAAGCTTCTGAAACATAGCTGAATTGGCAGACCATATTATGATTTGCTTTACAAATTTTAAAACAAAGATTTTAGAAATGAAACTACAGAAAGTTTATCACACACAATAGACAATAACAACAATATTATTTATTTATTAAGAGATTTGAATAGAAAAGCCAGTTTGGCAGCTTTTTTCCACTCCTAATTAGTTTCGTAATTTGCTATGTACAAATCCTAAGGTTGAAAACATTCTTTCAACACCTGCAGATGTAGCCTTTGCAGTCATAATTTGCGATAATTTGCATTATTAATAGTTTTTTGGATGGAACACAGTCTTTTACAATTGTCAAAGACTTCCACCAATGTAAAGTGTTAACTTCTTTCACTACCTTTTCTTCAAATAAGGGCCCATTAAATGGTTCTACACGAGCAATGAATTTTAAAAGAATAGCTATCAAAGATGTATCTGTGTAATTTTCCTTCACAAATTCGATTGCTTTGTTTTTTACTACTGCAGATAAGTTTTCTGGCTGAAATGTTGGAGACAACAGATATGCTAAGAAATGTGTTGTTGTCAGCTTGATTGTATCTGTATTTGAAAGATGCATTCACAGCAGATTTCTTGCAATCACTCAGCACTTTGTTTTCCTTTAGATCTTGTTCAAGTTTTTTCCTTACATCAAGAGCTTCAGCAATGCTACAGTTGTCTCTCTGTACTCGATCTAAAGCAGCAGAAATTGGTTTTAAGCGAAGCAGTAAATCTTCCACGTTTCTTTTTATGCCCATATTCATCAACTTTGACCGTATATCTGCATAAATTGTATTGAATCTGTCCCTGTCTGTAAAATTGTATCTTCAATATTATTTATATTGATATTAAGGTATCAATATTCATTTCAAAATTAAAATATCATAAAACTAGAACACAAGAATAGGTTAGGCTTACCTAAACGGTCCTCTTTCGGGAGATAAGATATCTTAAATTACTCTAACTTTTCGAGAATAAATGTTCATGTTGTTCAAAAAATAATTGAATCTACACAAAGTAGACACACAAACAAATATATTGACGATCACGAACACAATATACATAACATTTTTCGCGCACATCATAAATATTAGTTTTCAACACTAGTGACGCAGTTATCTACGTAAAAAGACTTTAACAACTTGTCTGCTGTTTCTTTAAATCTAGAAGGCACATTCTTCAGATGATATCGGATAGTTGCACCAAGTAAATAAGGCGAACATGTAAGACCGAAAACAACCCTTTTATGCTGGAAAATTTTGAACTTTTCGGGGTCACCTTCCTCATACCATAAAAACTTCAGAAATGGTCTATCTCGCTCATTTAAACCAATTTGTAGAAAGGCTCTTCGAATATCTGCAATCACGAATATTTTCTTCAATCGAAATTTATTTAATATAGTCGGAATGAGCTCTACGATATTAGGACCTTTCTCTAAACAATCATTGATCGAAGGTGAATCTTTTTGTCTAGCTGAGCCATCAAAGACTGGTCTAACTCTGGTGGTAGAATTTTCTTTGATCACAGCTCTGTGTGGCAAGTAGTGTTCACTTTCGTCATTACAGGAGTTTTTAACTTCTTCAATAACGCCTTCTTGTATCCATTCTTTTAATACATCTTCATACTCTTGTAATGTTTCAGTTTTCGTTAGTGATTCAACACAATTTCTTAATCGTCGTTCAGCGATTTTTCGACCAGTTGGTAAGGGAGGATGGTTTTCAATCCATGGGAGGCTCACTTCATATCTTCCTTCTGCATCTATTTTTATATTTTTATTAAAATGTTCTTCAGTTGCTTTTTCTATTTCTTGTCTGCTTCCGCTTTCGCCAGGATCGAGAATTCCAAGAGTGTCTAGCCGCCATAAATCTGAAATTTTTGCATCATTTACATGAAGTGACATGACGCTGTTTGTGCTATCGGATATGTTACATAGGTCAGTTTTTCCCATCAAAGTCCAACCAAGACGTGTTTCCATCAATACTAAGCCAGAAATCAATTGTTTGATTTTTCCGGTGTACAATTTACCTGCTACATCAGCTCCTATAAGCCCATGAATTTCGTTAGGTGAAAACTCATATAGCAATTCAACCTGGTTATTCAAATCAGAGAGAAAGATTTTTTGTTTCTTAATTTCACTCATAAATGAGCCAAGAGGAATTTTAGGAATGTTCGAACAAATTTTTTCTTGATCTAATACTTCGACACAACAGCGATAATTATCAAAGAAGTCGCTCAGACTGATCAAATATTTCTTATGTGATAATACAGTCTCCGTGCCACCGAATAAACTATGTGTCAAATTATCTTCCCCAATGCATTCATATCCCATCTCGGCCAATGCAAAAGATGATAAATAAGATTTACTGCTACCTGAATCAATTAATATTCTTATGTATTTCATCTTATTATTACATCTAAGACGGACAATAAGCGTTTGTAAAAGTACCTGTTTTATTGGATAAAGCAGTGTCTTTTTTAATTTCGATATCTGACTTTTCCATAATCGGGTTTTCATTATCATTTTTTGTCGGACACATTATTTTGAAATGTAATTTACCGCAATCACAGGGTGGTATTTTCGTTCTACAAAAACGTGATATGTGTTTTCTTATCTCTAAACATTTAAAACAAGCCCCTTTTTTCATTAATATTTGTTTTTTCTCTTCATGAGATAAACTATTAGCATGTCTACATTCGTTACTTAAATGTGACTTGTTACAAAAAATACACGTTTCCCTTTTCATTTTTGATGAATTATGTAATTCCGTAGCCGTTGGAATATCTCTTTCTCGCCTATTTGACACTGTATAAATATTTTTGTTCACATTTTCTAAATTAAACCCACTTCTAGCCAAACGGACTTTTTCTTCGCTTTCGATTTCGTGCTGCAAAAATTTCATCAAAGAATCTAACTTATTATTACTTTCGTCTTTTGAATTTAAAGTAATAGAATTTAAGTTTCTTTCCCAAATTCTCAATATTTCAACTGGTAAGCACGATTCAATCAATGGATAAAGAATTGCAGAATACTGTTCGCTTGAAACACCTAACATTTTTAATGATCTTAAATAGGTTTCAATTTTGTCGTATAATTTAAAAAGAGGAATTCTTGGACCTTTTCCTGTAGCATTATTCATCATTAAAGCGAGCACTTCTCTTATATATACTTCTATTAACATATCAGTACGACCAATATACATATCAGTACGATCTTCAATATTATTTATATTGATATTAAGGTATCAATATTCATTTCAAAATTAAAATATCATAAAACTAGAACACAAGAATAGGTTAGGCTTACCTAAACGGTCCTCTTTCGGGAGATAAGATATCTTAAATTACTCTAATATTTCGAGAATAAATGTTCATGTTGTTCAAAAAATAATTGAATCTACACAAAGTAGACACACAAACAAATATATTGACGATCACGAACACAATATACATAACATTTTTCGCGCACATCATAAATATTACATCTTATATTCCGTATTACATTTTCTAGTTCATTCATAAAAGTTCTAAGACAGATCCATTTTTTATCAACAGAAAAACATCGTCTGCGCGAGGCGCAAAATAGAAAAACGATTAAATTAAAACCATGGAAGTAGCGATAAACGCAACAAATTGAATCTCTATTTTCTTCTGCAATCTGCATTAAAATAGGCCAGTTATTAACATAACTATCAAATGATTCACACAAGGTGTTCCACCGTAGTTCTAATGGTATACTTAGACCAACACCTTTTCGTCCTTTATTTTCATTAAATTTTGCTCTAGCAAAATGATTGTTTCAGTCGTATTTAATTACCTGCATAACATAATCTGTAACATTGGGGAGTTCCATATCCTTCGCTAGCAAGTTTAAAATGTGTGCCGAGCAACCATAGCTAACAACATCAACATAGTCTTTAGTATCTGTTTCTAATGACTTCCTCATGTATACCATATTGGCTTCCACCAAAAAAAAAAAGATTTTTTAATCTTGCAACCAAGCCTTGCATTTCTTTTCCACATTTCTTGCAAATAGCTCTGCTTCCTTTTTTACCTACTTCAATTTTCTTATTAAAATAAAACTAAATTAAATCATTTTCCTTCCAGCAGACATTTTTTGAGAGATTTAACTAAGAACTTATATAATATGTAAGTAATAACAGCAAAACTAACTAAAGTAAGTAATAGTATCAAAAATCTTCTACAGCAAAAGTGTAACAATATTCAAGAGATTACCATGTGCTACAGTAAGAAAGAAATTGTGATTGCAGTAGAAATTGAAAATGTGCACTCTTTGTGCAAATAGTAAACTGGAAAACAGGTTTTCGTCAGATAAAGAATCTAAACCTCTTATCACCTAAAGGGTGCAGGTGCAGAATTAAGGAACACCCTAAAAAGAGACTTTGAATTGATAAGAATGGTCAAAGTGAGGAAAGACTAGGGATAAAAATAGAGGAGGAATATAGTACTGATTAAAAAAAGACAGCATTAGTGAGATTTAAATTTTCATGAGGATTTCTAGAGATTAAATAAAAAATGATTTAAATCAATGATTTTTTTTTAAATCAATTGATTTAAATCATGATTAAAATTACTGATTTAAATCATTTGATTTTAATCGTTGACACCTTGGTTTAGATTAAACAAGTATTTCCTTCGTTTGAAATATCGGATTGGCTTCAAATTTTGTATAACTATTGTTCTGAAGAAATAGAATTGCAAATATCCTTTGATGTGGGGGGTGAAATCCAGGATTAGTATACAGAGACTGTGAGAATTTTGTTTTAAAAAAATCATAAATCTGATGTAAATAGAATATTATATCAAATGCCAATCTAGCTTTTGAATTATAAATATTAATTACCTATGATTCCTATTGTATGTCGAATGGGGCATCTATCTCGATCAAGTGGGGCATCCAACCCTGAGTTTCGAGATTTATGGCTAATATCATTGATTAGGTTTTTTAATAAAAACATTATTTTATATGGTATTTATATTACAGTAATATTTTTTTATGAAATGCTACATACAATTTGAAGTAGATAGGTTACAAGTGCACTAAAAAAAGTATTACTATAAAAAAGAAAAATGAAGGAGGATTAAGTGGGACGACTTTCCCGGATTTACCCTATTTTACATGGTAAAATGTAAAGTTACTTTCTGGAAATGAGTAGTAATAACAATTATTTATGTCACAATGCAGGAACTTATAATAAAACTTTTAAAAAAATGTTGTTGTTGATTACCACAAACTGTTTATTTTTTGTAATATAGACATCTAAATGAAAACAAAATAGCAAAACTGATTGGGTATTGTTTTTAATGACCCATGCCAGACCGAAATGACAATTCATTACCGTATCATTGTGCATGTGCATAGAGGGTGTAACGTCTGAATAAAAAGCATAAATGGACCAAATAATAATTAAACTTCAACGATTTTCACACATTTTTTATAATTATCGAAGGAAGATAACCTCCGGCCCAATACCTTTCTCTTGCCTTCACATCTCCCAATAAGAGGACTGTATATACTATTGATTTTACGTGCACATATGTACAACACAAAATTTTCCTCTGAGCAAGCGCGATGGTGAGGCACTTCGGTGTTTGGATGGGAATCAATGTTTTACAGCAACGTTTGTGATTGTCTTGTTAAAAGACTAATCAAAAATAGGAAAATAAATTTTATGAAAAGCATCTCAATAATGCATGGAATTAGAAATGCATTTTTAAAAAAAATGCTTAAAAGCAAAATATTGAAATTTGTCGTTTAAAAATAATATTATTTAAATAAAAAAATATTTTCAGAAAAATATTTGGATAGTATTTTTATACTATAATTTTATAATGATCATATATATCATATTACTTTCCAAAAGCTAACATATTTAAATTCTAGAAAAATCCTTTTTTCTATATATCATATGTGAAACTTCATTAAAAATAATCATATATAATCCTTTTAATTCAGAAGATCTTTCTATATAACGTAAAATTAGCTTTTCATACTGATATAAATTGACGTACAATCTAATTGAGAGGAAACATTAAAAAAATAATATATGAACATGACAAAAAAAAATGTCACAATGATTTCTCAAATTTATTACTAATACTGCTATTTGTTTTTCATCATTATTAGAGCTCCTTAAAAACTAAATAAGGAGAAAAGGACTAGACACCAGTAGAAAACCCAATAATTAGTAAAATATAACAGTATTAACGGATTAAAATGTTTTATTAATACATTTTTAAAATGATCCATAATTTACGAACATCATTTGAATGACATATACTAATTTAATTAATGAGGCTAAATTATCTTATTTGCATAAAAAATGATTTTAACAAAGCATATATGAATGATCTAAAAATGAAAAGTCCTATATGATTTGTAAGCATCTTTATGCAAATTGAAATTTGAATAAGTATGCTTCTTTGATTATAACGAAGAGTGTTAAAACAATGGATTTTTCCAGCACTGACTTATAATGTGTAAATATGGACATTAAAAAACATTATAGCGCAAAGAAGACAAACAACACAGTGAATTACGGAAAGGTGTATTTTAGGCATATGTAGTAGAGACAGAAAAAGAATAAACTTGATAAAAAATGGCACGAACGCTTTTGAAAGATGAGTATTAAACGTTTAAAAAGGAAATGGGTTATAGATGCAATATAAACATCCTATAATTGCATCAATAGTGGTGTCCCAGAATGTCAAACAATTGAGAAAATGTCCTCAAGTTAGATGGTGTGACGAAATCAGAAACGTGGCTGGAATTTATTGCATGACTAAAGTACTAGAAATAAAACGATGGGAGAATTTGGGAAAATTTCAACCACTAAGAGATTGAAAAATGTTGACGTTGATGAAAGAGATGGTGAAATATGAATGTTTAGAATACATAATCCGATTTGAATTTAACCCTATTTAATTATTTATTACATTTATATTTCATAAACATAATTCACATCATAAGTGAAAATCCATAAGTGCTATCAAAGTGCAAATGACAGGCAAAAGGTAATTTCAGAAATGTGGCAAAAAAATTTAGATATTATTAGTGATAAGTACAATATCATAGTATATAAAAATATCTAAGAAATCAGCTTAAGTGCACGTATCAGTTTGAATAGCCCTTAAAAAGTATATAAAGGGAAGATGAAAAAATCACAATAATTCTTGCTGGCAGAATCCTTTAATGATCACAAAATTTATGCTGTCCTAAATTTATCCAAAAACAAATCTAAAAGAATCGTAAAACTATCTTGTTTTTCTAAAAGATGCTTCTATGTAATCTTAAATTTATTTGATGATGAATTTGCTGCTCATGGTCCAAGAACATTTGTTTATGCAGAATTTGTCTTTAAACGTTATTCCAACTTTTAGATATTTATATTTTCCCAATATTGCAACAGCATATAAAACAATATTTCACCTATTCATTGCAAATATATGCAAACTTAAGCCAGCATTTATACATTTTTTGTAATTAATTCCGAATGTTTGCAGCGAAAAAACAATATTTCGGTAAGGGTGGGATTTCATTGCAAACATTTCTAATGTAAAGCTAACATTTTCCCAGCATTGTTAATTCATTAGAAATATTTCTGATGAAGTCAATATTGCCACACTATTGGGCCCGATATAACAATTTTGCTTTCACTACAATAAATGTTGTGTGGAATTATTAAGATAAGACTAAAAATTAAAATATACGAACACTAATCTTAGAAAACACCTGTAATATACATATATTAATTACCATAACTTTTTCGGATATTTTAATATCTGAACTAATAATATGTCGTAACATGTCATCATTGAAAGCATTGTTTCAAAAAATCTCTTTCTACAAAAGTAAGAAGCAGAACTACAATACAGGAGTAAGTATTACAATATTAAGTTTATATTACAACTGTTAAGATTCACGATACATGTATACCTTGACTCATTTCTTATGTATATTGTAAGACAAAACCTATTCTTTATTTAAAAAATATCGATCAAATGTAGTATTTCCATGGAAACGATTTTAAAAAATTAAATAAATTATATAAAAATTTCGGTTTATAATTTTAATGATACCAATTGTCTTGAAAGTTTTAAAGAATACTTTTTCGTACAAAAACTTAAAATGATGTAACAGTACATAGATTAAATTATTACTAAACTTTTATTTTTTAATTATTTATTATTTTTTAAGTCTATTGCACATTCTAATTAAGAAAATTAAATGTGGTATTTCTTGTTTTACAATTTTGATTCTTTATCAAATTTAGAGACACTCTTTCTAATCAATAAAGTTAAAGCAATATTATAGAATACCACACACTTCATAGAATACCACACTGTTAACAATTTGCAGCAAACTGTCCAGTCATTTGACCATTTTTGAAAAAAACGGATACATAACCGTAACGTAACTATATTCTGACCGTATTATTACTCATTTTATTGTCAGAATATAGTTAAATCACGGTTGTGTAACCGTTTTCTACAAAAACGGTCAAATGACTGGACAGTTTGCTGCAAAATTTTAACAGCGCACCACCTTCATATTCTTTAACATAGAATGAAAGCCAAGCGATCCCAGGTTCGAATCCTGGCCCGGACATTTTTCGTCCAGTTGGAAATTTACAACTTGTATGATTACTTTACCAATTTGAAATAATTGTGTTAAAAAATAATCCAGTGTATTCACGTATCCAGCGTTTACTGGAGTTCCATTACCTGCGATCTTTTCTGTTGATCTGATTAAAATATCAGACCAGATGCTTCGATCAATAAGGTTAACTGGATGAATTATGCCCTCCAGATTCGACCGGGATAGTTCAGTGGTAGAGCGTGGCGGCTTCAGCCAAGCGATCCCAGGTTCGAATCCTGGCGCGGACATTTTTTTACCAGTTGGAAATTTACAACTTGTAGAATGAAATGCTCAACAAAATATTTACATATATATCGATTGGAAGCGCATCTTCATTTCTAATTATATTGCTACAGTCCGCTCTGCGTTGCCTTTTTCCGTCAAAAAAAAAAAAAAAAAAAAAAAAAAATGAAATGCGAAATCGCTCTAAAAATCGCTGCAAAAAACGGTTCTTCTGGTAACTTTTTCTCTTTTGGAAATTAAATAGAGAGATGGACCCCGATGTGGAGGTAAATTTATTACCACCCCTCAAATGCCTGTATCACTTGATTCAAAGCGGGTCAGTTTTTGGTCAAAATTTTTAAAAGTTACCGTTGGATTTTCAGAAAATTTGCATTTTCGTAATCAGAAAAATAAACTATGTACAGACTTTCAGTTTCGAATCAATACCTCCAATACTCTTTTTAATACTCGAGGATGAGTGATAATGATAATAATCCGTTGCCTGGGATTATCAAATCAATAACTTTCTTTTGCGATTTCAATAAATATATTCATTTCCGGAGCATGCGCAATGAAAATTTTTTAGTTCAACAGGCTGTGATATTAATAAATGTGTATTTTGGTGTATGTTATAAATATTTTTAATGTGGATGAAGTGGAAGGTATATTTTTGTAGATCGTATAATAATTATTCAGACATTGAAAGTGATTTAGGGCAAACACCCTTTAGTTCTTTTGGTCGTGTTCTGTAAAATAGAAGAGAAATAAATAATAAGTATCTTACTTATTAGTGATGACTGGAAACAGTAAAAGGAAGGCTTGAAATGAAGACTATTTACTTGTCATATAATCCATCTTTATTTATATAGACATCAAATTGAGGAGGAAGGATTTAAATCATTCACATCTTTCACAAAAAAATTCTAATTTAATTTTTAACTAAACAAATATTTTCTTCTTGAATAATTTAAATTGCATATTGCTATTAATTAGGAGGTAATTATAGTAGCTGAAGACACCACTGAATAAACATCGAAGAAAGGTATCCACCAATGGATATGTTGCCTATAAGTGAACATACTTTCCCCTTATGTATGTCAACGCTGTACTTGCAGCATAAATTATTACTTAATTTTTGTAGAAAATCAACAGAAGAAATTTGACATACTTTAGATAGGTAATATTTGTATTTTTAGCATCTAGAACAGCAGAGAAAAGGAACAACAAATGGATATAACAACATTGTTGCATAGCCAACTTCACCACAAATTCTAATGTAGAATTGCATATTAGGAACATCATAAAAATCAAAACACAGCATAAATACAGTGAATATATAGAATAAACACAGCACTTGAAATATTTCTTAGAAAAAAATTTGAAGAGACATCAATACCACTTGATGAGTTCTTCACGAGGCGCTGGTAAGTCTAAGAATACATGCTTCTTTTCTCAATATACATTATGAAAAGATTTGTGCTTGAATAAAATAAACCAAATTTTCTTATTTCAACTTTTCATTTAAATATTAAATTTAGAGAGAGAGACATATGGTAAAATTAATAGAATATTTGGGTTATAATAATAGAAACAATTATATAGCATGAAAGAGAAGGCACTATAATTAAAAATAAAAATTTTCTTTTATCTTGAGAAGATGACACAAAATTAAACATTATTGTTTACCTGAGTTCCTTTTTGAACTTCCAGTTTAATATTCATTAGCAAGTTGACACAAAAAAAATTAAAAATTGCAAAACGATCACAGTAGCAGATGAATCAACAAACTCTCACTATATGGAGATGAATTACTGCTCATAAGCAAAAGGTTGATCAGCAAACTTCTATAATCAGGTCTTGCAGCAGAAACCAACAACAAAATAAATTTATCATTGAAAATAAAACACAATGTATATATTATTTTTTCTTACTTCACAACATGAAGAACACAGCAGAAGGGCAGACATAGATGGATGTATTGCCTATCTGTGAATGGCGACCATCATCATGTAATTCACATTGTAGAATAAGGAGCAGACTTTTTATTGTTGTACAGGAACAGTGAGTAAAAAAATCTTTTTATGCAGGTAAGTAATTTTTAATTTTTATTATTCACCACAACAGTTGCAAACAGTAGAGAACCTTCAAACAATAATGGATATGACACATTCTGGATGAGTACTCCAACAGGTAAGCAAACACTGTATGAAAAACAGTTAATATTTATTGATATTTTATAGTTGAGTTGCAGAGTAACTGGTAAAAACTATGAAGCATTAGTAAAGAAAAATTTGCAGGAACAAGGATGACACAGGAGTTAAGAATGACTTGAGTGCTTCTCAAAATAAAAAAATAACGTCAGTCTCTTTTTGATTATGACGTGAGAAGAAGAAAAAAATTGACGAAGAGAATCAAGGTGATGATGCAGCAAGTATGAGCATTTCCATAAAATTTCAAAATTTTGAAGTAAGAACAGTTTTCTTAAAGTGATGAATCTGTTAGGTAGGAGATTCCATAGGATGACATCATGAGAACAGAAATTTTAAACTGTGAACAGTTCTTTAAAATCAGTTGATTAATTCATATTACCTTCATATACAGCACAACAATATAGAAAAATGGCATAGTAATGCTATTATATATTTAAATAAAATTTGTTAAGTATAGAAGCAGAGAAGTTTTCAGAATTCAAATAGGATTAGGAACTACTACCAAATCACTGAAAGAACTTCAGCTTCCAACAGAACAATATTGAGTTATAACTGATGAGAACAAGATCAGTTCACTTAAATGATGTCATGGTGATAAACTTTTTAAATATTTCTTCAATAATAAAATAATCAATCTTCATAAAATATATATTAAATTTGTAAAATTTAATTCCAAAGTGCTATTAAAATATAACCCAAACCATAGCCTCTTTTAAAAAGATAAAATTTCTTCTTAGAATAAGCTTTTTAAAATTCATTAATATTAATAATATATTTCAATCTATATATCTTCAAAAATAATCAATATTTCATTTCAAGTAAAATATTTCAATAATTTCATTAAAAAAAAAAATGCATCTTATCTTGAGTTTCAAAGTAAAATTTCATATTGTAGAATATTTCAGGAAAAAAAATGGCAAAAATTCTTCAAATATTTAAGACTGTAATATTTAAGTATACCATCATAATATTTAAATTAATACAATTCGTCATAAAATCATAATTTCAAACTAATATAATGCAGCTTTATCTCTTATATGTGAAATTCTCAATTTGAGAACAAAATATCTACTATTTTAAAACTTCATCTTCTATTGAAACAAAAGTATTCTTCAAAATCATATTTTGAGAACAAAAGAATATATTACTAATAAAAAGTTATGATGAAAGATTATTTTTTTTATATACATATTTCTTCAAAATAATTTATTTTTAAATCAATAATAATTCAATTGAGAACATTCAAGAACAATAATTTTTCTGCTTATAATAAGCCAAATATCACAAAATACAGAACACCAAACAGCACCAAAATGTGGTGTAAATAAATGTGTATTTTGGTGTATGTTATAAATATTTTTAATGTGGATGAAGTGGAAGGTATATTTTTGTAGATCGTATAGTAATTATTCAGACATTGCATTGTGATTTAGGGTAAACACCCGTTAGTTATTTTGGTCGTGTTCCGTAAAATAGAAGATAAATAAATAATAAGTATCTTACTTATTAGTGATGACTGGAAACAGTAAAAGGAAGGCTTGAAATGAAGACTATTTACTTGTCATATACTCCATCTTTATATATATAAACATCAAATTAAAGGAGGAAGGATTTAAACCATTCACATCTTTCCAATGGTCACTGCATTATCGTTATTAAAAATAACTGGTATCTTAATGATGGCTCAGTAGCATATTTTAGACTTGGCAGATTGAATACGTGAACATAATCTTTAAATAATGAAGAATTCTCTGTTGAATTGACAAGCTCTTTAAAATACAATAAATTCGCTTCATAATAACTTAAATTAAATTAAAACTGGAGAATTATTAAGACGTTAAAAATGAATTAGAATTCGGCATGATCAGGAGGACTCGCGCCGAAAAACCAACAGTAATTAAAAACTACATCATCAAGAACGTTTCTTTTTTCTCTTCTTCTTCTGAAAATAAAGGCCGTTACATCTTTATTTATATGAACGACAAGGGGGTTCTAAAAGTGAAAACACGAGAAAATTAAATTCATTAGATAATTAAAAATGACGATTAACGTTAATGAGCAAATAGATGTAACCAAAAGCATAACATAAGTTATAATACGTTAAAGTAAACACACCCCTAGCATCAGCGCTAACGTGGAGGGAAAATGAACTAATAAGCCACGCCTCCGGTTGCAAGCAGAATGAAAAACGATGTCATGGGCTAAACAACACTGGCTAAAATCGCTCCTACGAGACACCGAAAACAACGATGCCGCTGGCCAGGAACGATCGCCGATGTTAGGCTTAACAACATCGCTCGATAAAGAAGAACGAAGCGTGCGATAAAAACACAAAATGTGATAGCGATATCACACAGGCAGGGGGTGCATTCTGGTCTAAACAAATTTCTGACAAAAGTCCCCTCTACCTACGGTAGCGTGTATAGTAGACGTGCTGCGCACACGCTTCAAAATCATTTAGTTCCAGCTTCCACTACCAGGTGGAGCATTCTGTTCAAACCTCTTTCAGAATAAGCCTATCTCCGAAAGAAACTGTGCCACTCGTTCCCGTTGCTTACGCTCCATGTAGAAGGCGTGCTATGCACGAACGGAAAATCTGTTAGTTCTATTTTCCACCGCCATGGGGTACCAAATATATGTCTTAATTAGTTAGCTATATCTTAAATAATTAGCTATATGTTAATTACTTCGTGTTAAGTTGCAAGAAGCAATTCCCGTTGAAATCGGGCCAATACTGCCCGAGAAAGTAAATCACCCCCTTGGAGATTAATATTAATAAATGGTGATACCCAAGGGCTGAAAAAATTATTCAGAAGTTTATTTAGTAAAAGGGATACCTCGGAAAATATCAAAAAAAGAGTGTTGTTGAATCGGACCAAGGTAAAATGCAAAATCGTTTAGTTACATTTTCCATCGCCAGGAGGTGCACCTTGTTCTAAGCAAACCTCTTTCCGAACGAAATTCTGGCACGTATCCCCACTGCTTATAGCACCGTATAGAAGACGTGCTGTGCACGCGCAGAAAATCTTTTATTTCCACTTATCACCACCAGGGGGCGCCAAATCTATTTCTTAATTAATTATCTACATCTTTATTAATTCATCTAAAGATGATTGAATCAATTCTCGTTTAAATCCGGCCCTTTCTTTGAATCGGACCAATTTTAAACGCAAAATCTTTTAGTTACACTTCCCACCACTAGGGGTAGCCCTCTGTTCTAAATAAAAGTATTTCCTATTGAAACTCCGGCTCGTGTCCCTGCTACCTACGACACCATATAGCGGGCATGCTGCGTACGCACTGGAAAATCTTTTAGTTCTACGTTCTACCGCATGTGGTCGCCAAAACTGTATCTTAATTAGTTATCTATATCTTTATTAGTTCCAGTTAAGTTGAATGAATGTTCGTTGAAATTGTGCCCGTAGAACGTGAGAAAATACCCCTTCTGGTAATTAATATTCAGAAATAGTGGTAACCAATGGCTGAAAAAATGATACTGAACTTTATCTAGCATTATCTATTCTCTCTTACTTGAGAAGAATATTAGAAAAGGTTTCGTTTGAATCGGACCTATAATAAAAAAGTTCTGATATTGGAGGCAGAGGGGAAGGACGAGTTTCGATCAGAGCATTAACATGATATTTAAATTACAACTAGACACTCATCGCCCCCGTCAATTAAGACAACGACTTTAAAAAATTAGGAATTATCATTAACTTTTGAAACAGAAATAAAATTACTTTTTTTGTGTTTTCTTTTGACATACAAATACAGTAAGTTACCGTTGGCAATTTCTGAAATCAAATACATAAATGACGTCACGTACATAAAAAAACTCTAAAAATCACGAAAAATTCACAAATTTCTGTTCGAATCGCAATCAACTGTTGATCTTTTCATCTGCCAATCACAATTGCCCTATTAACTTTCAGCTGTGCCTGTAATCCTCTCAGCTACCAATCCCAACGGGCCTCCAACGGTGTTTGACTTAAAGTGGGCTATCTGTGACGTCATTAGAAAGAAAAAATGCTAAAAACATGAAAAAACGTATAAAAAAGAAATGAAAATAAATCTTATCAACGATCCAAATCGGGGTAATTAATTACCCACTCTTTCCTTTTAAAATCATGATTTTTTTATCCGTAAATAATTATCAACTCTCTTCAGGCTAAAAAGGAAAAAAAATGACGATTTTGAGTATATCTGATGCGGAAAGGGAAAAAATCTGTTAGAGTATACTTTTGTAAATTTTCAATTCAGAAAATGGTTTTCACCTATATCTGTGAGCTCCAAAACAACCCCCTAGTTTTTATAAAGCAATTAAAAATTAAATTTTTATATATATACTAGGGGGCCTGCCCCCTGCGAGCTATGCTCGCCAACCCCCGCTCAGACTTCGAGGCCTCTAAAAACATGACAGCGTGCTATATTTTAAAAATATTGGTAAATCTGTAATTTGGTTGCCATGCTTTTAACGGTTTAATGGGACATTTTTGATTATCATGGCCTCATACACAGCTGTTGTGATAACTGACGACTGTTTTCGGGATTGATAAGTAAAATCAATTACAACTTGAAAACCAGCTTGTATAAAATGGTTAGGTTTAAATTGTGGCTACCTCTCGGACTTTTATAACAACGATCTGTATTCTATTCTTCCTTTGCGTTTAAGGATGAGAAAAATTCCATCTGCTTGTGAATAACATTAAGAACCACGCTATTGAAAAGTACTATGTTATAGACATTTTCAGTAACAGGTTTTAATTTTCTCTCTATTTTGGTGCACCATCATTCATATTTTCATGTTATTTTAAATATGTAAATTATTTATTTTAATTAATATGTATATATGAATTTTCCAATAATTATTTATCTTACAAAATTAATAAAATATTTTGTGCATGCTTGCCTGCATTTATTCGGCATCAATTGATGAGATATTTAAACAAATTTGCTATCCGTGATAATTTTACATCATGTTATGTCACTTGCATATTGTTCATAAGAAAATCAGGTACTTTTCCATTACAGGATCCTTTGCTTTTAGGTTTGGCGTAATTCGAGCTTTAAAAAGGGATACATTCATTAATATACATAGATTTGTTGCCAAAAGTTATGAAAACAAACCCAATGAACTTTTGTTGCTTTTCTATTATAGGGGTCTTGACGCTTTTTTAAAAAGCTTGGCGGAAAAAACTAAGCAGGATAGAAAACCAAGCGGATAGAAAACCAAGCGGATAGAAAACCAAGCAGGATATTTTATTCTCCTTCCGTTCAGTTGGGAAATTATTATTTTACATATTCGTTTCAAATATCCGAATTAGTGATTTTATAAATTCGTTTAATTAAATTTTACAAAAAAAATAACAAAATGATATCAATAAATAATAATTACTATTAATTCCTTTTCCCCCCTTTCTTTTGCGTTTACATAAATGACGTCATTTGGACGAATTCATTCAAAATATTTTCAGTTTATAAATTAAATTAAATGCTGACAGACGATTGAATCCTGACGATAGAAATGTGATTTTTTTTTTCAAATTTGCCTGAAAAACATAATTTAATCACAATCTTGTCTTCATTATCGATTGAAATAAAAGATAAATTCAATTTCAATTTGAAAATGACGAATAAAAAGAAATCAATATTCCCTATCGGGATCCTTTTCAATTTTTTTCCCTTTTTGTCACAAAAAAACTGAGTAATTAATTGCCATCATTACAGAAATGTAATTAAATTTAGAAAAAAATTAATATCTCGAAAACTAATTCCAATTTCAAAATTCTGTTACCAGTTTTAACATCCTCGGATTTTTATGGACAATTGGTATTAATTTCACCATCAAGCGTTTAATATTTTATTAAAAATAGCCCTGAAACATAATCAGTCGTTTAGTCAGTCGTTTCATAAAATCGTTTCATAAATTCGTTTCATAAAATCGTTTCACAAATTCGTTTCATTAGGATTTTATATATATAGGGTAGATAATTGTGTATTTCAGTGAATCTGACACAAATATAAAACAGACACGATAACACCGATTTATAGAAAATAATTTTTAATGTCGTGGTCTATGAAATTTAAACTTTTAATGTCCTTCAGAAATAATATTTTCATACCATTAGACAAAGTCAGTAATTTTAGTAATGCAAGAGGAAAGTAACAAACGCCGTGCGGGTTTGAAACATACTACACAATTAAAAAAAACTACTCCCATAAGAAATGCAGCTTTTTCCCAAAGCCATAACTAAAAACTCTTACATATTTTTGTTACCACTATATCTTAATAGAAATTTTTTGCTTTATTTAATTTACGAAATTCTGCGGTTTTATACGGTAAAAATTACTGTTCAAATATAGTGGCAAGGGAAAAAAACTCATTAAATTTGGCAATCATACAAAGAATATTTCATATACTGGATGAAACTGGAGATTGGAAATCAGTATGACAGTTTCCGATAGTAATATATGTTAAATACTAAAATGGAAAATTATGAGCATATATATCGATCAGATTCTGAAAGGAAAATATAGTTTGCATTAAACATTTGAAAGCGTGAGTATAAGTTTAATTTCTAGATATCTTAAAAGAAAGTGTTTTTTAAATATTTGTTGCAGTGTTAACCTATATACATCCGAAGCGTATATATGCGTCCATTTGAGGAATTACTTTTTTTTCTCTCTTTCTTCTTTTCTTTTTTCAAGAAATTCCGAATCGATACCAGAACTTCCGAAAATAGAAATTTTACTTCATGTAATCACGAAACATCTGTCATTAAATAAAGCAAAATTACTGTTCAGAATTTTTTGGTATGATATCGGAATTTCTGAATAATAAATATGTTCCGGAAATGTTCACTTCGTATGAAAATTAGTTAAGGGATATCTTTATAAATAAATTTACAATATTTATAATATTCATTAGATTTTTTTTTACCTAAAACAGAAATTAAAAGAATGATAACAACACAAAAAAGTAATAGACATTGCTTTAATTAGAGTAACACTCATATCTTGTGTTGAAATTTGCAGCTCGCATTTTTGAAAGTTATATTTATTAGCAAGAATGTTGAGCTAATTAGAAAGATTTTTTTACTTGGTATACTCAATTTTTTTAATTCAGTATACAATTGCCGGTAATAAGAATATTACGTTTCATCTTTTATAATTACGTTAATAAATTTTGTTTATAGTAAATTTAAAAATAGTTTAAAACTCTTTCAGAAGAGGATACTCTGCTGTCTCAGTTTGCAAAATCCTCAAACGAACTTTAAAACGTAATCTATTTTTTCGCGTTTCAACAGCTAAATTAACATGCAAGTAAAAACTGGGTTTCCATAGATACAGCTTTACTAGTTATTTTTAACTTTCTTGTAGAATATAACGTGTGAAAGCGTAGCGCTATCTATAATAGAAATTTTGAACTGTTTTTTTTCTGCATATAAAATTGATGAATTTCCGTATAAACATTATTTTTATTTTATTTTTGTATTTATTATGAATAATAAATTATTCAATTTTAATATTCCGTTGTTTTTCCTGGGACTCCGCATGCTTCTTTTATGCATATTAAAGAGAATTCATGCCAGAATTTTATAAACGTAGTTAACACATTGTACAAGTATTGTTTAAATACTTTTAGATTCTTCAACTATAAAACTAAATGTATCCTTAAAGATTTTTTACTGATTTGTAAAGGACTTCATATTGAAGAACGATAAAATATCTTACTCTCCAATTATTTTTAAATTCTATTTTACTTCGGCCTGTTTTTTGACAGATTTTACAATTTTTAAATTAAAAAGAATAACTCTCTTTCAAATGAGTAGAAAATAAATAAATTCCTCTGCTTTATCTACTCTAACTAAAGTACATAATATTATTAGGAAAATGCAATTGTAAAATCAGTTTCTTCGTAATTCATGTAAGTGAAATTGGCGTCATAATTAAAATAAAACATTTTTATTCAATAAAACTGAAAAGAAAATATACAGAGATAGAAATGAAATATGGTAATTCCCAATTTTATTTTCAATGCATAAATAAAAATAATAAAATCTGTGTTAAAATGGAATTTGTCCTTTTTTTTAACGTTTAAAATATTTTATTTTATTGCTTTGTGTTCTGCCAATAATGTGTACAAAAAGCATTTTGTACCTAGCTTAACTGATTAATAATTATGCTACTGAAATTATAAATTTGACTATGAAGTTATTTCGTTAAAATAATCTAATCATATTTCTGTAGTTGCTATTCGAGAAATGTTTCACTCTTTCCTTTTTGAAGCTTCTATAACATTTAATACATATTTTTTTTAGAATGAAGATACTTTATGTTAAAACATATAATTATAATTATAGCAATTGACAAATATATTATATTAAAATCAAATTAAGAGTTTGTATTACATATCTAATACTTTGAGAGTACGATGAACTAGAAATTGAAAATGACACTACCTATTCGCATTGTACACTTGTTATGATTATTTTCTAGGTAAAATTCCTTATTAACTTTTAGTGAAGGGAAAAAATTTAAATATATTTGTTTGTCACAATTATGCGAGGAAAGTCTTCTGCTCTCGCTCCCCCCCCCCCGCCTTAATTTATATGTATAATAAAGTATATAAGTATACAAAAGTTATTAAAGATATAAAAAATTTGCATTCTTCTCGCTAATTAAAGGGAAAAAAATCTTTCTTCTTTTTGTGTGTTTTATTTGCATAAAACTCAAAGTTTAAATTTTTTTATTTATATTATTTAATTTTAATAAAACGCGAGATAGGTAACATTGTTTAATTTTGCTGCTTGTCACTGATGATGCAATAACTCTAAAAAATTAAATTTTGCTTGCATTGCATCGAAATGATAAAAAATTAGTATTTTTTTTAATTAAATAAAATGATTGTGTAAATGATAGTTTAGGTTTAACGTGACAGACTACTGAAAATTTAGACAAAGTAAAGTATTCAAAGGAAAAAAAAATAAGGATGCCGGTAGAAAATGTCAATATGTCGTTTTATTAACCTTCAAGTCCACAAAAGAGACAAAAATATAGAAAACTATAAAAAATTAACTTAGTGGCAAACAGCTTTATGTCCAACTTTTAAATTTGAAATTAAAACTGGGATTGATATTTTTATTTGTTTTATTTGCTGTTGTTGTTTTTTAACTCTCTGCGGTAAAAATGCATAATTTCTAACCTCCTCGTTTTTCCCCAATCAAAAGACATATTTTGAAGCAGAAAAATTATTTAATAAAATGTCTTGTTTATTAATGTTACTCTAAAACTATATTTGTTTTTTACGTTTGAAGTTATACTATAAAAATGTGCGGTAGATATCAATCTGATATTAATTAAAAACCCTTTAGCCTTTTATCTTAAAACAAACAACGAGTTTTTTTACGAAAGATATTTTTATAAACAAATTATTTTTCATAAGTTATAATTTGATAAAATTTCATGAGTTTAAATCCAACATATTTCCGTAGATGAATTCAGTTATACAGGAAATTTAAGAACTAGTTTCAGAACAGTTTCTCTATCAACAGAAGAAATGACGGGAAATCGAGATGAGAGTTTTGCAGAAGTTTTGCAGTAAAATTAAGAGCTTAATTCTTCCATATTTGCAGTCTTGAATAATTTAAGTTCTTTGAGAGACATAGACATGAAAAGTTTGCATTTATCTATTTAACTTTTCACTTTGAAAGATTTAAAATAAATTAAGAAAAATGCTTGTACTTTAAATGTAAAGTATTGTGATGTTGCTTCTGCTAAAGTTTGTGAATTTAAAATAATTTTAATGTTTCTTAAAGGGAATACTTAAATTGATCATTATATATTTTATTTTTAAATTTAAGAACTAGTTTCAGAACAGTTTCTCTATCAACAGAAGAAATGACGGGAAATAGAGATGAGAGTTTTGCAGAAATTTTGCAGTAAAATTAAGAGCTTAATTCTTCCATATTTGCAGTCTTGAATAATTTAAGTTCTTTGAGAGACACAGACATGAAAAGTTTGCATTTATCTATTTAACTTTTCACTTTGAAAGATTTGAAATAAATTAAGAAAAACGCTTGTACGTTAAATGTAAAGTATTGTGATGTTGCTTCTGCTAAAGTTTGTGAATTTAAAATGCTTGTAATGTTTTTTAAAGGGAATACTTAAATTGATCATTATATATTTTATTTTTAACACATTTCGTTTTTTGCATCTGATCTGAGTATGTACATCTGAGTAAGCGTACGTATGTTCGTTTTTATGTTGCTTCATTTGGGTATTGTGTGTTTAAACGCTGTTTTTGTTTTTATGAATTATTACAAATAGTCAGATATTTAATTTTAATTCATTTTTCAGCATTGAATTACGCCTTTAATCATTGAATAATAATCAGTGAATTTTCATCCTGCTTTTCAAAGGGTAATCCGAGAGAGTGAAAAAAATGTCCAAGCCGGGGATCGAACCCGGACCCCTGGAATAGCCCTCCAATCCTCTGCCTTTGAGCTACGAGGTTGGTTGGTTGATTGATTTTATGACGGCCGATTATCTACACGAGGGAGGGGGATCGCCCTTCATGAGAGTCTTTCTAAGGGATCCTAACCCATATTTACGGCAAGGTTCGAAGAAAACCACGGAAAACTCCGAACGGTTAGGTCGACGAGTGTGACAGGGGTTTGAACCCAGCACTTCTCGTCTAACAGCTTTAAGAGCAGAACATCTCAGCCACTGGTGGGTATTGAGCTACGAGGACGATACACAGCCTGGCATCTCTCACTTCTATATGTCGGTAAGGTTGCAATCGCAGCCCAAGATGGAAAGTCATCATGAGCACGCAAACTTCTGCGACAAACAGGAGACGACATACAAAGCCCATCATACGACAACACATAGTTAATTTTAACACACTTTTCAGCAGTCAATTACGCCTGTAATCATTGAATAATAACCAGTGAATTTGTATCCTGCTTTTCAAAGGGTAAACCGACATAGTCAGAAAATGTCCAAGCCGGGGATCGAACCTGGATCCTTTGAATATCGCTCCAAACCTTTGAGACATGAGGACGATATCCATCCTGGAATATCTCACTTATATACGTCGACATATATACCGACATATATAAGCGAAAGATGCCAGGCTGTGTATCGTCCTCGTAGCTCATTGGAGTGCTATTCCAAGAGCCCGGTTTCGATCCTAGGCTTAGATATTTTTTCACTATGTCGGTTTACACTTTGAAAAGCAGGATAAAAATACATTGGTTATAAGTCAGATATTAGCCATCAGAAATCTTCCAAGTTTTTAATAGAGCTTGATGAATTATTCTAAGATTGTTATTCAAAAAAAAATGATAGATATTCCTCCAACGTTTTTATGAGCTTTTGTGGTTACAAAAGTACCAGAAGTCTTATTTAAATTAATCTAATTTAGTTCAAAACTAATCTTCAACTCTTTCAAGAAATATGCATATTCACTCTAAGAAATAAATTTTACCATACAAAAATCAAAAACCATCAATATACTCTTAACATTTTCAAGTAAATGATTCTAAGAAGATAAATGTACCAGTAATGGCCCGAAAGCATGTTCAATCAGTTATAAAAAAATTATGAAACTCTGCCAAAACAATATGTTTCTATCATTGTCTGAACCTTTATACATCACATTTAATAAACATTGTTACCTATAATATTTTCCCTATTATAACTTCTCGTTTAAAAATATTTTTTATCATTTTCCTTTTGATTTACTATTCTAATGATGTATATATATATATATACACCATAGTCTAAGATTTTGGAATTTTCTAAAAAGTAAAAAGGAATAAAAAACTATTTTCTTTGAACTTCTGAAAGCTTTTAGTCTTTGTTTACATTTTTTTGTTATCTTACTTTGAATGGAAGATTTAATTGTCGATGCATCTTTAAATAGAACATTTTTTTTTAGTTATATGCGTTCTTCAGCTCATTATGGTAGTCGTAAGACATAAGATTCATATGATACATATAACGTAAATATTCAGATTTTTTCTTTACTTGATATAACTTACATATTCCTCTTTAATGCGAAATGAGAGTATTGCTAAAATATAGTATATTCTATTTAGTTTTATTAATATTAAAAAAGGATAATATTTATGTTTTATTTGCATTTTACGTTATTTTTTAAGAATAACTTGCCATATAATTTTCTTGGATAGATGCATTTATTTAACTTGTAATTTAATATAGTAATAAGAAAACTAATCTATCGAAGAAAACTATGTGACAAGTTATGCTCCAGTGAATAACGTAAAGATACCAATTTGATAAAATATTTAAAGAAATTACTTTGGAATTTTCTACCTATTGAAATGTTAATCGAAATAAAAATAATGTGCCATACTTTTGTAATATTCTCAATTCGCTTTAAACCATAATATGAGAATTTCATTGTAAATATAAGAAAAAATACCATATATTCGTTATAAGTATCATATACGTTTTCTATCGTCTGACTATCGCATACATTTAATTCAGGTGTCAGATAACTTTAAAATACCTAATCTTTGATTTGTTTTTATCTTACAAGCTATTTATTCAAAATGTTAAAGAATCATTTAATCAATACCTTTTTTACGACACTTTTCATATTTAAGATTTTTTTCATATTTAAGAAAATAAATATAGAGGAGAAGGTACAAATGCCGGCTGAGAGGCGTTCTGAGAACTGAGCACAGAGTACCTAGCGGCGATAAGCAGAGTTTGTACCTTTAATTGAGAGTCGAAAGGGACGAGTATTATGTCGCTGAAGTAAGACTCATTTACAAACAGTAAGAGCAAATGTGTCAACACGACGACATCTCGGATATCAACTGTTTTTGAGGTATGTATTTATATTAGTGTTCCAGACGCGATACGTATTTCAGTTATACGTTTAACCGATTTACGTATATACGTATAATACGTATATTTGAAATACGTATACATAAAATTATACGTTTAAACGTATCCGCTTACGTATAAGCGTATACCAGTTAAACGTATAATTCAAGTGTACGTATATTTCAAATATACGCATTTACTTTTAATATGAATGGAAGTCATCAGTCTTACGTCACTGAACGGAGAAAAAGCTAGAAATCGTGTCATTACCGTAGAAATCTGCATAATATGTTTCATACATAGGTTCTTGTTATTTTTCCCTACAAATATTTTAATTAATTTAAGTTACTTCTAATTTTTATTGAATTAAGTGATAAAATGTTATATAAATTTGCTAGAGCAATTTAAATTGTATTATATTTCTTAAATTTGCCATTATGGTTGTTATATGCCATTGTGAATGAAGGACTCTAGCGGGTGTTTCTCAATGTCTCTGATCCGCAGACCATCAGGACAAAAATGATCTTTTTTTCACACAATGAATGAAAACCGTTTAAACGTTTATACGTTTAACCACTGGGGTAAGATCCGTATATACGTTGTACCGTATATACCGTTTCGTATAATACGTATAACCGCCTTGGCCGTATCATACGTATCCAAAATGAGTACCCCGTATAATACGTATTATACGTATACTCGTATAAACGCTTAATAGGGAGCACTAGTTTTTATATATTTTTTAAATACTGATCGTATAATGGCATGAATTGTCGATTAAATTGTTTTGTAGACATTTAGCTCCCAAATGCCGCACGCACATTATTGATATTTTAGTATATGAATGAGAATACTGGTTTTAACTTAAACATAGCAGTGATTCTTCCTTGTATTCTTTCTTGTTGTCAGGATTGTTCAAGTTTGACGCCAACTTTAGCTGTCAATTCGATTATGGAAGATTAGCACTATAATTGACGAATCTTAGTAGAATGAACTGCATATGTTGAGTTACACTTTTTTCAGTTACTTTCGAATTACCCTGTATCTGAAAGCACAGTATTCTATAAAGTGTTCGTAAAGTCGTTTGGAGTTTCTCCAGATATTCTTTTTTAAATGGAAGCTTACATTTTCATCCATAGAAATGAAATCTACACTGATTGCGTGGCTATGAAGTCATTTTCTATATGATTTAATTCGTGACTTCAGTCGTGAAGTTTTATTTGAAAAGAGAAAAAAAATGACTTTGAAAAAAGGTTGCTATGTTTAATTTCCCCTTTATTATATCGTAGAAAATGTTACCATTGGATCTGAAGTATTAAAACTCTTATATAAAAGCAATAGCTCTGTAATGTAGCTGCAAACTTCATGTTTAACACAAAGTGTGCCGTGTTCCGGCTAATTCGTGAAACACCTATTTAGCCAGTGCATGCGCAATTTGATCTCATTTTTTCATCTGAACTGAAGAGAAATAATTGTTTTGTTGATATGTAGATTCTTAGATTTGTTGTGTCGATGACTGGTGCTAATGCTTTTTTTATGTGTTTTTTATGTTATTAAATGTTATTTTGTGCCATGAATGTGATTGATTTGTTTAGATTAGTATACACTAACCCACTCGTAAGGTGTTAGAATAGATTTCTCAAAATATATAGATCAAGTTGATTCGAATCGGAAAGAAATAGAACAGTGATTAAACATGCCGTATAACGGACAAATGTTTTTTAAAACATAAAAACAAGAATATGGTGACATCTATTAAAATTAATCTTGAAGAGAAAAAATACGCGAAGTCAAGTGTTACTTCGGTAGTCTTCTATTAATGCACCAAATGTCACGAATAGTTTTCAATGTAATATCTCACTAATAATACGATTTTAAAACGCAAACTTCCTTTTTCGAGTTTCAGTAGCTCAACCGTGCTAATAATCAAAGATGACAAAATGAGATTAGTTTTATCCAACTTTTATACGCGAGTTTTAGCATTCTTATAATTTTATACAACGCAGTACCGTCCATAGTGATATAGCGAATAGATTATAATTATATATATATATAGATTATAATATTATATAGATTATATATATATAGATATAATTATATGTCCATAGCGAACAGATATTTGTTACTAAAACAAGGAAGCACACTAAAGAAATTTCCTTATAATAAGTATTCCCTTATAACGAAACCCTTACTATATACTTGCAATTCATACAAAGACGAATCTATTGTGAATTTTGTTAAAATATCTTCACTATTGTTAAAGTTATGAACGAAAACTTGACTTCGGATTGGAGTGAGACGCCCTGTATTTTTGACTATATAAATGCAATTGTCAAAAATCTTGTATATATATATATATATATATACAAGGTGATCCTGAATGAATGGTTCAAACTTTAATGGTTGGTACAGGACACTTTAACAAACAATTTTTGTATGAGAAACTAGAGTCGTAATTGCATTTATATAGTCAAAAATACAGGGCGTCTCACTCCAATCCGAAGTCAAGTTTTCGTTCATAACTTTAACAATAGTGAAGATATTTTAACAAAATTCACAATAGATTCGTCTTTGTATGAATTGCAAGTATATAGTAAGGGTTTCGTTATAAGGGAATACTTATTATAAGGAAATTTCTTTAGTGTGCTTCCTTGTTTTAGTAACAAATATCTGTTCGCTATGGACATATAATTATATCTATATATATATAATCTATATAATATTATAATCTATATATATATATAATTATAATCTATTCGCTATATCACTATGGACGGTACTGCGTTGTATAAAATTATAAGAATGCTAAAACTCGCGTATAAAAGTTGGATAAAACTAATCTCATTTTGTCATCTTTGATTATTAGCACGGTTGAGCTACTGAAACTCGAAAAAGGAAGTTTGCGTTTTTATATATATATATATATATATATATATATATATATATATATATATATATATATAACTTTAAGTAAAATTTAACCATTGAAACATAAGATATATATATATATATATATATATATATATATATATATATTTATATATATATATATATATATATATATGTAGGATTTCAGTTTGAACACTTCACGTAAATGATCATCAAATGAACCGACGCTCTAGTGATCCATGATTTAAATGCGCGAGTTGTAAATATTTTGGATCGCGAGATTTGACAAAGAGCCAGTCTTCTAATTTTGGTTATGAAGCAAGTATATAAAATGAATATAGCCGGTAAAGGCGCTATTAGCCTAGTTGAATTATTGTAAGGTAAATATATTGTATAAGTTTGACCAAAAGTGTATTAGTTGAAAAGAAATTACACGTAAAGTATTGTAGAATTATATTTTTAGAACTGTATTAAAGTTCGTATTTTGTTGTTCATCGGTTATTTGTTCATATAATTCCAGTAAAGCGACTATTTACATATGATTAACTTACATTTATTATATACCTATTCCTTCTAGAATGATAAGAATTTGAATAAGCATCTCGTCCACTATAAGCTCCTTTAAATCCATGATGAGAATTATTCTTATGTGATGGTTGCGAATATCTTTGTTCATTATCACTAGCCTTGGAAAATTTGGATTATACCTCGCTTTTGAATTAGGTGAAGTATTTTCTGTTATGTTTTGAGGTATCAAAGAATTTTCAGTCTCAAAGTTTTCAGGAATCTCAGATTTATTTTGGTAAGAATTCTCGGAACTCTGTTTCCCATATCCATATTTATTGTAATTTCCATGGTTAAATGACTGTTTAAAATATCTCTGGTTATATCTATTATTGCTTCTGTTATCAAATGGTTTATTAAAATTTCTGTTATTTCTCTTCTGATCAAAATTCCTACTGCGATCTTTCACATAGTCTTTTCTACCATGTGCAGGACTACTTCTTTCATAATTTTCTTCTGGAGATGGATAGTCAACATTCCATTCATCGGATAATCCAGTATCGTTTTATTCGGCTTATATGGTTTTATTAATTTTCTTATTTTTTCTCTGTTTGCTAAATTTGTAATATGAGTCAAATTCACCCCGTCATTTACGCAGTTGATATTAACCATATCTTCCCAACCTCGATTATCGTTGTTTATACTTGTTTCAGCAATTTTTGTCGGTACTTCGTTAATTTTAATGTATCCTACTCGTACTGTGTTGCCTCTTATTATTCTAACGCCTTCTTCTGTTACTTTTAACGTCATGCTTTCTACTGCTTTTCTACCTATTATTAAATCGCAGTCCGTCTCTTGTACCACGTAAAATTTATCATGGATTTCTATATCGTCCACGTAGACTTTATGCCAGAAAAAACCCGTTGGCTTAATTTCTTTTTCACCTATGCCCGATACAGATATATTGTCGCTGGTTAGTTTTGGCGCGTTTATTGCAGTATGATATCTTGAATTGGAGATTGAAATATCACTCCCTGTATCGATTATTACGTTTGTTATTATTCCGTGAATATCTAAGATTCTTCCTTTTTCCCCATTTAACATGCCCATATTAACTATTTTTCTTTGCGTGTTTTGGATCTCATCTTGGTAATTTGTTTCTCGCGAATTTTGATTACGTTGCTGGTAAAAATTTGAATATTCCCGTTATGTATTACTCGCCATGGCACATTTCGCACATACGTGACCAGGGTTGCCACACATAAAACAGATTATATGCAACTCTTTGCTTCCTTGATTCACACTGTGCCTATTATCAACTTGGCGTCTTTTCGAATTGGCGTAGTCAGCCACTCTCGATCTTCTGTCATCAAAATCGCCGCTTGTATCCCTAACTGATTGTTTATTGTAAACCCTTCGTGCTGTTTTGTAATTATCTAATTTATTAACTAAATCAACAATTTTCTTTATTAATAATAATTCCTCTATGAAATGTGTCTCTGTTTTTGCAGGTAAATTATTCCTGATTTGATTAACTAAGATTAATTCCGCTAGATCTTCAAAGTTATCTACTTGAAGGCCTTCAATCCATTGTTGAAAAGACACCTTGATCTCATAAGCGAAATCTCCCCAATTGGCTGATGGCTCCTTTTTAGATGAGAAAAATTTCAGCCTAAACTCTTCTGGCAATAGTTTGTAGCGTTTTAAGGAGAATATTTTTTATGTAATCATAATCGTGAATTCAGGGTTCGTTTTCCCTCGTTATTATATTGATCACATTTAACGGCATTAGATTAATTAAATAATTTACCCATTCTTTTTTATCAATGCCCGTTTGTGCCATTTGCCTTTCATACATAGCTAAATATAAACTAATATCATTTGAACTTTCGTATTTAGCTAATAATCTAAGCAATTCAAATTGCTTAACTGGATTCGTCCTTGGGTTTTCATCAATGTGTTCTCTTGAATTTTCTTGTATCTGCGCTTTCTTAATTTCGAAATCTCTTTCGCTTTCGCGGTCTTTTTGCTACAATTCTACTTTCCATTTTCTCTCTTCCATTTCCATTTCTATTTTCAATTTCCTTTCTTCAATGTCTGCTTGTAATTTTTTCTCTTCAAGTTCTGCTTGTAATTTCTTCTCTTCAAGTTCTGCTTGTAATTCCTTCTCTTCAAGTTCTGCTTGTAATTTCTTCTCTTCAAGTTCTGCTTGTAATTTTTTCGCTTCTCTTTCTCTTTCTTCTTCTGTTTTCTCTTTTCTAGCTGCTATCACTACTTCCAATCGATCTTTTATAAAATCTTCTTCATAACTCTCCCAACTCTTGATTAGCTTCATTAGGACGGGAATTGTCGGTTTTTCTGGTGCTTCAATTCCGCATTCTTCGCAGAGGTTTATTAGATCAATTCTCTTAGCTTTAGTTAGAGTTCCCATGTTTATCTTTCAAAATTTGTACTTGAAGTAATACGATTACGGTTTCACCTTACTAATTCGTAACCCAACTTTGGATACTGGCGTTTTACAACACTTTCGGTTTGGTTTCCATTTCACTACTAGTGGCTTTTACTTTTAATATCCTTGGCATCCGAGCCCCCATAAATTTAAGTTAGTCATATGTAAATAGTCGCTTTACTGGAAATATATGAACAAATAACCGATGAACAACAAAATACGAACTTTAATACAGTTCTAAAAATATAATTCTACAATACTTTACGTGTAATTTCTTTTCAACTAATACACTTTTGGACAAACTTATACAATATATTTACCTTACAATAATTCAACTAGGCCTAATAGCGCCTTTACCGGCTATATTCATTTTATATACTTGCTTCATAACAAATATTAGAAGACTGGCTCTTTGCCAAATCTCGCGATCCAAAATATTTACAACTCGCGCATTTAAATCATGGATCACTAGAGTGTCGGTTCATTTGATGATCATTTACCTGAAGTGTTCAAACTGAAATCCTACATATATATATGAATATATATATTAACATATCAAAATCCATTGCAATGCAAATAATATTCGGTGCATAAACCATTCAAATTAATCACATTTTAGCAATTTTACGCATTTTTCTGAGTTAAATACAAGCAAGAACGAAAAATCATGCGTCAAGCCTAGATTATGTAACACTTTCCAACGCTTCCAAAATAATTTTACAAATCATTACCGTTTAATAAGCTGACAGATAACATCTAATTAAAAAATGTGGAAAACGCATAACATATTTAAAAACGTAATTTCAAGAATTTCCAACATATATTTCCAACATATACAACAGTCGCAAAAATCTCCAAATACTTTTATTCAGCCCTGTATATGATCTATAGATTTGTATATATACTACATAGGATGCTAAATTTTAGTTTAGTTATGAAACGCGTAGCACAGTTTAAAATTCTCCTTCTGGAGTTTCTGTCAATAAACGGAAATGTGCTCGCGAATTTTTGTGTTTCCCTGTATATGATCTACAGAATTTATACACACCAAGTTATAGACAAAAAGTGAGTTAAATTTAAAATCGCGTTCAGCAACTTAAAACGCACTTCCAGGAATTATTGTTAACAGACAGTAGAGAATTCTTTTGGGTCCCTGTAAATGAAGGATGACTGCTATACCCACAATATTCTGTAGTAAGCCTCTTGTAATGCACCTTAGTGATATATATAAATTTCAATGCGTTTAAAATAGAGAAACATTATTTAATTCTTCCGCAAACGATTTTTCTACATAGACGTAATGTAACGGAATTCTTTTGACTGTCCCTGTAAAGTAACTATAAGTGCTATGCACACCCTGTTCCATATTAAGCTTCTTGTAATGCACCTTAGTGATATATATCAATTACAATGTGTTTGAAATTGTGTGACATCATTAAAGTAAACCGCAAATGATTTTTCCCCATAGATAGTAATGTAACGGAATTCTTTTGAGTGTCCCTGTGAAAAAACTATAAGTGCTACACACTTCAGTTGAAATAGGGAACATGCTACAGATAACGACAATTACATATAAAAATTGCAGGGCAATCCGTGCATATTTTCGGAAGTTAGAGCACAGACAGACGGCAGACGGCCAAACAGCCAGACAAAGCCGTGTCATAAACACTTTTCAACTAAGTTGGAAAGTGTTAAAAATACTTTTAAAAATTCAAAATTTAGACTTACAAGAGTGTCATTTAATTTTATTCTGTATGAATTAAATATTTTCATTTTAGTTTTCTTTTAATAAACTTTGTCTAACGTAAAATATGTGAAAAAATATATAATTATAATAAAATAAATATAACTTTAAGAAAAAATAATGAACTGACATGCATTACATTCGATACTTGAAACTGATTTATAACTTAATTACATTTCGTTTTTTTAAAAACTTTATTTTAGAACAAGTCACATTATATTTCGATGGTTTGCGTAAGTTAATTAAACATAAAATATTTTTTCTTTTAATATTTTTTATGTATAAATTGAATGTTCTTTGTTAAAATTTTTAACTACTTCTTAAGTAAAAATAGTTGTGGGTGTTTTCTTGCATTTCATGAACTAAAGAATTATTTTTAATTTTTTCTTTACATATTCTTTTCGACAGAGATTGAAGTTTTAATTAGTTTTGTAACTTTCACTTTTATTTTCCGGTTTCTGTATCGAACAAAATAGAGACTTTATTTCTGCATATATTGATAACAAGAACTTTTCTTTTTCAAATTTAATTTTGATATTTTAGAAAGTTGTAATTTTTTCTTCACAAATATACACTATACTGTTAAAAGTACAAAATTGTTAGTTTCTAAATATTTTTCTCATATAAATAACATTTAGAATCATTCGCCAAATAAATGTATAAATTCTATTGGAATGTACAGCTGCTATACATTCTTCAGTAAAGCAATACACCTAGAAGTGATAATATATATTTTTCTATTTCAAAACAAAATCCCTTACCATAATATAAAGGCATTCAGTAAAATTTTTTCTCTAGTTCCTACTCTATTCCATGTCATATTATTACTATCAAGAACCATTCTAAGAGAAGATAAAAAAAAATGTGTACGATATTTTGTTTTTGTTTTCTGTATTATTTATTTAAGCTAAGCGTGTAAGATATATACAGAAAAATTCAATTAAATATAGTAGTACAATCATCCGGCTTTGCCCTTGTTAACAAGTGGAGCCGGGTAAAAAAAAATAAAAATGCAAAAATAAATGCGAACGAAATAATGGAGCCCTATTCATTCGCGTTTATAAATCGGTAAAAGACAATGATAAATATCGACGTTAGATTGGTGCAGTCATAGTAAAAACCCTGAGCTTTATAAATGAGAATGCTGGTTTTCTTTGACGCGTGTAACAGAAAAATATGTATGATTTTACTGACAATACGTTGAAAATTCTAAAAAATGCAACTAAATGGCGTCAATTTAGTAAAAGGCTATTTCTTTATGGCATGATTAGTTTCCGTACACACACAGCATAAGGAAACTATTGTAATTATGATATAAACGCGATAATTGAAATGTTGGTATAGTTTTATATTTTGAGGTTCCTTGAATCATTTCTGCTATTTTTAAACGTTTTTATGTCCCAAAGTTCGTACTTTGGTAGATTTTGGATGATGTCTCTATGTATGTATATGTGTCAGTGAACACGATAGTGCCCAAACTATGCTTTCGATTGAGCTCACATTTGTTGATTATGTTACAGACCACTGTTGCAAGAACTGTATACATTTTCGAAGAAACCAGCTAGATAGTTTGTTATCTAATCTTTTTTTCAACAGTTCTGTGGCGATAACTGATAAAACTTTTCTCTTATAAGCCACTGGAGAAAAGTTTAAATCTTCGGAAAAGAATGATTGTAAATAATCTTTTCGAAGATCTAAGGACAAGAAGTAAGGAACCAAGTTTATTTAAATCAAAATTAATAGAAATACACAGTTTAAAAACATATACAAATGATAAATAGTAAAATATGGATATATTTTAATTTGTGATACACTTTAACATGGAAATATGAATAGGTTCTACGACTTTTTGTTAAATTTGTAAGTCAATATCCTAATAAATACACTTTTTTCAATTACTTCTGTCAATCGATCTGTCAACAGTGCCGTAAGTTTAGATACAGATTCATTTTTTCTCATTACTCCATGCAATCTTGAGGCTATTGATGAGTTCACGTTTGTTTTGATATTGTCGAAAATCTTTATAAGAAGATTGAACTAAAATACTCCAAATATTATCCATTGTATTCCCGTCAGGACTCTTGGAAGGTCTCTCAAGAACGTGGACGACATTAGCTTCAAACCACGATTTTGTTAACCTGAGAAACAGGATATTGGCGTTGTCATTGAAATTCACACTCTCCAGATGTAACAAGTGGTGCAAATGTTCCCCCAATATGTCTTGATACTTTTCCGTTCATTTTATAATCAAATACGACAATGAGTTGGACTCCACCTGCTGCAAATGCTTCCTATAACATAAGAGACCCACCTCTAAATTGATGTTTTGAGTAGTAAGACTTTACTTTCCCAGTATCATGCCAGTACTTTGTAAACACAGCAGGTCCATCCTAATTAAATTTCTTCTCGTCCGAAAAGACACTTCTTTCAATTAAACTCCAAATGAACCACAATTTTTTTCGCAAAGTTTATGATGATAAAGGATGGCAAGGTCTCGATTTTTCATAATTTGCCCTTCCATCTGAACATAAAACATTGCGGCCAGTTTGACTGTTGCGACTGAATCATTAACTATTTGAGACGAAGTCGTTGTTTTCTCATCTGCCAATCGAAATACAGCTGATTTTTAGCGTCTTAAAGTAAGCAAGGTATATCTGTGCGCTTGGCTGTTCCATAATTTGAAGGATTATTTTAAAAAACGTATACACAACAGTTTTTGACCGACATATAGATCTTGCAACAGCAGCACCACAGGATACTTTCCCTAAGATTTCGTGCAAAGCATTTTTCTACATTCTACGTCAAACAAATGCCTATGTTTTGGTATTCTTAGCATCAACAAAAAATTGTTCAATGCTTGCGAAAAGCTTACATTTACTCGATCTTTAAGGTTTGAAGCATGTGCAGAATCATATAATTTGCATATGAGTCAAAAAACAGTCGCAACATTATACTTTTTTCAATATAAAATTCTTCAAAATATAAACATGTTAATTTTTTGTCTCTGTTTTAACCATTATTTTTTTAATGCTATCGCCTAACGGTTCACAATTGAGTGGCATTTTTATTACAGTAATTGTTTTGCATTTGTAAAAATTGCATAACCAAAACATGGGCTTTTTCATTTGCCCTTAAACTTTTTTTCGAGGGTTTTATCTCAATTAAATAATCTTAAATGTTCACCTTCATCTTCTGCCGATAGAACAACTATATTTCACCAGAACATGTCATCATTCAGTTAAATCTATTTATAATATATATATATATATATATATATATATATATTTTACCACAACAAAATATTTATCTGTTATAGTTATATGTTATATTTATATTTAAAATATGTTTATTCCGATTTTGTTGAAAAATAAAGAAACAAATATCTACATTAAAAAAAAAATCAAAGGAAATAGTTTTGAAAAATATGCTAAAATATGTTTAAATGATCTCCTTTAAGTAAAAAAAAAATGTTGTAAATTTTGAAACACTTGCAACTAGTTGCTCACAGGATTGCTCAAGTTTTACGCTAACTTTCGCTGTCAATTAGATTACGGAAGATTAGCTCTATAATTGATGAATTTTAGTAGAATGAACTGCATTGTATTGAGTTACACTTTTTTCAGTTACTTTTGAGTTACCCAGTATCTGAATGCACAGTATTCTATAAACTGTTCTTAAAGTCGATTGGAGTTTCTCCAGATTTTTCTTTTTAACCCACTGAGTGTCCAACAAAGGGGCAAGATTGTGATTTTGTATTCTCGGTATTTTATTTTAAATGCTAAAAATGTTGATTATTCCAAAATTATATAAACAACTTAATTACGTATATGAATGTAATCCTTGATAGTATTAATCATTACTCAATCTATAACAATAACATTATATCCGTAGAATTAAAGTAATTTAAATAATGCTTGTATTGCAGTGAGACATGAAGTTTAGTGAACGTATTTACACGCTCGAGTCAGTGAGAGGGTTAAATAATAGCTTATATTTCCATCCATAAAAATTAAATCTAGAGTGAATGCATGGCTATGGTGCCATTTTCTAGATGCTTTCATTCGTGACATCAGTCATAAAGTTTTATTTGAAAAGAGAAAGAAATGACTAAAAAATGGTTACTATGTTTAATTTACCATTTAATATATAGCTTAGAAAATGTTACCACTGTATCTAAAGTATTAAAACGCTTAGGTAAAAGCAATAACTCTGAAATGTAGCTGCAGTACATAAACGAAATATGAAAAAAAACATGGCAACCGTTAGTAGCACTACTAACATACGATTCTTGCTCTAAAAATAAAATAAAAAATCATTTAAAAATTGAAAAACAATTTAACTGTAAATTTAGCTTTCAGTATGTCCTTTCAGTATGTATAGCTTCCTGTCCGACCACAGCTCAAGATATTTTACAGGGATGCAGTCAAGTATAAATTCATTTAACAGTTATCAAAATAATATTATTTAGAAAGCTTTTTCTAGATAAATATATACAACTTAGGTTAAGGGAAAATACATTTCTCAAAGTGTTTAATTTTTATTTAATTTAATAGGAATGCAGTATAAATATTTTTAAATTATGCATTTATTTTCTGTTGTCCATTAAGCTGAAAGGTTAGTGTTCTGGCCACAAATGTTTAGATCAATTGCAAAATTCACTTCTTTGAACCTGCGAATATCGAATACAGTAGCTGTTAAGATCTTTAGGAATTTTGATGCATTAAAATACAAAGTAGTCTACATTATTTTCAAAAGCACCCCATCAATACATATTGCTTTAGGCAGTATATACAAACATGCTATTGCGTAGCAGAAACGAAAAAATAAACACAAACATCCAAAGTGGAAACATTGGCAAACATTACACCATAATCAACTGTAATTTAAAATATTAAAACGTGAAATAAACAGTAAAGTTGAATTTAATTAAAGTACATCACAAATATTAATTTTTCTATTCAATACATTTTAACCTTTATGTTTCAACATTTTAAATTATTTTTATTGCAATCTATTATCTATTATTAACTTTAAATCCTTGTAAATTAATGCCTATGTAAGAACAATATTTATTACATACGGTTAATGTCTCATTCTAGGCTTTTTCTCATAAATGCGAAGAAAAGATATTTTGAGAAATATCCTTTAATTTGTAAAGGATTATATTTAACATAAGGAAATATAAATTAATTATGCTTTTTCAACAATATTCAAATTAGATAAAACTTAATGTTTTTTAATGAAAATTCCATTTCAATTACGTTTTCCAATGACTTGAATTATGCTATTAAGTAAAGCATATCAGGATTATTATGCAATATTAGATATTATTCAAGTTATGTAATTATCAAAAGTGTTTGTGCATTTAAGTTATTTTAAACTATTCTACATTAGCACAATTGAAAAATGTTCTTTTGATATTTCGCTATAAATTCTAAACAATTAACTTAATTAAAGAATTATTATAATAACACACTTATTTTCCCCATTAATGACGCATAATTACCACACAGAGCATGTATCTGTTTAATTATAAAATAGGCTATTTATTTTTATTTATATTTGTTTAAAAGGATCTCCAATGATAATTTCACAAAACTAATAAAAATACAGGAATAATTGTTTAATTTGAATTAACAAAGACATTAAATAATTTCTTTCATATTGAGATTTCCTTCTGTTCATTAATTGCCTTTGTCGTTCAGTTTTTTTTAATGATCTTATTTGGAAAAATTTCGAAGGTGTTTTGATGAAATGTTTTGTTTAGTTTCTGTGTATATCTCTATATTTATTAAATGGCTTTATTTGGCTAATTTTTTATTGATTTTCACTGACATCGAAAAAATCATTAGGCATAAAATTGTTTTTTAGGGTTCCGTACTTAAAAAGTAAAAAAGTAACCATTATAAGATCACTCATGTGTCTGTCTGTCCGTCTGTCAGAGCTCTTTTCTCGTAAACTATAGGACGTGGAAAGTTTAAACTTGGGAAAATTATAAAGCCTTTTTACCAACATATTTTCAGATTATTGGGTATTCACAAATATGTTTAGGAAAAATATAGGGCCCTAATTAAGTTACTTGAAAGATTTTTTTTTCTTTTGTATATCGTGTGGGGTATTTTTTGAAAGAACTCGTAATGCCGAACTCAAAAATATATTTGCTTTAATTTTAGGTATTATATTTTCATAGATATCGTCGAAAATGCACTGAAAAAACATGTCCCCCCCCCTCTATTTCCGAATCTACTAAAACTAAAATTATGCAAAAATTAGAGGTAGCAGAAGTGTATTTAAACCTTGCAGGAAAATTATAGAGATTTTTCTTGGTATATCGTTTATGAGAAAAAACGCATTTTTTCGTTACACACAAACTTTACTTTTCGGGTGGTCAGCAGGTAAGTTTCACGGGCGCTCAAGGTATCTACCGACGCAGAATCACCCAAGGATATTTGATAATGATTTTCGAAAACATTGTCGATAAATAATCGAACTAATTATGTTAATTGAAAGAAAAAAAAATATTTTTATATATCATGTAGGTAGGGTATCGTTTGAAGGATCCCGTAACTTCTAACTCAAAAATATGTTTGTTTTAATTTTAGGTATTATATTTTCAGGGATATCGTCAAAAGTACAGGAAAAATATGTCCCACCCTTCCTATTTCCGAATTACTAAAACTAAATTTATGAAAAAGTTAGGGGTAGTAGGAATTTATTAATTAATAAATAATAATTCATAAATTCAATGTACGGAATCTTTGAGCGCAAGGGACTGATTTATGTTAATACTAGCTGTTACCCGTGACTTCGTTCACGCAACATTAAAAGAAAAATAAATACATTAATTAAGCAAAATATTTTACTCACAATAATTAAAAACGTTAATAATTAACTAACTATTTATCATATTTCATAGAAGACAATACGGTATTTATTATTATAGGGACCTTGACATAGCTCAGTCTTAAAAAAGTGAAATTTTGTGCCAAATAATCGCAGAAATGAAATTGCAACCAGTGCAGAAAGGAGGGCCTAATAAAATCGTGGAAATAGACGAATTGGGTAAAAACAAATGTCAATATTACCTGATAAACAATTTTACTTTTAACGCCTTTGTGAAACGTTTAAACAGCCATCTTCCAAAAAAAAAAAAAAAAAAAAAACATTAATTAGAAATAGTATATGCTTTTTCTTTAAATTAAATTCTGCCTCCTTGGTTTAATATATAGTTGAAACAAATCTTGTTTTCTAAATGACAGTATATTGGCAGGCAATTTTTGTTCTCCAGAATAAATTGATTCATGATGTTTGAATATGTGAAAATATGTTTGTATTTTTCGGATAATTTACTGAAATCAAGATTTTGTTTTCACCATCTATTCAAAGTGAAAATAAATTCTGTTTTTCAGTTTTAATGACAGTTTAACTGATCTGTTTTATTTCTCCTTTTTTATACACAAATATGGAGTAAGTTACTTTCAGTTTTTAGAGAAACTTCGTTAAAAAAAATGGCATTTAATTTAATTTTTTTAATTCTGAGAGTTTGTCTGACATCCTCGGATCAATTATAACCGTAATCGCTAAACCGGTAGTAAATCGCGTTGCGTTCGATAGTCTAGGAGTGGTTGCGAAATACAAACACACGGTCAGATTTTAATATAATAGATTCGTGTTCATTTTCCTTTTCTTAAAATTATGATGTGATTTTTAGCAGAAAACTCGGATACTCATGCGGAACAAAATAACGAAATAACGGATACTCATGCTTAATAATCAGTATTGATAACAAAACATTTAAATTTTTCGTTATAAATATGGCGTGAAACTCATCTACTTTCTATACTTATTGATCCTTGTATTATTAATGTAAGGAATTTATTCACACTCAATTTAAAACATATTGGAAAACTCCCGTTTTATTTCAAATAAGACGTCTCCTTTTTACCCAGAGAAATCCCTTTTTAATGACATAATTCTTGTTAATTTTCTTTTCCAGGCAATTAATTTCAATACTGGCATAGGGAAAATTATGTTACTTTAACGAAATAATATTAAAACTTTAGGTTTTATCAACAAAAATGGAACTATTAACATTCCTCATTCTTTTTAGGTAATCGAGTTATTTCTTTTAGTTTTAAGAATGAAAAATAACTATTTCTCGCCATCCATGACATCATTTACGAAATGGATAATTTTGCGGAGCATATTATTGACATTTGCTAACCATTTTCTTCTGAAACTTCTTTTTACTTAAAAAAAAAAAAAAATACGGTATAGTTATATTAGCTGTGCGCAGACGGTAAAACGGCAAGCAAGTATTGTTACCATACAAAAGAAAAAAAAAAGAAAAAAAAAGAAGAAAAAACCCAAGATCATTTTATTTCACCAATCAAAGCATATCCGCTTTATTTTCGATGTATTACGTCATATTCGCCTGTTTCCTATGGTTACGCATATTGAAACCTTGTATTATTATCAAAAACTAAAAAAGTACGTCTTATTTCTAATAATTTTATTTAATCTTCTTCTTAATTCTTTAATTTTTTTAATTTCATTTTCATTTTTCCCGTGAAAATTTTTCAATTGAAACAAAATTGTTAAGTAAAAATCATTTTTTCGGGTTTTGAATTAGTTTTGGCAACGGTAAGGTATTAGCAACGGTAAAGTAAATTTAACCATTTTAAAATGCTATACGAAGAAATGTCCATTTATTCTCAATGAAAATAACGAAATTTTGAATTTTTAAGAAAATTATTTGAATAAAATAAACAAAACCCAGCCTATGTTCAAATGAGGGTTATAATCAGCCTATATGCAAAGGTACAGGATCATTAAATGCTCCATTTTGACGCTGGCTTCAGCCTAACATTTGCACACAATGAGATTTATAATATTATTAGGATAAGTAAGATATGATTTTTTAAAGTTATTAATTTAAAAAGAAAGGAGGAAAACTAATATGTATTTCAAATATTATTGCGATTATATTCAAGTGATAATATACTATTACATTCATAACTCGTATCTAAGATATACAGTATATACCTTATACGAGCTATCAGAATAGTAGAAGTTCCCAATTATATTTTTCTCTCTCTACGTATATATATATACTTTATCTTAAATTTTATTATAAAATTGCGATCATTCCAAACGCGTCATATATTTTTTAGGGTTTCGTTCATCTCACGAAACCTTAATACTCCCGGTTCGTTGTCTGTCTGTCACAGAGCCTGTTCTCAGAAACTACATAACTTACAAGCATGGAATTTTGTGTACTAAAATTGGAAAAAATCGTATTATTTTAATATATAGAGATTAAACACCTAACAGCCTTTTCTTATTAAATTTAAACATTTTTCGCTGTAGCAGTTGCCAACAATTAAAAATCCACAATAAATTCTTTCTACAGTAATCAATTTTCTATCGAAAGATTTCCATGTGAAAAATGAAAATGAAATAAAAAGTTTCACCAATTAAAAAAAAAAAAAGATTAATATGACGTCATATTGGTAATAAAACGGAAATTATCAAATATTTCTCAATAATACAAGGAGTATGAGTATGTGTAAATACAGAAAGCAGCTTAATATGATGTTATTAGAGAATTCAAAAAACTGATAATCTGACGTCATATTGGAAGTTTAACGGATTTTTCAAATGTTTGAGAATAATACAAATTGAGTATCAATATGAGTAATAAAGAATAGTAAATATATGAGTTTCAGGAACGTATTGAATCATGATAAAAACAGGATTATGGAAATATTGGCATATTTTAAGATTTTGAAGGTCTCTATACAACATGTTTAGTTATAAAATTGATTTTTTTTTTAATTCCGCATTTAGTCTACATGACAGATATTATTATGACAGATTATAAGATAAGTTCAGATATTCGAAAAAACGAGAAAAATAGACCGGTAAATTTTTTCTTTATAAAAAACATGGTTTAAAAAAAAAAATTGGAAAATGAAATTTATTTGGATTCATTAAAGAAAGGATAAAGTGTTTTGAAAGGAATGTTAAACGTAACCCTTTGTGCGATCTTCGATCACACTTACCCATTGGTTTTTCATTGTTTTCCTTTTTAAAATTTTCCTTTTTAATTTTTTTCTTTTACATTGCTTTCAATGTATTTGAAATTCGGAACATTTTATTATTCCAGAAGTTATCAGTAAATTTCTCCAGCCTTTTTTGAAGAAATGAGTTACAGCCATTAGACTAATCCGTCAATCCCCGCAATTCGCTTTCTCATTGGCTACAGTCTTCGCATTTGTATCTCTACGTTTTAAATAATAAAATACCTTGCACTGTGCAGATAAGAACTTTTTACTTGTTTCTATTATCTCAAAATACACGGCTGCAGTTGTTGTGGAAATGCAATGCCATATTGTGCACAGCTTAATATATTTTTTGATTTTTCGCTAGTTTATTTTGCTGGCTCAATGCTACTTAACCCTCTACGAAAAATTTGTCAGATCATTAACACTGCCAATGCCTCGAGAAGAACGCTCCTATATATTGTTTCTATTTATTTATTAAATAAAAACTTGTTGCTTTAAATGACTGTTTTCTTAGGAGAAACTCTATTGTTTTGTTTCAGTCATTGTCTTGCGTAAATCTCTTATGTACGTCAACTGCCTACTATATATTTCTTTTATTTCATGGCCAAAGTTATGTCATCATATCAATTATATCCTAGGATGATAATATCTTAGATATTGGATCGCCAAGCATCAATATGATCAATATATCCTTAGTACCTGCATGATGTTGTCACATCGCATGTTATTTATTAGCTGTTATTGCCACTCATCAAAATGCCTCAATATAAACCAATTAAGAAAAGTATTTTGGAGAACATAAAGAAGAAAGTGTTAATCAGTCTCTAAAAATATTAAATAAATTTAAACTGGTTATACATTACTTCGTAAAAATAAACAAAAAATTAATTGCCATATTATTAAATTATTTCATTGTTAAAATGCTTTTTTAAAACAAAATAATGGTTTTAAATAAACTTTAATTTTTTTTAATACTTTGATTTATATGTATTTTAGTATTCAATTTGGGAACGGTTTTCATTTTTAGAAGAAATTTTGGTTGCTTTGAATTTTTAGATTTGAATGTCAAACTGAATTTTCGATTATTTTCCGCAACTCAAGCTAATTTAAGATTTTATTAAGATTCAATAACGATTTTATTATCAGAAATATTATCGCATCAACCATATTTTATAATAGACATTTTCACACAAATTATCAGTAGAAAGAAGATAATAAAATATTAAAGTAACTTGTTAATATATTTTTAAAGAAGGATTCAACATCTATATAAATTTTATGAAGAGAAACGAATATTTTTTTCGAATATACTTTCCGGCATTTCGTTTAATTTTCAATTTGATACATAAAAGAACGGAGAGGTATGCTTTTATCCATTTTACTTTTCTGTAACAGTTGTAGAGCTTTAGTTTCAATTACCATTTTGATATCGCAATGTTTAAAACTTTAATGAATTGTGGTTTTCTGAAATAGTTTATTAGAACTGGGGTAATTTCATTTTTACAAAAAATGTCATATACAACATTAAGTAACGTATGATATTTCTGTTAAATTGAATGTGTTCTATAAGTTATAGTATAATACAAAATATGAACACATTATAGTAAAACATATATCTATAAAGTTTCTTCTTCTATAATTAGACATAGTATCTAACATTTAATCAAAAAAGAAAATTCAGTAAAGACAATTTTGTATTAACATTCTGTTTCAGATATTCATAAGATAAATTATAACTTTTTTTTATTTCTTTTATAGATTGAAATTCCTGGTATCTCAGATTCACAAAAACTAACTGTCAAATGTAAGTAATCCCTGAAATATTTGAAAAAGAAAAAAAAAGCTGCTCTTGATTATAGAAAATATCTTTCAAATAAGAACCACATTATAATATTGAATTTAAAAATGGAATGTTCTGTTATTTAAATTTTTAAATAAATTAAGAGTTATAATTTCGAAAACATTAATATACATCTGAAATATGTCAGTTAATGATTTAAGAAGATATTCAAGAATTTAATTTCAAGCTCATAAAAGCTTTCCATTAATTAACTTTCCAAAAACAAATATTTAATAATTTGGATTTTCTCATGTCAAAGGATCAATAGAATTAAAGTATGTTTTTATCGATATGAATTAAATTGGAAGTCACAGGAAAACACAAAATTAAATTTTGATAATCAAATATCAGTCTATAACTCTCATTTGAAATTATAATGAATTTATTTAAAATGGAATGAAGATTCTTTTGTAAAATAAACTTATATGTGCTCTCATAATTTCTATTCTTCATTTTAATAATTTGAAAAAAAGTATTTTGAGCATATATATTTTCTAGGAATATTACATTTTTATCATTTGTGACATTTCAATAATTTCAAAATCGGCATACGCAATTGGATATAGAAATATTATTTGTTTCAGTCTAAAATTAAAACAATATTACTGCTAAGTCAGCATATGTCAACAATTTTTTAAAATTACATAAATATAGGTTGGAGAAACCATTTGTATTTAAAACTCATCTTTAAATATATTTTATAATATTTCAAACACGCATGAGACATAACACAAGGATGTACTATAAAAGACTAAGCACTATTAAATTGCCCATTTTTAGGTGCGTTCGTAATTATATAAATACGTAGCACCCATAGTCGTCGTCTTATCCGTCCGTCCGTCCGCATATAACAGCGCAAAAACCACCGAACCAAATGGTTTGAAATTTAAGATATATTATCTTTGCAGAATTTTGTTGAGACATTTAAAATTTTATGAAAATCGAATCAAAACTTTAGAACATTTTAATAAAAATATTTATTAAAAATTTTCAATTAAAAAAAATGGGGCTTTCTTGTTATAGGAGTTTCCGAGGTTTAATAGTCAAGCGACCGATATACTTATTTTATTACAGAAATTAATCTGTAGACGATATAATTCATTTCACAGAAATAAAAATTATCAAGATCTGAATATTTAAATAAATAGTTATAGTACGAACGCACCTCGTTTGTCGCGTTTGACGTGCAATTTCCAACTTGTTTATAATTACAATAGAATAATTTACAATAGGAATTACTCATTCTTTGTAATATAATATGTAAGGACTGCTAACTTCATTAAGTAGTCTCACGAGTCTTACTTTTCCACTGAAGGTGCAATTTAACGTCGTATTGTCACATTCAATTTTATACAGGGTGTCCGAAAAGTCTGGAAACGGTCAAATAACTCGAGAAATATACATCGGATTGAAAAACGGCAAAATGCATGTTCAATATTTTTGAAAAATCTATTTAGGGATATGAAAGTTGCCCCCCGCCCACTTTGAAATCTTAAATGATGACCCTCATTTTTATTGCAGATTCGGATTCTATAGGAAGAAATACGTAACTTTTGTATTGAACAATTTCATCGAAACATTGTAGATGGCGCTGTAATCGAATGCAATGCAGTGAGAATCGTTAACATTGCAATGTCTGGAAACGCTCGAATAACTCGAAAAATATACATCGTATTGAAAAACGGAAAAATGCAAGTTCAATAGTTTTGAAAATTTTTTTTAGGGATATCAAAGTTGCCATTTTTCTAAAATTGTAAACATGTATTTTTCCGTTTTTCAATCTGATGTATATTTCTCGAGTTATTGAAGCGTTTCCAGGCATTGCAATTGTAACGATTCTCACAGCATTGCACTCGATTACAGCGCCATCTAAAATGTTTCGAAGACAATGTTCAATATAAAAGTTACGTATTTTTTCCCATAGACTCCGAATCTGCAATAAAAAAGGGGGTCATCATTTAAGATTTCAAAGTTGGGGGGAGCAACTTTCATAACCTTAAATAATTTTTTCAAAAATATTGAACATGCATTTTGCCGTTTTTCAATCCGATGTATATTTCTTGAGTTATTTGACCATTTCCAGACTTTTCGGATACCCTGTATATGATTTCCTATAAAACACAAATGCCTAAAACTTTTACCACTAAGAGCTTAATGTAGCTTCTATGTAGCATAATGAATTCAATAGTCTACATCTGATATTTTATCTTTTTTTTAGATGTTTAATTTTGATAAAATTTTAAAATTGTGTTTTGAATTGTATACATTACGCACAAAACTGTAGCAAATCTATTTTTGGTAGAGTGTCCCAAATAATATTGATATTTATCTAAAATTAACTTACCTTGAACGTATACTTTAAATTCTCATTTTGCGCGAGATTAACTTAAATACGTAAGCGCAGCAAAATTCGAGAGACAGAAAGAGGCGCGACAGTTGTTTTTTCGCGGGTTTAGAGAGTATAATGAATCCATGATGTTATAATTTAAAAAGGGGTAGCGTGTAGCCTTTTCATATGGATGAATTTCAATATGTTACTTCGAAACAAATTTTATTTAAAATTTGTTCTCGAATTTCTTAATATTTACAACTCATTACAACAATTTTTTTCAGCTGGTTTCGTTTCAACTTGTAATCAATTTATAAATCAATAGAGTCCAGTCTTGTGCAGTAATTTGAAATCTTAACATCCAACCTGAGTATCTTTTTCACTCCTCACAAAAGGTTCAAACGACGGCCTTGCCGTTGCCTTCAGAGAAATCCTCTCTCTTTTTAAAATCTGTCAGCAAAACCTTTTCTTTCCCACTCAGTTGGGAATCCGTCCTGAGATGAGTGTCTTTCTACCAACACTCGTCTCCCTTCAAACTCTAACTCACCTCCCCTCGATTCCCTTTCTCGTCCCTTGGCTCCAACAAAAGTCTCTCCGTTCACCAATCAAAGAAGTTTCCGCTCACGTCATAGCATTCAGTTTTTCTGTGATTCGATCGGGATTCTTTTTTGGGAGGTCTTACTGAAATGCCAAATGTTCGCACGGGTAAAGTTCTCACGCTAAAGCGACCACACATGAAGCCGGCGAGATCAGAGAAATATTTTGCTGTCGAAACAGTTTCCGTTCACAGGATTGATCGAAGCTATTCTGTGCCTTTGCAGGTCGGCGACATTCTTGCAAGCTACCAGAAAAATATGACAGAAGTTTTCCAACACCTGGGAACTTCTATCCTTGATTATTTTGCATAATTAGCAGACTGTGGGAGATTTAATGAAATCGTTACAAGAGTTTCTTCGAAGCTTTTTCGAGGCATTCAGTTTCCACGATGACTGGCATGTTCGAACCCAGTGATATTTATACCGTACCTAATAAGATCTTTTGTACAGGTAACATCTTTTCTTGGATAATATCATCATAGTAATTCTAAGACTTCATAATGTACAGATTTGAAACTCCGATTGCCTCATATAGGGATGATTAAATGATCATTTTAATCACAACTCGCATGAGCATTTCTCCTGCTTGGTTGATACTGAATACGCAATAAAGCATTGAAACGCAAATTTCGACTGCTTACTTCTGGAGTACTCACATTTTGTCATAATATCTCAGTGATACAACCATTCGGCCTATTCCTGTGTGTTGATGCATGGAAATCCAACAAAAACAGATTTAATCAACGGTCTTTTAAGCTCCAATATCTGTATCACATGCATAAACATTTTAAATATATTTAATTTTTTAAACAATGAACATATTTTCTTTATCTTCTCCAAGATAATTTTCTAATTAGTTTTCATAATGTGAAATTTCAGTACATGGTTGAATAACATGCATAAGTTACACTCAATAAGTAAAGTGTATTTTAAAATGAAATTTATAAAAAAAACCTTATGATAAAGTAATTCAGAAATATTGATAGTTTTTCTGTTATGTGAATGTGTATTGATTTTATTAGTTTTTGAGGGATTTTAATGATTCCTTTTTTTTTAAAGTTAAATGTTTTTGTGAAATAGAAAAAAAATATGTATCTTAAATTCACCATTAATGAAAAAACCCACAAAATTAAAGTAGTGAATATAAATAAGCACAAATAAATAAATAGAATATTAATAATCACATCTGTATAAAAGAAAGCCCACATTCGTGGAACGTATGGATTCCCCTTTCTCATATTTAGCATAAAATGGAGCCTTGAATTATAAATTATTTTTATACTTTAATTATTTTTATTGTTTTAATGTAGTCATGTCATTTTTAGTCACAATAAATATAATTAAACATTTTTGAGAAGATATCTCTGTAATGTGAATCTAAGATAAAATGGACATTATTTTTCAAAAAGTCCAAACATTTTTTAAACAAATATGTTATAAGCTGTGTCACTTTAGATAAACCTGAATATAAACCGTGAAAATTTAGAATTTTGAGCTGAAATCATGTCAGCATACATAATAGATTTATATATCTACATTATGTCAAAAATATTCAATTTAAAAGATAAAATGCAGGTAACAGCTTAAAGGTTAATGAAATTTCACAACTGATTGTACCATAAAAATTAGAACTCACTTTTCATTTTTTAATCCTAGACTAGAGACATATATTTTACATATAATTAGCTACTAATTTGCAAATAATCTAATTTTGCTTTTCAACAACTAATTAGTTTTTAAAATGTAAACACCAAATTTCACGAACAAGAAAACGATTACAGGAAAAAGTCTATGTAAGAAATGGAAGATCCTAATTAATTTCTCGTATTTATTTTTGATCTACAAAAATGAGATTAATCAACAGATTATTTTAAAATTTTAAACAATCGTCTAGTTAAATAAAACTTAATATTTGCTTCAAATATTTCAGGCAGTTTTTTAATCTTTCATCTGATCATCTTATCATATGTTGTATATTAATTTTTTTAATAACTTGGGACTCAATAATATACGCAATTATATTAATTATTTTGCTGCTTTGTTTAAAATTCTTTTTAATTTTTACTGAAAGACATTCTATATTATTTGAAAAAAGACAAATATACAGGATGTCATCTAATGTCTTTTACTTTCTCCTGTCTATCCTCATTAATTTCAAAACGGCTACGGCCATACGCATGGGCGTGGTGTCTAGGTATAATAAAGTGGTTATGGACAACGTGGCTATGGGAAATCTTGAGAAAAGCTTACATCGCAATCTAGCAGCAAATTGTGGAATTAGTGTTCCTATCTCGAAAAGGTTACGAGATACAAGAAAGAAATCAAATATAAACTTATAGAGCGTCTGTAATTTAGCATAAAATAACACCGTACACATAAAAATAACTTTATTGGACGCTTTTAAATGTAATGTTTTATATCCAATCACAAAGCTTAATATACCAATAACTATGTACAGAAGTATTGCATAACTTATCAGACGCAGATTTACCAATAAAAATTAACACATGTAAGCAATGTAGAGTTTTTCAATAGAAATATCAAGTTAAGTATGCTCAATGTGTCCACCATCGACAGCAATGCACGTGTAATGCCATGCATACTTTCAATGATAGACACGCTGTGCATACGTAACATAATTTTCTTATTAAAGTAAAATATAAAGTCCGTCCCAACAAAAAGACAAAACTCATACATTAAAATCACCATATGGCTCAATAAAAACAAAACAAAAATAGCCATTCGATTGAAAATTGTGCCTTCTTTCAATTTATGTTAAAAAAAAACTTAGGTGGTTGTCTTTATATGAAAATTGTACCAAACTTTAAAAATTGCCAGTACGAATACCGAATTTTGACAGCATATTTGAATAGTTTGGAAAGCTTTACCTTTGGATACTACACAGGAATTCATTCTCATATAGTAAAAACAAATAGTTAAATAGGAAATATGAAGGACTATAATTTAGAACACTTAATGTTAAATTCATTTTAAATAATTGCAAAACAGATTGCAAATTGGGTAGATCTTAAAAATAACTCAAAACATACTTTGAAGTATGAGCTGTAATTTTGAATTTCCATATTTGAAGATTCCAGAAAACAATTTCTGTTAACAATTCCTTTATATCTTTTAAAACTAATATCAAATATGTATGTTTTCGAAATTAATTTAAAAATAAAATAGTGAATTGTGATCTATGATATTTTTAACAAAAATCAATTTCTAAAAGGATTAAACATATCACTTCAAACTTACATCTTATTCAGCAAAGCAGTTTCGAAGTTCTGCTTTAAAAACCACCCGCATTGCAATCTGTTTTGCAATGATTAAAAAAGGAACTTGACATCAAATGTTACAAACTTTAAACCTGCATTATGCCTAATCTATGTTACTAAATGGCTTTTCGTTTGCTATCCAAATGTGAATTTTCCCCCAAAAAATTATGTTCTCAAAATTGGGAATTGCTTGTATTGAAATTTCAGTGCATATACTACACTGTAAAAAATGACCAATGTTTCTTATTTTCTGAAAATATACTATAACCACGAACGAAAATATAATATAATCTTTTGAGTTATCCGAAATTCCGAAAAGTGTGTTCCATTGTCTTTTGAATCCCCAGAAACCAATACATTTCCAAAATTTAAAGAATTATTATTTATAAAAACAAAGTATTTTTCGCTGCCCGTATTTTTCATAAACGTTTCCGAAGGGTTTTTATAGTGTATTAATTAGTGTCCTCAGAGTAAAATACCTGTTTTGTGAATGTCATCCAAATAAACGTTTTCAGCAGCATAAGTTAATTTATACATAAAAGAGTAAAGAAATAATCTTAATTTTAATGTAAATGTCAACGCTGTTAATTTTGCATGTTTGTCTGTTAAACATATTTTTTGAGCATGAAAACGTTTACTAAAGAATTGATAGCATTCGAAAAACAGGTATTCCAGGCTGAGGACACTAATTAATACACTATAAAAACCCTTCGGAAACGTTTCTGAAAAATACGGGCAGCGAAAAATACTTTGTTTTTATAAATAATTCTTTAAATTTTGGAAATGTATTGGTTTCTGGGGATTCAAAAGACAATAGAACACGGTTTTCGTAATTTCGGATAACTCAAAAGATTATATTATATTTTCGTTTGTGGTTATAGTATATTTTCATAAAATAAGAAACATTGGTTATTTTTTACAGTGTATCCTCTAAACATATTTTTAACATAAATTGAAATAATAAATAATTCATGTCAAATGTCTACTTGATTTTTTTTTTCTGTGACAAATTCGGGATTAAAACGTACGGATGTTGTGTTTTTTCTTTGGTCGACCATACCTTGCTTACATGTGTTAATTTTATAAGTATTTGTGCGTCTGATTTATAACGTCAGAATATTGCAGGAAATTTGTGGCGTATTTAAGATGGTGATTGAATGTAATTTTTTTATATTTCTGTACTTTTAAGAAAGAAGAATGTATTTTTTATGTAAAATATCATTTCATACAACACCGAGGATGCTCTGCAGCTTTGTAAGTGATATTTTTCTCGTATCTCATGCCATTTACTTTTAATTAAAATTTTGACTGTTTTAAGATTTAAAAATATTTTTTATTATTTCTTATTATTTCAAAATAGGTTCGAAATATAACAAAATTATACGCGGAATCTTCAATAAGATTAAACTTCGTTTCCCAAAATTTGCTATAAATTCTAAATAAAATTAAAAAATAACATATTCACTCATTTTATAAACATATTTGAATATACTAAACAATACATTGCTATGACATATGTTTTTGCATATATGCATTAAAAAAAACACTTTTTTATTTCATTCTAAAATTCCGTTCTTCAAATTCTTTGAATTTGAAATCTAATAAGAAATGAGGTCACATAAATTTTGAAATGATGTTTTCCATTATTTTCATGTGTGTACAAAAACATTTACTTTGAAATAAAATCGAGGAAATGTTATTTGAAGAAATAGTATAAACAGTTTTGAAAATATATTACTTTCAATATATTTTTTACAGATGAAACAATTTGTTTTTTATATTTGGAATTCGATATTAGTCAAGAAGATAAAATTTTAATATTGCAATTATATTGTTTATACATATACACCCAGAAATATACATATCTATAAAATCTTTGAAACCAAAAATTATCTGACAAGTTTGTATACCAATAATGACCGAATTTCTAATTTGAATATGGCATGCAATAATATTTATTATTCAGGGTGACCAGAATTAAAACACCCCTACTACAACCTCTCTATATATTGAAAGACTATCAAATGTTGTACACACACTATTCAAGACATGGGAAAACGTATTAAGCGAAAAACAGTTTAAGAAATCATTGATAAATGCCACTGCACAGCTGAACATATACTGAAAAAAAACAAAAACACATTTTATTTGAACGTACCAAACATTCATGTGACACGGATGTTATCCACGCATGGAATGCTGCTCAGTAAGGTTCCCTTCTTGAAGACGTAAAATCTGCAGTCCTCTGACAGCTTATTCAGCTGCGGATCGTAACTGGTAGATTGAAGGTTCTTCTCATATGCATAGTGATACCTTTTCCCAAGTTTGTTAAGGTTATCAGACGGTCTTTGATAAACAATATTTGTCGTGTCCCCACAGCCAAAAATATCGCAGATTAATATCCTGAGAACGAGATGGCCGGGTTGCCGGAAAAGCACGCCTTATAACTCTGTCATTAGTGAAACATTACCGGTAAAACTACTGCACAGAGAGTCGAATGTATGGAGGTGTTCCATCTTGTATAAAGGTAATTGAATGAAGATATCTTCGCTGTTGCAAATGGGGTACAACAAACGTTTTGAATATCTTTTTGTAACCAGTTGGCCTTCACGGTGCATGTCACAGGGCCAATGAAATAGACTCTTCGAAAAAAAGGGTCCAAGAATGAATGTGGGTGTCACTTTCGATTCAAATGTAACTTTCAGTGGGTGAAGTGGAATCTTTTTGAAGTTACGGGAATTTTTCAAGTCCCAAATGCGACAGTTATAGGAGTTCACTGTTCCACTTAGATGGAAATTGGCATCATTGTTCACATAATATACCATGGCCACGATGTAAATCCCTTCAGATCTACCAAGAAATGTCACTGCAAAACACATTCCTCTTTGCCAGTTGATGACGTTTAACTGTTTTGATTATTACTAATTTTGTAAGGAAAAGAATGTAACGCATGCATATATGTTACGGCCAAAGCCCGAAGTTCAGCCATTTTGCGAATTGGCCAATAATCCTGGCCAAAACCCGATGAACATTGTATTTTGGGCTTTCGCGGGCCAATTCCCGAAGTGGCCGGAAATCCTTGGCCAATATCCGAAGTTATGATCAAAGTCTGTAAGGTAGCACTGACGTGCACAAGGTTCGAGGAACATTCCATGATTTGACGATAATATTCCGTTCGTCTGGAGAATTTGTCAACTCTGTAATTTATTCTCATACAGCTGATTCATTCAGAGTATTGTATTCTTCGTAATTTATAGTACTTAACATGAATATTTTATACGGGTATTCTATAGTTTTTCTCTATTATAAAAAAAGTAACGTTGGCTGCTGCTGCCGTAATTGAATTTATTGTGACCTTTTTACTAATTACCCTGCAAAAACTATTGTTAAAACGGGTTGCTTATAGTGTTTAAAAAGAAATACAAAACGTTAATAAAGTCTGAGAAGCAGCAATATTTTTTACTTATCCATTTTATACAAGCTAATTTTCAAATGTGTAATAGATCTTACTTAATGCCGAAATCAGTCACTAGTTGTCACGGCGGTAGTGGATGCGGCCTTGGGAACCGTAAAATACCCCAGCCAAACAAAAATTAATGACAACCCGATTACAGAAGGTGGCCCTCATTCAGTCTTACAAAATAGGGTAATCTTTAAAGAAAAAATCCCCATAGAAAATGAGTATGTTGTTAGAGTCTGCGGGTGTGTTGGCGAACGTAGCTTGTAGGGAGGAGAGCCACCTAGTTAAATTTTTTTTTTTCTTACGTTTCATATAAGGAAATATCTTTTGTCCAAAATAGATATTTGTTATGAATGACTATTTTATAAATATAATTTATTATTATTATTAAGCGAGGTATTTTGTCGGGACGGAATTCAAAACATTATTATTTATTTAAAAATTCAAGAAACATGTCCGTCCCTGGATATTCAAATTTAATTAATTTTATTCACTTGTGACTTTGAAAACTATAGTAAAAGATTTAAGAGCCTACACTAGTCACGGGAAGAAACTTTCAAGCTAATGTTAAGTCTATGGGAAGGTTCTAGCGCGATTTCTCGCTCACATTTTAACATTTTTAAATGCTTTTTCTGAATAGGATAGCTGAGGTCAATCTCGAACGTTGTTAGTTTTTACTTTTTCGATTTTTGTTGCAGCTTTTTTATAACTGGTCATTTTCAATTTTGGAACCGGTTGGAACCGGTTTTGAAAATGAAAGTATCCTTATATAAAATAACTGGAACCAAAATAAAAAAAATAGAGAAATCGCGCTAGAACTTTCCCATAGACTTAACATTAGCTTGAGAGTTTTTTCGCATGACTGATGTAGGCTCTTAAGAAGATTTAAGAAAAAATAACAAACTATGAAATGGAGGCAGTGAAGGTAACGATTCCATTTCATAGTTTGTTGGTTTCAATCGTTTTCCACCTGTCCAGTGCACTTCTTAGGAATTGTGTTTTTCAACTGGTTTTTAGCATCTGATGATGGTTAATGTTTTGCCGAAAGCGCTTATGTATTTTGACATCTGATTTTACATCATAAATAGTTTTAATGTTTTAAAACTGTGTTTTTAATAATTGCACCTTTTTTAGTAACAAATAAATTTTTATCAATGTGTGTACATTGTGTTTTTCCAAGTTTGAGAAGGTGAATTTGACGATCTTAGTACATGAAATTTTTTATATTTTTTTAATTAAGTCTATAGAAGGAGCAATAATGAATACCCAATATAATGAAAATAAATAGCAAATATTATTTAAAAATTTTTTAATAGAATATAAGATAGATTAATGAATAGCCAATAATATCCACTATTCAGACAATTGGTTTGCTTATAATATAGTATATTAAATTTCATATAAAGGTAAGCATATCGATCTAATAAGATTATATCAATAATAGTTTAAACATAGGCTTAAAAGCAAAAATTGTTCAGATTTTTTAGCTAAAATTTAATTTAACCTCGATGTCTAGGATCGTTTTATAATAAACTAGGGTTTTACCCATAATGAGTAAAATTGTTGAAAATTATAGATTATGGTATTTTTCACACAATACTTCTGTGTGTGATAAGCAAAACGTATTACTAAGTATTTTTTAAGTGTATAAACAATACGTATTGCGTCATGTATTTAGGCAGTTATACAACTGACCGTTAGTAAGTCCATACTCAATGTGCGTGTTCGAAAGGAAATATAAAAGTAAATTTATATTGAATTTTTATTCAGTGACATTTCTGATGACACATTTTTCATTATAAAACCAATAAAATAAACTAGTTTATCTTCAGAAATGAAATAATGAACAAAAGTTTTCTGCGTGAATTACAAGAAATTAAACTATTTTTCTTATATAACATACTGCAGTAAAGTGTTTTTTTAATTAACAAATTTAGATTTGATTGGTAGAAAATTGCAGATAAAAGAGATAATATTATTAATCGAAGTTATATTATTAATCTAATTAGTAACAGAGGAACTTTTATTAATCGAAAATAATCATCAACTGTTTGCACAATTCAGTCTAATCAAAGAGTTTCACATTTTTCGCAGAAACACGAATAATATAAGTAACAATGATAATAATTCAAGTATACAAACGTCCTCAACTAGTATAATACATTTAAAAAATGTAAATTAAGAGGTCGTCACATATTGAAAATTTATTTTCTATTGTTTTAATAATATATTTCCAAGTCAATACTAAACAAATAATATTTTTCTCTCTGAAAACAAAACATTTATGTAATTTATTAAATATTTAAAAATTAAACAGCTGCTATTCATTTTCTTTCTATACCAAAATATAAAAAGTTGTTATATGGTACTACTTGTTCAAAGCGTATTAGTTGATTACAATGTAATACGAATTTTAATAATAACTGTTAATTAAGAACTTTCCTCGGAGTAATTAGAACATAAAATAACATAATTATTAGAATAAAAATTAAGGATCAATAAAGAAATAAGAGAGGACATGTATAAAATATTACTTAAGTTTAATAGAAAATTTATACGTGCCTTATATTTCATATTTTTTCGAAATTGCCTTGGAATATACAAAATGCCTTTTTACCTAATCGAATAGTTAGTGCGATTCTAAAAAGCGCAATCCCATTGAATGCATGAAATAAATTTTTAATTAAAATTTGAATTAAAGTTACTACAATAACTTTTATCTTGCTAAAAAAAAATTTCATTTTATATGCAATAAATAATGACCAAAATAAGTGAAATTTTAATGTCAATATTTTCAAGATTTTGCATTTTCAATTATTTATTGCCCAACATTCACAAATAACAACATACGTATCCACGTAAATTGTCGTCGACTTTTTAAATAAAATAAATTAAAATAGTTCACATTCTTATAGTACCCAATCCATTTGCATTTTCATACATTAAATGTACCGTATTCTAGCAAATAATGAAAGAAATTTTTTTATTAACTCTTTAAATGCTTGAAGAAAAAATGACAGACTTCATTAACGTCTTTGATAGTGTGAAGCAAAAATATCTTTATATGAATCCCTTTAATAAGTCTACGACCTCATTATTAAGCAGCATTAAGATTTCGATTAAGAAAATTCATTAAAATAAAATCAGGTAAAATGTTTATGTTATATTTTTATCTTTTTTCTAATCCCGTAAAATTGCCTGTAAATTCTTTTATAACTGTATAAAAGTTATGTAAGAGGGTTTTATGACATAACACAATAGGAAGTTTTTATTTAACGAGTTTATTTGGAAATAAAATTTTATTTTTTCCAAACAGAAGCTCAGTAATATAAGTAAATTATGCCATTGTTAAGATTTCATATGTAATAACATTATATCATATAATTACCACAGTATCTTATTTATGAAATGTACGAAAGTGTAATAAAATTTTCGTGCTAGTTTAAAAATATTTTTTATTATATAAGAAGCCAATAACAATTTCTGTTTTTTCTTTTCATTTCTCGTACTTGACCAATCATATTTTTTTTAAATAAAAAATATTAATAATCACTATTTCATTTACATACGTTTTAAGTATTGCAGTCTTGGATTTTTTGATATTCACACAATGTCTGTCAGGACATACCAGTTCGTGAATTGTTAAATTTTTTTAAACATAATTCAAAGTGCTAGTTATGAAAATGCAATGTAAGTACAGTTTCAAAAAACCGATTTATACTTATTTTCAGTAAACTGGTTTAGTCCCAGTTTTATGCGAAAAGACTCGGTTTAGGGTAAGTCCGGGAAAGTTGCCCTACTTAATCCTCCATTCATTTTTCTTTTTTATAACAATGACTTTTGTATTGCGCATGTAAATTGTCTACTCCAAAATTTGTGTTGAACATCCGAAAGATATTACTTTAATATAATTACCATATAAAATAGTGTTTTTGTCAAAAGATTTAATCATTGATTTTTGCCATATATTCCGGACCTCAAGTTTAGACACCCCACTTGATCGGGATAGATGCCCCATACGTAAAATAATAGGAAGCATAGATAATTAACATTTATATTTTAAAATATGGATTTGCGCTTGATATAATATCCTATTTACATCACATTTATATGTTATTTATACTAATTTTAGATTACAGGCTGTATATACTAATCTTGCATTACATTCCCACATCAAAGGATATTTGCCATTCTTCGAATAAATGTGTATACAAAATTTGAAGTCAATCGGATAGTTCTAACAAAGGCTTAACTTGTATAGTCTAAACTAAGAGAGATTACACTTCCCCATCCGCTATTTATATTCGATGTACAAACTCTGAAATCTTTTTCGGGAAGCAAATTTAAAGTTCTCAAATTATATGCTTTAGATTTTTATGTTTCGAAATGAGTGAGTTCGAAATATTTTATATATTCTACGAAAGGTTAAACTTATGTAATTTAAAATAAAGGGTGGGGGGGGGAGAAAACTTGGCAACAATGAAAGGAATATTATTTAAATAAATAAAGAAGCATAAAAATGAATTATACCTCTACCTCTAATATGGTGCCCCGGAATAGTGTTTACGGATTTTCTGTGAGAATGATATATATATAATGGATTTTAGATTTCTATTTTGTATGCAGATTTATTTAGTGCTCTGAATATATTCTGATATAAAAGCGAGGGAAAGTTCGGAATGTGTGAGCTAAAATGTTCTGATTAGAGCTATAAATATCAAAAATTTAAATATTTTCCTCTTAAAAATGCGAGGTAATTGCAACCTTTTGAACCAACTTTTTGAAATGATACAGATGAATTTTTTTAATCATTGCATGGATAATTTATCAGTACTATCACCGCTCTCTGACTTGTTAGGTGCAATGCTGTAAAAAAGGTCTATGCTCTATCTATAGAAGAAACAGATTTCTTGTCTCATAACCTGATGATTTTAAAAATTATTCACACAAAACAAATTGATTTGATAATTATAAATGGGGCGTTTTATTACGCATCCTAAGTGAGGCATATATTCTAGATACAGGCGAGGCATGTATCCTTTAAATCAGTGATAGATGCCCTGCCACTAACTCTAGAAGTAGGAACAAATATCGCTGCAACCTATAATTAACACATTACTGGATACCTGTTTCAACAACATTCACCAAATATTTTATGAGAAATCTCTAGTAAGTAGATTATATTTCATCTTCTATTTCTCTCTAATTTGTCTGACTAACATGTCTTCTACTTATCTGAACATAAAACAAAAGCCAAACTTACCTTTCTTTGATGAGTATAACTTTTATTTGGTGAACTAAATCACTGTAACATCATCTACTACTTTGTTTTATAACAATTGAGAGTTTAACAACGTCACTAGCTCTGCCACTCCTCCAATAGCTGAAATATAGTAACTAGGGCAACTAATCCGATGGAGCATCTAACTTGGATTTACCCTATTTATCCCAAAACCCAGTTTATTCGTAATAAATATTGCTTATTCCCAAGTTTAAACTGGATTTTTACTAGCCTTTGCAACTCTAAATGTAAATGTATTTTCAGAGAATAAAGTTTCTTATTTTTGTGTAGGCCAGTTTCATATTGTAATTTTATACAAGATTTAAATGTTTCATACGTTGCAAGCTGTAATTAAAAATGCATGTCTTTACAATCCTACATCTCAGAAAAGATTAATAATAATTTGGAAATGTGACTATATCCAGATAAAAGATCGAATATGATGTACCTCACAAATAAGAAACACTGTAAATATTTTTCCCTTATTAGAAGAGTTTTTGAAAAAAATGGCTAAACCAATCTTTAATTATCTCAGTAGTAAATATCACGTTGAGTAAAAAGTTTTCCGCCAATTTTTTTTAATTGTAAAATGATAAATACATACGAAATCATCAAAGCTAATAAGGATAGTAATCTCCGTTTAAATTTACAATCGTTTGCCAACGATTTGGCAACTTTTCAATCCCTGCTGCGAAAAATTGTGGCGTGCGCGAGTCCAGAAAGAGATCGACCTCATTTATGACCTACTCATTTGAATGGAAGATTGTGCCATCAAGATGGAGCCGCAGATGTGAAAATACATAGAAATCAGAAGAATCCATGTCGGGGCTGTATGGTGGATGTTGCATCAAATCCCAGTCCAGCTTGTAGAGCGTCCAGCCGTTCATCGTACTAACGTGTAGCCTTGATGAAAGAGAACCACCTTCCTTCTGAACTCGTTTCTTCGTTTTTTGCGAATGGCATCCCGAACTTTGATTAGCCTGTTGCTGTATATTGCACTAATGATAGTCTGTCCGCTTTTTCAGGTACTCTTTGTAAAGAATTCCACGATAATTCCACCAGATGCAGAGAAGCACGTTCTTGTTAGTTAAGGCACGTCTTGCAACCTAGCCAGCTAATTCCACAGGTGCTGACTACCCACCTTTATGGCTTGTATTGTTGTAGTACACACATTTTTCATCACAGGTTACATTTCTGTCCAGAATGTTCTCTTTCCTTTGATCTCTGAGCAGCGTTTCTCCCGCACTTGTCTTCAGCAGTCAATTCGTTAGGCACCCAGCGGTTGAACTTAAACGTTAAGTTTATGCGGTTTAGAACTTTAACTATTGTATTTTGGCAAACGTTAAGCTCTAACGCAATAATTCGTGTTTAAACATTTCTGTCTTGATGAATAATTTGCTTTAACTGCTCACAATCAACTTCAATAGGGCGGTCGGAACGTGGTTCATCTTCACTGCCGAAATTTCCAGCTTTAAACTTCCGAAACCAAACTTTGGCTGTATCATAAGAAACAGTATTGATTCCTAAGCTTTCGCACATCTTTCTGTGGCATTCACTCGCACTGAGTTTATTACGGGATTCATAGTAAATAATCGTTCTGACCTGCTGACGTGATAGCTCCATTTTAAACACTTTTATGAAGCACAAGATAATAATTTTTTAACAAACTAATTACACAGTCATGTAGTTCCTGTGCTCTGCTTTCGAATGCAAAAATTGGTTGGCTGAAAAGCTAACAACCGTACAAATGACAGCTGTTTGCGCGAAGGTATCTCCCCTTGGCGGAAAACTTTTTACTCAACGTAATATATAAAATAAGAACACAATTTAAAAAACAAGACTACAGTAGCATTATTCTTGGATCAAATATTTATTGTAAATCACATGATTTCTGAAATTTATGGATTACGTGTACATCTTGGTACTTAGATCTAAACAATTGAGTAATTTCAAGAATAAAAATCATTATGCACATAGGTGACATACAAGTTTGTATACCAGTATACTATAAAAACAAACAAGAAGGCAAGTGAAATCTTGTTAAATATGCGAGGATAACTGGAAATTTTTTTGCGACAGGTGCGAACAATATACACTAAGAAAAAAATTAATATCATATTTATAAATTGGAACACTTTTATGTACACAAAAGATAATTTGTGGCAACATGTGGAATTTGGGTATCATAAAATAAAATGCAAAAAAGGGAAAAACGGAGTTGACGCTAGAGTATTATTACCCGATGGAATTCTATGATTATAACGTCAGGCTAAATCAAGAGGTATGCACTCAACTTCTAAAATTAGTAGGGTAATGAAATATAAAGGATACTTATTTAGGAGGATTGTTTTAAAAAGATTTTTTAACAAAATTATACCATTGTTATTTTATAGAAAGTTTTTGTTACCATCTACACACTTTCTTCAACATATTGGAAGTTTGTTGCGCTTGTATAATGAAAAGTGCTAGAATGTGTATGAATAATACTATGAAAAAATTCTTTCTATTAATTTATCTGATAGAAATATTGCTTCTTCTAATGATTTTTAAGGAGACCCAGATACATTTTAGTTAAATGATTATATGTTTAGACTCTAAGAAAGGGGATCACGTGATTTACAGTGAAAAGTTTTGTTTTATTACACCTGTTGTGTGAGGTATTGCAATGGTCCGGGGAAGACGAAAAATCGTATCGCAAGAGGACATTCATGGGAACAATGTGTAGCCGTCCTAATCCTGTTAAAAATTAACATTATTATACTGCATTATATGTAGGTCAATGATAAAGGAAATTGACGTACAAAGTGCCCCGTAAATCCAAAAAATAATAGTGAGAACTTTGTGAGCTTTTACTTCAGTGAAACATTTTACTTTTTTGTGTGGTATTTCATACTGCATCGTTTTTATTTCCTCTTCTTCACGAAAATTTTAAATAATTTGTGCCGTTTACATTCTTGCAACCTCGATAGTGCATCACTTATGAATTGTACTATTAATCTGCGTCAAATTTTAAAAGCTTAATATTTTCATTTGTTGAAAGTTTTCTAATTCTACTTTGTGCAGCCGCACGAAGTACTTTATGATTATTCATAATGCTAGCGGCTAAATAAATTAATGTACGAAGAATACAACTGTGCAAAATAAATTTTTAGACCGTAAAAATCTGGCCATAATTCCCAAGATAACAACTATAAACAATTTATATAGAGATGCTACCAAGCTTACTTGATACTATGTCACAACATGTCAAACACCATATGTGGTTTCAACATGATGGGGCACCTCTCCATTATGGCAGATGTGTTCGTGAACATTTGAATCAGGTGCTTGCTCACCGATTGATTAACCATGGTGGACTGGTTCCCTGGCCACCACGCTCTCCTGATTTAAGCATCATAGATTTCTTTCTTTGAAGTGCACTGAAAAGTGCTGTGTACGCCTGTGGATTCCGATATGGATCTGGCTGCAAGACTCGTCTATGCTGCTGTAGATATCCAACGAAATCCAGGTGTATTTGAGCGAGTCCGCTAATCCATGGTCCGACGGTGTAGTGCATGCATCGCTAGCAATTGTGGAAACTTTGAACATCTTTGTGACATTTTCACATATCATCTGCCGCAGCACATGTAATATGTTTGACTAATAAATTATTTCAGATGATCTAGGTCTTGTGTCTCATAGTTTCTTGTACCTGTCATACTACGTTCCCATGACGTTTCCGACCATGGGTTGCTATGCAAATCTGAATCCTTGTGATGTCCCCTACCTTCCCTCAAAGTTTGTCCCAATAATCCTGGGACACCCTGTATATATAAACCTCTTATATATTTGATCTATCCCCGTAGCATGTGGAAATGGAGCTCCTTATCGTGTCACTCTATGAAGATGGTTAACAGAGTTTTACTGACATCGGAATTCTCTCCTGCATGAAAACCACAGAGGAATACCCATGTCAGTTGCTGTCCCAAAATTGTAAAAAAAATGTTACAAAAAATGCTAATTTATAAGAATCATTGCATATAAAAATGATACAGAACGAACTTAAAAATATATCTGCATTTATTAATAACATTATTTCTGAAAAATTAGTTTATCTTTGGGTTCCGAATAGCTTTAGAGAACATGAAGTGTCATAATGAGTAAAGAAATCCTATAATTACTTAATGATATCGTACACGGTCATAGTAATAATGCTTTAAAACAGAAAAAAATTATTCAGAATATTTATATAATCTATTTCGTTATGCGAATAGTTAAAAAATGAAGTTATACTTGACAGTTAAAAAACACTTCCATTTACTAAGCATATTTCAAAATGGGAAATAATATTCACATGTATGTGGAACAAAGGAAATGTTTTAACTTCATTATACTGACAGAAGTGAAAAGCCATTCATTTCTTTGTACAAACATGTCATTAAAACATATGAAATGGAAAAAAAATCATGTAATCTCTTTTTTCAGATAAATCTTCTTTTTCATAAACTATTTAAAGAATTCCGCCGTCCCTTTCATTAAATACTTAACGAATTCCGACAAAGGACTTTATTGAAACAAAATAATATAAAATTTTTACGATGTACGCCGATTTTAACCATCGCATTTTTAGTATTCCTAAAAGAAAGTTTGATTTCTTTTCTCACAGCATAAAATTTTAAGCATGTATGTTTATGATGTGTTATAAAAGATGGATTCTGGTAACAGGATTTCTAAGGAAGTGATGTTTTGATTTTCTCAAAACTAGTAGCGTTATTTGCATTATTTTTGTATTGAAGCATAAGAGTTTATTTTTATAGGTAGCCATATTCTTATAAACAAATTTAATATATATATTATTTTTTTAATAAGAAAAATATATTTACTTAAAAATAAATGCAGAAGTATTCAAAGGAAAAATTCGTGTTTTTAAATGACCTATATTAAGACTCATTTAAAAGATACGTTTGAATAATTTTAGCCTATTGTTAAACTAGTATGTTGTTGCTATCAACAAATTGTCTTCTGTATAACTCAAATCTATTAAATGATTTAAATAGTACAAGAAATTACATCTATTTATCAGATAGTTTTTTTGTACTGGGGTACATTAGGGACAATGTATTCAAGGCTTAATTTCTAAAAAAAAGAGCTCTAACATTCTGCAGTAATAACAATTGTAGTATATTCCCTATCCCCTATCTGCATATTTATTTTTCATACATTATTGTAAAATGTATAGCAATTTCGTCATCATCAAAATAATTTTTTTAATATATGTCGACTACAGAGTGGCCAAGATAAAAGAGGCCAGGTATACAGAAGTAAAAATACTTACTAATTTTTAATTAAAAGTCGTAAATACAGGGTATTATGAATAACAACGCCAATGGTGAACTATTGAATGTTCAGTATGTTGTTATTCATAATATTCTGTATTTACTATTTTTAAATAAAAATTAGTAAGTATTTGTACTTTCGTACACCGGGTCTCTTTTACCTTGGCCACTCTGTACATCTATATACACATCTGTATTACATCTGTATTCATAATTAAATCTAATGAATAACATTGTAACCGAGTTATTTTGTGTGTCCCCGTAAATTAACAATAACAAGCATGCATGTCATGTGGACCTTACAGGGGCGGATCCAGAAAATTTTCACAGGGGGGGTCAAGTTTCAGTGGCCAGCGTTATACCTTCTACTTATAAAAGTATCGGTAAAGTGGAAGAAAAACGAAGTATCATTTAAACCTGCTTCAAAATATAATATATTACACAGTAATTAATAATATTACATTATATTAATACTAGGGGGCCTACCCCCTGCGAGCTACGCTCGTCAACCCCCACTCAGACTTCGAGGCCTCTAAAAACATGACAGCCTGCTTTGTTTTAAAAAAATTGGTAAATCTGTAATTGATGCTCTTGTAATTGATGCCATGCATTTAACGTTTTAATGGGGCATTTTTTGATTATCTGACGACTGTTTTCGGGATTGATAAGTAAAATTAATTACAACTTGAAAACCAGCTTATATAAAATGGTTAGGTTTAAATTGTGGCTACCTCTCCGACTTTTATAACAACGATCTGTATTCTATTCTTCCTTTGCGTTTAAGGATGAGAAAAACGCCATCTGCTTGTGAATAATATTAAGAACCACGGTATTGAAAAGTACTATGTTATAGACATTTTCAGTAACAGGTTTTAATATTCTCTCTATTTTAGTGGACCATTATTCATATTTTCATGTTATTTTAAATATGTAAATTATTTATTTTAATTAATATGTATATACGAATTTTCTAATAATTATTTATCATACAAAATTAATTAAATATTTTGTGCAATTCAATATTTTGTGCATGCATGCCTGCATTTATTCGGCATCAATTGATGAGATATTTAAACAAATTTGCTATCCGCGATAATTTTACACCATGTTATGTCACTTGAATATTGTCCATAAGAAAATCGGGTACTTTTCCAGTATAGGATCCTTTGCTTTTAGGTTTGTCGTAATTCGAGTTTCAAAAACGAATAGATTCGTTAATATACATATATTTGTTGCCAAAAGTTATGAAAACAAACCCAATGAACTTTTGGTGCTTTTCTATTATAGGGGTCTTGACGCTTTTTTTAAAAGCTTGGCGCAATTCGGGCATCAGAAAGTGAGATTTGGTGCCAAATGACATAAACAGCCATGGAAACAAATTCGACCATTTTTTTTGTTTATATGCGTATTTTAATTATACGTATATTATTATTTTTTTTCTATACAAATTACTTCTGATTATAAATAAAATATGATAAATGACATTTTACGCTAAACAAATTGTATAAATATTGAAAACATGCTTCTGTATACGAAATGACAAAGTAAATAGGTTGACAGAAAGTATGTTGCCACATTTCCTTTTCCGCCAAAGCTATTTTCTCTGTTTCGTCAAGGCTTTGTTATTTATGTGTAAACATATAATTCATTATTTAAAAAGTAATGCTACTGAAATATTCATTTGTTTTAAACTTTAATAGCATTTCTCTAATGCACAGGGAGCATTTTTTTCCTTGCTGCCAATAAAAGAGAGAACGGAGTAAATGTCATTTTACCATAATTGATGTCATATTCTCATTAAAATTGGAAAGAAAACCAAGCAGGATATTTTATTCTCCTTCCGTTCAGTTGGGCAATTATTATTTTATAAATTCGTTTCAAATATCCGAATTAGTGATTTAATAGATTCGTTTAATTAAATTTTACAAAAAATAACAAAACGATATCAATAAATAATAATTACTATTAATTCCTTCCCTCCCCCTTTCTTTTGCGTTTACATAAATGACGTCATTTGGACGAATTTATTCAAAATATTTTCAGTTTATAAATTAAATTAAATGCTGACAGACGATTGGATCCTGACGATAGAAATGTGATTTTTATTTCAAATTTTCCTGAAAAACATAATTTAATCACAATCTTGTCTTCATTATCGTTTGAAATAAAAGATAAATTCAATTTTAATTTGAAAATGACGAATAAAAAGAAATCAATAATCCCTATCGGGATCCTTTTCAATTTTTTCCCTTTTTTGTCACAAAAAACTGAGTAATTAGTTGCCATCATTACAGAAATGTCATTAAAATTAGAAAAAAATTAATATCTCGAAAACTAATTCCAATTTCAAAATTCTATTACCAGTTTTGACATCCGCGGATTTTTATGAACAATTGGTATTAATTTCACCATCAAGCGTTTAATATTTTATTAAAAATAGCCCTGAAACATAATCAGTCGTTTAATCAATCGTTTCATAAAATCGTTTCATAAATTCGTTTCATAAAATCGTTTCACAAATTCGTTTCATTAGGATTTTATATATATAGGGTAGATTAATATTAAATGAATATACAAATTACAAATTATAATAATATTATTAAATTAACTTTTTGTAACCAATTTGTTATCATTTTGTATGAAATATATAAATATACAATTTATTAATTCTATAATATCTAGTTAATACAGAAATATTAAAATTCTTCAATTGTATAAAATTAAACGTTTTCATATTTAAGATGTGGAGAACACTTTTTATCGCAACGAAAAAAAAAAGGCAAAACATTGCTGTATTACCTTAAAAATACTGCAGTTACAATTTCCTGTGATGCACAATTGCGAATTTATTTAATACTTCTTCAGGGTGAATTTCCTTATCGCGATGAATGTTAAGCATTGCTAAACCGTTTAGCCTTTCTTCTTTCATATTTGACTTCAAGTAAATTTTTACTCGTCTTAATGTTGAGAAAGACCGTTCACTGGTACAGGTTGTAACAAGAAAGACACATAAAATATATAGAAGAGTCTTGATATTCGGGTAAAATTCTGAAGCGTGTAATATGCTTTCACTTGCACTGCGTGAAAGTTCGCTCTCCGGTTTGTTTTTCCATTGCCGCTGCCATAAGTCTATTTCTCCTCGTAATTCAGAAAATGTCCCTGGAATATCTTTCTTGTAAGGTTCAGCTGCATTCATTAAAGTTTCAGTATCCTCATTGGCAAATGGCGGGATCAATCCATGTAATGCAACGATATTTGAATGTTCAGCAGTGGAAATTCTTGTTACCAACTCTGATATGATAAAATCCATAAACGATAAAAATAAATTAGATTTGTAATATTTTTCAGGACTTGAGGCTGCAGTATTATATTTGTGGTGCTGTGCTTTTACAATTCTCGGCATAGTAATTTCAATGGAATGTTTAGTTGCTACTTTCGATGGTTTGTCGTAAATTTTCGAGTAACTTGATGATGAATTTCGATAATCATTTTCGAAGTATCGACAACATGCTTTACCATATCATAGCATTGCTTCAAATCTAACGAAAAGCTTTGCAAATTACAAGATAAAGGAATAGTTTTTTTGGGGGGATGGGTGAGTTGCACGGATAAGAAGGCAAAGTTGGTGAAAGAAAATAGATCTTTTAGCTATTCTAGTAGGGGAAAATTTCTTTAAAAAATGTCAAGTTTACGTTGGTGATGAATGTCCATCTGGGAGTGAGCAAAGAGCCAAGTAACAATGGTCCAGAGAACGAACCCACTCTCTTTTGTGTGACAACCTGAGCAGAGCAGAAATATCTTACAGGACCAAGAAAAAAATGGTTAACATTGGTTTCCTATACTAATTTTTCGGAACTGTAAAAAAAAGTGTGAAATAACAAAAATAATAAGAAAAAAAAATTATTTTGCTAAAACGTTCTGGCTGCGCAACTAATAAGGGTTTTTCACATCACAGGGGGGTCAGCTGACCCTTTGACCCCCCTCTGGATCCGCCACTGGGACCTTATGCACGTGACGTTAGAAGCCAGAACTGGCGGTATGTTGATCTGTTATTCTCGCCACTCTACCGACAGAAATGCCAGTATGCGCAGGCGCAAATACCACTAGCAGACGACTTTAGCCTCGACCCAGGTTAAGTGCATAGATTTTAACCAATATGTTGCAAATTTAAGGAATTTTCTCGCATACAGAATAGCATTTTGAATTCATATTACAATATATTAAATAGGTACAGCTACAAAAAAGAATTTTTTGCGGTATTTTTAACAAACAAGCATTAATAACTAACACTCCATAGACTGCTATGCCAACGTTCAACAGTAAATACCGCCAGCAGACGAATTTTAGCCTCGACCTCAGGTCACGTGCATAAGGTCCATTCTACAGTAAGCATCATTCTACAGTAAGTGCACCCGAATTATGTATATCAATTTCCTTTTATTTGAAATAGTGTAACGTTATTAAATTACGCTTCAAAGATTTTTGCGCAGACCATTATGTAACTGACTTCTTTTGCGTGGTCCTGTGAATAAATGATAAAAGATTTGCACACCATATTCTACATAAAAAATGTTTTAATGCACTTTATATATGCATATCAATGTCATTAGTGTAACATCAGCAGAATACACCGCGAACGTTTTTTCCCAGTTGACGGTAAAGTAACAGAAATCTTTTGAGTGCCCTGTAAATGAATTATAAATGTATACATTCCATTTTCAATAGAAAACATGCAATAGTAAATGTCAGAAGTATTTGGCAATTGCACTAATCTTGAATCCATAATTAAAACAGTTTTTTTTAAACTGAAAATTGACTATTTCATATTCGATAGTTTGACATGGAACAAATCATTAAAAAAGTAAAATGATACAAATATTTACGGCAAAATATCGAATATGCCATATTCGTCACTTTAACATTGTAATTTTTGAAAAAATTTGCATATTCGATACTTTGAAACAGTCATTATTTGAGTTTCTATGTTAACTAGAAACTTGACGATTTTGCAACGTACGTGTCATGCACAATATGGAAAAATGGCACAGAATATGAAAAATGTATTTTTTCACATTCGATAGTTTGACAGGGTAGAGATGACATGTGCTACATTTTACCTTAAACCTGAATCAGAAACCAACAAGTTGGAAATTGTACGTCAAACGTGACAAATGAGGTGCGTTCGTACTATAGCTAGTTATATAAATATTCAGATCTGGATGATTTTTAATTCTGTGAAATGAATTATATCGTCTGCAGATTCATTTCTGTCATAAAATAAGTGTCTCGCTCGCTTGACGATTAAACCTCGGAAGCTCCTATAACAAGAAAGCACCGATTTAAAAACAAATTTAAAATTTCTTAATAAATGTTTTTATTAATATTTTCTAAAGTTTTGATTCGATTTTCATAAAATTTGAAATGTCTCGACAAAATTCTGCAAAGATAATATATCTAAAATTTCAAAACATTCGGTTGGGTAGTTTTTGCGTTGTTATATGCGGACGGACGGACAGACAGACGGACGGACGGACAGACAGACGGACGGATTAGACGATGACAATAGGTGCTACCTATTTATATAATTACGAACGCACCTAATAAAAACGGAGGGATATGTTGAAAATAAAGTGATATAATGAAGAAGCAGGGCGTCCCTCCATAGACGACTTTCAACAAAACTTAAATTAGGAAGGAAACCTCAGAAAATTGTGAAAAGTTAGATCGACCGTCGCAATCGTGATCCCGAACCAGCTTCACGACAGAAATATGTTTAAGATAAACAATCAACACGTCATGTCTTTGGTTCTTCAGTCTTTCATAACATCTTTTAGTTTGTTCTCATAAATAAATACAATTCTGTAAATTATCATAAACCCACTGAGCGTCTGAAAGCTTTTCTGCATTTTTATAAAAAATTTCATAAAAGTAACATTAGTTTAGATTTTCATTCCCCATTTATTTTTAAAAAACACTTCACATGTATTTATTTTACATATATCGTAAAATACAATTCTCCTAAAAATATTTTTGTCTACAGCAGATTTAAGTGGTTTTTGGGAAACGGAAAAATATAGGCAACCGCTTAGAGGGATCGAAACAGAAATTTTAAAGAAAAACATTAAGAAAGATTTATATATATTTTCACAGCATTCAAGTTCAATTAATGTTTCATATTTTGATTTTTAAAAAGTACTTTCATTGTGTAAATAAATCCGAAATTTCTCAACAAAAATACTCTGTTACCATCTGATTCTTTACATTTCATAATTATACTAAAAAATCTATTGACGTCAGATCCCCTAAAATTTTAAATTTATAAAACTCTTTTATTAAACACAAGCTTCTTTTTATTTAAAATATATATATATATATTCTGTTTGAAACGAATATTCCATTTAGAGATAAACATGTATCACTTTTCTTTGTTTTTGAGGCTAGATTTTTAAAACAATGATAACATAAATAAATATATCACGCCTTTATTTATTTTTCATATATGTTTATATTCCTTTTTTTTAGAAAGAGACTACATGAATCGAAAAGCTTTAGAGATAAAATGTATGCAAGATTTAGAATATTTTTTATGAAGTGCAACCTATGAGAACGTGAAATATGTGGAATGTAATATATTGTATTATATCAAAATGACAATCCCTTGAAAAATACATTAAAAAAACAACTGTCGTAAAATAATATTCACGGTTGAATGTTAAAAATTTGAAATGGACAACTTTCTTACAGTTCTATATGTCTCATCTTTCATCTAGCGATGCGGCATATGCAATCGAGCAAATTCATATAACATGTTTCCACAAAAATATGTATCGAATCGGTCACATTTCATCCATGTCCATGTCATTTTCCACTGATGTGAGAGGTAGATCAAGCGAAATTAGTCCTTTGCATATATTGTAAAATAATTCCGGGAATTATTTTCAAGGTAGTTACTCCCCAAATATAAACGTGCGGTAAGGATTTTTTTCAACTTGGTCTGGTACACCTCAGAAGAGGGGTGAGAGTAGCTACAGGAAATAATGTATTACGGTCGTTACAGACGAAATTTAGCTAGTTGGCGAATTTCAGGAGACATGGCGGAATATAAATGATTTTTTTAATCGAACACCGCAACTTCGCGTCGCCCTCGAAGGTCAAACCATATATTATCTATCTATCGCTATCTATCAAAATCTTACAGATGAAAAATTTTATGATGCTGATTTTCAAATAATATATATATAATAATACTTTTCTTTTTAATTCGATCTCTTACCCCGGGACAAAATTGTATTTGATGATCCATCAGAGCATCACAGATAAAATTTTGCTGAATTTAATTTAAGAACAAAGGAAAGAAGCGAAATATGGAAGATTTTTTTAGAAATTGGTCTCTTTGACCTCTCTGGGTTAAACCATATCCATTGAATCTTTAAGGCCTTCACAGATGATTACTTCAAGGACGATTGCTCTCAAATTTTTGGCATTGGAGAACAGAGTTTTTTCAATGCGCCTCGCAGCAAAATGCTACCTTTGAATTACAAGATCCTCACAAATGAAATTTTTCCGGTTGTTCAATTTTAGAACATATGGGCGAAATAAGTGTTGTTTATTTCTAAATTAGTCCCCCAACTCTTATTGTGGGAAATCGTATCTCAGGATCAATAAAAGCATTAAAGGTGAATTTTCCCAGAAAGGTAACTCTCAAAATAAAGGCGAACTGTAAGGAGAATTTATTTTTGTTTAGTATACCCTCCCTCACTTCCTAGGAGAGACATATATCATGATCTATCAGGACATTATTGCACAATTTTGCTGGATGGTGGATTTCAGCATAGAGGTAGATAGAACGGACGATTCTTTAAAAATATGTCCCTGTGATCCTCCCAGGGGCTGACAAAATAGCTGAAATTTTCCAAAATGGTGAGTTTTAAAATATAGGCATGGGTACGAAGATTTTTTAATTTACTATCTTTCTTCTACCTCCCTCCCCCATACACATATCTATATCTCATTATCTATCTTGGTCTCACAGATAAAATTTTGCTTGATGCTAAATTTCTAAAACATAGGAATGTAATACGGGGTTTTCCTTTTAAAAAATTGCCCCTGATTCTTCCATGGAGACAAAATCGTATCTTAGGGTCTATTAAGCACTTACCCATCCAATGACAATAGCCACTCTCTCATTTCAGACTCAATTCGTGACTTTTGTATATATTGTCTAAAAACACGTTTTAAACGACCAATTTAATTTACACAAAAATATCATAGTTATTAAAATAAGAAACTATCTATTTTAATAAAACTAGTTCAGTGTACTAGTGTTAAAAAACTATGAACTATGAACTACTTCCTCCGTGACTAAACCATAAACATCCGTGACTAAAAAACGTGAAACATGGTTTATGTAGCAATGACATTGGTGTAATTTCAATAAGAACCACAAATTTTGCATTTGCACACTAACTCCAACATTACGATTACGTCACAGAATGTTAGAAATAAGTCGTACTGCTGCCAAATATCTTAATACTCTGATATGAATTATAAAGTTTTGCAAAAACTATATTATTTCTAAGATGATGCATATATATTTTAATCAAATCTTCCATTGAATATAAAATAAATTAGCACTGTATATTTTCTCATCATACAACAAAAACATACAGATAGGCAAAAGTAGAAAGAAAAGACAGTTATAACACTTTCGACCCTGAATTTTTTTTTCAGTTTGGGACAAAAATCCCTTTTACACTAATAAAATTAAAATCAACTAACCAAATCACAGAAGTTAGGTTTTACTGAAATTTAATGAATATATTAGTTTCTGAAACCTAACGGATGCAGTCATTTCGCGTTCTTAGCATATGACAATAGTTGAAGAAAGAATTTTTGAAAATGTTTGGAAAATGCCGTATTAGAACAGGATTTAACAGACATAAAAACATAACAGTATTCTTTACTGTTTATTACAAATTATTCATTTGGAAAAGTAGTCCCTAATTTAAATTAAAACCCCTTCGGCTCTGATCTTTTTTCTTAAAGAAAAAAAAATAAAACTTTTGTCAACTTCTCTTGTTTTTTTACTATTTCAAAGCTAGATGGCACTAATTGTCCACTAAAAATTCAAAATATGGAATACACATATGTGATTATGAGGTTTTTACGTATCTGAAAGGCGTTATTTATAGTTTAAAGCATTTTAAAAGTAAGGAACACATATGTGACCGCCAGGGTCGAAAGGATTAAAAGTAAATCTTTCTGTGGATCAGAAGTTTGACATTTATTTCGTCAAAGATTTCAATTCGCTTACGTCTATTCACCATGATCGCACTCAACAACAGACCTCAACAACAAATGTTTATTTCTGTATTGATAATCTTTGTCAGTGTTTATCTAATGTTGTTTTTATTAGATAGAGCCAAAACTTGAATTCTTTAAAAAAAAATTTCATTTTTTAAAACAACGCTAGTTCATAATTAATCTCCTTAAAATGTGTATGTTCCATTTTTGCAGGTCGCGCAAAGAAAATTATTTAACAGGGACATTTATTTGAGTTTACTAAAAATTTCGAAAGTTACAGCTAGAATTCTAAAGTTGCTGTCACGTAACTGTAAATTGCATTTTCATATTCAATATTCATTTGACAAGATGAATTTTCTTTAAAAAATCTAAATTATAATTATATGAATTGTAAACTTTAATTTATTTTTTAATATAGATATTTGTTTTATTTGTACGAAAATAAATTTTATTTATTAAGCAAGACAGGAAAATAAATACTTCACGAAAAGATTTCTATTCAAAACTCTTCTCACAAGAACATTGGGCTTTCCACATTCAGTTAGCAAATATGTTTGCACAGCTCATAAATCTCAATGAAAACAGATAAATAGATATCACTGTTATGTCGACGCAACTTGACATCCACATCATGTAATCCATATCATACTAAAGACACAATTTGATGACAACATGACATTTCGAAGATATCACAACACTGTATAGAAATTTTTAACTAGTAAGATATGTGAAGATATACAAACAATGAAACTACATAAAGCCATTTTATGAAATTTATCGGTAAACTAATTCCATTTAAAATTTGTTGACGATGTATTAGGAGGATTCTTTAGTTGGAAATAAGACTCCATTTTTACGCCAAGTAATATTTCTTGGTTCAACATTAGTACAAAAGAAGGTTAAAAGATGTTTATCCCGATAGATTCTAAAACATGCGGATGAACTTTTGGAATAAGTAATAATTTTGTGGCATGTCACACAGTTAATATTTCTTTCCTACTTCATTACCTGCATGTTTGTGTGGTTTTGTTAAATCTTACATGCACTTTTTAATAAATAATCGGAATTAAACAAAGATTTCCAATTACATACATTATCACATTTCATTTTTTAACACTGAAAGCATAAATGCATCACACGCAATTGTACATAAAACAACATAATATTTCGAAAATTATGCTTTGTAGTTATTTTATTTTTAATCATAAATGTTATTGTTTTTAACATTTAATACAATTGCAGCGTTAAAAGTGAAACCAAGTTTTCTAAACCTTTCATCACTAGTCTTTTGCGAAGTTACTGTCTCTTACCAACTTTCTATAAAGTATATACTGATATCAGAGAATGGACGGGGAAATCCATAAAATGTGTTTGAAATTTAATGATAGTAAATACACACTATAAATATTATTCGCGGACGTACAAGTTTTCATAGCAGAATATGAAGAAGGCGCCACGGACATGTTCCCCAAATTAAAGGTTACTTATGATGAATGGGAATGGAGATAAATATGAGTAAATCTCAGCATCTCTTAACTCTGGTACTTAAATGGATGATATAACTATAGAAACGGTTGAGGAATTCAAATACCTTGGATCATCAAGACGAATTCATCAAGACGAATCATGCAAAAGAGTTGTAGAGAAAAATATTGGAGATTGAACTTAATAAGCTTATTAGCTGTGGGTATGTCCGCAGCATTTAAGAAGAGCGTGTACTAAAAGTTCTTATAGAATAGAGCCCTACAGGAAGACGTAGGAGTAACAGACCAAGGATGCATTGAAAGAATATGATTGAAAATTCATTGAAGTATTACAAATTTAGTGATGATATTTTCCTGAACAGAACGGAATAGAAAAGAACCTTGAACATTATTTTTTCTGGTCGGGATAAGCCATTAATTACTGAAAATCCGCAAAGAAAAAGAAATTTGAGAATCACCTTCTATTTTGACATTATTTTGTGAACATATATACTTTATATACATGGCTCAAAGCAAAGTTTCTTTATTCTGATACCAAGTACTTGTTCACTCGGATGCATATACATGCTTTGAATCCTATATTGCATGCATTCAGCATACTTAACCCATTAAACGCCAACGTTCCCGTTTCTTCAACATGTATTTTTTTTTCTCAAAATATTTTTTAGCTATTTAAGAAAAAGTCTTTTTATAAAAATGTTATTAGTATGGAGTATAAAATATATTTTTTCAAAATAAAATTTTCCTTTTTCTATTTTTTTTGTAGATTAAAAAAAAAGACATTTTTAGCTCACAGGCTATCAAAGCCTGAGAGCTTATGTGCCCGCCGGTTCTGTATGTACGTACGTACGTATGTATGTATGTATGTACGTAATGCGATAACTCTTGATAGAACCAACCGTTTTACTTTAAATTTTGTTAATAGGTTCCTTGTGATAAGGCGCTTCCCTGATTAGTTTTGGAGGTTCGTTGGTTAACCATAAAGGGGGGAAATGGGGGGCTAACCCCCCATAATTTAGATAAATAGGTTTTTCATGCAGAATTATCCCATTTTCTTCAAATTCTGTATATAGGTTCATTTTGATAATGCGCTTCTGTCAATAGTTTTGGGGGTTCATTGGTTAAGTATAAAGGGGGAAAGGGGGGATAACCCCCCCTAATTTAGATAAATGAGTTTTTATGCAGAATTATTTGATTTTCTTCAAATTTTGTATATAGGTTCATTGTGATAATGCGTTTCTCTGAAGAGTTTTGGGGGTTCATTGGTTAAGTATAAAGGGGGAAAGGGGGGGCAATCCCCCTTAATTTAGATAAATGGGTTTTTCATGCAGAATTATCCGATTTTCTTCAAATTTTGTAAACAGGTTAATGGTGATAAAGCGTTTTCCTGATTGGTTTTGGGGATTCATTGTTTAAGTATAAAGGGGGTAACGGAGGGCTGCCCCCCCTTAATTTAGATAACTGCGATTTTCATGCAGAATTATGCGATTTTCTTAAAATTTTGTATATAGGTTCGTTGTGATAAGGCGCTTTCCTGATTAGTTTAGGGGCTTCTTTGGTTAAGTATAAAGAGGGTAAAGGGGGGGGGGCTTATCCCCCCTCTTAATTTAGATGAATGTGTTTTTCATGGAGAATTATCCGATTTTCTTCCAATTTTGTATATAGGCTCATTGTGGTAAGGAGCTTCCCTGGTTAGTCTTGGGGTTCATTGTTTAAGTATAAAGGGGGATACGGGGGGAGGTAATCCCCCTTAATTTAGATAAATGGGTTTTTCATGCAAAATTATCCGATTTGCTTCGAATTTAGTATATATGTTCATTGTAATAAAGGGCTTCCCTGATTAGGTTTGGGGGTTCAATTGTTAACTATAAGGGAGTGGGGAGAGCGGGGGATGATCCTCCCTTAATATATTGTCGATTTCTTTATTTTTCGAGGGGCTTATTTCAAATTCTTTGAAATAAGTGTATAATATACAATTAGTGTGAATAGCCTGTGAGCTCAATGCCCTCAGTTTAACTGGGCAGTTTTCTTTTTTTAGCTCACAGGCTATCAAAGCCAGAGAGCTGATATGCCCGCCGGTTCTGTATGTACGTACGTACGTATGTATGTATGTATGTACGTAACGCGATAACTCTTGATAGAACTAACCGTTTTACTTTAAATTTTGTTTGTAGGTTCCTTGTGATAATGCGCTTCCTTGATTAGTTTTGGAGGTTCATTGGTTAAGCATAAAGGGAAGAAATGGGGGGCTAACCCCCCATAATTTAGATAAATAGGTTTTTCATGCAGAATTATCCCATTTTCTTCAAATTTTGTATATAGGTTCATTTTGATAATGCGCTTCCGTCAATAGTTTTGGGGGTTCATTGGCTAAGTATAAAGGGGGAAAGGGGGATAACCCCCCCTAATTTAGATAAATGAGTTTTTATGCAGAATAATTCGATTTTCTTCAAATTTTGTATTTAGGTTCATTCTGATAATGCGCTTCTCTGAAGAGTTTTGGGGGTTCATTGGTTAAAGGGGGAAAGGGGGGCTAATCCCCACTTAATTTAGATAAATGGGTTTTTCATGCAGAATTATCCGATTTTCTTCAAATTCTGTATACAGGTTATTGGTGATAAAGCGTTTTCCTGATTGTTTTTGGGGATTCATTGTTTAAGTATAAAGAGGGTAACGGAGGGCTGCCCCCCCCTTAATTTAGATAACTGCGATTTTCATGCAGAATTATGCGATTTTCTTAAAATTTTGTATATAGGTTCATTGTGATAAGGCGCTTTCCTAATTAGTTTAGGGTGTTCTTTGGTTAAGTATAAAGAGGGTAAAGGGGGGGGGCTTATCCTTCCCCCTTAATTTAGATGAATGTGTTTTTCATGGAGAAATATCCGATTTTCTTCCAATTTTGTATATAGGCTCATTGTGGTAAGGAGCTTCCCTGGTTAGTCTTGGGGTTCATTGGTTAAGTATAAAGGGGGATACGGGGGGGGGGTAATCCCCCTTAATTTAGATAAATAGGTTTTTCATGCAGAATTATCCGATTTGCTTCGAATTTAGTATATATGTTCATTGTAATAAAGGGTTTCCCATATTATGTTTGGGGGTTCAATTGTTAACTATAAGGGGGTGGGGGAACGGGAGGTTGATCCCCCCTTAATATATTGTCGATTTCTTTATTTTTCGAGGGGCTTATTTCAAATTCTTTGAAATAAGTGTATAATATACAATTAGTGTGAATAGCCTGTGAGCTCAATGCCCTCAGTTAAACTGGGCAGTTTTCTTTTTTATTTGGTTTTCTGACTATCTCAAGATAAATTAGTTAAAATGAGGCTGCGCGTCTACGACCGCTGAACCCAAGTCCTGGGGGACTTATACAGCGCACGACCGGATTTGTCTTTCCGTATGCGCTTCGGGCGGTCAGGAGACCGTCACCTGTGGACCTCCTAACCTATTACCCCAAGAGAGTGACGACAGAGGTCGTTATGGTACGCGGAGAATCCCATAAATCAGAGGAGACCTAAATGTAGACACTTGATGAACCGCCAAAGAAACCCGACGATTTCGTCGCCGGAATCCCATGAGGAGAACCGGTCCTTAGGTCATATGCCGAGATCTCCGACAGCTGTTGCTTTCTCACAGCGTCCGAATTTCGAATTGTATGAAAAGACAAGACGACTAGTTCATTTGACGTGGGTTGTCGCTACGTGCGAAATTAGGGACTTCTCGCCAACCAGGGACCACGAAGAAACTCGGTCCCTGACGTACAGATACGTCTTGGCTAGGGGCGGTAAAATTAGTTTTAAAAATATCTTCTGTTTTCTTCAACTAGAGTCAGGTTTTAAAACCAAAGTTTCAAGTGTCAACATATTCAAAACCCGGAGTAAATAGATTTATTTAAAGAAACAATAGAGAGATTTTTTTAGAATGTTCCCACGGTCGGCGCGTTGGCATTTTCTGGTAACATTTCCCTTCCCCTTTGTCTGAGAGCGTGCTTTCACAAAGAAAAGAATGCGCCCCTAGGAAGAAATATGCAAAATAACCACTCAAAGTGATAAACGAAAATTTTTAGTTCCTGAGTTCGGAGAAACAACAATACGGTGAAATATAGTTGTATTTTATTGCATTTTAGTTTGTTATTTTAAAAAGCATGGTGTATTTTAATCGTTTGGCAGTCGATAAGTAAAAGTTTTTAGATAAATTTAAAAAAAGATTCGATATATGTGAAAATGCCTGTTAAATTTTTAACATCAAAAGAAGACTTGAAATATTTCGATACACTGGATTCTGATTTTGAAGGTTTTCCACTAAATTTACAAGTTTATGTGGGAAAAAATAAAAATACATTTGCAGAAAAAAATGAAATTGAAACTAAACCCCTTGGAACAAGGGTGGTTTTGGACTTAATTAAATGCATTGGCGATCCCCTTTTTACATATCTGGAATTATTAGAAGAAATGTAAAAGCGCAATATTCGTATGACAGGCACAATTCGAGAAAATAGGTTGAAAGTTTGTCCCCTAAGAAGATGTAACCAATTGGGAAAAAATTAAAGATGAACTTTTGAATACATTGTCACAGAAAATCTAAGTGTAGTAAACTGGAAAGACAACAAGGTTGTGTGTTTGGCATCGAATTTTGAAGACGAGACTCCCTAAGGACAGGTAAAAAGATGATGCTCTAAAGAAAAAAAGAAAATTGATTTACCTCAACCGAAGATAATTTCATCATATAACAAGTATATGGGAAGTGTGGATTTCCTAGATAGATTTTTACGTACTTACAGGCCTCCAAAAAATTGCAAAAGAAAATTATTAAAAAGTTAAGCTTTTCTATGTTTAAAATTCATTTGTTAATAGTATTTTTCTTCTTTAAATTTAAAAATTCTAATCAAAATAATGATTTTTAATTCAGAATTAAATTCTTTATACCTGCATATATAATAAATTAATTGTTTTAAACATTATTTTTGTATTGCATGCAAATAAAAAATCCTCTTTTTGTAAAATAATAAAAAATATAACTTCTTCTAAGTAGCAGAAAAACGAACGTTACTTACGTTCAATGAAAGGAACGTTTTTTCCCTATAAGATGCCAAAGCTTCCGTTGCGGGAACATGTCGGATTTTCTAAACGGTTACAGTTTTTGAAAACAAAAATAAACTGTTCTATAATAGAGACATCAAATGTGTATTAAAAAATTTAAAAAATTTATATTTATTTAACATGGGTCATAGAGTGGCGTTTAATGGGTTATTTTGGTTTTCTTCTTTAAAAAATCTACCTTGCTTATATGTGCTATTTTTAGTAGTGAATGTGCCTTATAATGCCAAGCATCTTAATGAGATTTGTAAGTATTTAGGTCAGAGTTTTGATATGAAAAAACATACATATCTTCTAATAAAGTTATTTTTATATGCAATTACATCATGTCATTCTAAATCAAGAACTCGCTACACTTGTGTAATTGACTATTTTAGCTATCACTCATATATAGGGTAGATAACGTTCAAATGTCACTCCTAGGGGTTTTTATTTCGCTTTTATTAAGCCGTGTCATTATTAGTAGTCACTGCATACTAAATCAAACAACGTTATCACACTTGCATAGCTGTGTGATAACGTTGTAGCTCTCTCTGTTGGCTAGTTTTTTTTCCGGATAAAGGATTTTCATATGCACCTTGTATTTATTTTGATTGATTGATAGCTAGATAAAAAAGGGAAAAGTCCCATATCCTGTGTCGGAAGATTTGAAGAGTTTTTCTATGACGATAAAGTTTCGATGTGGCTGTTGCGATCCTCAGCCTCTGGGGTTGCTTTTCTCACTACTTGAATTCCACTGATGGATGCGTAATAATTTTCCCTATTCTTTTCATAAAAAATTATAATTTTTCTTTATTCTTTTAAATGATAATTTTCTGTAGATGTAATGTTATATATATACACTTTTCTGAAATTTTTATGGATATTTTTCTATTTTGCATATATATATAATTGTATTGACAGTTGTGAATGAGATTTTTACCTTTTTATGTCTATCTTTGGAAATATTGAATAACAATAAAGACCGTGCGAAGATTTCGCACTGAAATCTAATATTTTTTAGGTACTTCTCTATTATCTGGTCGAACACTTTTCATAACAAAAAACTACCGCCAAACTGTAAGATTAAATACCAAAAATGCAGTCCCATTTAGTGATGTCAGAATCATTATGCGTGTTTGTTACGTCATCTAGTGGTTTTACATTCGATATTTGCGTGTATTTTTCATTATGTTTTACTGATTTAGTAGTTATTTTATTAATTAAAATAACAATTGTGTCCTTAAATTCTTATATTTTATTTATTTATTTATTTATCCCTCTAAGCGTGTGGAACGTAATATTCCGTTCACTAAGCTCCAGGTTTCACTGCAATATATGCAATGTTTAAGATAATATAACTCTAGAGATTTAATGAATTTTCAAAACATTGAAGAATGATTAATACTCTCAAAGGTTACATTCATATTTGTAATTAAGTTTTATTTATAATGCTGAAATAATCATATTTTTTTAGCATTTAAAACAAAATGCAGAGAAAACAACTTTACAATTTTACCCTTTTTCAAACTGCTCAGAGGGTTATTTATTGATATTCCAATGGCAACGTTCTCCCGTTTATTTGGCGATAGTTTTTTGTTATGAAAAGTGGTCGACGGGATAATAGAGAAGTATCATTTTTTATCAATATGTAATATTTATTAGATGCAGATTTAAACTTCTAAAGAAAAAGCAAGGATAAAAATATCTGCAAACAACATTTAGTTGTTAGTCAAGCCAGAATATCATCTAATTTATTCCATCAAAGTTAGATTAAAAACTGATCCAAGATTGCTAAAGGCACGCGCGAGAAACTGCATTAGAGGATGACGTCATTCGCTTCGAGATAAAAACCATGGGACTTAGAAATATAAATATAAACATTTCAATTTCAATTTCGCTTTTTAATCATAAGTATAAAATAAACCCGTGCGGTGTTTTTTATAATAATTGCTATGAGCATCATATAATGTGGTATTTTATTTTTTTTACAACAATAATTTCAGGAAAACCTTTCATTTCTTTTATAAAAACAATGCCGATTTAATTTTGAATTTTCAGCAAATTTTAATCAAAAACATGTTTTAACGAATTGTTAAGTGGGCTATGTCAGAAGCCGGTTCTAAAACCTTTCATATGGTATCTCATTCGTTGTTCTGCGTTTCATATTTTCTGAGAAAAAGGAACGTTGACAGGAGAAATAATAGATAAGGATTTATATAAAGTGTATAATCTTTTTCATTTTCATACTGACTTCTTCTTCCTTTTATGATGATTTTAATTGATGTTAATATGAGATGTATCTTTTCTGATATTCCCAGAAGTTATTTTGGGTAATTTTCTTTCTTTCATTTATTAATTGGTTACAATTATTTAGAAAATGGATGTTTAGGGGGGTTAGAGCACCCTTGACAGTAACAATTAATAATCACAAAAAGGCCTCTTAGGTTTATTCAATAATGTATTTTCATCACTTGTTAAAATATCTAAATGGTGATAAAATGATGTTTTAGCATAGTACCTAACTTTTTAAGATAGCGCAAAAACAGTGTTTTAAAACGTACGTATATGAATATTTAAAAACTATCTTTTCGCAACGACTTGAAACACTTTATATGAAACTAAAATTGTCTTTTGGCAACATCTTGGATTATTTCGCGGGGCGCACAGGATATGTAACTTTTACCATAAAAAATATACGGGAGTATGAGAAATATGATTAATAAAATAATTAATAAACAAGACAAACTGGAATACTGATATTTTCTAAAACCCATTCTTAGAATATCTATTTCAATATATAATTATTTTGCCTAAAAGAAATATCTCACAAAAATATATAGTCTAAAATAATAATATAAACTCAAGAAATATTGGAACAAAAAATCAAGAATCGTTTGGAAGCACTTTAAATTAGTTTGAAACAATGTTTTCTGCTTAATTATTTTTATTTATTCTAAAGAGTTAAGTTAACGTGAGAAATAACTTTTTTGAAAGAGACTGTTCATGAATAATTCAAAGGCATCTATATACATGAATAGTTAAATGACGAACAAGAAAAACTTAATGAGATGTTTTTATACGTTCGAGATGTAATGTTGAATTAGAATACGAGGACATTTATCATTAATTATTCCACTTTTTTAAGATATTCGTTTTATTTTTAAGGTAAAGAACTATTTTTTTTATTTAACTAAGTCTTTTGATTTTAAATATATAATGTAAAAAATGAGACATATGTGTCAACAAATTGTATAAAACACTAAAAAATAAAATTGGCTTTTTTTTTTTTTTTTTTTTTTTTTTTTTTTTTTTTTTTTTGAAAAGATTCTGTTTTACTTAATTGCCATAATTTAATGCCAAAAAGTAAATTAACTTCAAAAATATAATTTTTAATAAGACTTTTCATGAATAATGCAAAAGAATCCATTTACATGAATAGGTTAAATAAAACAGAAGAAAAGGTGCAACTAGAAGTTTTAATACATAAAGAATGTTATTTTGAATTCAAATGGGAAGTTATTTTTTCTTTTTATTATGAAATTCGTTTAATTTTTAAGTACGTAATTACGTTTAACTTCAAAATAAATCTTTTGATTTTAAAGATGTAATCTAAAGAAAGATAAAACTCAATAAGTTTAAAGAATTATTAGAAAAACAAATTCATCGTGTCTGGTACATTTATAAATTGTTTCGAAAGAAAAGTTTACTATTTAATTTCTTTTATTTTGCTCCGAGAAATTAACTTTTCCATCAGGACGTTTCATCAATAATACAAAAGAATCTATATCAATAAATTTTTAAAATAAGGAGATCAAAAAGGTATAACGTGAAGTTAAATATATAAGAGATGTAGTTTTTAATTCAAATGGGAAAAAATCATGTTTTTCTTCTTTTCTGATAATATACGTTTTATTTTTATATTAAGTAGCTACAATTTTCTTTCTCAAGAATTATTGATATCTAATATGTATGCTTAATAGATAGAAACCTCAATTAAATTCAAGTATTATTAAAATAAAAATATTCAAACATCATTTCCGGAATCCATATAAATCAATTTAAATAAATATTTTAGCTCTAAAACATAAAGGAAGTAGTTTTGAAATCAAATAAAAATATTTTTTTCATATGTATCTTCTATTCTTATGATATTCCATTTGTTTTTATAGTAACTACAATTTTCTTATAAAATTGTATTTATTTCCTTTTATTTTTAACATACATAATCTAAAAAACGGTAAAAGGAAATAAATAAGAACTATTAGAAACGAAATTTCAAGTATCATTTACAGAAAAGTTATAAATTAGTATTTTGTATTTATTAAATTTATATATTTAATTCCAAGGAGTTAGGTCTATTTAAAAAAAATATTTTAAATTTTTTCCATAGATATTTGTTATGAAATTTTAATGAATGATACATAGGAATATATTTACATGAATTTGGTAAAAAAAAGGTAGAGGAAAACGTATGATAGAAAGTTTTAATACATAAAGGATGTATTTCTGAATTTAAAAAGGTGATCATTCTTCTCAGTTTTCTTTCTTATGTTATAATATTTATAAAGTAACTATTATTTTCATTGAAATAAATTCTTTGATTTTAAATATATATTCCAAAAACTATCAAGATATTTCAACACATTTTGGTGCCAAAAAGTCAAGCATCATTTTCGGAACACTTATAAGTCGGTGTGAAGAAATACTTATTTTTCTACTTAGTTTTATTTATTCCACTCCAAAGAGTTACAGCTACGTGAGAAACGACTTTTTAAAGGAGATTTTTCATGAATAATGCAAAGTAATAGATTTTACATGCATATGTTAAATAAGTAAGTGGAAAGCGTATAATGGAAATTTTAATGAGTAGAGGATGTAACATTCAATTTAATTGAGAAGACATTTTCATATTTTCATCGTTTGTTATGATATTCGTTTTTTTATTATTATTCAAGTAAATACCAGTTTCTAAATAATATATCATTTTATTTTAATATTTAATCCAACAGAGTGAAATGCCGAGAAATATTTTAACCGAAAAGTCAGGCATGCTTTCTGAATCACAAATAAATTGATTTGAAGGAATATTTTTCTGCTTTATTACTCCTATTTCACTCCGAAGTATTACATCTAATTAGGAATTAAACTTTTCCAACAAGATATTTCAGGAATAATTTAAAGAGGTCTATATACTTGATTCTGTTAAACAAAATTGAGGAAAATATAAAATGGGAATTGTGATACATAAAGAAAGTAACTTTGTACTCAAATGGGATGACAGTTACAATTTTTTTTTGTTATAATATTCATACAGCTTTTTCAAAAGAAAACTACGTTTATATTCAAAATAAATCGTCTAATCTCAAGTAATTTAGTCTAAAAATAAATAAAACTAAATACATTTCAAGAAATACCGGAACAAAAAAATTAAACATAATTCTTGTAAAACGTACAATCTTTTAAAGAATGTTTTTGTACTTAATTTCGCTCTAAAAAGTTACGTCAACATTAGAAATACTACTTCTTAAATGAACGTATCTTAATTATTTAAATTATTAAAGAGTATTTACATTTATTTTTAAATAAGGTAAAGGAAAATGCATAACTGAATCTTTTAATACATAAGGGAGAGTAGGGTAAAATCGGGCAGGCGGATCAAACCGGTACCCTGTTTTCTCGTTGATGCCCTGCAGACAGCAACAATTTTAACTACATCCTGCGGTTTTAAAGACTTTTCTCCACTTGATGCAATTTTGAATTCAAATATAAAGGCAGTTTTTATTTCTGCTTCTTTTTTTATATAATAGTTATTTTATTTATTATCTAAGGTAAATCCAGGAGAGATGGCGCGGTCGGAGGGAAGTCCACACGCAATGACTCAAAGTAGTTGTACAACAGCAATAGTGGAGTGTCTTCTTTAATGTGCACATTGATTGTTTCGCGCGTCTAGGATAAAGCATTGCTATTTTGTTTTGTTTTCTCAAAATAAGTGCTTGAATTTCATAAATATTCGTCAGAATTTCTATATAACGTCAGTAGCACAAAATATTTTAAACTTAAACGATATTTCATCAGCTACTAACCTAGACTAACTGTGTGAACACCACTGGTTAGCTTTAGAAGCGGCCATATTTAAAAAAAAGGCCGCGCAATCTTTCCTACCAAAATTGGAGAGTATGCACATCTGCTACTTAGGAGAGATGGCGCATTGTTCCCATTAGGTTTAAATGCTAGGAGAGATTACGCAGCTAAGGGTAAGTAAGGCTAGGAAATTAAGGCTTGGAAAATTTGCATAAATTGCAAATTACTTGTAAACATATGAATAGATCAATTACCCTATTAAAATTCATGAGCGTATCTATCTATGTAACGACAGGGCGCAGGGCTACGAAATACGGCACACGGGTTGTTGGTAGAGGGGGGGGGGGGCTTGAACGATCGGAGCAAAAAATTTGAAAAGTTTAAACACATTTTTTTTATTTTATGTTTTTGACGAGATTTTCCCTTTTTTATGTTTAACCACGCGAGTTCTAACCAGTTCTAAAAGTTTACTGAAATGTGAGATATACATATTACGTACGCTACGCTGCAATACTGAGAAGCTGTAGAAGGTATTACGATAACTCTTTTACCTGGCATACAAATAAGTAGAGATTAATTAATTGCGCTTAATTATTATTATTATTATTATTATTATTTTAAATAAAGAAAAACATTTTATCACAAACATCAACAAAACGTTTTATTCTGTTTATTCCCTTATTCCAAATATATCGTTTTATCCTCTGCTGCCATAGCAACATGATAAATTAAATTTCATTAAAAAATGCACAGTAATGCACAGTAGTACAAAAATATTTTTCTACATATTACATAGATACATTTGGTTGCACTGATTTTTGTATTTTATTTTTGTTTTAGAATTAAATTCATGAACTCCCATGTGTAGAACGGGTTAAAAAGCTAGTTTTGAAATAATTTTTGAAAAACATATAATAATGAAAACGAAATTTGGCAATAAATTAATTTGCTAAAAAATACTGGGCAATGAGGATGAGTGCACTGAATATCTGTAACTGTAACAGGAGACAACTTCGACCAGTGACTGGATTCAATTAATATATATATATATATATATTTCTGTTGAATTGTGTGCAGACTCTCCTAGCTTTACCTTATGCTGATATTCTTAATTTAAAGCTGAAAAGAAAAATACGAAACATTCAGTAACAAACTGTATGAAACACATTTTAAAATGGAGGTACTATTTAAATATATATAATTTTATTTTGCGGAATATCCGAATAATGAAGGTAAATTAATTGAATAATAATTATAGTTTTAATAAAAAAAAATTTAAATACTTCTTGAAACTAAGAAAAAAATATTTTCTTTTTATATTTTAAGTTTATTAAATATAAAATGAAACTGCCACTTCAATTCATGATTCAAAGTTCTAAGATTCCAGTCATAAAATTTTAATGTTTTATATACGTTTTTGCATGAATACGATCATTGGACAGAAAAAAAATTAGATGTTTTGAGGAACAGGCAATATATATTAAAAAATTGGTTAAATGTAAAAGAATTGATTTCAGAAGGTTTGAGAATAATGCTTTCTCAACTAAGCCTTTTGAGCAACGCCACAAAACTGTCGTCAACATTCTTTGAAAGTCACTAGAAAACCACAGTGCTGAAAGTCTATTAGTTCCGGAGACACAAAAAACTACTGATTCTACAGTATTTACTGCTTATAAGATTAAATAACTAAATCATTGTAAAATTAAATTAAGAGAGCGAAATTAAATCTAGAAGCGTTTATTAGAAATTTGTGTTATTCCATATTTTTTTCATAAATATGTAAATTTTTAAATACTATTTTTTTTCATTTATTTAAAAAATATTAATTTCATTATGCACTTATTTTTAATAAATTATTGTTCACTCTGCAATATAAAATACTTAATATATTTTACCTCTTGCGACCAACTTGGTCTCCTTTAAATGTCTGCTAAGCATTACAACATGTTACTTTTATTCATAATTTAATTTAATAACTTAACCCTTCTCCAAATCGGAAGATTTTGATAGATAAATCAAGAACTCTTTGCGATCACGACAGCATTTCGTATCTTTTTTGTTGTTATGTATTTCATCTTTCTTGGCAAAAACCGCTTAACTCAGTTAAACATTTATGTTTCATGCTCCTTTATTATCATTTCGAAAACGTTCGCTAATGAGGAGATTTTTAAACGTATAAATTAATCTTCGTAATTGGGTCTATTGCCAAGCGGGGTATTTTAATTAATATGATTAAGTGCATGAAGTGTTTTTTGTGAAAAGTCTTTAACGCCTGATATCCACATGTACATTAACAACATATTGTTGCTAATATTTTTCTTTCACGTTAACCTTTGGCTGTAGACTCTATTACGGAAGATTAGAAAATCTATAATTATTCGCATATAATAATTCGCATATAATCTTGCATAATGTGTCATAATGAAACAGCATACTGATTGACGTATTTTAGTGAGTATGGTTTAGTTAAAAAAAGGACTTTTTTAAAAGACTGCTGATGATCACATTCCTTTTAAATCATATTTGCTATCAGTATAGCACGATTTTGATCCTTGTCCTGTAATTTGATTAAAATTCAACGACTTTCTTCTAGATGCCATCTCTGTCCGATTTCTTTTCTCTAAGCTCTAGTTTGTTGACACAGTTCAGGTATTTTCATAACTGCGTAACTCATTGACTGCAGCATTATTACCGTATTCTTGTACTGTACTTTTAAGATCCGTGCCGTTTAAATACACTGTACCAATAATGGTACGTATAGTACTGATTACACTAACCATTTTTGTCTTTCTATATTGTAACTCTATAGATAATATTCTGTAATAGATATGTTAAAAGCAGTTGCAGAAGCCTTTATGGTACAGATGTCGCAGACGCACCGGGGTTTCAGAAAGAAACCCCGGTGCGTCTGCGACAACCGGGGTTTCTTTTTAGCGCTAAAATTGCGCATTTTTTCACGGTGTGGTAACCCAGTGATTTCACAAGACTAGATTCGACTTATTAATCAAAGCCCTCTGGTATTAATAGCTGAGTTAGTTGTATTCTTGACAATGTGTGTGTTTAATAACAAATTAAACATTCTGTGTGTTTCATTATAAATTAAACATTGTGTGTGTTTATAATAAAAATTGTGTGTTTTTATAATAAAATAAATGTGTGTGTTTTATAAAAAAGAATATGTGCGTTTTATAATAAATTGTGTGATTTAGAATAAAATTGCGTGTGTGTTATGATAAAATAAATTGTTTCATAATAAAATAAAACTAACATGCTATTTTCGCAAGGGTCCTGTATTCGAAATCAAAGATAACTCGTCGAAATGGCGAGAAAACAAAAATTGCGTCAACCTCAATGCGTTTGCGACATCTGTTTTGCATTTATATATAACTGTATAATATAATATAGATATAGATATGTATATTTTAGTCGTAGGCATAGTATGTGATTACAATATAGATCTCATATCCATTTTACGGATATAACATACAGTCAAAAATAAAACTACTATGGTAAATAAGATATCTAAAAGCCGCTAGTCCGATGTTATGTGTTTAATAAATGCATACTAAATTATTGTTTTGTATTATTTTAGTTTGCTTCCCTTTATTTACCTATAATATTTCAGTTTGCTTCTTCAAATTAACTGACGATTCTTTTTTAAAATCTGATCCATTAAACATTATAGCATGAGTTGGTTTTTTTACATTTAAAGTACATCAAGAAAAGATCGTGAAGGAAACTGAGTTATATAGAATTTCACCAAACAGAATTATGCGAAAATTTGATCGGATTACAGGCACAAATTATTTTTTTATGGCAACGCTGCAAAAAGCATCGCTTTGCGAATGATTACATTTATGGTTTAATATTTTTATCGTCCATGATAAAGCAATATCTCGTGTTTGTTTACTTTGAGAGAATGAGATATTGGACTCTGAACCTAATTTTCAACTGAAGTTATCTGAGAATATACGTATTTTAATGCAACTCCTCTCTGAAACATTAATTTTTTTAACGATATTTCTAAAAATGTAACTTTTATTCAGTTTTATTCGAAAAAATAATTTTGATTAAACACAGCTGTTTGACATATTTTTAAATTATTTACATAAAGCTAAGCAGTGATCCTGTGTTCGTTTATAGCACTCATATGATTTGAGCTATTATAATATAAATGAGAAGTTTGTCGAAAAACTATTTAAAAATACCGTGAAAATAATTTTACGGTAGATCATTATAAACACGAAAATAAACTTTTATGAAGCAGTTATAATTTTTTTATGAAATGCTTACGAATAATTAATTAATCGTCGATGAGTAAAAAGTAATAATAAGTCATTAAACTAAAATTATTCTTTAAAATATCAATTTTATTTATTGAACCCTCAGTTGTATAAAAAAATGTATATACTTATAATAAAAGGCAAGTGTAGGAGTCTGTTTGTAATCATGTGCGACCACTCTGGTCTGTGAATGGACCGTAGCTAAAAGCCATATTAGGCTTAACCCGACAGAAGGCGCGCACCCAGCACTGACGTTGGTGATCACGCGGGGTGACTGGGTCCCCCAATCAGTTTTATACAACTGTTGTGCTATAAACAAGAAAAATATCATTTGATTTTAACAATAAGTTCATTAAATCATTAAGAAAGTATACTTCTTTAGTTTAAAAAACTTTTGTAATGTTTAAGAAAACTTTACAATCAAAATAATTACAAACCTTTATCAGGAGTTTTAAATATACATACATTTCTGGTAAACATAAGAAGAATGATGTTTACAGGTAAAATTATCATACTTTATGCAAGAAATCGTAGTTTTATTGTCTTTAAATCTGTTTAATTCTGTTATATTGTGTGCGATATTTTTTATTACTGCTAAATGACTTATTATATTTTAAGATCACGTTTTCACTTTTTTTTTTCTTCTTCCAAAACTATTTTATTTTTGCTAACAAAAATACTTTCTTCTGAATCAGAATTTTCGTAATCTTTATCCTTTTGCTCAAACTCACTTTCGCTGTCTTGAGAACTGTATATTTTCTCATTAGGTTCAGTTTCACCAGCCTGATCAATTTCTTCTTCAGAAGACTCAACTTCGTCTAATAAATTTCTCAAAAGTTCCATTTATTTTTAATTACGTTTGCACACCATTATTTATTAAATAATTCAACGCAAAAGACAACATAAACACTTCAGAACAGAAAACTACGCTGCTTAGAATGAGAAATTTCGAAGCAATAACGGTTGCGTGGGGAGACTGAGTCACCCCTTTTTTTTACATGGATTCCAAAAAACGATTGTTTCACGCGCAGAAAAGAAAGGAATGTAAAAATAACATTACACCTAGCAAGGGGAGAGTCAGACAGGAGGATACTGAAAAGATGGTTGATTACAGATAAACATTTTTCGCGGGACTGATGTTTTTCTAAGACTGGGGTGACTCTGTGCCCCACGCGATCTCTCTCGGGAATGAAAAACATATGTTAACTTATGACAGCTAAATGATAATTTATTCTACTTGAAATCATGTCAGTTCAGTATATTTTCATAAAAAGAATTTTTATCGCATCCAATTATGATGTTTGAAGTTCTAAATTAAAAATTACCAGATTAACTACGATTTACCAGATATAAACAAACAAACACTGTTGCCAATCAGAATTCCAAATTCCAAATGTACAAATGAACGACTCTTTGAACGCTTCATTAAAAAAAATACAGGTTAACAACCTGTTCTGCTCTTAAAATACATTTAAAATCATATTAAAGCCTTTAAACATTTTGATATAAGTTTTTCACTTTTTCATACAGGATTTATATCAACTGATGTTTTTGTAAAATATGGAGTTAATTTACGATTCAAGCACTCGAATACGCCATCTGGTGGAGAAAAGATTTAATTCTCTCTTCAGGAAAATCCCGTGGAAGCCCATTGCATTACATGTATTTTTAATTTGTTCATAAGGATTTTTTTTTTGCACAATTTCATATTTCATGTGATATTGGTGTTCTGTGTTTATATGACATGCGACTAATTAAGACTACCGGGATCTTGATAAAAAATTGGGACTGGTAGCTGAACCCGGAACTTCACTTAAGAAATTGCTGAAATTTCTAATTGGAAATACTGATAATAGCTGCTCATAAACTAACTTTAAGACTCTGAGAGGTTATAATTAAGATATTTAAGTAATTTGTATTTAATTTGGAATTAGTTTCGAAGAAATATGACTAATAGAAGCCGAGCTATTAAGATGCGGCTCAGTAAAGCAAAAAAGCAATGAAGGGGAGAGGGGGGAGGGAAGGCGGAGACGAAAGTATTTTTTGATAAATGACTAATTAAGACTACTGGAGTCCTTTCTAAGAAATTTGGTCTGGTAGCTGAGCCCAGAATTTAATTTAAGAATTTGCTGCAATTTCTATTCGTAAATATTAGTAACTGCTACTAATAAACTAACTTTAAGTCTGTGAGAGGTTATATTTAAGATATTAAAATAATTTGGAATCAGTTTCGAAGAGATATGACTAATAGAAGCCGAGTTATTAAGATTGGGATCAGTTGATGAAAACGATGAAAGGGAGGGGGTGGGTCATTAGTCATAAAAATTTTAACCATTCTTAAATTTTTACGTATTTGAAGCAAAAATTTCATGTTGAAATTACAGTTATAAGGATAGGAAGTATCATAGTTTGTTCCTATGGGGGTTTACTTTTGCAAACACAGTTTTTGGGGGTGATTTTGATGATTTCCCACTGTTGGAATGATCGCAAATAACACAAGATGATAGTAAGATAACATTACAGAAATCCCATGTTGGATCTTCAATTGAAATACATGCACTGTTTCATTTTATATCATCTGTTTAAATGAAATAATATGTCAGTAATATGACTTAACATTCTAAACGTTAAATATCACTTTTCCGCCATTTTTGACGGGTGCATATGCTAGTATACAAATAAAATTAAAGTGTATTAAAATTCTAATGTTTGTCCGTCATCTATAATGTTTAAAATAATTTAAAATTTTAATAAGTTTCACTTTACACTACAAGAGTCATTTGATGAATATTTTATTCCATGCATAAGTTAGTAATTAACAAAATGAAATTTTATTCATATTTGTAATAGATTTATTTAAGCTGATAAATGAAACTGAGATAGATTCTCCTTGTATAATTAAAATGAATATTATCTCGGAAAAACTGCGTAACAAAACATATTATGTATAAAAATGTACAATTTTTATATGTTTCATAAAAAAAATCTTTTTACCATTTGTACCTTTTTTAAAGAGGAATTAGAACTTTTTTTCTTTACTCTTTGTCTAATTAATTATATGAGAAAAAGTTGAAAAAGGAAGAAATGCAAATGTATTTCTCTGAAGTATTCCTGGGCTGGTTAAAAAAGCAGAAGAAACGTTTTCATCTGACATTTGTTAATGTAGTTGAAAAAAAATCTGTTAAAAATTCTTCTTGAACTTGTTAGTTACACATTTAATTAATGTAATGAAATCACATAAATATTATTTCCCATGTGACTCTGAAACTGTAAGCACATCAACTAATCTGTTTCGTTATTTGAAACAAATTTCACATGCTCATTTAGAAAAATTTGTGACACTCTGAAGATTAGATAAAAGATAAAATTTTGAAATTGAATGGTAAGTTTCAAGGGACAGTTTAATTTCACCCTTCTAATCTGGTAATGCAATGGTATGTACGATGCCTGTACGAGAGCAATTATTCTGTAATTTCCTCAGAAATTTATTTATTTTCTTATGCTTCATAATATGAAATGCTAAACTTTCATTACTGCGAGAATGTTGTAAACAACAAATGCTGTAGTAACTCCGTTTTCATTATGACCGAGTTCAGTTTTAGTTTTAAAATCGAAACAGTAAAAGCTGTTTTATTCGTTTTCGTGCATTGTAATATTAAAAACCCATATTAACTTTGTAATAACTCTAACTGATTATTATTTACAAACCTGCCATTATTCAGTTATAGTCAATCGTTTTAGATGAAAATTGCTTCAGTAACAAACAATTTACATGTAATTCGTTACTTGATTCCGAAAATTTATATTTAGAATACAATTAAAGTATTTAGAATATATTGGCATAATAAAAAGTTAAATTTAGTCTATTTCTTGTGACAACATTATAATTCCTAAAAATTATATATAATTATATTTATAATCTAGTTATTATAAACAGCATACTATTTAAGGAATGTAATCTATTGTAGCTTTAATTTTTCGATTAATATGGAGATAATATCGTATTGTAGCAAAATGACCGAACTGAATTTATAATGTAGAACAGAAAATTTCTCAGGGATTTATTAAATAATTCGTATTGGGCTGCAGAATTTATATAAAAAATTCAATTTCAATAAATAAAACATGCATTTTAGTTTATATAGAAGTATATTTTTAGTAAACTTTAAGAGGAAGAGAAAAGTTCCAGTTTCAAGAAATAAGAAAATCTTACTTGTGAGATAAAAATAATAATAATAAAAGACCGATGTTAAGTACGAAAATATATTATTATTAGTAAAAAATAATCAAAATTAAACAGAAAACATAACTTAAAATCCATAGACTAGAATAAACAAGCACTCTACAAAAGTTCAAAAGTTTTTTTTTCTTAATTTTATCTTAATAAGGAGCACGCCAAAAATTAAGTCTAAATTAAGTCTTTATAATTTTAGAAAGGAATATCAGATACATAATACCATTGCCCAAATTTCGTAATATTATAAATTTAATCAGTGTCTTATCAATGATTTTCAATCATTATTTTTGAAAAATTTATAATAATATGAGAAACTTCTCAAATTAAACTTTGAACTCCTCATTTTTCATGAATTTGATAGTTCTTAATTCATTCTTGAGCAAACCTTCACCAAAAATAAAAAGAAATAGGAAATATAATTAGAGGCTTAATGTGTCACTCAATTTAAGCAAACATTTCCTTTTCATTATCGTAACATTAAGCTCACATGATCATTCATTATAGATATTTTGACGTAGGTAATCATGATCTGCAATCTGAATCCCACGTCTCCTTCTGATCGGTAACTATAGATAAACAGTGCATAAACCATTGTATAATATTTATTCAAGGCTATGTCACTTAACATATTCACTGAACATGCTTAAGGCAATATGCTTGAATCCCTATATCTAGAGCTGTCATGGTTATAGTATTCTTCAAAGTCAAGAATGTAGTAAATGGATTCATAATTTGTATAATATTTGTCATTACAATCTGACCAGACCTATAGTTAAACAGAATTAAATATTACAACAATAAAGTATATTTTCCAATCATATCTATTAAGATTTCTAGTAGTTTTTGGTTATTTAATATATTATTGAAGCAATGTGTTTTTTTAATATCGAGTATCGCATATATTTGACACATAATTGTGAAAATTATAAATTATTGAAAACTGTGTCTGTTTTATATGTACCTTATATGTCGATTTATAATAATACAACATTTAGTATATATTCTACCAAATATTTAAATGTTTTTCTATTATCTTGTTCCTCGTAAAAAAATTATTGTTTATTGTAAAATAGGAATGTAATGGAAAATATAAAGATTCAATCAATATCCAATTGATTCAGTGATCACCTAATTTATAAACAAGAACGGAAAACCATGCGTCCGGCATAGATTATGAAATATTTTCCAACACATTCCGAATACTGTAATAGAAATTCATCGTTTAATAATGCGAAGGATGATGTCTAAGTAAACAATTTGGAAAACGCATAAAACACTTGAAAAACCAAATCCAGCATATACCACCTACAGTGGAAAATGTATCTAACTTTTTTTTTGTGCAGCCTTCTATAAGATTTATAGATTTATATACTACATACCATGTGAAAATTTAGTTCAATTAAGAAAAGCATAATACAGTTAAAAATTCCCCTTAAGCCATTTTCCATCAATAAGCCGAAATGTACTCGAGATCGTTTGTGCAGCTTTTGTATGTAATTTATAGAATTTATCCATACCAAGAAAAATTCAAAGAATTAGTTAAATTTAAAAACGTATACCACAACTGAAAACGAACTTCCAGCAATTATTGATATTTTTTGTTGTCCGTCCGTGTAAATGAACGACGAATGCTATACACCCCATGTTCTACTGTAAGCATCTTGTAGTATACCTCAGTGAGGCATATCCATTTCATTAAGTTTAAATTAGTTCAAAATCGATAAAATACACATCAATCGATTTTTCCCATAAACAGTAATGTAATGGAATTCTTTTGAGTGTTTCTATAAACGAATTATAACTGCTGCACACTTCATTTTCAGTACCTAATATGCCATAGTAACATTCAATAACATATATAATTCCTATGGCAATCGGAGTAAATTTACGTGATTTAGAACATACAGACAGACAAATCGAATTCAAAAACACTTTTCAACTACGTTGAAAATGTTTTAATTTGATACGAATGATAAATAAAATCACAATTAAAAAATACATTTAGACAGGAATATCTGCATTATAATATGCTTTATAAAACAGTTCTTAAGAAAAGGCAAACACTTAATACAAATTAATTTCATAAACAAACGTTGCACATAAATGTAAATATTTTTAATTAAATAAGATTTTATTACTTTGTTTTTGATATCCTTAATTATGATTTCTATTTTATTAAAAATATATAGTATTTTAATAACGGATTATGTTTCATCAAGTTAATTGGAATAATATATATTGGATTCTGTTGCATTGTGTATTATTAAAAGAAATTGCGAAAAATAGTTTAAAAAAAACCAGTGGGCCCGTGCGAGGATTTTGCACTGCAATCTAATATATTTTTTATCAATATGTAATATTTATTAGATGCAGGTTTAAACTTTTAAAGAAAAAGTAAGGATAACAATATCTGCAAACAACATTTAGTATTTAGTCAAGCTTAAATATCATCTAATTTATTCCATCAAAGTTAGAGTAAAAACTGATTCAAGATTGCAAAAGGCACGCGCGAGAAAAAAAAATTAACAATCGTATTTTAACTGCATTACAGGATGACGTCATCCACTTACGGTAAAACGTGGGACATAGAAATATAAATCTAAATATTTCAATTTCAATTTCGCTTTTTAATCATAAATATAAAATAAACCCATGCGGTGTTTTTTATAATCGTTGCTGAACATTATATAATATTATATTTTATTTTTGTGGCAACAGTAATTTGAGAAAAACCTTTCATTTCTTTTATGAAAACAATGCCGATTTAATTTTTAATTATTAGCAAATTTTAATCAAAAAACATGTTTTAGGAAAATGTAAGTGTGCTATGTCAGAAACCTGTTCAAAATCCATTCATGTGGTATCTCATTCGTCGTTCTGCGTTTCGTATTTTCTTAGAAAAAGGGATGTTGACAGGAGAAATAATATATACGATGTATTTGAAATAAATATTCCTAAAAAAAATAATATGGATTTTTGAAACAAAAATGATGTTTATAGGATGCAAACATGAGAATCCAAAATTAGGCATCTTTCTGTGATTTGTTATTTAGATATGCTAAAAAAATTACCCGCTTTGCAGTATTTTTTCCAATTATTAAAAATAAATTTTACTTTAGAAGTGCTTTACACCTGTATAATTTCTGAACTACTTGACCCAATGGCATCCTTCTTGGAGGAAATCGGGGAGAATGCCGACAACTTTCGTCTTGTTTATTGATAAAATACAAATAAAAAAATTTCTGGATCACTTTTAAAGCAGACTCATTTTATATACACCTTTTTTTCGAAAAACGCTTAATTTAGTTTTCCAACTTATATAAAAGTAAGTCGATAAAGAATCGGATGTATAAAATTGTAAACGTAGTGAACATTTTGCCAAATGAATTTTTCAAAGGAATGTTCATCGAGGTTAGACAAACAAAAATGGCAATGGATGACCGTAAGACAAGAAGTCATATTTAGATATTGTACACATTAAATAGAAAATATCTAACTTTATATCAGCTACACAGTAAAAAATTTTGGTCAAACATCACGGTACATATACAGGCAACTTTGTGACCAGTATATATACCGTAATATAACTGGACGGTATATGTACTGTAAAATATTTAAAGTATATGTACCGGCTGCACTCCCCCCTTTCCTCAGGCCTGAACGCATTACGTAACAAAGGTAAGAGCATCACTTTAGGGGTTTCCGTACACCGAGGCAGGGCTACCACCTTTTTCCTTACGGAAAAATAATTATTTTACGGTATAAATAGCGATTTTTTACTGAAAAAAAATCATTTTACGGTATAAATACCGTTTATAATCAAAATGGCACATATACGGTTTTGTACACTTAATATACCTTAGAAGTACGGTACTCATACCGTAAAGAGTGAAAACGGTACAAGTACCGTTAATTTACGGTACATCTACTGAAATTTTAGGAAATATTTTTACAATGTAGCCTACATTGTTGGAACATAGGCTTAAATATCTAATTGCCAACTATTTATTTGGTTCTCAAAAACAAATAAAATTTTATGGATATCATGAAATGTAAAGAATCAAAAATAATATATTTTATATCCCAGTCTTGTATAGAGAAAGCTGTATAAAAAGTCAAATAAAATTTGTTAAGTTTCAACTGATCATAAAGCGTATATATATATATATATTTTAAAATAAGGTTCTAGATAAAACTTGAAAGAACTCCTGAAATAAACATATACTTTGGTAGTAAAAAGTAAGAAAGAGAATTCCTCATTCTACAAACATGTCATAAATGAGGACATTTCTTTACGTTTTACAGAATTCTTTCAAAATATTTTTTTATTACTTGAGTTTCTAAGTAAATTTCATGTTTTTTATAAAGGTATTTTTTTAATGTTAGAACTTTAAATTTCGATCACATATAATCACATATATAAAGAAAAATAAACAAACAAAATAATGTTTTAAAAATTCTCTTTTATGTTATATAACATATTTTATAAAAAAAGAAAACGAAACAAAGTAGAAATTTATTTTTTATGTAGATTGTATAAAAACATCGTATATGTTTGAAATGTACATAAAACATTTATAAAACATTATCCTTATAAATGCATTTTTTATACATATTATAAAAATCGCATATAGAGTGCATTTTTAAATTGTAAGAGATAAAAAGTAATGTTATTTTATTATGTGTTGAATTTGATTGGAATTTTTTTTCTGCATGTTGCGTAAAATCGAAGTTTATTTTCAATTAAAATATATTCAGTGTATGATTAAAAAATTATTCCGTCCAGTTACGAATTTATTCTAATTTAACCTTGTCGTATATACACGAAACATATATTCGATACTGATTAAAATTGCATAATATTTTGACAATATATATTATAACACAATATTTATGCATAGCATTGAGGTGAAATGTGAAAATACTAGAGAATAATTCTTGAGGTTCATCCGAAATTATAATTTCCATATATTTATCAGTTTATAAATTGAGAAGAAGTCTTTATTCTTTAAATAGTGTGCATTTTCTATGTTTATTTATATCTCTATTAAAATTACGATTTCATTTCTTATATTCGGTTATCAAAAGATAACGCATAAAGAGATATTTTATATCAAACTTATGAAATACTTTAGATATAACTTTTAAAGAAATTAATATAAAATATGAAATTACATAATTACATCATACTACAATACATAATATAATTACATAACAAAAGGGAAAAAAATGTCAAACTTTTGTAATGTATGCAATAGATTAAAAAAATCCCTGATGGCTCGGCCTACAGGCACAGGTAGATTTCGAAGGCGCAGACGATGGGGAGCTTATTTTTTGGGAATTGCAGAAGAAATTACCTTTTTGCCATGAAGCGGCAGTGGGAATCGTCCACTTCAAAACCTAACTTGTTTGCAGGCAGAGCCGGCAGGGATTTTCTTTATTTTTCTTTCTTTCTTTCTTTTTTTTTGCTATGGTCCTATATAAAATACTTGTCAACATAAAAGTTTTAGATAATATTAAGAGGATTTATAATAAATTTAAGCGTAGTTGATGTCTCGTGATTTGACGGATTTATGAATTTTTTTCTTCTAAAACCACTCTCCCTCCCCCCTCTTATAGCCATTTTTAATTATATCAAAAATCTGTCATACATAAATTTTTGGATCTTTTCCTAGAAGTAATAATAACTTTAAACGGATTCGATACGAATCATAATTAAAAAATTATTGGTTTCTTTCTGTTTTCACAAAAAGCCCTCCCAATTCCCCCCCCCTTTGTTAAATTTTGCCCATTAAAGAACTTGACCGAGATTTTATGCCCCTTGATTTTATGTATCAGTTTGGAAGAGATTCGTGCAGAATTATTAAAGTTATCGTGTCCATAAAAAAGTGACATAAATAGATAGATAGATAGATAAAGTTTTGAACTGGGGGTTGGTTTTGGGTTCTGGGAGTCATAATCGGCGTAAATCTGCAAAAAATTTTCAAAAATTCCAACTTAGGGGAGAATGTAATAGATAGTATTTCTTACGAAATCTACCTAAAACTGTGGAAACATAGCCTCGGGTGCATCAGAACTTGCCTTAGACGACCTCTTCGAAATGTTTAGACCTCTAAGCGCGGTAGATTTCACTTGCCATCGTCAATAGACATACATACATACAGACAGACAAACGGAAACTTTATTTTATTAATAAAGATTAGTTTTTTCTATTTATTTCTTCAGTTCATTATTATTGTTTTTTTTTAAATTTAAAATTCATTTATTAAAATTTGTAGAAAAATTTATGTACTATTTATTGTCTAAATGAAAGAAATGTTTAATGTCTTATAAATATATAAAAATGGATCTGATAGCATTGCACATACTTTTTGAAGCGAGAATCCTCGCTCCCATTGCATGAAACTATACCTCTAATTTGCACAATTTTCCTGTAAAATGCGAAAGTAAAATTTATGAATTCACATCCGGAGCACCGAAAATAAGATTTATTAAACCTCATAAAGTTGAGAACTGAATGAGAAACAAGATTAAAAAAATAATAATAAAAGAATTAAAACAAAAAACCTCATAGGTTTGTTAAGGGTGGACGGTAGGTGTGGATCTAATATGCAAAAGAACAGCCATCGTTCATCTGTTTTAAAAGGCAGCAGCTTGAAACTATCGGCAATATTTGCATAGAGATAATGTATTCCATTCGTGAATATTGCGATATATATTTTACTTTAGATTAGTGCAAAGTAAATGCTTTACAAAATACGAGATAGTATGCAATGGGTGATGAAGATTCTATACGTCACATATTATATTTTTAACTAGCTGAACCGACCGGCCTTGTCTGGTCCCGTGTAATAAACTTAAATCTCTTAGGCATTATACTAGGCATCCTGCGTGAAAAATTACTTAATTCCACATTTCACCGCCAGGTGACGCGTTCAATTTTTCACGCAAAAATAAGATTTATTAAACCTCATAAAGTTGAGAACTGAATGAGAAACAAGATTAAAAAAATAATAATAAAAGAATTAAAACATAAAATCTCATAGGCTCTGAAGGGGAAAATTTTAAAAAGAGGTGGACGGTAGGTGTGGATCTAATATGCAAAAGCTAAACAAAACGCTTTTCTAACGAAACTCCTTCACGGGTCACCGCTGCCTACGGCACCGTATAGATAAGGAGTGAAGATTATTAAATTTTTAGGATTTTAAAGGACCCTAGCAGACGAAAATAAAATCGGAAAGCTGTAGAACAAATTGTAGAAAATTTGTATTTTATTCGTAAATGGTTGTGATCAGGACTTAACAAATGCGGTCACCAGGTCGCCACTGGCTACAATTTTTTTTGATCTGGCGACCAAAATAATTTGATCTTTCGGGGTGATTTCTGTAAAAAAATTGGCATAAGAAATGAGCAAAAATGGCTTTTTTTTCTCTCCCCCACCCCTACTCCTGCGTGGCAAGCAGTGATATTCCTCTTCTCTCGTACTTTTAATGGAAAAACTAAATTCAAATAGCATTTTCCAACTCATGCACAGAAAGCACCATTCTTTTCAGCTATAGCCAGCTAGTATATGCCTCGTTATAAGAATGTGTGTGCGTGTGGTGGGGGAGAGGATATTTCAATAAAGCAGCAAGAAATAGTGTCCATCCAGTCTTTGTGGCATCTAAAATTGGATACTGTTCTAAAAAAATCTGCTAAAGTTTTTTTTTTTTTAATTTAAAATTTGATTTTTGTTTTTATATAAGTTGTCAACACAATATAAGTGATTATAAGTTTCATTAGAAAATATAGTTTATATTATCTTTCTAAATTCTGTACTATTTTAAACTATCTAACTAAGTAATTCTAAACTATGCTTGTTATTATTTTTTCTCAATTAATTCCTAAAAAAACTCTTGCGTTTTTTTTTGTTTTTTTTTTCAAATCAATGACGGGGAAGAAAGAGGATGAGGAGTAAATGTTTTTTACTGGCGACTAGTATTTTTTTCTGGCTACCAAATTTTATCAAATTTGTAAAGCTCTGGTTGTGATACAACTTTACTATAGGCAACCAAAATTCCTGGAATGTAATACAAATATTGTGATGGATTTATGTACCAATTCTTAGGAAAATCCGAGATTTATTATTGTGAAAAAAAAGGAACACCGAAAAAGAAAATTATTGTTGTGAAAAGGTGGTAGCTATGTGCTAGCACCTAATACTGGGGGCTAAGGAAACTTTTTGTAGTGCATGTAGTAGTTGGAGTACCCAAGAAGTTGGTAAAAAAAAAACACTACCAAATCGGACCCGGAGACGAATAAAAGGGACATGCTGCGCACGCTCGTCAAAATCTTTTAGTTCCACCTTAAACCACAAGGGTGCGATTTATGTTCTAAATCAAATATTTAAGAAATGACGAATTGTGACTACTGGAGTACTTGGTAAAAAATTTGGATTCGTAGCTGAGCCCGAACTTAATTATAAAATTTGCTGAAACAAGTATTCGGAAATAATGGTATCTACTGCTCATTAATTAATATCAATGTAAGAGGTGATAATTAAGATATTTATGTAATTTGAAAACAATTTCGATCATATCGCAATATTAGAAGTCGAGTTTTTAAGAAAGGTCTCAGTTAAACAAAAAACGATAAAAGGGAGAGAGGGAGACGCAAGTGCTTTTTGACAAGTGACTAATTAAGACTACTGAGACCCTGGTAAAAAATTTAGACTGGTAGCTGAGCCCGAAATTTCACTTAAGAAATTGCTGAAATTTCTATACGGAAATACTGGCAACTGCTGCTCATAAACTAACTTTAAGACTGTGAGAGGTTATAAGTAAGATATTTAAGTATTTTGGAATCAGTTTCGAAGAAAGAGGACTAATAGAAGCCGAGCTATTAAGATGCAGCTCACTTAAGCAAAAAACGATGAAGGGGGGAGGGGGGGGGAGCGGAGACGTAAGTGATTTTTGATAAATGACTAATTAAGTGTAGTGGAGTCCTTTCTAAGAAATTTGGTCTCGTAGCTGAACCCGGAATTTAATTTAAGAATTTGCTGAAATTTCTATTCGGAAATATTGGTAACCGCTACTATTAAATTAACTTTCAGATTGTGAAAGGTTATAATTAAGATATTAAAGTAATTTGGAATCAGTTTTGAAGAGATATGACTAATAGAAGCCGAGTATTTTAAGATGGGGCTCAGTTAAGCCAAAAACGATGAAGGGGTGAGGGGGAGAAAGGAGAGGCAAGTGCTTTTTGACTAATGAATAATTAAAACTACTGGAGTCTTTGGTAAAAAATTTGGACAGCTAGCTGAGCCCGGAATTTAATTTAAGAATTTGCTGAAATATCTATTCGTATAAATACTGGTAACCCCTACTCATAAAATAACTTTAGGACTGTGAGAAGTGCTAACTAAGATATTAAAGTAATTTAGAGTCAGTTTCGAAGAGATATGACTATTAGAAGCCGACGATTAAATGCACAATAAATTTCAATTTCATAAACATCAGTTTTTTGATAAAATAAAAAGTTACCTGTCCATGTTTTCGATTTTTCGAATTTCTTAAATAGAAGACGATTTTGCGTATATCTACCAATTCGAAAGTAAACAAAATAATTTTTTTGATTAAAAAAATATATACTGATCGATTTTTCAGATTTTTAGAATTTTTTATTTAGCATATGATTTTGCGTATACATACTAATTTTCAAAACCGTATCTTATATATTCAATGGTTGGAGTATCATAGTTGAGATTTATTCCAACCGACGGGCAAAATACCGGGAATTTTTTGAGCATTTTTCGGACATTTTTGCAGGGCATTCTGTTGGAATAAATCTCAACTATGATACTCCAACCATTGAATATGATTTACCTAGTTGAAGAAAAAAAACTTTCCTCTGTTCATTATGACGTAACTTATATAGTTTTAAAAATTTGTATAATATATTAATAGTACATTTTAAATCTGTAGCACTTCAATTTAAGGCAACCTTCCCTTTCGTTGTCTAGAATTATCAAAACAAGTGCAACTTCATTACTTAATAAAATAAAAATCCTTGTACATTTTCATTAATTAATTTTTAATTAATATCATTACGAATTATTATCCAATTTTTATAAAAATTCGAAATTCGTCTTCAGGATTTTTTTTATTTTGGTCTAATATGCCTAATATTAATCAAATTGATAAACGTAATAGTTTTATTTATTTGAATAGGTCCACAAAACTTCGAGTTTTTTTTTAACTGGCAACTCCCCATTTACAGTAACCTGTTTTCAGTCTGGATCAATTTGATTTGCGTCTGGTTAGTTTTTGGCCGATATAAAGAAAACTTTGTATCCGATTTTCACAAAATTTTTATTTATGGAATCAGAAAAATAAATTACGTATATACTGTGTGTTTCGAATCGATACCTCCAATAGTTTTTTTTAATATTTGAGAATAAGCGAAATTGAGAACATTTAGTTGTCTGGAATTATCAAAACGGTAGGTTCTTTTGCCTTAAATTTTAACACGATAAAAATAGCCATTTTCGAAGCATTTTTTGAGGTTTTTGATCCGATGCTTAATGGGTTTTTAATTAATATCTAGGATAATTTTCAAAATGTTAAAATTCTGATTCTCAGGTGCACCAGGAGAGGTTTTGGACTATTCTCATCTAACATTTTATGCTTTCATGTTGCGCTAGATTTCGCTAGCGACCGCAGACAGAAAGACATACACACTGAGAGTGAAGTTTTCTTTTATTAGTATAGATATTAAAATAACATTTCTGTTAAACTAATATTAATTTTAACTAAATCTTATTTTATACACACTCATTTTCTGTTAGCTAAAATTAATTGTTCCCAGTATTTTCCGTATCGAAATCTTATCGTTTTCTATTTTAAATTAATTCTTTATTCTATTTGCATCTTTACCTGATAACAAAGTTTTTCTACCGATAAAAAAAAGAAAAGGTGAATTTAAAGTTTAACTAGCTTCTGCATAACAGGATTTTCAGCTTACTAAACGCGCAGATGCATTTTGCATATAGCATTTCCTTTCTTTCGCATAATAAAAATGTTTGTGTTATATTGACATTCAAAGTATTACATTGCGAAGCCTTTGTTTATTCCTTTGGAAGATAATATACGCTGCTGATTTTGCACACATTTCGTAAAGCAACCTTGTAGCTACTAGATTTATGTCTGATATAGGGGCGCAATTTCTAAAATATTTATTTTTGTGATTTCAAAAATAAATATGTAGAAATTGCGTCCCTAAGTATTGCAAATCACACTCTGCTTTTTGTTTTCATTTTAAATATCTTTACATGAAGCTTAACGTAATTTTCCCCCTTTACCTACCTCACTTTAATCTTAAACCACGATATTTTTAAGAAATGATATTTTTTGGCTAATTTTGTTTTGTGGGGGCACCAAGGGCTATGTCCCACTGCGAGAAAAAATTATCACTTCACTACTGGCTCTTGTGCAAGTAATTTCTCTACTTTATGGCACCCTCCCTGTGATACTCGACGACCTTTTCCGGCGAATTGCATTTTTGTCCTATTAATGCATATCGCTGACAAATAATCTCCGGATACTTGGTTTTTCTTTAAACAAAGATGTCTGCATTAACTATTATGATGTTGTGTTAGTTACTACGACTGTACATGAACATTCTCTTATTTCTGCTACTGGGGTTAAATACATAAGGTCTTCCATCTAAACTAATAAAAGAAAGTTTCGCTCTGTGTGTCTGTGTGTGTGTCTGTTGGCGATGGCTAGGAAAATCTGGCCCACCTAGAAGGCTGGAAATTTAGATATAGGTAGTCCAAACCCTCTCCTGTTGCACTATTACTTCAGAATTTTAATATTTTAATTACACTCTGAAATATTAATTAAAATGCACAAAGAACTCTCATTAAAAATACGCTTTTATTCTCTTGGGTTGGTTGGTTCACTGGTTGGTTGCATCAATTCTTCACAGAAGTAATTAAATAAACCAGAGTAGCGATGCATAAATAAGTATTTCTAAATAAATGGTGTCAACATGGATTGAAGTTATCAGCGTATAGGAGCCATGCGAATGTCACGCCACCTGTACATGACAAATTACACATACGTCCCACTGATTGAAATATTTTGCAGGCATATTTTTCTTCATGACAATTAGTCGGGTTTAAGTTTTTTTTTACATGACATTTATTATTATGATGGAGATTATTAATACAGAAAACTTTATTTAACAGATTCTTTTTTATATTTGCGGGAATTAAGAGGGGCAAGGGTCTAATTACATTTAAGCTTCAAGGTGTATTTCTAGAAAGCAGTTACCAGAATTTCCGAATAGTAGTGTAAAAGTAGTAAGCCAAATTTCAAATTAAGTTCCTAGCTTAACAAAATGAATCAATCATTAAAGATGTATTGTGATCCTCCTAATTAGTTATTTGCTGAAGGCCACTTGAACAACTCCCCCCACCCCTCCCGGGCCGTCCTTCAAGGTTTTTTCTCTAACTATGCTCCGTTTCCATATCTCAGCAACTATTTTTCCGATTTCAACGCAAGTGGTTCCAAACATTATAATTAACTTAATAGTCACTCTTTATAACATTAAACTAAATTTATGAGTAGCGGTTACCACTATTTCCGAATAATAGTTTAAGCCAAATTTGCAATTAAGTTCAAAGCTTAAGCAAACGAACGATTTTTGAATGATGCATAGTGGTCCTCCTAATTAGTCATTTGCTGAAGGGTACTTGAACAGCCCTCCCCCCCCCGGCTCCTCATTCAAGGTTTTTCCCTAACTATGCCCCGTTTCTATATATCAGCAACTATCTTTCCGATTTCAACGCAAGTGATTCCAAACATTATATTTAACTTAATAGTCACCCTTTATAAGATTAAATTAAATTTATGATTAGCGGTTACCACTATTTACAAATAAGAGTTTAAGCCAACTTTGTAATTAAGTTCCTAGCTTAACAAAACGAACGAATTTCGAAAGATGCATAGTGCTCCTCTTAATTAGTCATTTGCTGAAGGGTACTTGAACAGCCCTCCCCCCCCCGGCTCCTCATTCAAGGTTTTTCCCTAACTATGCCCCGTTTCTATATATCAGCAACTATCTTTCCGATTTCAACGCAAGTGATTCCAAACATTATATTTAACTTAATAGTCACCCTTTATAAGATTAAATTAAATTTATGATTAGCGGTTACCACTATTTACAAATAAGAGTTTAAGCCAACTTTGTAATTAAGTTCCTAGCTTAACAAAACGAACGAATATTTATGCATGCATAGTGGACCTCCTAATTAGTCATTTTCTGAAGGACACTCGAACATCTCCTCCCTTCGACACCTCACTCAAGGTTATTTTCTCTAACTGTGCCTTATTACAAAACCTGGGCGGATAATGTTCCAATCTTCTCGAAACCAGCTCAATTTTGTAGTGCGCCTACTATACAGTAACGTAGGCAGCGAGGACCTGTCTCAGAAGTTCGTTCGGAAAGAGGTTTCTTTAGAGCAGAATACTGTCCTGGCAGTGGTAGGGGGAAATAAAAGATTTTCTAGAGCGTACGAGCATGCCTGGTATATGGTTCCGAAGCCATCGTAGACCGTGGCCAGAGTTCCGTTTTTAAAGAGATTTAAGTTTATTACAAGGGCTCGGGCAACGCCGGGCGGGTCAGCTAGTCTTTGAATAATTCACTTTCCTCCAGCCACACCATACGGCATACTTTTTTCCCGTTTTATCTAACACTATGTGTCGTCGAAGTACGATCCTTTGGACATATTTTATGTACTCATAGCGAAGACTCATGTTCTGCACAGTAGTATCTGAACACACTGTATAAAGAAGTATCAAAATAACCAGGATTTCAAAAACACATAAAAAAGCCACTGATCTTCGCTTAAACAAATTTATAATATAAATATCTCTTTAAATAAGTTAGTAAAATTGGCATAGTATAGGAAACATTTATAATTAAAACATGTATCACGAAAAGAAAGAGAGAGTTGTGAACATTTTCCCACAATATGAGTATCTTTTCCAAAAACAAATAATAAAATGACAAATTTATTTTACACATGCGGTTTTTAGTTGATTATGTAAAATAATTATTCTTCAATATGCGCATCAAACTAAAACATAATACCTTTTGATACATGTTACTTAAAATAAAAGACATATTTATGATCCTTCAATTAATTACATTAAAATACTATACCTGTCAATTGTGAATTTAGTTTCTCGAATAATATATATATATAATAAATTTAGATTACCTATAAAAAACTGAAAACGAAACTTCTTATTAAATTCATGCATTTAGTTAATGTACAAATTCAAAAATATTCCCCCCTCCCCAAATAAATATATTTTTTTTTTCGATGACATACAAAAATAACAATGTGAATTTCAAAATAATTAAATTTGGAATAAGGAATGGTAGTGCCCTCGAAAGCTTATTCAATACAAAGTTACTTATACAAGACACAATTCCAAATCCAGCTGTCCAATTCAACCTTTATCACTAGTCTGTGACAATTTAACGATTAAAATATTAAACGTTTGGCTGGCTACATATAATAATGATATCGTGTACAGTCCTAGTAGGAAACCCCAGTACAACCAATGCTGGTTATATTGAATCCTAATATAACACCAGTATATCATTCATCGGAAATATGTTCACAGAAAAACAAACAATACTTAAATATTGGCTGTATATTGAAAATAGTTGCATTTAATTACCACTACTGCATAAATGGCTTTACAAATGAAATACTTGCATTGAAATGCCAATATTGCAGAAATAATGGTTTTACATTGAAAATATTAGCAATAAAATGACGTAATATTTATTTTCATTTTTGATGCAGTATTCGCGATATGTACACACTCAATGTATTCCTCACTGAGTTTATGTTCAATCAAATATCAGACCAATATTTTATGCCATTTTTGTTATTATTGACGAAGAAAAACCGATGATATAACACATATTAACCATGATATACAAGGGATAGTCAAAAAGTTCACGGAATTCCGTTGTAACTCTTTAATACCACAATTTAATTAATTTATTTGTTTACTACACTATATTGCCAAAGGTGACTGGTCACTTGCTATTTTAGACGTTTTGTTACCTATCTAGAAAAATACACGAGGAATTAACCTGAAACTGCAGGCGTGTAAACAGTATAATATAGGTTATATATTTCCGCGAAGATTTTATCACGAAACCCCTTAGGGGACGGTCAACAAATTGAAAAAAACGAGTATCTTTTGGATAACCCTGTAAAAACTAATGTAGCAAAGGCATTCAAACTCGAGATTATTAATAAGTGGCTTATTGTGATATACTGTGTTCATTTTTATGAGCATAGCATGTATACTCGTAGAGAAATTAAGGTTTTTATAAAAACAGTTCCAAATTTCGCCTAGTTTTTTGCTTATAATTTGCAGAGTTCTTAATATAAAAAAAAGTTATTTTCAAAAATATGACAAACAACATAGTACACAATACTCTGCAATCAGAATTAAAAAATAATAAAAATTGGATGAAAAATGAGCAAGTTTACTAAAAAATGTTTCATTGCGCATGCGCGAATGCAATCAAAATATAATATGCATAATGTATTAGCTAAGTATATAGAGCAACTTTTGTGAAAGTCTCAAAATCATAGCTTGAAAATTCTGAAAATTATCGTCGATAGAATAAGCTCGAAATCCGTTGCTCCCAAAAAGAAGCAAAAAGATGAGGGGTTGTATCCAAATATAGTAGTACGTGCAATATTGTGTACGCTATCTTGGCACTAATCAACAGATATTTGATACAACCCCTCATCTTTTTGCTTCTTTTTGGGAACAACGGATTTCGAGCTTATTCTATCGACGATAATTTTCAAAATTTTCAAGCTATGATTTTGAGACTTTCACAAAAGTTGCTCTATATACTTAACTAACACATTATGCATATTATTATTTGATTGCATTCGCGCATGCGCAGTGAAACAGTTTTTAGTAAACCTGCTCATTTTGCATCCAATTTTTATTATTTTTTAATTCTGATTACAAAGTATTGTGTACAATGTTGTTTATCATATTTTCTGAAAAGAACTTTTTTTTATATTAAGAACTCTGCAAATTATAAGCAAAAAACTAGGCGAAATTTGGGACTGTTTTTATAAAAACCTTAATTTCTCTACGAGTATACATGCTATGCTCATAAAAATGAACACAGTATATCACAATGAGCTACTTATTAATAATCTCGAGTTTGAACGCCTTTGCTACATTAGTTTTTACAGGGTTATCCAAAAGATATTCGTTTTTTTTCAATTTGCTGACCGTCCCCTATGGGGTTTCGTGAAAAAATCTTCGCGGAAATATATAACCTATACTATACTGTTTACACGCCTGCAGTTTCAGGTTAATTCCTCATGTATTTTTCTAGATAGTTAACAAAACGTCTAAAATTGCAAGTGACCAATCACCTTTGGCAATATATACCACTATATTTTTGACTACCGGAATTTATAACAAGCAGTGTGACGGCAGTGTAGCTGAAGGTAAGTGTGTGGTGATTAGTTGGCGCGATGTCGAAATTCGAGCAAAGAGCGAACATCAAGTTCAATTGCAGATTAGGGAAATCTGCTTCAGAGACTTTGTTAGTCTCACAAACAGTTTACGATTTAGAACCTTCGGATTTCTGGCTCTACTCCAAGATCAAACTGGGTCTCAAAGGTAACCGTTTTGAGACAGTAGAAGACATCAAAGCCAATGCGACGGCTGAACTTGAGCAGATACCAAAACAGGACTTTCATCGTTGTTTCCAGCAATGACAGGAGCGGTGGAGTAAGTATGGGTGTTCTGACGGAGCCTACTTGGAAGCCGATTAAGTAAATGTGTATCTATATTGTGGTATTAAAGAGTTACAATGAAATACCGGTAACTTTTTGACTGCCCCCGTATATAAACCGATCACATTTTATAACACAAATATATTTAAAATATCCGTAACTTTAAATTTTTTTACATTTAAGCATTAAAATTTATTACATTTAAACTTTAAAATTTTATAAATATGACGATTCTATCACCTGCTTAAAACATAAGTACTTTTAATGAAAAATTAGGTAAACTGCGTAATTAATATGGCTCAAATTTGGGGACCCAATATAAACATTACTATCCTAATATAGTTTTCTCCTAAGTTATTATACTTATTCTTTTGAATTTTTAAACTAACCGGTCAGATGTGGAAAGAATTTTTTGATTCTTAAGAAGAAATATTATCCTTGCCAAGAGAATACTTTATGTATTTCAAAATTAATTTTACAATTTTACTTTAAAAAAAATAATAATTGCATTTTCAGTTACAAAGTGTCAGTTATACTACAAAAAGAATTTGTGAACTGATCTTAATATACTCTTTTCTTAATTACGGACACACAATTTTAATAGATACTCTAGGTAGGAAAATGATGCGTAAGAAATTAAATTATGTGTGAAACTTATTTTATTCGTTTAGAAAAAAAAATTAAAATATTCTGCTCAGTAATTACTAAATTAAAGGTACTACACGATGCATAATATACCCTGCTAAAGAATTATGTAATTGAAACGAAGACAGAGAGCAATGAACCTTCTTAAATGCATTCATTTAGTTTATATTTAACTATTGAAGAATGCAATTAAGCATCGCATGGATGAAAAGGAATAATTATATTTATTTCAGAGAAATTATTTTTTATGTTTCTTAAGACTATGTCCAAAAGTAGTAGTATTATTTTTAGAAATCTTTCTATTTAATGAAGTAGCAGATTTTATCAGTTTTTAAATATATTCACAATATACAGGACTGTTTGGACCACTTTAATGCAATCACATGTATTAAAAAAATATATTTACATTGATAAAAAAAAAAAAAAATTAGTTTAACTTAATGAATTATTAGTCTAATAAAATTTAGAGATAGTGTTGAAATAAATTAAATGTTTTTGAGAACTGTTTTGAGATTATAGACTGATTTTGCATATTACTAAGTGCCATTGTCGCTCCATCTTGAAATTTTTAATGCAATGTCATGAATGATTTTACCCTATTCCAACTTATAACAGATTATTTATATTTGCTATAAAATACTCTCTAATTTAGTATTAATTCATCAAAAAAGGTTAAATTTAAAACGAAGTTGGCCAATTCGCGAACTGGCCGGGCAGTTTGCGAATTGGCCGATTTCGGGCTTTGGCCGTAACATATATATATATATATTTCCTTACAATAAACTTCTAAACTTATACAAGTTAATAAATTGTGTCTAACACGCTACGCTGTATTTTTTCAAAATGTTACCTCTATTATGACTATTTAGAAATAAGCGTCGAAAATATACAGGATTCTTAGGTAGTACTTGAATGATCAGTTGTAATTGGGAAACTATGTATTGAAACTATCTTATTGATCAAGAGGTAGATTCACAAGATTTTCGAAATCCAGACGTTGCATAATAAAGTCAAGTAATTTTCACAAAACAGACAAATAATTCACTATTTAGCTGATAGGAGCATGAGACATTCGTAGAGAATGCTTCCATTGAATAAATAGTAGCTTCTGAATACCCTATATGTGTTGCCCGTGTTACGGAATTAAGCCTCCTAATTAAGACAAGTGTTAAAACAAAAATAAAGAAAAAGTTACATATCCATCTCATAGAACTTACATCTGGACAATTTTTCTGTGCCGCTCACATCTGGTTAGCTGACAGTAATGAGGCAAATTTATTGCCTGTTAGAAAATACTTTATTCGTTAGCCATCTGCAGAATATTTGTGTTAAGTATCGTCGGACACTTTTAAAGACAGTTTAGCTCAACTTCTTTTAATGAGACTTTTGACTGACTCTATTTTATAAACACTTGAATTTGACTTTTAATGATGCAAAATGGCCAATTTTAGATAATGATGTTTATCACGCATATAACCTTTTGAATGTAACTCATTTTTTGAGAAAAGCACGTGTGTATTTTCGTATATATGTTTTTTGCTCACTTGCTTGAACACCCGACTAAGAGGGTGCAAAAGGTTCAGTCTCAATTTTTATCTTATATTAAATTCTTTCTTTTCCTTTAAAAGTGTGAAAATGATTTTCTCTACTTAGTGTACCACTACGATACTACGGAATACATAATTTCACAGCAGTGATCATCTATCTAGTGAAATCATATAATTTCTTTTCCAATGGATACTCCAAACAAAATAATATTCACACAACAACAAAGTTGTTTCAAACGGATTACTCGGATATATCACTGACAAAGCTACCAAACGGTAAGAACATTCTTTTTTACTTCAATAAGATGTTGCGAAGAAATGTGATTAAGTTTTTAAAATAAAACAAAGGAGGTAATTAACCGTTCTCACGCCTTAATATTCGTTAGGTAAATATTGTCTAACAAATTGATTATGAGACTGAAATGTCTCGTTAAGTAGATAAAATAAAACATAGATCCTCAAATAATAAAGAAAAATCTGATAATCCGATAAAAGCAAAAAAATATATATATTCAATTAACTTGAAGAATTTAAAAGAAAAGAAAAGAGAGATAATGGCATACGCAAAGGACAGTGCGGCTATTGAAAAACTAAATGCGAACAACTACTCAAATTGGCGATTTAAAGTTGAGATGCTATTGATACGTGAAGAGCTTTTTGAAGTCGTCACCGACGAAGCTCCAAATCCGATAACCGCTGATTGGACGAAGCGGGACCGGAAGGCAAGAGCCTTGATAAATCTTAGCATCGAAGATAGCCAAATAATAAATATAAACATCTTAACACAGCTAAAGAAACCTGGACCACTTTGAAAAATATACATGAGCGTTCTAATCTTTTAAGCAAATTACATCTCCTTCACAAATTTTATAGCACAAAGCTAAATGAAGGAGGGAATTTAATAACACATATTACCAAATTATTGGAACTTGTGAGATAAATTGTCCGGAATAGGAGAATATATCTCAAATTCACACATATCTGCCATTTTATTATGTTCGTTACCCCCGTCATACGATACATTGATTACCGCGATTGAAGCGAGAAATGAAATAGATTTAACGCCTGATTTTATTAAAGGAAAGCTTATAGATGAATATACTCGCAGAGTCGAGAATTCGGAAAATTCAGGCAATGGGTTTAAAGCCTATAAAATACAGGGTAAATTAGGCTACACAGATCAAAGAAGAAACAATAATTTTTTTTCGTATTGTAAAATGCAAAATCATTCATACAGCGAATGTTGGTTTCAAAAAAGGAAAAATAATCATACGGTACAGCATAACAAACCGTTCAAAAATAAAAATCATTCTACTTCTTTGTGTTTTGAAGAAAATGTACCCGACAAAATCTCGGAACGGCGTGATGCAAAACAAACAGAAAATAAAAACGTAGCGTTATTGACTGAACAATCGGAAAACAAACAAACATTTATTATTGATAGTGGAAGCTCAAGTCATATTGCTAATTCTAAAGAAATGTTCTTGAAAATAACCAGCAACGATGAGACAAATGTGACTGTTGCAAATGGTAATAAATTAATTTCATACGGGTCAGGTGAAATAGTAATAAACACTGGAAAACAAGACAGGCAAATTACACTTCGTGACGTATTGTATGTACCCGATATCGAAACAAACTTGCTATCAGTTAGCAGGGCTACTAAAAAGGATGTCAAGTAAAGTTCGATAAAGATACGTGTGACATCATACATAATGGGGAAGTAATTCTACGAGGTAGATTGAAGAATAACTTATATGAAGTGCATGTAAATAATAATAAACCAGGGGATAATAATTACGCGAACATTACGCACAATTGTACAAATACAAGATGTATAGACTTATGGCATAGGCGACTTGGACATAGAAGTTACGATGCAATTAAAACCATTGTACAAAAACAACTTGTAAATGGTATAACCTAAATTCCTGAAAACACAACACCTATTGTGAGGTATGCATTAAATCCAAAACAAACGATACCCCAATTCCAAAATCGGTCGCAAATAGAGCCACAAAAATGTTAGAGTTAGTGCACAGTGATGTGTGTGGAGTGGACCGATAAATACTCCTACCATAGGGGGAAAACGCTACTTCATCACTTTCATAGATGATTACTCCAGATTCTGTGTCATCTATCTAATGACGAAAAAAAGTGAAGCGTATGAAAAGTTAAGGGAATACATTTCGACCGTGAAAAATAAATTTGAAAACTTTCCAACCGCCATCAGATCCGATAATGGCGGAGAATATGTTAACGATGAATTAGAAGAATACCTCAAGCATAACGGTATTGAGCATCAGCACACAGTACCGTACTGCCCGAGCCAAAACGGGATTGCTGAACGTAAAAATAGATCACTTTTAGACATGACTAGAAGCATGTTAAGTGAGGCTAACCTCCCACATAGACTCTGGGGAGAAGCCATATGCACAGCCAATCATTTGCAGAATCGCTTACCATCGAAATCCATTAGCTCTACCCCCTACGAACTGTGGTTAAACAGAAAACCAAATATAAAATATTTGAAAGTATTTGGGTGTACCGCATACGCATATATTCATAAATATAAACGCGGCAAATTAGACGACAGAGCTGAGAAAGGCACTTTCGTGGGATATGACAACCGGTGTAAAGCGTACAGAATATTTACAGGAGACGGAAGAGTAATTTTAGCCAGAACCATCAAATTCGCTGAAAATAACATGTGTAATTCAAATGTTGAGAAAAATGTTGACACAATTGAGCTGATGTCAGAAACAAACAAACAAGCACAACAAAATAACACTAGTATAGTAGAATTTGATCTAACACCAAACCAAACTGCTCCAGATACACCATCCGCGTCTCAACAAACACAACAACCGAGAAGATCTGAAAGACACATTAGAGGTGTGCCACCGGACAGGTTTGCATATGCAGTCCGGCACGATCCAGTATATGAACCAAAAGGTTGCCAAATATGCTAAACATTGAGAATCCGCAAGAAAAAAATGATTGACGCGACACGAGACGAAATAAATTCACTTATGGAAAATGAAACCTGGATTTTGGTGAAAACACCACAGGGAGCCAAAGTAGTTGGATCCAGATGGACCTACAAAGCTAAATATGATGAAAATGGACAAATAAAGCGTTATAAAGCCAGATTGGTGGCTAAAGGCTTCAAGCAAAAATACGGGATAGACTACGATGAGACATATGCTCCCGTAGTATCACACACCACCTTAAGATGTTTGTTAACTGTCGCAGCTTACAAAAATCTTAATGTTAGGCAAATAGATATAAAAACTGCTTTCTTGCATGGAAAAATTGATGAAGAAGTGTACATGGCACAACCCGCAGGGTATGTGAACGCAAACGAACCAGAAAAGGTCTGTAAACTTTGTAAGGCCATATACGGGCTGAAGCAAGCAGCCCGGGCCTGGTATACAAAAATTACTGAATCGCTTAAAGAGTTAAATTTTATACAGAGTAAAGCAGACAGCTGTCTATTTTCTAGAGGACAAGGGGAAGATACAGTGTGTATAGTTGTGTATGTCGATGACATTCTTGTTGCAGGGAGCATCCATTTAATTGAAGATGTCATAAATAAATTAAAAACACAATACACACTCGAAGATTTAGGGGAAATCAGCAATTACCTTGGGATAAAAATTCAGAAAACACACAATGTCTTTAAATTAAATCAAACAGCGAAAATAATGGAAATTGTTAAGAAATTTAATCTGGAAGAATCAAAGCCATACGGGACGCCAATGGAAACGAATTTCCTAAGATCAGAAAAGGAAGAAAATCCAATGCCCAATAACACAAAATTTAGACAAGCGATCGGTGCGTTATTATATATCGCGACAATTACAAGGCCACACATATTATTGGCATTGAACATTTTGAGTCGAAAATGGGAAAATCCGTCCGAAGAAGATTGGAAAGGTGTTAAACGGCTTATTCGTTACCTGAATCACAGTAAAGATCTAAATTTGGTAATCAGCAACGAACATCCACCAGTGTTAGAAGTGTATACCGATGCTGATTGGGCCGGTGATACACAAACCAGAAGATCTACTACTGGAAATTTATACCTATAAGGGAAGAATCCAATACATTGGATAACAAAGCGCCAGTCGTGTATTGCTCAATCATCAGCAGAAGCTGAATTTGTAGCAGCTGCAACAGCCGTTCAAGAACTTACATGGTTATTAAGATTGTTAGAAGACTTAAATTTAACCCAATTTCTTCCGATTACTGTCTATGAAGACAACATTTCATGCATTAAGATGATTGAATCGGACAAATATACAAATAAAACAAAGCATATTGATTTGAAATACCATTCAATCAAACATATGAAGGAAAATGGAACAATAGAAATGTGTTACTGCCCAAGTAAGGAAAGTAAGAGAAGGCCCAAGTAAGTGATTGCAGATGTGTTTACCAAACCGGAACCCAAACATGTATTTCAAGAAAACAGGGACAAACTGAAACTACGTTATCTTCATTAGGGGCTTAAGGGGGGCTTTGTTGCCCGTGTTACGGAATTAAGCCTCCTAATTAAGACAAGTGTTAAAACAAAAATATATTAAAAAAGTTACATCTCCATCTCATAGAACTTACATCTGGACAATTTTTTTGTGCCGCTCACATCTGGTTAGCTGACAGTAATGAGGCAAATTTATTGCCTGTTAGAAAAGACTTTATTCGTTAGCCATCTGCAGAATATTTGTGTTAAGTATCGTCGGACACTTTTAAAGACAGTTTAGTTCACCTTCTTTTAATGAGACTTTTGACTGACTCTATTTTATAAACACTTGAATTTGACTTTTAATGATGTAAAATGGCCAATTTTAGATAATGATGTTTATCACGCATATAACCTTTTGAATGTAACCCATTTTTTGAGAAAAGAACGTGTGTATTTTCGTATATATGTTTTTTGCTCACTTCTTGCTTGAACACCCGACTAAGAGGGTGCAAAATGTTCAGAATGTTCAGTCTCAATTTTTATCTTATATTAAATTCTTTCTTTTCCTTTAAAGGTGTGAAGATGATTTTCTCTACTTAGTGTACCACTACGATACTACGGAATACATAATTTTACAGCAGTGATCATCTATCTAGTGAAATCATATAATTTATTTTCCAATGGATATTCCAAACAAACTAATATTCACACAACAACAAACAAAGTTGTTTCAAACGGATTACTCGGATATATCACTGACGAAGCTGCCAATTGGTAAGAACATCCTTTTTTACTTCTATAAGATGTTTTGAAGAAAAATGATTAAGTATTTAAAATAAAACAAAGGAGGTAATTAACCGTTCTCACGCCTTAATACTCGTTAGGTAAATATTGTCTAACAATATGTTCATGAGAGGAACCCAAGTAGCACAAAAAGTCGTCTCATCGTTGACAGTTTATGGAAATTGTAGCGTTCATATGTTAACAGTAAGATTACTGAAGCCGCTTTAATTTAAAGCGATGTTTGGCAAACCGGAAATAATTTCGTGGAGTCACATCGAAATGCACGGATATCTGAGAAGCTAACGTTTGGGCTACTTTTGGGCATTTGTTGCGAAATGGTTCGTTGGCCAATGGTATGACAATGCGGACATTTCTTGTTGTTGGTCAACGTGTTACACCCCAATTAGCGGACATTGGTCCAACAACTATGTGCTACTGTGGAACACTAGCTCTTAAGATATGAAACAAACAGAACTGTCGAATGTATTTTGATTTGATATTTTTTTCCTGATTGATGATCGATAAAAATAAGCCTTGGAGATTTAATTCATGAGTTAGGTGATTCTACATATAGATAGACTTTCAACATCTAAAATTGTGCACTGTTAAAAGTTGTGTCGTGGGTTAAGCTAACATTTGGAACTGCAGTAGCTGCAACTATAAAATATTGAGATACCATTTTATGGTTGAAACTACTACAGCACCAAAATTTGGCTCAACCTACCACAATTGTTTTAACTGACAAAGGGACCACTTTTGGCGCAATTCACCAATTATCAGACTATTAACATAAACGTTTTTTTTTTTAAAAACAGCAGTTTGAAATACAAATTAGTCAATAATAAGTAGAAAATATTGAAAACATTTAAAAAACTTCTTTATGAACCTACTAATTTGATTTTGAAAAACTACAACACTATAATGACAGTTTTGGCGGCTCAAAATTCGCTTTATTTGTTACCGTAGAATTTTTCTCGCCAACCCTGGACAAATGTCATTGTCATCTGTGATGTATCGTGTGTGAGTAGTAGTTTGGATTCGTAGCATCATATTTGGCTACTTAACTCGTTTTTGGCGTAAAATTAACAAAAAAATCCATTAATAAAAAATTAAAAGTATAAAAAAATATATAAAGTAGGATTTTAACACAGAAATTTTATCGGATCTCTAACGTTTATGTATAGGGTTACAAAATGCAACAGGTCTCGATGCTAGGCCCGAGCTTCACCAAAAGTGGTTCCCTTGTGAGTAGTGTGTTAAAATTTTATATTTTTGTCAATCATGCATGAAGTAGATAAAAAATTATTATTCTTAAATTAGCTTTAATGTATGCCTTTTCCTTTGGAATCTGATTTCAGATGTACTTTTTACTAGTTTTTTTTTTTATATAATATTTATATGAATATTTAATACTTTTTAGAGCTTATTTAAAAACTACTGTACGCAACAAGTTATATTTCAAAAATTCCGTTTATACACGATATGCAAAAAAAAAATCAATTTAGAAACAATTAAACTGTTTAAACACTCAGGTAAAAAAAAAAATATTAAATAAGTATGAATACTTAAACTTAATTAAACCTTTTTAAACGCACTTTATTAAAATATTTTATTTTTGGTTAATTAAGAACAATATCACGGTATTGAAGTAAAATAATTAGTAAAAATTAAAAAAGGAGATACGTGAATTGTAAGAGTTTAAATATATTCAGTTTTTTTAAAGATCTGAAATTATGCAGTGTTTTTGGCTTCGTTAATATCACATTGTGTTTACAGTTAAGTTGACATAAAAACATTTCACTGTTCTTTTTAAGTACATTAGGAGAGTTACAAATACTTATTAATTCGTTTTGAAATAGAATAATAATTTAAGTTCTACGTTTCAGTTTTTTTAACTTCATTGATCTGAAATAATTGAGGGGGTCGAGGCAAGAAAGTGCCGAACCACATTTTTGGTGAAATAAATCTAACACTGTAATATGTCGCTTAATATAGTAAATTATAATATCCAACATATAATTTGTTTCTAATGTCACTTGGTGACAGCATATGTGACAGGTTTCGTTTTTTCCCTAGATGTTTATGCCCCCAATGAAGACAGCTAATTTACAAAAAACGTAATAGTAATATCATTAAAGTAATACCATATTGTTACTCAGAATATCTCAAATAGTACTAAGACATTGGCGAAAAAACTTTAGGTTATATATCTTGATTTGAGTATTTCATCAAATTTTCAAATTAAAATATCTCAGAAGTTCAAAAATGTGGCTTGGCACTCTCTTGTCCCGACCCCCTCAATTAGACAACAGACCAATGAAAGCAGACTCTTTTTTATCGGTTACGCGCTGAAAATTATCTGTATTTTTGTCAGTTATTGATAGGATTTAGTCAACAAATGTATAGAATTTTGCCTGATTAATGGACTGGTCACTGTTTTATTAAAAATTTGCCATCTACAGTAAGATGTTCTTTCGAAATTTCAGCCATATCAAACTGCATTTCTTGGAAGAGTTAAATGCATACAATTTGTTTCAAAAAGAGCCTATGCTGTGGAATGTACGAGGTAATTATTCGCAGTACTGGGCGCTTGTCTTTATGTATAATCTTAAATTTATCGCAATATAAAAACTGTTTGATTATTTAATTTTTAAAATGGATCGGTTTTTAACAACAAGAAGAAAAAAAAAATGAAGAATTTACAAAATTTTGTACAGACATGAATATAAATCAGAACATGAACATAAATCACATACATTATTGTGTAAAACAAGAAAATAAACCGAATTATTCATTTAAACAACGTATGTTCATACGTTGATTACAGTTTATTAAGCAAAGGATGTGTATGGATTTGATAGGATTACGATCATGTTGTGTCTGCGATGATTATTATTTCAAATAATTAGGTTAAATAATTAAATAACTAGGCTATCACAGATTTTGCTGTGAATTACAATAACTAGGCTATTGTATGTTTGGCAAACTGTAAAATTTTGTCATATTTTATTTTTCATTTGATGCAATATCAACCTTTGTCAGAGCTGAAAACATTATCGGAAGGGAAAAGATATGTACTGATGTCAGTTCTGTGTAGTGGCAGTTATTAAATTTTTTGTTGGTTTTCCGCACCGCATGTATACAACCTCATCATGATTTTGTAACACAGGCCTTTATACAGTTTTTGTCTACGCCATTTTAACTGTCTTATATATATATATATATATATATATATATATATATATATATATATATATGCGTGGCCCACGAAACTTCAATAATTCATGGAAGTGGCCTATTGTGAAAGGTTAAACACGCTTTATCAAATGGAGACCAGTTACGAAATTTAAGTAATTTTACGATCCCTGAATCCTAAATATTACATTAAAAAAATATTTCACCATACTCTCAGAAATAAAACAGAATAAGTTGGAAATTGTACGTCAAACGTGATAAATGCTTTGTCGACAATTCTTTGCGTTCGTACTGTTATTATTTCAGGGAAATGAATTATATCGTCTGTTATTACGATATGCTTAATTTCCGTAATAAAATAAGTAATTTTTAAGTTGACAACATTTTATCTTTTGCTGACATTTACTGAAAATTCTAATGGGAAACTTAAGCCTAGCTTTAAAAATTTGAAAACTTGAAATCCATCTTTAGACTCTTTTTCCATTTAATATCTATTTCACCGGAAACATCTATCCATAAATCTGTCGGAAGTTTATAGGATTACTATAATTAAACAATTTTAGTATACAAATTCAGTTTTAAAATTCAGCAATACGGAAATAATGTGACTCCATCTTCAATATGACTTAATCACCATGGTAACTTAGAATTATTACCTATCATGAGATATCATTGAATTAATTACGTATGATAAGATTTTATAGAATGAAGAAAACTTTTATTAATATCTTTTTAAGTTTTGATTCTATTTTCATAAAATTGGAAATGTTTCGACAAAATTCTGCAACGATTATATCTATTAAATTTCAAACATTCGGTTGGGTACTTTTTGCGCTGACAGACGGACAGACGGACGAACCAGACGACGACTATAGGTGCTATGTATTTGGATAATTACGAATGCACCTAAAAATGCCGTTCTTATACGACAAAACTTTACCGAGTTTTGATACTTTGAATTTAATAAAATTTCGGCATTTCTATCACTAAAAACAGAAAAATACTTTTTTTTTGCAGCATTACTCTTTGGCGTAAATTTAATACTTCATTTAGTGAATAAACTACCCCTTCTTGAGATATTGCCGGAATGATGTCGGGTTAAAATATCAAAATGTTTAATGCATTCATCTTCCGATTTTTTTTTCTGCACAAAGCAGTTTCGATTTTTAGATTACCTCACAATACATTTATTCCAACTTTAGAGTAATTTTAGTAATATTATGAAAATTTGCGGGCATGGTCTTAATAGGTACTTATCAAATATTTCCACATAAAATGGTATTTTCTATGAAGCACGAGTGCTACTTTATTCTATAAAGAATTTTCAAAATTTTGTTAGGGGCATATGCTATAAAACTTATTTTTAACACTTATTAACATAGTTGAAAGTGTTTATGAATTCAGTTTTTCTGTCTGTTTCTCCGTCTGTGCTCTCTCTAACTCTCGTAAATATACTCGGATTTTCATGAAATTTTTATACAATATTTAATTTTACTATAGAATGTTCGATATTAAAATTTAAGTGTGTAGCATTAATAGTTCATTTACAGTGACACACAAAAGAATTCCATTGCATTATAGTCTATAGGGGAAAATCAGTTGCGGCTTATTTTATTGATGTTACGATATTTCAAACACAATGAAATTAATGTGCATTACTGTGGTGTTTTTACCTGAGTATTCAATTAGTAGCATTTATAGTTCAATTACAGGGACGTACATGATATTTCCTTTATATTATGAAATATGGGGAAAAATCGTTTGCGATGCATTTTGAACATGTTATGATGCTTGAAATATAATGAAATTTAGAAAGATCACTAAAATTCAATACAACGTATTTCTATATATTACGGAGTGTGATGGATTTATCGTTCATGTACAGAGACGCGCATGAGAATTCGGTTAAAGGACTGCCTATGATAGGTAATTTCTAGAAGTGCTCTTTCCGCTGTGGTATACATTTTTAGTGTATTATCTGCTGTTTATAATATATGTAGATCATATACAGGGCTTCACGAAATATTTCTAATATGGGCAGAAATTGCTGAAAATAGATTTTTATTGAGTTTTTTTCGAGATTTTTATTGAGTATTTAGATATTTCATTTCATCGAATGAAACAATTAAATTTCTTAATAATATTCTGTTAGTGTTGGAAAGTGTTTAATAATCTATGCCCAATACATGATTTTTCTTTCTTGTTAGAGGATATCAAGACATACAGTCTATCACCCATAAGCATTAAGCTAATTTAGTAACATGATTTTTCAAAGTAAGTAAAGAAATAAATTAAAAAGAATATTAATATATTATCCATTCTTTGAAATTCTTACAAGAAGTTAATAAAATATACATTAAAACATGCTTAAAAGGTGACAAAATACAATCATTTACATCCCGAGACTTTCGATCACTAACGTGATCTTCTTCAGTGGGGAACTGTTGACTGAGCTGAGTGTACGAATGTCGCTTCTCGCTTACACTGTGCTAATATGTAACGGAGTTTTAACGGGGCCAGTCTATTATTCTGTAGGGGTGTATCAGGAAAAGTCCATTAGTTCCAGCGCTGGGGTTCTTGATAATTTCAAATATTAAACCAGATTTTAGGTATATTATAAGATAAGCAATCATTTCAGACTCGATTTCCTTTACATAAAATCTCCAAAGACTCTCTGATTTTAGCTGTAAACTCGTTATTTGTAGGAACTATAATTTTTACGTTTTGAAAATCAATATTTATAATCTGTCGCTCATTTAATCTTGATAAAGCTGTGGATGGACGGTTAAACTTAATGTCAGAAATGTGTTCTTTTAATCTTTCTTTAAATTTTCCGGGTGGTCATCCCTATATAGGATAAACCATGTTGTGTTTCTGTACTAAATGGGATAGAGTATATTCCTGCGATGTCGTTATTGGGTATGGGATCAATTTTATTATGAACTAAAACTTTCAATTTTTGTAGGGGTTTTGCAACCAAGCTGATATCAAATTTCTTTAATGTATATCTTAATCTTTCGTATAACTGTGGGTTTTTTTTATTTCGAAAAATTTTCTGTTCTTACAAGAAGTTGCAAAAAATAAAGCTACACAAATATTTTATAAAAATCTATATTTTGTATTTCAACAAATCAGTATCAATTATGTGAAATAACTTTTTCTATTTACATATTTGCGGAAACTGAATTCATATTTTAAATTTCTAGAACACATCCAATTAGGGTCTATTATTCTAATAATAAAATGTGAATTTAATAAACTATTACAGCACGTAGCTTCAAGTTTTTGTTATATAAAAAATGAACGAAGAGGTAAAATATTATAAAACTACATATTTAAAATAAAGTATATTATGGAACATCGAAAAACACTGAAATAAAAATTCTACACAAAACTTTCACAAACATCTGATAATTTTTTTTTCTAGAATGGGTTTGAGTTCATATTAGAAATTTAATGATTTTGTCCAACGATGGAAGACACAATGCACTTACTTTTATTTTATTCTTTAATCTTTAAATTATTTCTGCTCATTCTATTACTAGAAAATTCATTTAAGGGGGAATGTTTTCGTTTTATTGTTATTATTTTTCTAGATTTAAAGCAGAAAGTTTTATTTTCAAATGCATTTTAAATTAGATTGCATCACTGCTTTCAATTTTAAATCATTATTTGTACTTAGCAGAACATAAACAGGCAATATTTACCGAAATTATTTGAATGATTGTTTTAAATGAACTAAAATTGTATTACGAATCAAAATTTCTTTTTCTTAGAATAAATGAATTTTTATTGCTGGAATATTTTAGCTCCAGCATTACATATTATCCGTAAAACTGCTTGCTGTCTTTCTCTTTCACTTTCTTTAAAACATATTTTATATTAGATTAATCTCCATTTTACGCAACATTTTAACTAGACAGTAGCAATAACTTTAGATGTATAATTGATTGTAAGAGTGTGTCGTAATAAATACCTTTTGCATGATTATTATTTTAAAATTATTTAAAATTTTAGTCACACGGAAACTATCTGTATATGGAATGTCATGCATGACGTTGAAGAAATACTACGGATAAAGAGTTATGCAAATAAATTCTGTTTTTTTTTTCTTTTTAAACTGAAATGCCATTTATTTTTCTGTTTGAAATAAGTATGATTCCTAATTATTCTTAATTAATACGTTTCTATAAAAATTGTTAATTAGCACAGTTTAAAATAAATTATTTATTAAACTTTATTGCTACATACAAGGTTTTTTTTTTTAAATCCTAAATCAAAAGCTAAAAATCTAACTTAAAAAAAAATAAATTATCAATATATAATCTTTCATCTGTTTCTTTCTCTCCACTTGGTCTGGCCGGACGTTATACCAAGTTTGTCTGATTAAAGTAATAGACAAGAAGTCGAGTGCAGTAGACTCCTGTATAACGAGATTAATATGTTACGTGTTATATGGAATCGCGTTGTATAAAATTTATTTTAACAAGGAAAATTCTACTATACCGCGAATGTTAGAGTAAGATTTTAGAGTGATTATGATTAAGTACATTTTTATCGTCTACTGAAATTAGATAAGGGAAAAAATATTAATTTAAACCAAAATATATTTCTTTTAAATGCTAAAAGGTGTAACCTAAAAACATAATATACATTAAAATAACTTTTATTAGATTGTTGACAGGTTTCAGCGCACTCCGAGCCATTATCAAAAACAAATGAGAATATTCTAAAATTGAACGGTCTTTGAAGTTATTATTTGAAATGCTATCATTTAACTATTATTTACTTTTTAAAAATTACGCGCGTTATTTTTTTTATTTTTAATTGGTTGATTATTTACATATTTGTAAATAATGAGCGTAATTTGTAAAAAAGTACATGAAAATTAAATGATATCATTTTAAATAATAACTTCAAAGACCGTGCAATTGAAGAATATCATCATTTGTTTTTGATAATGGCTCGGAGTGAGCCGATACATGTCAACAATGTAAAAAAAGTTATTTTAATGTATATTATGGTTTTATTTTACACCTTTTAGCAATTAAAAGAAATATATTATCACAAGGTGTTATATTTTATTATATTTTTAAACCAAAATATTTTTTCATATATACATATGGTGCTGATGCGCAATCTCCTTGTATTTTTATGATATGTAACGAGAATTGTTTCCTAAATCTATCAAACCATCCTTGACTACCCTTAAAGTCATATTTGTGTATCTCCTCAGAAGGAATATGCTGCTTTAAATGGGTATACGTTTTAATTACTTTCTGGTTAATCACATGTTATTTAAGGAAATACTTTTATGATTACAATCATCTGCTCATAACATTAAACAGTATTCCATTTTTTATATGATGGTATCTTTTATCCGTGCAGTTTTCCTTAAACTTGGTAACGATCTAATACCAACACTCGTTCTTAGTTTGGTCTCATTCTTTTTTATAGTTCGAAGTGTGGTCTCATTTAATTGAGATTATTTGGAAATATGTTTTAATTTTTCATCAGATTTAAGTCATTCTGAATTTGTAATTTTTTCTTTCATAGAAATACATTTTTATTATTTTTTTCAGCTTCATCCATCATGCTTGCGGAAGGGAATTTTTTAATTTTATTACCATGAATTACAAAATATGTAATTGTATATTTTTTACTTTTTATGTTTTAGAAATATGTATTATGTTAAATAAATTTTAAATATGTAAACTTTATTTTGCACTATTTAACAACTTATAAATGTTACATACATAATTAAATTGACAAATTCAAAAAACACGTGTATAATGTATGTACAGTGTTTAACAGGGAAACTTACACATTTTAAACTATAGCGTGTTATACGGGCATCGCGCTATACGAATAAGTCGTCACAATTTTATAACGCGATTTATGAACTCGCATTATACGGGGGCCTATTGTACAATACATATCTTGTGCAGACCTTGTGCAGAGTTTAATTTAGAGCATAAAGAATGTAACTTCCTTCACGTGTCAACAGGTAGACTGTTTACATATATTGTCCATGAATGTAAAGACTCTTCTACGAGATTTCCTGTTAATACCAGGCACGTGCTGCTGAAGTTTTCCAAGTATAATTTTTTATAATTTTCTTCTTGAGTTAAATTTAGGGTAGGTCAAAGCACCATTAATAGCCGCAGGAAGACAGGCTATTTCCTTGGCCAGCAGTTCCGTTCCCAGGAAGTCATATATGGAAAAGACTCCCATTCCAAGTAAACTTCATAATACTTTGAAAGATATTTCAGAATCTCTAGAATATAGCTTGACATTCTATACTTGTCCAGTTTCTAATACAATTAAAAATTCAGGTATTTCAACTACAGACGAATTTGTTTCTTATCATGTGACTACTGTACCTAAATAACTACAACCACATACGAATTTAACTGTGCAGCATTTAATGCAGACTGCCTTTATGCATGAGATATACACATTAAAATCAAATTCACTCAGTGGTCTTAAACATGGAGGTGCAAATTCCTACCATGACTTCTACCTTTGTTTCTACTAGATGTGTTTGAAAATAACTGTCTGCTTCTTTCATCGCTTTTATGGCCAAATCCAAAATTCTCTCTATTTCTTCTAAAGTTTTCACCAACGCATATGGAATAAAGTCCTCCTGTTACAATTCTGAAAACGATTATTTCCTTTTTGAAAACTGGGTAAGTTTTGAAAATAGTGAAAATTCTTTTTATATGCTGAGTACTGTTTCATTTCGCATTCCGTTTATAACAAGTAATTTAAGCATAACAAATTAAAATATTCCAATCTTATAATTCATATTTCAGTATGTCTAAATAGAGAAGTAAGAGATTTACATGCTGAAATTTGTTCAATCAAAGGTGTATGGAATTTGATGGCGTTTGAATGTTTAAATGCACATTGTATAGTTGTGGTCAATTTTATGAGGAATAGAGTTATAAGTTTACATTTCATTTCAAAACCATAATTTCTAAATTCAAATATAAATACTCATCAATTCGAATAATCTTTCGTTTTTTTTTATTTAGAACAGACTGATCTTAGTTTGCATAAGAAAAAGAGGTATCAGAAGTTTATAGAGAAGCCTCATGATGATTTTTTAGATGTGCTGGAACTCACCCATGTCACTTGGCATGAAACTGCTGTGGCTAATGACACGCCTGTGTCTAGCAATCCAATGCTAGCCTGTGTCTAGCCAATGTATGACCAACTTAAACAAAATATCATAGATATCAGATTAACAATATGTTAGACGATGACATTATAATGTCTATATTTTTCCCTTTTATTTCACCGGGAGTGTTGTTGCGAAATAATATAGAGAAAAATGCTTATGATTGGGATTTTGAATTGATTGCCGAAAGTTAAATGCTACTACCTTCATCCCCATAACCAATTCTGTCATAAATAAATTACTTGTAAATATCATGGCTACAAATTTTATATTTATCCTAGATATAACATCAGGGCATTTTCAAATCCCAATGAAACCAGAAGATATAGTTAAAACGGCATTTATTATTAAACGTCTCTGTTTTTCAATTATACGAATAAGTTTTGGTGCAACTGGTGCCCATAATTTTCAAAATTAATTTTCTCATAATTGTTTAAAAACAACACAAAATGTCACAAAAACATATATGCATCATTTATTAAAAACTTTTACTTTAGGTGTTTTAAAAATATACAAAACTGCATTTCACATTAAAAACCTAGCGCTTTCGAGCCGTCCTGGCTCATCATCAGGGTTAAAACATCACCACGCAGATACACACAAAAAACACAACTAGTCTGAAACACTGTAAAAACATCAATGTCTGCTGAAGACAAGGTCAAACCATTATAAACAGGGTGGGAAGCATAGGGAGGGATGTGCCAATCTTATTCATTCTTGAACTATCTGTAAAAGCTTATACCATACTTTAGGGATATTGTACGAAACTGAATCATTGCATGTTTTATTTTTCCTGGTTAAAATTTCTATTGATTCACTTATTATTGCTTCATAAAAAGAGGATGTGGGTTTAATAATTTTAGCGTTATCAAAATCTATTATAATCGACTGCTGTTGTTTTAATCTGGAAAGTGCCGTTTTACTTCTATTATACTTGACATCTGCAATATGTTCTTTTAACCGAATTTTAAATTTCCTTAAAGTCATACCAATGTAGTCTTTAACTTTATAAGATTTTATCCTATTTTCAACTATTTCCATAATAACTGGGATTCTATAAATTCCTGCTAAATCTTCAATCGGTATGGGATCAATCTTCTTATGTAGTAACGCATTCAATTTAACTGGAGGGGATGCTACCAAATTTATTTCATATTTCTTTAAATTATATTTTAATTTTTCAAAAAGTTTCGGAATATATTGGAACTTGTAAAATTTAGTTAGTTTTTCTGTTAATTCTTTTTGTTTTTTACCCTGATATTGATATTGACAAATTAACTTATTAATTAACCTCTCTGAAAAACCATTTTTCATTTGCTATAATTTTAACTCTGTCAAGCTCCTCATTGATATAACTATCAGTACACACTGAAAATGCTCTATGGATGTAGAACCTATATGCAGCCAGTTTATAACTTAAAGGTGATGAAGCATCTCTGGAAATAGTATTATTTGACCTCATATTTTTCCAATAAACTGTCCGATCTATTGTTAAATTACTGTTTTTTATCAGCTCTACATCAAGAAAAGGTAAACGATTCTGTTTTTCTAACTCCAGGGTAAATTGTATTTTTGTATCAATTTTATTAAGTTTAACCACAAAGTCCTTCAATAAATCTATACCATGCTCCCATATAATAAAAATATCATCTGCATATCTACAACAATATGCAGGTCTTTCACTAAAATCATTCATAACCATATTTTCAATGGGTCTTAATTTAATCTCCGCGCATAAACCCGAAATGGGGGAGCCGATTGGTGCACCATCCTTTTGCTTATAATAAATATTATCAAACTGAAAAACGTTATTGTTTTTAATTAGATTAAACCCGGAAATAAGTGTATTTTTTGTGCTCACGTATGTTTTTGTGACATTTTGTGTTGTTTTTAAACAATTATTATAGTACAGAGGTGAATTTGATTCAATTGAGTGTTGTGTTTTTCATGACTCAAGTTTATTTTGTTTAATTTTCTCATTTAAAAATAATAGTTCTATTTTCCAGTAATTCTGGAAAAAGATTTCAAACAGAAAGAGAGGATATACAAGGAATATGCAACGGCTTCTTTATGTTACTGACACTGACCGTGCAAAGGCTTCAGAATCAGATAGAACATTTCTCCTTTTACCTCATCTATAAGAATTCAATTCCTTTTCCAAATGATTTTTAAAAGGTTTTAAAACACTTTGAATAAATACATTCTTGCTTCTTACAATCTTAGAATACATTCTTGTTTCTCAGAAACTTAGAATATTTTCTTGTTTCTCAAACAGCAAGTTTTTTTTTTTTTCAATTTGTGAATAAATAAAATTTTCACTTTGAGCTCGAACCTGTTTCAGGCTTTAGTTCGGTCTGACGCCATCTCATCTCTAGTTGACACATATCGTCTGATTTTTGTAGATTCCAATACAAATTTGAGAGTCAATAATTTTGAAATTTTATTATGCTGAACATTTTTTTATTATATTCATAATATTGTATGCACAAAAATATGCACCGTTTCCATAACTCAGCAACTATCTTTTGGATTTCAACGAAACTGATTCCAAACATTATAATTTACTTAATAATCACCCTATATAACATGAACATAAATATATGATTTATATCTACCACTCTTTTCGAATAATAACTTCACATATTTTTAAATTCATTTCAAAGTATCTCGGGTTCTATGGGCCCGATTTCGACGGGGTTCGGCTCATTCAACTTGATAACGATAGCCTTACATATTTTAGTTCCACCTTTCCACCGCCAGTGGACGCATTCTTATCTCGTATTCTATTGGCCCTATTACGACGGGATTTAGCTCATTCAACTTGATTTCTATCGCTTAAGAGATTTTAGTTCCACTTTCCACCGACAGTGGACGCATGCAAAATGTTAATAAATTTTAAGTAATATTGTAATGAAATATAAATTATTTAAAAATAAATACATGCATTTTTAAATTTTATCAATGAGTAAGAATATGGATCATAACTACACTACTTTGTTGAGAAATAAATAAGCTTTATCGTTTTAAATATAATTTTAAAAAATAATTTTATACAGAATCGTGTTGAAAATGTAAAATCATACAAGCTTGATGTTTGTTTTCATTTATTCTGACGGTCCCGAGAAACACCAAGCGGGTCAGCTAGTTAAACAAAAATGACTTCAAGAAGTTGAATGTTTGGTTTAAAGAAATTAAAATTTTTGAATGACTTGAATTTCCCGAAACTGCGTTGTGAAATATGAGTAGCAGATACGTAATAAACAAATGAATGGAAAGAAGGAATATTCAAACTGTTACTTTTCTTGTATTTTGCAGAATATGTTTTTAAAGTGGACAAAGCGGTTTTGTTTTATAAAATTTTGCTTGGCAAAATATTATTTTTAAAATATGATAAATGTGTCGGAAAGTCAGAAAGCTAAACATTGACTTTAGCTTAAATTTCAGCGAACGTGACTAGGTCACAACAATTGCCCCTGCATTTTATTAGAAAGTATCTGAAGTCCAGGTGCTTTGCAAAATGTTCCGAACATTCCAAAAATATTCAAAATCATCTTGCTGCAAACTATGTTAAATTCAAGGATTGGATGATTAGCGATATTTACGAAAAATTGTTGTGAGATATATACGGCAGTTTTTCAGCAGAGACAAATGGTTTTCTTAACGTGGACAGTTGTGCTGCACATTTAAAAATCCCCGTTCTTCTAGAGAACTTTTACAGAGCAGGATCAGGGGTGTTCCTGTATGCTCTATGGCTGGTGGGTTGCCACCACCTGCTGACTGCACCCATTTTCCCACGTGATTGACGACATAGGTAGCTGCGATTTGCGGTGGATCCCATCCTCTTGGGAAACCACCACATTCACCCTTGGGGACGTGCCAGAGTCCCCCAACAGCTTCAGAGGCGGACATCCCAAATAAGGCAGGGTTCAACGCCTTAAGTCAGGTTTCTCCTACTCACACTTGCTTTACCATAGAGTGAGGGATGTGAAGAAGGCATGAAATCATATGTCTGATACGACAATTCCCATACCAGAAAAAATCCATGGTAAAATAAATAAATAAATAATAGTAATCTGAATAAATAAATTCCGATCAACTAGAAACTCTGGTTAACTTATGAACTAGAAGAAATGATGTCAGAAAATCAGTGCAGTTTTGTTTCTTTATTACTTATAATACAGCATGGATACATATAAACATCCCAAGAGTTTACTGAAGATGAGTTACTTATACATAACCTTCGCCGTAGAAATGCGCAGTTGCCAGAAATGTCATTCCTGAATTTTTCAAATGTGGATTCTATTTTTAGCTGCACAGGGGAAATATCGGGTGATGCAATTCTCACTAAAGTTGTCAATGAGAATAAAATAGAACTTACGGATACAAAAGAAGAAAAAAATGAAGAAACCCCAAGACCGACATAGAAAGATGCTTCTGAATGTTTGTCAGGACTTAGTCCGTGTTTGAATCCAGTATAAAATTCTTGCGAATGTATATGGAAAAGTTAGTTATGCACAGTTCAATATATTGTTTTAAAACAGTGAAAACTAAGTGATTATTTTGATATTTAATGTCGTTATCTTTATTTAATCTGTCATTAAATAAGACAAATATTGCTATTTCAAAAAACGTGGTGGCAATCAAGTAATCTGAATAAAGAAATTCCGATCAACTAGAAACTCTGGTTAACTTATGAACTAGAAGAAATGATATCAGCGAATCAGTGCAGTTTTGTTTCTTTATTACTTATAATACAGCATGGAAAGTATTTGTAAAATTGAACTGTTATATTACTGTTACTACTGAGCTACCAAACATGTATCTTGGGAAGTAAATTTTCCAATAAAATTACAGATAAATTCAAGTTTTAATGCTTATAAAAAATTCCTATCATATTTTAACAACATTATTTTTAACTTTTAGCCAACACGTTAATTAATATTGACACACATCATCGCAATTTATAAGGAAAAACAATGTACCTATAATTATTCATATAAAACTAACTGTACTAAACATACCTGATCCTTATTTAAAAAAAAATATTTCAGCTTTTTAGCCTTCATGAAGGAAAATGAAGGATTCGAGAAAAATACGATAATTAATCTTCATAAAGATTAAACATTTTGTTATTTCTAAATAATTACAGAAACACCCCTTAAAATCTTGAATTTTTTGATGGATTAAATGACATGTTCCTCTGATTTATCGTTGTAAAGAAACCACAGAATTTCTTAAGCAGTTACTTTTTTCTTTTACGTTTTGGAGCATTCAAGCTAATTACACATTATTGAAAAGCCTTTTTTTTCATTGGTGAAAAACAATATGGTTCTATTTTTTCCTTTTTCAGCAGCGTTCTTTTATGTCTCGAAAGTAAAAAAGTTAATTTTAAAAAGCTTAATGATTAATTACATGGTAATATGAACTTTTCATATTAATTTTTTAATGCATTTTCAAGAGAACATAAAAATATTCAATGTTAAATAATTAAGATTCCATAAAAAAATAATTACGTAATACTATGCCTACCTATTTAATTATTTAGAATACAACAAATAATGATTTATAGATTATTTAACTATCATGATTTCCCTATAAAACATGACCTTGAGAATTTTAGAGACTTTAAATGCTTAAAACTTTTATTTTTTATAGAGAAATAAGTTAAATGTATTATAATAAGATTTAATTATCTTACAAATCTGAATCCAATAAATAACTTTAATAATAATAGGTAGTGAAATAGAATAAAATATATAAGATATTTCAAATAATCAAGTTTAGTGTACAAATTAGAGTACTTAAAATTAGGTAAAAGAGTAAAATTAGGATACTTAACACATTTCATCTATACGACTTTCAATTGTGTACCAGTTTTTTAATTAAAATTGACGCTGATCATTGAAATTTAAAAGAAAAACAATGCAGCTATAAATATTCATACAAATTAGCAATAATAGAGGTATCGTAGAATAAAACACAAATATTCTGCTTTTAAACAAAAATATCCTGCTTAAAGTTAGTAAAAAACTTTTGTTAATTTTAAATTAATACTGTAACACCCCGTGAAACCATGAAAGATTTAGTGGATTAAATAACCTGTTCTTGTCATGTATCGTTCTGTAAAAAGATCGAAATTTCATCATTTGCAGCATTTTTTAAATAATTTTCTTTTCGGAGTTTTCCATACAAGAACCCATTATCGAAAAGTATTTTTTTCGTAAACGAAAAACAGTATGGTTCTCCTTATTATTTTTTTAAAAAGCCCTTTTTAATGTTTCGAAAATAAACGATTAATTTTTTAATAGCGTTAAAAAGGAATCATGATTTAAATGTAAACAAGAAAGAAAAATTATCCGTTCAACATGGTTTTTAAAACACTTTCCAACATATTCTTTATACTGTAGCAAAACATCACCGTTTAATAAGTTTAAATATGATATCTAAGTAAACATTTTCGAACACTTATAACACGTTTGAAAACACTATTTCAACAATTACCATCTATAGTCGGAAAAGTATCCAATTTTTTTCTGCAGCCCTGTATATGTGCTATATATGTGCATATGTGTATATGTATACTCATAGTATGCTACATTTAGTTCAGTTAGAGAACGGATAACACAGTTGAAAATTTCCCTTCAGCAACTTTTGCCAATAAACAGAAATGTACACGAATTCTTTTGTGCAGTCATATATATAAATACACAAACCAAGTAATGTACAAAAGTAAGTCAAATTTCAAAACGCATCTCACAATTCTAAACGCCCTGCCAACAGTTATTGCTCATAGACAATACTGAAACTGAATTATTTTGTGTATTCCTGTAAATGAACGATAAATGCTTTGTACACTATATTATACAGTAAGCATCTTGTAGTGCACCTCAGTGATGTATATCAATTTCAATATGTTATAAAACATTTCAACTATGCTGAAAAGTGTTAAATATATATTAGGGCTATGATGTCATACACTCAAGCACATTTTTTTTAATCGGTTATAAAAAGGAAAAAACTCGCCAAATTTAGGGGATTTTTTTCTTTAATGGCAACCTAGCCATTGTATTAAGTTATTCGTTTGGCGCGGTCTTGAAAATCGCGCCATCCAAAAAGTCGCCAAACTTATGTTTATATGTTTGCGTGAGTGTAAAGCATCTGTTCCTATATTAGTGTTGATAAGAGATTTTAAAATTTCAAAACATTTTTAAAGAGAAAGCTGTGAAAGGTTATAATAATCCAAGAGTTAGCGTGCATTTTAGGGTAGTTATTTGAGTCCCATTGGAAATTTATGTATCTCTTCTTTTGCAATGTCTGAATACAGAGTCGAAGACCTAGCTGAAGGGTTGTGGATTCTAGTTAACCCTTTAATTTTGAGCCTTAAATTTACTGATAAAGGCATATGGACATTTAACTTACCTTTGTATTTTTGGGATAAATATAAATATTTATTTAAACTTTGGCATTGAAACGAGTAGAGGAATAATATTTGTGTACAACTAACATTTCTAAAAAGAAATACCTGATAAGAAAACAACAAGAAAAAAACATTCTGCTTTCACTGAATGGAAATAAAATAACTGAAACAAAGACGATGATTAACATTCATAAAAGAGTCACAATTTTTGTTAGTTCTAAATTAATACTGAATTACTCAGAAATATCTTGAAAGCTTTGAAAGATCGCTAGTAAGAAAAAGGAAGATTTCATTATATGTGCCATTTTTATAATAGTATAAAAATTATTTTTACAGGATATAACAAAAGAATAACTATAAGAAATTACAATTGTAACTATAAGAAATTACAATTGTCAACAAAACTACAGATAAATTTATTTTAATGCTTATAAAAAATGGTGCTTAATAAATTTTATCAATGCTTGCGCTACTTGAAATTACTCCTAACAATTCTAATTTAATAATAAAAATCAATGCACCTCTCTTTATTCATAAAAATATCACAGTATTAAAAAAAACCCGAAAATAAGCGTTGGAGCATTCATTGAAAAGAAATGAATGATGTGAAGCAAAGACGATTATTAATCTTCATAAAAAAGTGAAATTTTTTCTTAGTTTTAAATTGAGGCAGAAAAACCCCGTGAAATCTTGACGGTTCTGACGGATTGAAGAACATGTTCGAGTCATGTATTGTTCTTATAAAACCACATCTTATCATTTGGAGCATTTTTTAAATACTTTTCTTTTTGGAGCTTTCCAAACAATTACACATTGTATTGAGAGGTTTTTTTTTTCATTTATAAAAAAACAATATGGTTCACTTTTCCTTTTTTCACAGCCTTCTTTTATGTCTAAAAGATTAACGGTTAATTTTAAATGAGCCTAATAATTGATTACACAGTGAAATGTCCTTCACATGTTTAATTTATTAGAAATAATTTTTGGAACTGAGCATAAAATTATTTAATGTTAAATAATTTGTTTTTCATCAGTAAAGCACTACGCAATGCTACAAATTTAATTACTTACACTACAGAAAAAAAAACGATTTAAAATACCATTAAAAGTCATGATTCCAATACACAAAAATTCGTTGAGATTTTTAGCGAGTTAAAACGCAAAATGTGTTCATATAGAAATTAGTTTATTACTTATAATATAAGCTGATTATTTAATTATAAACTTAATCCGATAAGTAAATTTAATAATAATAAATATTTTCGATGTTAATAATAAAATATAAAACATTTTTTTTTGAAAGTTTTTAAAATTATGTTTAAATCATGTCAGTTTTTATAAAATTGACTTATACTTGATTAAACTAGATTTTTAACATCAGCATGTAAAAGAAATTAGAATTACCCTATAATTATTCATTTAAAATTTACATTCTTACCTGAGAGTTCAACAGGAAAAACATCTGATTTTTAACATTCACTGAAGGAAAATTAAAGACCTAAAGCAAGGTCAATAATTAATTTTCATAAAATAATCAATTATTTTCTTCAAAATTGACCCCAAATTACCTATAAAAATGACAAAGCTTTGACAGATTAAAGAAATGTTCGTGATATATATCGTTGTTAAAAGAAAAACAATTTTTTTAATTTGCTCATTTTAAAAAGATTTTTGATTTGAGGATTCCATATTACATGCTTACTATCGAAAAACATATATATATATTTTTTTATGATAAATAGTTTGATTCACCTTTTCTTTTTCCGAACTCAATCTTTCATGATTTCAAAATCAACGAGTAATTTTTAAACAGCCTATTTATTGATTATACAATAATATGTCAATGTCATGTTTAATTTCTTAAAATATATTTTCATCGGAGCATAAAGTATTCATTGTAAAATCATTATGTTTACACAATTAAATCAATCCGTAATGCAATAAAATACTACCGATATAATTAATTACACTACAAAAAAGAATGTAAATGTTTTTTAACTATCATGTTTTCATTATAAAAATTAGTCTACATTTATAAGAGATCACAAAAGCTTAAACCTTTTTACAGAGAAATTAGTTATTTTTTTATAATATGATCTATTTATTGATTTATAGATGTATGCGATAAATAAATTTAACCAATGTTTTATAATATTTCGATAGTTAAGAAAACATAAATTAATTGGGGTTGTTTGTAATAATAAGTATTTGTCAAATAAGTAATGAAATATCAAAACTTTTTTGTAATATTACATAGAGTGTCGTTTTTAAGCTTATAAGAAAAAGGCGCTTAACGTATTTCATTAATTTAACTTTTACTTTCCGGCCAGTGAGTTAATTCTAATTAACTATCATCATTCGAATTTAGAATCAGAAATAATGCACCTAAAATTATTCATATAAAGTTCACATTTGAAGAAATACCTGAGAATTCAACAAACTGCTTTTTAAAATTCACTGACTTGAAATGAAGGATGAAATCAAAAACAATAATTAATATTTATAAGAGAATAAGATTTTTTAGTCCTAAATTAATACAGAAATAAATCATAAAATTTTAAAAGCTTTGTTGTATTAAAGAATATCTTCATGTCAAATAACATTGTTAAGAAACCACAAAATGTCTTTTGTTGCTGGAATTAAAAAAAAAAAGATTTGTGTTTTGGAGCTTTTCAACTGATTACCCATAATTGGAAACCATTTTTTCCAATAAACAAAAGCAATTTGATTCATGTTTCCCAAATTTTTTCAATTATATATTTTTTTCGAAAATCTTTCTTTTATTGCTTAAACATAAACGGTTAATTTTGTAAAAACCGTGATAATTGATTACATTGTAATATGTTTTTGTCATGTTTAATTTATTTTAAATAAATATTTAACAGAGTATAAAATTGTTTAATGTTAAATAATTAAGCTTATAGCAATATAGCAGAAGGAATACAAAAAAAAAATCCTAATTTGATTATTTACACTACAACAGATGACGATTTAAAAGTTTTTTTAAATTTCATGTATAAAAAATTAAAAGTGGTTTCGAGATCTCTAGAGATTTGAAAAGCTAAACCATTATTACAATGAAATCAGTTGTTATAATATGATGTATTTCTTTAATTATAAAGTTGATTTCGGTAAATTAATTTAACAAAAAAATGTATTTGCTACGGATAGGAAAGTTGTTCTGATCGTTTAGAAAATCTAGTTTTATTGCTTATAAAAAAGGGGTGTTTTACATGTTTCACTAGATTTACTTTTAATTTTCTGCTAGTGCGTTAATAAAAATTAACGTGCTTACGATCGCATTTAAAAAAAGAAAAACAGCAACAATTATAATTATTCATCTAAAATTCACAATAATAAAAATACCCAAGAATTCATCAACAAAAAATCTGTTATTCTCAATTCACTGAAAGTTAATGAAGGATGTTAAGCGAAGACGATAATAAAGTTTCAAAAAATAGTCAACCATTTTGATAATTCAAAAACAACAGTGAAACATCCCGTAAAACTTTGAAACATTTCATATATTAAAGATTAAAGACCATGTTCTGCTCATGTATCTTTCTTAAGAAACTGCAAAATTTCATCATTTTCTGTATTTTTAAAATATACGTTATTGGAGGTTTCCAACTTATTATAGTACATTATATTGAAAGATTCTTTTTTTTATTTTACCAAAAACAATATGGCTCTTTTTTTCACAAAAGTTTTTTATCATGACTCAAAAACAAGCGGTTAATTTGTAAAGAACGTAATGGTTTATTATTGGAGAGATAATTAAACAAAACCTTAGATTTTAATCAAAACTGCATGAAACTCTAAGATATCAGATTTACCTCGTTAATGTTAAACCTACAGGCTTAGACTGAATTCTTATTTTTAAAATATCTCACAAGGAAATTAATATTTTTTACTTCATTTTTCTGTGTAATCTTCTTAAAAGATATCTCTTTTTTTTCTTAGCTGTCAAAATATTTCTAAAATATATGGTTATTTTAATATTTTATGTCTTAAAAGCTGACGAGTTGTGGCTAAGATTTGAACACTTCAAACAAAATTAATTAAAACTACCAACATGAAGATCATAATATAAATTCAGAAATAAATTAATATACTTCTTTATTATTATTTTTTTCATTTCAAGCACTTAGATAATGCTTTTGATTATGCTATTAATGTAAAATAAGTTCACATCGTGCCATACTTAATTAAAGTTTCACATTATGTTTAAATGGACAGTTTTGGGCAAAAATAAAATTAATTGTATTGTTTTATTTGAAATACTCTAAAATTTTCTCTACAAAACAGTTGTCTGTCTGCGATTATTTGAAATGTTGTTATCGTTGTTTGTTTTCAGCCCTCAAACGCTTGAGTTTGTATTTAAGTAAACATAAATTGCTCTTTAAAATCATAAAAAGCAAATATATTAGTTATAAGATTAAGGAAGGTACAACACATAAATCTGAAGAATTTGAGGAATTTTAGGCGACTTTTTTTAACAGAAATTGAGAAATAAACACTTTTCTGATAAACTTGATTTTCAAGAACAAACATCTACGAAAAACTTCGTATGTCCAAACACTATGGTCAGAGTTAGAAAACACTGATTGCCTACAATTTATCTAATGTCGTGAGTGTAATGAATTATCGATTTAAGTACCGGAGCACTTACTGAAATGTTAACAGTTATTTTTTCATAGTCATATCTGAATGAGTATAAAAATGGAAGTATTTTATTTTACGAATAGACTGAAGTTTTCTGCATACTTAGTAACTCAAATTGTATACTTATTGAAGAAATTAGTAAAATATTATTATTTTTGTAAGTATCAAATATTACATTATTTTTTCTTAAAATTGTAAACATTAAACAAAGATTGCAGGAAGATTTTTTTTTTAACAAATCAAAATGGTATTTTATATACTAATGTTATAATTATAATAGTTTGTATACTAAATACTATTGTTTGAGATATTTAGAGTTAAATAATCAGTATTGCACCATAGTAATAATTTTTATTTAAGAAAATAACAATTGTAATTGATTAAAACAAACAAAACGAATTCCTTTTAAAAAGGTTTTTAAAGTACATATTGAAATTTAATGGAAAATATGTATGTCATATTATTTATTGTGAACTACAAAATCTTAAAAACTTTTAAATTATAGAATTTACCTAATATTGTGTTTCAGTTAAATGAAATATTTACATCTCACAACAGACGTTTTAGAACATTTGTTTCTAGTATAAAATATTGTAAAGCATCATATTAAAAGTTGTGAAATGTATCTCAATTTAATGTGCCACAGAAACTTAATTCCTATTTTAAATGAGATTTATGACTGTTGAAATTCCCATTATAAGGAGTAATTTAAACTTTTAAAGTAATCTTTGTTTTGAAATTTGACATAAAACACACAAAATATTTCAGCAACTCACAATGGTAATGGAGATGAGTATATACTATGATTCCTAGAGATAGAGAGAACGCTGATGTCAGGAACAGCGTAAAATAATCATTAAAAATTGTTATATGTCGGATGATTTGTATATATTCTAAAGAAATATGGATATAGATCTTATTTATTTCAGATACATATTAATTGTTAAATTATTAGTTGAGGCTCATTTTAAAGAGAAGAAAGTAATTTAGTATACTTCTTATATCTCGGTAAAAGAAGTTTTATTTAGATAACAGCTCGAACTTAACCCTTTCCGGCACAGACAAATTCTGTTCGTAAAATGCGAAATTACTGACTGACACATGAATTTACAAATGACTTTTTTAGGAAATAAGAACTTCTAAGCTTTCATTATAGAAGCTAAATTTTATTAAAATATTCTTGGTGCCGAATGCATGTTTGGAATTAAAATTAGGTGTGCTCGGAGTGGGACCACTGTGCCGGAAAGGGTTAAGGGGGACCCGTACCCCATTTTCAGCAACAAATCATCAAAAGTTATTTTTTTTTAATTTCAGAAAACGATAATATATATATTTTCGAAAGTCCATGCAAACTTGGGGACACAAAAGTATGTGAAAATGCAAAGCGGAAATACGTACAGAAGGCCAAAAAATAAATAGAGGGAAAAAAACAGCAACCTATATATTTGAAACACAATTTATCGTAGATAAAAGTAAAAATAGGCATTCGATTGGTAAAACAGGCCTTCTTAGAGTGCCTCTTCATAGAAAAATTGTACCAAACTCTTCATTTTTTTAATTCGAACACCAAATTTCGACATCATACATCGATTTTGTAGAACGCCAAAAAATAAATAGAGGGAAAAAAACAGCAACCTATATATTTGAAACACAATTTATCGTAGATAAAAGTAAAAATAGGCATTCGATTGGTAAAACAGGCCTTCTTAGAGTGCCTCTTCATAGAAAAATTGTACCAAACTCTTCATTTTTTTAATTCGAACACCAAATTTCGACATCATACTTCGATTTTGTTAAACCTTTTACCCTGGTATTGAAAACGTTTTATTTTATTTATTTCAAGTTTTAAATAATTTAGTGAATATTCGAAAAAACATATTTATTGTAACTATTAAAATTTGTAATGGAAATCAATTTCTAGAGGCTTCAAATACATAAATCTAACATTACAACTCATTCTAGTACTTTTAGAGTTATGTTTAAAAAGCTACACACATTGCATTTTGCTTTACAATTCTTAAGAATTAATTTGTCACAAGGAGTTGAAAATCTGTATAATTCCCAAACTACTTCAAATAATGGATTCCCGCTTGGAATCCAAAGGTAAAAATTTCAGGAAAATTCGAATAAAATGTCAAACTTGGGTGTTCGTATTGAAAATTCCTTAATTTTAAACTTTTTTTTATATCCGGAATATAATGCTAAAGCTGTTATCACACGGACTAACCATACGATATGAAGTATATGCTATTGACTCTCGCTTGCTTGGAGATACACTTCCACGCTGCAACCAGGGTTATTTTCCATACTGAAAGTTATCTTCTAATGCAAGGAAGGAGAGGGCGTAACATTTGGCGAGTAATTGCAGCAGGTGTTTTAATATTTAGTGTAGAGTTCGATTGATAAACAGGAAGCATTATCGCGTACTAACATTTTATATATTGCAGTTTCTTTTCGTGTCTGTTCTATATATATAATACTGTGATCATTTTACTTAAAATTCCAAGATTATAAAAACAATACTCTCGATAATATAACATTAAAATTCTAAATTATGGAGTCCGTATCTTCACTTTCCGTCTTTCGTTACCTGTAAATATTAAAAATTCTCAACTATTAGTATTAAGTGATTTAGAAAAAAAAAAATAGTATATTAATACTACTTTTTTGTCACATGTATTGGAACCGCTCTTTATCGCTAAGCCGAAATCTGTAACGCAAAGAAAGATTTTAAATTAAGTTTTAGTTATTTTGCCAAAATCACTATTATGACATTTTTAGTTAATATATTTTACATATTTTAAATGTAATTCATGTTACATTTTGAATGTAATGTAAAATTGAAATACGTTATAGAATTTAGATATAGTTCCCACTCGTTTGCAGTTTTTTCTTCTTTGGTTTTGATGATTTTAATCATTTTTCGAAAGTTTAAATGAGTTTTTGATATTTTTCGTTTCAAAAACACAATCCTTATTTTTATATATATTGTGTGCAGTCCTCAGGAGGGGGGGGGGGTTATGCCCTCTACTAACTCTGCCGCAACTCACTGTATAAAAAAGTCACAAGTCACAATAGATTAGTAATAACATCTAATAATAATACTGTATATAAATTTTGCTGGGGGGAAGGAGGAAGTTACGTATAGCAATTGTAACATGTTCTAAAACTTCTATTACTAAACCCTAATTTCGACATCATATTTTTCGGTAAATTTTCCCTTCGTGTATCAAACTGAAAGTCACTCCTTAAAGTAGTTCAGAAATTACGCAAGTTTTATGTTTGTACCTCCTAATGTTAAATAAATGTTCGATCGTCGCAAAACAGATTACAATACAAGTGCTTTTTTAAGCATAACTTAAAAACTATTTGGCGGAATGAGCTTTGATTTTGGGTTCGCATATTTGAAAATTCCAGAAATCTATTTCTGTTAGGAAAGTTTTACGTTACAATTCATTTTTGCTTTCGAAAAAATATATATACAATTTTTTTTGAAGGGAAGCAAAATATTTTAACTGGAGGGGGAGGGGGGGGGTTATATGCGTTATTTATTATCAATACAAAGTAAAAAAAGGGCCCAATTTGCTTAACAAATTGAAAAACATATAAAGGTTTAAAATTTATACACCGCTAGGAGGGGAAGACAAAATTTTAGGGTGGTTGAAATTCAATAATTAAAAAAGAAAAATAGACTGAAAAGGACATTCTCACCCACATACATTAAATACAATAATCCAACATGAAGTGAACAATTAGCCAGAGTCAGGAATCGAACCTGGGTCCATAGCGCTCCCAGCTATCGCTCTAACCACTGAGCCACTCCGGCCGATTCTGAATCTGCAATTTCTCACTAATAAACAATGTTTGAGAGAAAGTCACCAACCATCTAACAGACAGCCTTGGATGACCGGACATAGGTGAATAGATTTTTACTATTCCACCGATCTACGAATAAATATGCATGTCTGTATAATAATTGTATATCTTTAAAAAAAGATTATCAAGATTGTTTTAAAAGATAATTATTAAAAGGTAAAATATAATTAACTATAAATAGCTGCTAGATTAAATTTTCATTTATTAAATTTTATTTTTCAAAAGTATAAGAAAATTTTCTGTCCCCCCCCCTTTCCTCCACTACAAAATTTAGATTCTGAACGCTGCATAATTTGTATTGCAATAAAATACCTTGATGCGTGTTTGCTCGCATTTTGATCTTTGGCGACATAATTTGGCAACAAGTACGAAATAACGCCAAATATAGCTGCAGAAAGTAGTTAAACGAGTACATTTTGCGAAGTAAATAATTGACTACGACAGTACAATTATAACATATAGCAAATAATATAAGGAATTGATATAAAATAATCGCAATAAATAACTTTAAATTTGTAACTAAAGTTCTAATCGGGAGTGGTAAATAACGAACTGCGAAGGGACAATTGACGCATGTGTAATTCTTTAATTTCAAAGTAACTGCACATTTTTAAAGCTCTTTTCGTGTATAATTGGTCCCTGTGTTACTAAAGATAAAATTTATTAATTCTTCTGTATTTTTGGTTTCAATATTTGCGATCACGCTAAACATAACATGTTGACTTACTGACGGTAGCCATCTTGGAATATTTAGAGAGCTCTGATTGGTGGATTTCGAGCTGATATCTATCGTAGAGGATACAAACCACTCTAAGTTAGATCTTGAAGAAATTACGAGAGGCAATCTATCAAACGGCACGATTTCGAGAGTTTTCCTCTTGAAAAACGTGTTACGGATTAAATATCTGATATTGACTATGATATGAGAATACGTGTGATAGCACCCTCAATTGTAAATTTAGTTGAAATTTCTTGCTTCAAAAGCATGCGTTATAGGCTTGAATGAAGGATAATGATAAATAAGTGAAGTTCTGTTGCATTTGTTAACAATTAGTTATAAGAATTTTTTTGCTTCGCGAATTATTATTTTGTCATGTTGTTTTTATTTTTATTTGAATAACTACAATTATTTTCATAAAATTTTAACCAAGGAAAACGAAAATGAAATGTATTGTAATATTTTGAGTAGAACATAAACAACTTTTACATTTGCAAATACAAGTTTATAAATTTATAAAAATAAGTTTTTAATATAAATATACTGCGTGGTTTTGTTTAATCCCATTTGAACTAAATTATAATTGAAACATGAATGTAATATTTAGTGTTGAAACTGTATACTAAAAAGATTTTATGGAAAAAAGAAATAATGTTTAGCACAAATCTAAAATATTAAAATTTTTATCACGCATTTTTTATTTTTATGAACAGAACATTTCCTTTTATTTATAACAGTTGAAAACGAAATTAATTTAAACCGTTTAGAATGAATTCGAAAAATCATTTATATTAATGATTTTTTTTATAAGTGTTTCATGTAGACCGTGAGATTATCATTTTTTTTTATTATATATATATTTCACATGATTTTTCTTTTTTTTTTCAGATACGATATTTTGTAAAGAAAAAGTGAACCTTTAAAAGAAGACTTCTTTGCTTAGAAATTTCTTTTTCTTTGTATCTTGTACATAAAACCTGACGTTTCATGAAAAAAAAGATATTTTTAAACAACATAAAGTTACTTCAAAACTCAAATAATAAAAAAATTTCTAAAAACATGGAACTTAAAGAAATGTCATCTTTTATGACATTTTTTTTAAATAAACATTTTTTCGTGATTTTTACTACAGGTATATTTATGTATTCTAAGTTTTTATTTTGACTTTTATTAAAGTATTTATTAAAGTATTTTTTTAGAATTTTTTTATTATAGGCAGCTGAATAGAAATATATATATATAAGAAACTTATATTATATCTTTTTCATGTAAGACGACATGGATATATCAAATATTATTGCAGATTCCTTGTTTTTATTATAGCTAATAACATTTTTCATAATCCAAGAAAAATGCAAAAATGAATTCATATATCCAGCTTTACAGTTAAATGTAACTTTTAATGCCATTTGTGTAAAGATAAATATATTTTATGGATATAATACACACTCTTTCTATATGAATTTTCGGCCCTAACTTATTGTATCTCTTTTATAAAAAATAATAATAATAATAATAAATAAGTGATTGTGATAAGGAAAGATTTCTGACTTGTGTAATAATGGTAATTAGTCACTAATAAATAAAAATTCATGTCCTCATTACAATACAAGAAAGATTAGCTCACCAGATTCTTATGAGTTTAATTTATTTAATTATGCTTGGGAATATAGCAAATTTTTTCTTTCATTTGTATTTTATTAATTACTCACAGTATCAAAAAACAAAAAGTTCTCTTCATAATATAAAGTAATTTCAAACAATAATTCAAGATTTAAAGAACTGGCTAGATATTTTTTAATGTAAAAAATAAATTGAGAGCTATAATTCATATTGAAGTTTGGCTTGTGGTGCTAAATACCGTTTACGTGACAACAGGCCTGCGGTGTTATATTGTACAGCTCATATTCAAAATATTAGAATGGTTGGTTCCTATTTCAAGGCACCATTTGGCGAAATCTTGCCAAATCGTCGATAGTCAGTCAGATGTAGCTCTTTTATTGTTTGAAAGGCTGAGCAATGATATTTTTTGTGATGGCGCGTTTGTTACGAGGCTAACGAAAAAGAAAGGCTACCGCGGTGCTTTACGCAAATCTTCTTTTACAGACCGCGGGAGTCACGTGATGCTCGAATGCACCAATACAGATGTACGAAAAGAGCAATACGTCACTCTAGCGGTCTGTAAAAAAGATAAGTGGAATGCACCGCGGTAGCCTGTCTTTTTCGTTAGCCTCGGTTTGTTACGTATGACGTATTTGTTACGTCATCAAGTGATTCTTTATTCGACATTTATTTATATTTTAATGATGTTTAATGATTTATTAAAAGCTTGATTTATTTTCCTTTATTTTTTCTTTTTTATGTATTTGAGTGGCTATGCTTATTATTTTAGAAAAAATATAATTCAATTGTCTTTAGTTTTCATGGAAGTCTGATTTGTTGATATTTCTGTCGAAGATCTTTGATATTTAGTTGGTTAGTGGAATTTTCGTTTTTTTCGTTTTCTTATTTGAGTTTCTTTGAAATGGCTGGTTTGAACATTAATGTATCTGATATAAATGATTTAAGTCCATCGTTTTTTGCCGAATTAGAAAGGAGAGGTTGTATGGAAGTGTTAAATTGGTGTATGCGTATGGGACTTATTTCTTCTAGGTATTGGTGTCCAAAATGTGGCGAAAATATGAATTTATGTGAAAAGAGGAATTTAATTGATGGTTATCGATGGTGCTGTCGTAAGCAGACGGGAGGAAGTAGGCACCAGGTATATAGGAGTGTGAAGAAGGGTTCGTGGTTTTCTAAGAGTCATTTAAGTATTTGTGATATAATGAAAGTTACGTGCATGTGGTTTACTAGATCGATGATTATGTCTACGGTGAGTGATTTGAAAATAAATAAAATTACTGTTGTTGATTGGTTTGGGTTTTGCCGTGAGGTATGTATGTTAGATGTGATTGACAGAAGTGAAATGCTTGGCGGGATAGGTGTAATTGTGGAAATAGATGAGAGCAAATTTGGTAGAATGAAATATAATCGTGGTGAGCCTAAAGTGGGACACTGGGTTTTCGGTGGAGTTGAACGGGGAACAAATAGGTGTTTTTTTAGACAAGTTGTAAATCGAACGAAGGAGTTGTTGTTAAGCGTTATTGACGAGTGGGTGTTACCCGGATTAACCATAGTGTCGGACTGCTTTAAATCATATGATTGTCTCGAAGATGAAGGATTTGAATATCAGCGTGTTAACTATTCTCTACATTATAAAGATACAGTGACGGGTGCGCACACGAATTCCATTGAAGGGACTTGGTACGCAATAAAAAGGTTCCTGCGGAACCATACTAATTATACGAGAGGATTGTTTGATGAATATTTAGCCGAATATATGTGGAGAAGAAAGTACGGCCACTCTGTATCAAATGCAACGTTTGCACGATTCATAGAAGCTTTCAGAATCCTTTCACCACCAGCTGAGCGGGATAATTAAGCCTCGGTTGGAATTTTGACAAGGACATATAAGTATTGTTTGTTTCACTTGCTATGATGTAAAGAATATGCAAATAAATATACAAGATTATTATTTTTCTGTTTACTTTAATATATTGTAAATTTACTGATGAAATTAGATGACAGTTTAGCGATCACGGCATTAACGAATTGCGTGTATTTTTTGGGATTCCGATACGACGAGGTTGTTATATCCAGTGATGTTTTTTTCGGTTTCATGTTCGCGAAGTGACCATACGTGCGGTACAGTGATCACGGAATTAACGAATTTCGTGTATTTTTTGGGATTCCGATACGACGAGGTCGCTGTATCCAGTGATGTTTTTTTTCGGTTTCATGTTCGCGGAGCGATCATACGTGCGGTACAGTGATCGCGGCATTAACGAATTTCGTGTATTTTTGGGATTCCGATACGACGAGGTCGCTGTATCTAGTGATGTTTTTATTCGGTTTCATGTTCGCGAAGCGATCATACGTGCGGTACAGCGATCACGGCATTAACGAATTTCGTGTATTTTTGGGGATTCCGATACGACGAGGACGCTGTATCTAGTGATGTTCTTTTTAGGTTTCATGTTCGCGAAGCGATCATACGTGCGGTACAGTAATCGCCGCATTAATGAATGTTGTGTATTTTCGTTTTTTCAACTTCACATTAATCGTTAACTTTTATGTAATATCGAAGAAATGTGTATAAAAACGTTGTTTTTTACTGCTCATATTATCTTTTTTATATCTATCTTATTAAATTTGTCAAATAAAATATTTTATTTCACTCATAAATGCAGTATCTAAAAAAACTGTGTACGGTTTAATTTAATAATTCTGTATTTAAATTCTCATTCTTTTGTCCAAATTGTTTTGAACGAATCAAATTTTACATTCGTTACGTTGTTACTCTCGTATAAATGCAATCTATTTTTCAGTTACGTTTTTATCACTAAATCTATGACTTTTCCTATGTATAACTATTTAAAAATAAACTAGATGGAACCCGTCAAAACGTGACGGAAAAAAATACTATAACAATATCAGTAAAATAAGCTTCTTTATTATTTAAGTAGGGCTTCGTATGAAACAGTCTTTCAAATATTTTATTTTAAAAAATCCCCCCCCCCCCCGAGTGAAATGCTATTTCCGATGCAAACTCCAAATGAACACTCCGTAAACAAATGTGTAATGTAAATCAGTTTGACATTACCACCATATTCCCCACGACAAAAAAAAAAAAAAAAAAAAAAAAAAAAGAATAGGTCATGGACCTATCAAGTATCATACAAATAGTCTTATCATAAAGTATCATACAAATTTCCTACTTTCATCTCATATTCAGTAAATAAAAGAACATAGTATAAGCACCCTCCCCCCCTGTGATAATGCAATCGAATGAGCTCCTATGCGCATATGTATTGCATCTGCCCAAAGGCACCGTTGAAATTCGACGTTAAAAAAAGTTTTAAAATGTCCTCTTTAATCATTGTTTGTTTCAAATCCATATCTTCTAAAACGCATCCATTGTTTTAAGCTAATCAATTTTTATGTAAAAATGAAGTATTTTTGTTAAAAATAATAAATTAATATGCAGATGAGGGAGAATTTTAATGTTTTCAATTGTAATTTATTTGTATGGTTTCTTCTATCCCTTTACATAATCAGGATGATTATTCCTTTTCCATCACAGTCGGTCTCTTATACAGTTAAATATCCAATGGATCTTTAAAAAAATAATAAATAACAGTTCCTAGCATATTCTGATTCAACATATACATCAACGAATTCAACATATCAATTTTATGTTAATCATAAACTAAAAATAGTTTTTTTTTCTTTTGACAGATTTTATATTAGCGCCAAAATACTCTATCTTATGGATAATCTGATCTTATGATTTATCAGGTTTTTATTATTATTTTTTTTTTCACTTTTCATGAAGGTTGGGGATACCTATTTTCAATTGTTGCAACTTTCCAAGGGGCTATTTTATATTATTAAAACAAACGGATGGTCATTGTTGAGATAGAATTAAAAAATATTTCATGCTTGAAAATTATTTAAAAAGTCATTAAATTAAGCGGCAGATTTCAAATAAATTTCAATCGAAAGCTAATTTTTTTTTCTAATTGAGGATGTAAGAATTGAAATTGTAAAATGTAGTAAAAAAATTAAATTTTTAGTATTTAGAAGTGATGTAAGCGCGATGAAAGCTAAAGCGATAGTGCCGTTTGTTGTCACAACCGTTATACATTTCTAATTATTGCCACTGTGTTTTGGTTGGCGTCCAAAAGTAGACTACCATTTTTTGACATCGAAAGAAAAATTCACAGTGAAAGAAATAAGACTTTGCCGCTAATAAGGAACTGTTAAATGAACTTATAACAAACCTACCAAAATAATTCCTATAAAATATTAGCCTTACATTGTTTATTCTAGCTGAAAATACAATCATTATTTCAAGTTTTTTTTTTCCTTAAATTCTTTTCTTTTGTGAACTTTTTTATTAAAAAAGGAAATCTTAATAATTTAAATCCTATAATTAATATAATTTAAAAAAAGTAATGGGTAACATGTAATCAAGGTATGCAATCAAGATGAAGCAACCAATAAAGGCTCCAGTTCTAATCTTTAAAATTAAAAATTGAAATATCAGTTAATATTACGCCATGTTGACACAATCATATAAATTTTTCTTTTTAGTTTTATCAAAGTTAAAATGCATTTGAAGCTAAGCATAACGTCATTTTCACCGGTACAAACTTTTCACACGTACATTTATGCTTAAGCACCATGCATACAAATAAAAATATATTTTTCATTTAATTGTAATGAAAAAAATGCCATCCACAAAGTTATAATGCTTAATGATAAAATGAACCCAATGGACAATATTTCCGTGACGTCACAGTAAATATGAATTTTTATTTGCTTGTAAAACACACGGATAAATATTTTTACCGAAATACTTAAACATTTTAACTATATTTTAACTTACAAATTAAAAAATTCGGCCTAAAAGTCACGTGCTTTTAATAAATATTTATTTTTTATGCTCGCAATCATTGAGTTCAGAAAATAAACTCTGTCCGTCGCAACAGTGGGCGTTAATCCGATTGCCGACTTTATGACGTCATAAGCAGAAGTAAAATTTTAATTGAAAATTACGGCTAATTAATTAAATTTTCGAAGAAACGAATGTACGATAACAAATCTGTGATCAAATATCTTTCATTTAAAAAAAGAATGATGTAATTTGATGTAGTAGTTTGTTCTCACGGATTGTCGAAACAAAACGCTTAGCGTTTTAAATATATAGATAATGACAACATTTTACCACTTGCTTATTGTGGGTTACAATATGATAAATATAAGTAAACAATTTAGAAATCGCCAATGTGGCATCATTTTTAAAAAGCGCCAAATGGTGCCTTGAAATAGGATTAAACCTATTAGAATAATTACTTTTTTTACAAATTGAAAATATCGTTTGGTAATTTAATGTCTTTTAATGTAAATATGCAAACGATATTTTTACTAAGAACTTATTGTTGATTAAACTTATTTATTATCTTAAAATTAATATCATTTTTGAAAAGATTAATTGAAAAATAAAATATTTTGAAAAGTCGAGTTTTATTCAAGTGATTCAAAATATTAGAATATTTCACATTAATTCTCCTCTAATTATCAGCAAATTCAGACGATTTTATTTAAAATCAGTATTCTTTTTGCAGTTTGTTTGCTTTTTCGTCTTAAAATGGGTCGTGTGAGTGATATTTCTGAATCTATTAAACTTCGTATGGTTCATTTGTATCGGCACGATAAAAATCAATGTTATATAGCGAATTATTTACATTGTTCGCAGTCAAGCGTTAGTTAAATACTAACACAATATTCAAAAATTGAAAAAATTCAAAATAATCGCCGAAATGGTGGCCGAAAACCAAAAGCATCTGCTAAAGATGACAGGAAACTGAAGCATATAGTTAAGAAAAACCGTTTTAATAGTGTGCGATTCTTGCACTGAAAATGGAAAGAAAAAGGATTTGAAGTTTCTACATCAACAACATTAAGACGTCTCCATAAATATAAGTTTAAATCTCGTGAACCGAAAACAAAACCTCTTTTGGCTGCAAAACAAAAGCGTATAAGATTGAATTGGTGTAAATCAAGACGTTTATGGAGCGAAGAAGATTGGAAAAATATATTATTTAGTGATGAAAGTATGTTTTGTGTTTCATATGGTAATCAAGGTATTCGAGTTTGGAAAATGAATCAAGAAGCATTTGATAAAGAATGCCTTAAACGTTCCGTAAATTTTTCTGCTAGTGTCATGGTTTAGGGTTTCATGAGTGCAGAAGACCTCGAAAGTTATGCATCGTCTACAAAAAGGTTAACTCTCAGACATATCAAGAAATTTTGGAATATTACATGATTCTATCATCAGAAGATTTATTTGATGATGATTTTATCTTTCAACAAGATTTAGCGTCACCGCATACCTTGGTGTCAACTAAAAATTGGTTCCGCCAATGCAACATTAACGTACTTCCTTGGCCACTGAACTCACTAGACTTTAATGCCATCGAAAACTTATTGTGTATAATGAAGAAAAAACTCCAAGAAAATCCTCCTTTAACTAAAACTGAGTTAGTGGTACGTATAAAGTCTATTAGGGCTAATATTAATAGAAATGTTTGTAAACACCTTGTATATAGTATGCAAGATCGATTGTACGCTATTATGAAAGCTAAAGGCGATGCTACAAAATATTAACTATCATTTAATTCATATTCATAATCTAATATTGTTGTGTAAAATAAAATATTCTAATATTTTGAAACAATCTAAATTTTATTCTAATATTTTGATGTGTTTCAGAAAAATGTATACCTAACTTATTGTACTGTATTTTATATTTTGTAAATGTTAAAATGTTATCTAAACATTCTTGATTTAATTTATAAGAAATTGAATTGCATTTACTTAGTATCAAAAATAAATAAATGAAAAATATTTTTTTCTTATTACTTTTTCTCAATTATTCTAATATTTTGAATATGAGCTGTATATGTCGCAGTAAAGTAGTCAACCTGAGGGGGGAATAATGTTACCACCTTTGGGTTAATAAAGAAAACCTTTTTAATTCCTCAAAGTCATGCATTTTGCATCAGTACAAAGAGGTTTAAAAAAAGAATACGATTATAAAAAAGTTTCTTTATCAGATGTTTCACCAAGAAATTTTAGAATATTACATGATTCCATCATCAGAAGATGTATTTGATGATGATTTTATCTTTCAACAAGATTTAGCGTCACCGCATGCCTTGGTGTCAACTAAGAATTGGTTCCGCCAACGCAACATTAACGTACTTCCTTGGCAACCACACTCAATATGGTAATCACTTTTAAGTAAAGGAATGGCATTATTTTTATTCCAATAGCCTTTTATCTCTGCATCAATTTCCTCCCTAGGACTTAATAGGTTCTTGTGGCTCTTTATTTTACCTACAGTTTATGCAGTAAATGATTTACTTTATATAATGACAGAGCAAGTATCTGAAGGTACATTAAAAATATTCTAATGAAATTTGCTTCATAAAATGTTAAATATCTTGATAATTTATGACAATCATGTGCTTTTACGATTGTGCTTTTTACAATTGTCCAGAAAATGTTGCCCAGGACGGCAATCCAACAGTACAAATGTACATTTAACATATAAAATATAACACAACAGGCCTATAGTCATGAAAATGAAATTCTTCTCAAGAGATCGACCAAAATCCCTTTTGGATTGCAGCTCTCATTTAATATTTTTTATTTAAACATGTATAGCCAATCCTTTAAATCGAAAATTACCTTTAAAATCACTCTTCTTGTGAAGAGAGTTTCTTTTTTTTCGTGATATTGTGAGTTGTACTAAATAAATACAAATGAAAGACATAATTTCCCATATCTATAAGCTTAATAAAATATTTCAAAATCATAAGACTATGGTTTACTATTTTTTCTAGTATTTTAACGAGGGAAGGAATTTGTTTTTATTAGTGAGCAATTACTGATAAGAAATATATTTGTTCTCCTTGTCACCGTACAAGGAATATTCATTTAGTTTATTTACTTTGTTCACTTTTTACAGGGATTTATTTTATTACATTAAGCTTTATTTAAATCACTTATTAAAAATACATTTTACTTTTACTTACCTCTGTTTTTCAAATTATATTTCCGTTTTTACCCCACGTTGTTATTTTGTTTTCATTCCTTATCTTAATTCTAAACATCGCACATGTCTCCAAATCCGCACAATACCAAAGTCAGAATACCAATTTCCACCACACCCTAAATGAAGCAGTTCTTGTATTCGCCACTAGATGGCGTCGATCATATCCATTTGCCACACATCGCTCCTGCATCTCGTGTAGCGATGACGTACTTCCTGGTGAGTTCAATTCATTGCATGGGATCATGCGTAATAGTTCTATTATCGTCTGGCTGCTTTGGATAAAAGGCGACGATTCACCCTCAGTCTTCAGATTTGTTTATGTTGCAGTTTTGTTTTCGTTCCTGCTTAATTCCGTTTGTGTTTAGTTTGTTTTGTGACGTCCACGGGCTGTCCTCGTAACTAACCAGATATAATGTTGAAATGGGAATGATATATATGCTGAATAAGTTTTCGTTCATCTGTAATACGTTGAAATAGTCTCCAAATATAATATGCAGTAACTTGAATTGAACTTTAAACTAAGCTATCTTCAGATCGACTTCTGGCGAACTTTGATTTTCGGGTAATGGATTCTACCGCCTCGCGGCTTTTAGGGAAGTCCATTATGATGGCTGACCTTGAGAAACATAAGCTCTTAAAAGTCAAGTTTCATCTTTATTTCTTTTCATTACAAGTTTTCGTCGGCTGTTGTTTATCATGAATGTGCTTAACAGTTATAATATCTTCAATAAGCAAAGCTCCGTTTTGATCCAGCATTACAGTTTTACTTATCGTCATATCTCAAGCTGATATCCAATGCATTCATCACTTACCTGATCCTGCCGTGAAATAAGTTCCAATTATGCTTTGGACCATCTATCATTTAAATATTGTTCATCTTGTGTTTTTCAGTAGTCATTTACATCATTACCACATTAACTGTTATGAAGCCGTTTTTCAAAGCATTTTATATTAAGAGAGTAATATATTATTTCAGTAATAGATATTTCTTATCTTCGTAAGTAGTTATTGTTTTAAATACTTATTCCGTTATATTTGATTTATTTAATTTATGTTTAATGCTTTAATAAATATGTTTTGTTTTTAAATCTTTGACATTCTTTCAAACATTAAATATCATTATAGTTTAATTAATGAAAGCTTTTTACTTTTTAACTTTTTCATATCGGTCTAAGGGCATTTAGCCATTAATCGTTTTTCCACTGCAAACTTAAATTAATTCAACTCTGCTTACTTTAATATCTCTTTTTTAGTTTAAACCTTTAACTTAAATTCATAATTACTACCTGTTCATAAGACAGAAAACTTTCTTTATCACAGAGATGCCACTGGCGACTTTTTATACTCTATTCGTACCATTAATAATTTTCAAAATCAATTTTGTAGTATATTTCTCTTGCTCATGTTGTCAAAGTGTATGTGAAAGATTTTTGTTTTGAGAAGATGGTGCGAGATAGAGTTAAAAAATAGTTGCCAATGTCAACCTTATTATCACCTTCTTTTAAAATTGATTTTCGACTGCATAGTAGCGGAAATAAATTTGGCAGAAACAAAATGTGATTTATTTTTAAAACGAGATCATAATGGATTATTTCTTACATATATATATATTATGTTTAAACTCCATCTGTATTTTCTCATTTAATAAAAATTATAGCTTTTTGAGGATATATGATATATTCCTTCATTTTTGTACAATTAAAAAATCATGGATGTTTGCTTCGATAAGTAACTGTAAATATGAATAAGGAGAATACTATTTTTTTTAAAGTTAAATAAATGTTGTTTTGCGTAATAAATAAACAGTCCCTACAAATTTTACCATAGTTAAGCATCTTTAGTATTCAATAAAAGGTAATGGTATTAATCAATTTTTAAGAAAGTTATTATTTTATACCTTGCTTTAGAGCCAAATTTAAGTCATATAAATTCTTATTCAACATAAAAAAATACGCACAAATCTTCATTTAAAAATCTCTTTGTGAAATTTAAATGTAAACATTTATCATATTTATGTGTCAGTTTTAACTTCTTGAGATAAATATTGTCACCTCATTTAGAACGAAAATCACAATAATATAGGCAGAGAAAAAGAAACAATTCTAGGAATTTGAATTCAAAATTACATTCTTTATGTATTAACGCTTCCTATTCTACATTTTTTGCACATTATTTAACAAATTCATGCAAATATACTCTCTGCATTATTCATGAATTGTCTCGTTAAAAAGGTTATTTTTCAAGTTGACATACCTCTTTAGAATAAAATAGGAGAAACGAAAGATATATCATTTCCTTCCAATTTTTACGTTTGAGTTTTATGATCCAATATTTTATGAAATTTATAGATTTTACCTTAATTATTTTGAAATTCTTTATTTCAACAAAGACATATTTTCTTCAAATATTAATACTTTTATCTGTTAATATATGTATATATAAAGTATGTAGTAAAAGTATGTAGTAAAAGTAATTATATATATATATATATATATATATATATATATTTGCCGATGAGGCCACAGCCTTTTAGTTTAGTTATCTTGTTCTGGTTTGATTTGTTGTTTTCCTTGCTGTTTAAATATGGTGTGGAATTTTAAATATGGTGTACTTGCATACTATGGTCTACTATATATAATTTGTGTGGTTGTATGCGGCTATAGCGCTTATCACATAGATGGTCTTGTTTTTAAATTTTTATTTGGCTTATATATATATATAATTTTTCAAAATTTAAATCTTAAATAGGTAATATATTATATTATATTACCTATTTAAGACTTATATTTTGAAAAAATATCATCTTTATTAGTATTTTCTTCAGTTTGTTTCACTTAAAATACGTCCAATATAACATTCTATCCCCTATGTTTGAATATATATGGATATAGACATACATAGAGGATGGCCCATAATTAATTCAGCATAGTTTATTCTTAATATATTTTGATCTAATGTCATGCTATTTATAAAATGCGTTTTTACAAATACTCCAAACAGTGTATATATTTGTAAAATATAAAACTGAGTAAAATAGCATATTTTTGCTTTGCTCTTAAGTATTTGAATTTTTTTTTTTTTTTTTTTTGTAATTTTTCGTTAATAAAAAAATTTATAAAATTGCCTATGTAATTTTAAAGCTTTTAATTATAGAGTTTTATCGACATAAAATAACTAACATTTATTTAATTTTTAATTGATGTTATAGTTCTTGTATAAATGTTGATACTTGTCAGAAATTAGTAAAATGCATCCGTAATGATTAGAAAAAGAATTCAGATTGTCCATTGAAATGATTTATATTTTGTATAAATAATCACCACTACATATGTATCAGAAAATATTTGGAAGGTACACGACGCCCAACAGGATTGGATTAAATACCCTGATAATCAAATTTTTAAGGCACTAGGAATCTCGCATGTAATACTTATGGTAAAAATACAATAATTGTATTATATTTTGTAATATGTCATGAATCTATTGCCCATTGACGGATGATGTTTGAATTCCTACCACAATGACGTATTCAAAAACAAAGACCAATTATAAACATGACCGTAAAATCACAGCATACTGTTACTTTTTTAAGATGCAAGACTGTTTTGTGTGATGGTCGTTCTCACAAAGATTCTTCTGTCTTGTGTTCATTGCAATGTGACGTTAATCGCCAATTGAGTAAACACGTTAAACGCGGAAGATGGAAATCTCGACAGATGCCAACATTTGGTCTCCTGATTGAAACAGGATGCCCGGAAGCAGTCTAGATTCATTTTTCTTCTATCTTACACAATGAGCAGAACCAGGTTATATAACATTTCTTCTTCATTTTATGTAGACTATTTGGATACAATGGAATCCTTTATATGTGCTTCAGACGGTAACACTCATTAAGAATTTCAAGGTAGTTTTGTCAGTTCGGATACAAGAGTTTCCTTTTCGAAATAGCATGGCATGTGCACACGATAAGCAAATAATTGTGTTAATTCTGTTACACAAGCTACATTTATTAATCCAAAGATGTAGCACAAATAATGTTTTGTTTGTTCAATGTATGAAAATATTGGCCATTTTTATTAACACTTTCCAACCTAATTGAAAAGTCTTTATGACTTCGGTTTGTCTGCCGTCTGGCCGTCTACCATCTGCCGACTGTAAGTTCTGTAAATCGCGTAAATCTGCTCGGATTGTCCTGAAATTTTTGTATGTTATTGTCGTTTACTATAGCATGTTCACTATTTCAACTGAAGTGTGTAGCACTTATAGTTTTTTTACAGGGACAGTCAAAAATATACCGTTACATTACAGTCAATGTTAAATAAATGTTCCAAGTGCATTTTGATGATGATACGTCATTTAAAACATGGTGAAATTGATATATAATTAGGAAGCGCATTACACAAGCTTTTTGTAGAATATGGGGTGGAAAGCATTTATTATTAATTTACAGGGTCAAACAAAAGAATTCTGCTACACAATGCTCTATGGGGAAAAATCGTTTGCAGTGTAGTTGAGGGATATTTCAAACATAATGAAAATTATATGCATTACTGAGTTGCACTATAATTTGCTCGCTTAAAAGTATGGTGTGCATTTCGTTTATCGTTAATTTACAGGGACACACAAAATATATCGGTTACAGTACATGTACGATAGTTACAGTCTATCTGTGTTAAGTGCATTTTCACCTTTGGTTTGCGTTTTTATGTTTAACTAAATTTTTTCATAGTACGTGTATGTTTATAAACTTGGTTGTTTATATACAGGGCTACACAAAGGAATCAGTAAGTATTACAGACTATGGAAGTGAATTGCTTAAGAGTAGTTTTTAATTGTGTTACGCATTTTCCTGCTGAACTATTTTTAGTAGACTAATAGAAGTTTGTGGAATATAAATAAATTCATATACAGGGCTACGCAAAGAAAAAGATACATTGTCGTTTACGGTTGGTAATTGCTGCGAGTGAGTGTTAAGTTCCCTTTTAGTTTAATATGTGGTGTGTACTTCAGATAATAATAGGTAAGTCTTCAGATAATATACAGGGCTGTACAAAAGATTTTGTGTGAATTTCCATCGATTAGCGAAAATTGCTAAAGGTGAATATTCTAACTGAACTAAATTTTAACATGCTATATATCCATATCTATTGATCATATACAGTCTGCACAAAATAATTCGACAACTTTTTTGATACTGGAACGTAATTTCGAGAACTGTATTTTTCAATGTGTTATATGTTTTCTACAATATTTACTTACATATCTTATTTCACCTTATTTAACGGTGAAGTTTCGTTACAATTTTCTGGCTGTGTTGGAAAGTGTTTCATAATCTATGCTTGACGCATGCTTATTCGTTCTTGTTTTTGTTTTAAAATATTTCAACTCTTCATTTATCACATAGCGAATTATTTAATGCACAATATATGGCAAAAGTCACCGAACAATTTCGATAAACGTTTTGTCAAATACCTAAAAAGATACATGAATTTTTTTTTAATTTTTGTGAATATCAATAGTATTTTTGACAACACATTTTTAAGCGAATGTTCCATCACAAAGATAACTAGGGGAAGAGCAACAAATTGAAAAATAAATATTTTTTCGATCACCTTGTAAAAAAAAAGCTCGAAATGCTCAACAGTTCAGTACATATAGTGTACTGCATTTCTGTAAGAATAACACGTACAGATTCTTTTTAAAAATTCAAGAAAATTTCCCATGTTTTTGATTTATAGTATGCAAGATTTTCAATCAAATGTAACACCACTTTCCGGAAATTTGACAAAGTAGAGTAGAAACAAAAAACTGTAATTTGAACATAAATATACTAAGTATTTCATGATTTGATGAAATATGATCATTTGTATGAAAACGTTTTAACTGCTCTGTACAGACGATTAAAAAGTATATTGTATGATTTCGTAATCAACTATACAGGTTAAATCTAAACTCTTGGGCAAAACTTTAAGGGGTGATAGTACACATCAAGAAAAATAATATTAATTAGGAAACTAAGGGTCCCAAACGTCTTCCGAAAGAGATAGGCGCCATTAAAGTTTAGGGTCCAAAACTTCAAATAATTATAAAAAACGAAAAAATTGGGCTATTTCTTTGCTGTTTTCGCTAAAACTATTCTTTATATCAGTATTTTCTTAAAAATAAATTTTTAAGAAAAAGTTTTAAAAATGCCGATACAGGGCGCTTTAGACTTTGGAGTAACGAACAACTATTTTTTACCGTTATTTTTTGTATCTGATTAAATGGTTTCAAAAGCTTAGACTTAAACATAAATTTTGAGCTCAAAATCTGAATCGTTGGGAGTGGTTAAGTAGGCAAACTTAACTGTGTTCAGGAATTGAAATTTGAACCCCCCTTGAACGCAGTTCAGTTATTCCCGATCATGGTGTCGTAGATCAGGCAGATACTACTACCCCCTACACGTAAAATAAACGATAGAGGGATGACAAAATTAAATATAAAATTTATTTTAAAAACATATTTCAAAAACAAAGTTCAAAAATGCCGATAGAGGGCGCTTAGGCTTTGGAGTAATGAACAACTATTTTTACCGTCGACTCCGACGAGGACTTGGTTGCGAGGATTGCCGTCGTAGCAGGCGATATCCCATATAGCACATGTGCTTCCCTAGGACATCCCCTGAAGATTGACATTTAACCTCCAGGCATCCCTGAGGATGCAGAAATTTGTCACCAGGAAGTCCTCAGGAACCGAAAATGTCCACCTCATAGCATCCCCGGGAGCTCCCCAGGACCTCCTTCAGGTTCCTCCTCAGGTTGTTCTTAGGAAGATTTCAGGAAGTAATATCGGATGAATTTGGGAGACTTCAGGGTCACTTAATGTGCATAAAAACATCCGAAGTTATTATTATTCGACGTAATGTAAAAAATATTTAATTATTATTATTTTTTTAATAATAAATACGGACATTATCTTTTAAAAATTTACATAACACATATTACTTTTGTTAATCACGCACACAGAATCACATGAAAGTTATGGTACAGATTTTACGGAATAAACTTTCTTACCGCCGACTGGATTTGAACCTGGGTACTTACGCATACGAGAAACACGCTCTAGTGATTACGCTACACGGCCGTTGTACTCGAATCGTTTATAAGGTATTCATGTATTTCTTTCTCCTCTTATGAAATTCAGTAAATAAAAAAACATGTATATTTTTACGCTTCGTATAGCAGGAACTCTGTAACTTTTATTGCAAATAAAGATGCATACCCTTTGATATATATTCAATACAATTTTAAATTGATAACTAGAAAAAAAAGCGTATCAAATATCGATTATTTAAGGCTGTTCTCAAACCCAAAGGAGCTGCTTTCTGACACATTTTTTAACTCGTTTTTGTTCGGAAATGCATTAAGTTAGCAGATGGTCTTATTTAGAAACTATGTAATACTAGAAAAACGTTTTTTTTTTTTCGTAAACGCAGATCTTTTAGAAAATACTGTGAAAGTCGTCGTTTTGAACCGAATTCCCCACGCGGCATCATAATAAAAGGGAAAAGGGAAGGGGTGTTTTATCATTTGCAACAAAATTGTATTTTATCATTTTAGTTAGGAGACACATATATCAGGGTCAGGGGTCTATGATAAGGGGCCAATTAAATAAAAATATTTAAAATTAAATAAATTAAATTATAAATTATAAAAAGAAAGTAAGAAAAAAATTGACGTTTTTATAAACCAAAAGTTGAAAAACAAATTCAAAATGCACTTTTTTTTAAAATTAGAAATAATATAATTTTAAATTTAGAATTAGAATAAGCAAAACTCAATTTGATTTCTAATATTGATATTACCATATTATAAGTTGTTAAACTATATATCTATAAAAGCTATTCTGAGATTATGCATGTTAGGCTGTTCTCAAATCCAAATTGGCTACTTTATGACATATTTTTTAGTTCATTTTTGTTCGGAAACGCATGAAATTGGCAGGTGTTCTTATTTATAAACTTTGTAATCAAAACATGTTTTCCATTTTTTTTTTTTTTTGGTAACGACAGAAGATCTTTCAGAAAATACTGTCAAAGTCGGTGTTTTGAGCTGAATTTCCGACGCCGTAGGCACGAGAAAGGAGAAAAACATGTGGTCATGTAACATGAATCGCTTATAACCCGATAAGTAATTTATTTATCAAAAAATGGAAAATTCATTCCGATCTCAAATCAATTCAATAGTCAGGCCAGCCAATTTTGTCTTTGCGTTTAAAAATAAGTCAAAAGATGTGTCAGACAGTTTCACGTTGTTGAGCAGATCATTTGAGAAACACCCTAAGATACATAAATACATCGTTTAATTTTAAATTACCTACATGAAACTGCTGTTTAAAATGACAATAATATTTCTTTATCTCTTAATTTTAAAAATATGTGCATTTGTACTCTATATATGTAACTAGTTAAATATGAAAAAAAGTACTGTTAATAAAATTTGTGTCTGTAACAAAAATATTTTGTTTTTCTTATTGTAATAAATAAAACTAATTTACAATTAAATCTCCATTTAGCGATCTTTTGAAATCCTGTGAAAACATTCAATACATAGGAATTTCATTATGCACTATTTTTCAGTGAAATATAATTTCATTTTAGCTAACAAAACTAATATTTCAGGAGATTTAAAATGCCTAAATGTACGGATACTTTGACATAAAATATGAGTTCTTTGTTATGGTTGTTTTAGAACGGTTGTTTTTGTTATTTAGAAAGTTAAATATTTATTTATATTTTCTGAATCTGTATGTTGTTTATATTTCTTATGTTCACTAAATTGAGATTTCAACTTCATTATTAAAAATTCAAAAAATTTACCATGTATCGTAATTTGAAAGAGGTAATAGAAAATAACTAATTTGTATTTAAAAAATAAAATAAAACTAAATATGGTAAAACCTCCAGAACATACACTTCATAAAAATTCATACATAATTAAAAATTGACATCATTTAACGAACATATGCTCATTACCAACGCATATATAAACTATATTAAATGAATCAAGTGGTATTGACCAGGTCCGTGATAATAATCTGCACGAATTTATATCTTTAACCCGATTTTGTAAGAATGTATATTTTTAAATAAAAATCTTTCAAGCAAAACTCTTATTCAGGGGGAGGGGGGGACGTTTGTATTTTTTAAAACCAAATGTGCCATTTCAATAGAGCATGTAATCTCTTTAAGTTGGTGTTATAATTTAGACTTAAAAGTAAATTATTGATTTGATAATGACGATAAATATAAAATTATTAATTAGTTGAAAATGTAATAATAAAATACATAAATATATATGTAATTTTTAAAAAGATCAGAAAAAAATAATTAATAGAAGAGGAATAATAAAAGTAAATATGCTCGATATGACTTAAATATGATTCGATTTTAAAACTTACATGAAAATTAACTTTTACAATCAAAATAAGATTTTTTTTTTTTAAATAGATTGTTTAATTAAAAAATGCTTATCTCTAATCTATTAACTAGCAAAAATTTATATTTAAAGATTAATTTATTTTAATTATTAATATATGATGTGGAATATTAAATTTAATTTTCTATATTCAATTTATTTAACTACATTTTGATTGCATTTTACAAATTAAAAAAAATATATCTAAATAAGGATAATTAAATATTATAACAATAATTAAAAGTTAAACATTAACCAGATGTGCTTAGGGAATAAAATAAATCAAATAATAATATAAACTTTATTAATTAAAAAATCGAATCACATCAAATCAAATATTTTTTTAATAAAAAGTTATAATAAGTTATTTTAGTGTCAAAATAACCCATGAGATGGCACCAGCACAGTCTCTTCCTAGGTACTTCCCTAGGAATATCATCCCGAGGAGCTTGCTCCCTGGGAAGAATCTGGGAGGTCAGTCCTGGGGAAGTGATTAAAGTATCTTCCCCAGGAACGCCTGATAGCGTCATTGCAGTTTCAGGAGGAATTTGGGATGAATTGGAGCTTCTGGGGAGGTTTTCAGGAGCTTTGGTGCGATATGGGATCCGGGGTATTCACTAATGTTCGCAACTCCGTCCGCCGGCGGCGTGAGGCCTGCATCGTTGCTGGTGGGCACTCTTTCGAGTAGTTTTGTGATTCCTCACGAACATCATGCGTGTACCATTTTCTACGTGTCAACCTTCATGCATGTTGCGCACTACATGCATACATCAAATTGTTTCTTTTTATTTTGAGAGGAGAAATTGCTCATGGCTGTTATGAATAAATTTTCTATTTAATTTTGTCATTACTCTATCATTTATTTTACGTGTAGGGGGTAGTACTTTCTGCCTGGAATAATTTTAACACAATTATTCAAATTGGTAAAGAAATCGAATGAGTTGTAATTTTCCAACTGCACGAAAAATGTCCGGGCCAGGATTCGAACCTGCGATCTCTTGACTGAAGCTGTCATGCTCTACCAACTGAGCTATCCCGGCTTGAACTGGATGAATCATGCCCTCCAGATTCAACCGGGATAGCTCAGTTGGTAGACCATGGCAGCTTCAAGAGATCCCAGGTTCGAATCCTGGACCGGACATTTTTCGTCCAGTTGGAAAATTACAACTCATATTGTTTCTGTGTGGTCTACGAACCCAAGATTGGGAATAACTGAACTGTATTCAGGAGTGGGGGAGGGAGGGAGGTGTTTCAAATTTGAACTCCTGAACGCAGTTCAGTTTGCGCTATTTAATCACTCCCAACGATTCAGATTTTGAGCTAAAAATTTAAGTTTAAGTCTAAGCTTTTGAAAGCATTTAATGAGATATAAAAAATAACGGTAAAAAATAGTTTTTCGTTACTCCAAAGTCTAAAGCGCCTTCTATCGGTATTTTTTAAACTTTATCTTTAAATTTTATTTTTAAGAAAATACCGACATAAAGAATAGTTTTAGCGAAAACCGCAAACGAATCGACCAATTTTTTCGTTTTTTATAATCATTTGAAATTTTATACCCTAAACTTTAATAGCGCCTGTCTCCTTCGGAAGACGTTTGGGACCCTTAGTTTCCTATTTAATATTATTTGTCTTGATGTGTACTATCATCCCTTAAAATTTTGCCCAAGAGTTTAGATTCACCCTGTATAGGGCATATTATATAAAAAGGCCAGTCAAATATCGTCAAAATGCAGAACGATATCGGCGATATAGTGAGCTGAATTTCAGTCTCTTTCTAAAAGTAGTAGGATGATAAGGGATTTTGAGCAACTTTATTTTTATTTTTATTTTTATATATTGATGATTTTGTTTTCCTTCGAAGAAACATCGAAAACAGCTCATTTCAACAACAAATTAAAAAAAAAAATGAAAATTGCAGAATCGTTTCTAAACTGCACGTGGACATACGTTGAATGTATCCTGTTTTGTTGGAAGACGGTTAATAAAAAATAGCAATTTATGAAAAATCAGTCATTATCTAACTACTTTTAGAAAACATCTGAAAATCAGCTCACTAAATCGCCGATATGTTATTGAATTTCCGCGAAATTCGACAAGTATTTTTATATGAGTAGACCTATATAGTTGAATAGTAAATTATGCAAATAATGTTTTGTTACTAATTTGCTTATGGACAGTTAAAATTTATCTCTTAAAATGGTTTTATCCTTAACATATTTAATATTTTATGTTCTAATTACAGTATATGATTTCTACTGTACTTTTTCAAGTTTCCTAATAAAGGCATTAAATCTGGTTGAAAAATCTTTAAACAAAAAATATTCGAAAATTTTTGTATTATTTTGAAGAAACCTATACATATCTATGAATATAAGTGCTAATATTTACACAAATGTACAATAATTGTCTACAGAACTCACATAGTCATGTGTTATAGCTACAGATCATTTCGAGCATTTTATTTCACACAGGCCTCACAATATGATTATTTTTATTTTATTTTATTTTGTCCACTAATTGACTTCGCATTTAAAATTTCTCTCAGAAATATGAGGTTAAACATGTTATTTGTATTCTTGGAGTTCCAGAAGAATTCGTCAATATATTGGACAAAACCGCCAAAAATCAAATGTGAGAGGTCACTTTTGTTCATATAAAGTATCTCTCAATGTTTGGCACTCATTTTGTTTATAAAGCAAAAATAAGTATAATACTGATTATTTCAAATGCATTGAAACTTGGTACAAAATACATAATTTTATTTGTTAGCGATACAATTTTGTTGCAATTTCTTTTACAGTTTTACAATTTTAAGTAAAAATAAGTTAATTTTTTTTATATTTAATAAAAACGCTTTCATAAAATAAATATTTGATATTTGCCAATAACTGGCTCTTTAAACGTAGTGGGGTATCTCTAATTTCCTTAGTTTCAAAGTCCAATATGACAGTAGAACGCACTCCGGTGAGCCATAAAGAAAGAATTGAAATGGAAATCTTATTTTTTTTTATAACTCTGTACATAACCTGTTAAAATTCATTCATATGAATATTACAACTAATGCAATTTGCAAAATATTTATTTTTACTGTATAAAAGCCTTATATCATCAGTAAATCTCTTCAATTTTTTCACTGTTGCATACGAGTAATTAAAAAAAGAAAATTAACATTGATATTCAAAATGTAATTTGATTATTTATCTGAAATTTTAGATATATCAGAAGAAAAGTTAGGGAGGCTGGGGTATTTTAGGAGAAATTTTAGTAGAAATGATCGGTTTTCATAGTAGCACTGGTTTTTAGTAGAAATGACTGGTCAATGATCATATTTCATTGTCTTAAAAATTTTATTAATTATTCAGCTCAATAAAGTTAATACTATACAGGGTCATTCATAATTCCCTCCGGGGTTTCGAAACGTTATAGTAAAAAAACGAAGACGAATATGAAAAAAAGAAACATATGAAATTATTCCGAAACTATTCAAGTTTTACTTACATACATTACAGGTGTTCTATGTGTGAACCCTTGGTCACACGGCATACATCCATGCGATAGTCCAGTTCCTGCCATACTCCGTTTCTTTAAATCTGAATCAGTGGTGTCAGTTCAACGGACCTTTCGTAATAAATATCGAAAACAGGGACCAACTGACAAAACAATTCATGTGTGGTACCGGAAATTTAAAGAAACGGAGTATGACAGGAACTGGACTATCGCATGGATGTATGCCGTGTGACCAAGGGTTCACACATAGAACACCTGTAATGTATGTAAGTAAAACTTGAATAGTTTCGGAATAATTTCATATGTTTCTTTTTTTCATATTCGTCTTCGCTTTTTTACTATAACGTTTCGAAACCCCGGAGGGAATTATGAATGACCCTGTATTAATAATTTCAAAATTACTTTTTATATGCTCTTCCAAATCACTAATAGTACATTATAAAACTAATATTTAATTTTTTTAAATGTATAAGTAGTGATCGGTGTACGTTAGTTTGAGGTTTATAAAGATTTTATGAAAAGTATTTTTCAAGTAGATAGATATTTTCAAAAACTGAACATTTAAACAAATGCAAAGTTTTGTTTTATTTCACTCAAGAAAGGAGAGGGGAGGGAAATACAGTTCTTTAGAGGTATTTATGAACGCTTAGAAGTTTACGCTATTCAGTCAATATATATATTAGTTCACGGCAATCACGTTATCTCACAACATGTGAAAGATGGAGAAACTATTTAATATGCTAAAGATTTGATATAAGTAAATAACCGACAAACCTTTCTTTTTCCATTTTTTTTTTCAAATATTCTTTTTGTACTGTTTTGCTTCGTGTTTTCGGATATATTAGTAGAACTATTTACCAAGTTATCAGTAAGCGTGATCTAGAAAACTATAAATATTTTACCTGAGCTCCTATCAGAAACAGTCTCCAGGTATTTTTCATAATATTAGGATACTTGATTGCACCAAGTCGAAATAAACGGTATACGATGTTTGTTGTTTATTATATTGTTAATTATATTTATTGTTAATTATATTTATTTTGGAAATTAAACATAAAAAACGAAATGGTCACATTGGTGGTACCAGTATCGTATGAATGGATTAGAGTTTGCGAAAGGAAGAAAATCCGTTTTTTTAAATATTTTTATGCCAGTAGCTACAAACGTGTAGCATACAATATGTTTATGGCATAGACTCCTCAAAAGATGGATATAAGTGTACGAAAGCTTTCTTCGCTCCTCAATTCGTCCCCCTTTTTAATTTTTCTGAATACTGGTGTTACTGTTTAGCAAGCTTTTAAAACATTTCTTTTAAATGTTGACCATGAGAAGGAAAGGTAATGTTGTGTTTCAGCGCAGTATTGCTTCATGAAAAGTTTGAGGAAAAACTATTTACGACGTTTAATCAACTTCAGAATAAAATTCTGATGCCCCAAGTTCCGTTTTTTTTTCTTTTTCTTTCTTTTTTCTTTTTTTTTATTGGCATTTGCAAATACCAATAATCTTTGTCACGTTTAAACATTGAATGACCTGTGAGGTTCATCGTTTGGACAGGACAAGCCAGAATGTTTTAAATACTACTACTTTTAAATTCATACCTTTCAAATCCCTCAATGAAATAGTCAACCAAGTTTAACCAGTCTAAACAATTAGGTAAGTTCCAACAATCGAATCTTCCATCTCTTCTGGAGCTGACAATTCTATTTTTGATTCCTTGATTTGGGCAGGATCTCTGCACGACTCACCAAAAATCTTACAAGAGGAAAAGTAGCAGCTTGAAGAGGTCCAAAATAACGACAAAATTTCGAAGAAAAATTTCGCTGTGAAATTTATCTGTCCCGTTTAAAAATGTTTCCCACTTCAAATAATATATGAATTATAAATTCATTCCAGACAGTGAGGTACTTTTCGTCTAAAGGACGATGTTGGATCTTTGTCAATTTGTAAAACTGCTTTTAGGTAGCTTTCATTGCAAAAAGCTACCTATTGCAGCCGTTCGGAGGAAAGCAATTCCAAAAATATTTGGTATATTTTCATCGATCATGACCCCCAGACCACCAAACCACCCTCCGTTCGAATGTTGATTTATATATATATATGATATACAGGGTGTTTTTTTTAAACTGGCGCTATTCGGAGCAGCCGTTAGCTCGTTCTAATAATTGGATTGACACAAAATTTTATAAATGGACTAAGAAAACCATGGGAAAAAAAGATAAAAAAAATAGTTCCAATCACCGCCGATAGGGGGGAATTTGCCGCTGTACATTGAAAGAAAACATCAGAAACAGACAAAATTAATAATTTGGATAAAATGCCATGTTTCATCATATACACTTTCCCGATGAGGAATTCGACCACATTCAATGTGACGACCGTTCTGTTTCACCACACCTTGCATTCTTTGTACAACATTTTTGACGGCCGAGCGTAACATGTCACATGGAATAGTCCTTACTGCATGTATTATGTTGTCTTTTAAGATACTCAGATTTGTTACACCTCCAAGATAGACTTTCAATTTCAAATAACCTCAGAGTCAAAAATCGCATGCAGTTAAATCCGGAGACCGGGGTGGATAGACATATTGAAAACAGCGACTCATAACTCTTTGGTCAGTGAAGTGAGGGCGCAACAGCTGCTGTACTTTTACACCAATATGTGGTGGTACACCATCCTGCATAAAAGTTATCTGATCCAGACATTGTCTCTGTTGAAGTTGTGGAACGACAAAACTAGTCAGCATATTAAGATATCTTTCTGCGTTAACGGTACACGTCACTGGTCCTGTCGCAGTAATGTTCTCAAAAAAGAATGGTCCAAAGATGAATTCAGCTGTAAAGCCACACCAATCAGTGAGCTTTGGTGAATGTAACGGAGTTTCTAGAACTGCATGAGGTTGTTCAGTGGCCCAAATTCTACAGTTATGAGTATCAACAAACCCATTCAGTTGAACATGGGCCTCATATCCCCATAAAATTCTTCACGGGAAAGCATCATCGACTTCCATTCTTGCAAGAAAAGTCAGAGCAAATGTTAGACGTTTATCGTAATCATTGGGTTGAAGTTGTTGCAAGCACCTGATCTTGTATGGATAGTAGTGGAGAATTCGCCGCAAGACTTTCCATACTGTCGAAACATTTAAATCCAGTTCTCGCGCAACACCCCGTGCGTTGCTACTGCAAACAGCAGAGGTACTCTGTGACCTATCGTTGATCGCAGTTGCAACATCCATTATCACTTTTTCTGATACCGGTTTACGTCCTCTGCCTGGCCGAACTTCAATCGAGCATGTTTCTTCGAATTTTAGAATCATTGCTTTCAATGCATTAACGGATAAAGGTTCTTTGTGCAGTTTATGACGTGTTCTAAATAAACGAAGAGCGGCTGGTGCATTGCACTGCTTAGAATAATAGAACTTCACAAGTAACGCGTGCTGCGGTAACGTGAGATTCATTTTCAACCTGAGCAGAAATTGTTTCTTGAAGTTTTTCGCATGCAATTATAGCTTAAACTATTGGCGCTACTGTCGCTTGCGTAAGCAAACATTTGCATTTTCATTTATTGCCGGTATTTTATGCTAATTCTCAGTTGCATAAATTACTACAGCGCCACATTTCCCCCTATCGGCGGTGATTGGAACTATTTTTGTTGTTGTTGTTGGAATCTTTTTTCTCATGCTTTTCTTAGTTCATTCATAAAATTTTGTGTCAATCCACTTATTAGAACGAGCTACCGGCGGCTCTGGATAGCGTCAGTTAAAAAAAAAACCTGTATTTCATGCTGTAACTCTCTTATTTTTTAACCGATTTGGATGTGACTAAGTATGAGTATAGGAAATACCAAGGTCTCGACCGAGTTCGTTGGCCAGCTTCATCCGCCATCTTGTTTAAAAATGGCGGCCAGTTAAAAAAAATTATTTTTTTTTTAAATTCAAAAATATGTAGAAAAAAAATTAATTGAAAAAATAGGGTGGCTGAGATTTTGAAGCACTCTGATATTTGTTATGCTGTAACTCTTGTATTTATGAATCGATATGAATGTGACTGATAATGTGTACAGAACATACCAAGGTCTCGACCGAGTTCATTGGCAAGATTCACGCGCCATCTTGTTTCAAAATTGCGGCAAGTTAAATTTTTTAATTTTTTTACGAACTCAAAAAGATGCATAAAAAATTATAAATTGAAAAAGTTGTTTCCGTTAAATGTTATATCGTGAAACAAGGATTCCGGAAATTTTTTTTTGTTTTGACTTTACCTTAAACAAGAGCGAAAAATCATGCGTCAAGCATAAATTATGTAATACTTTCCAAAGCTTCCAAAATAATTTTACAAATCATTACCGTTTAATAAGCTGAAAGACAACATCTAAGTAAACAATTTTGAAAACGCATAACATATTTAAAAACGTAATTTCAAGAATTTCCAACATATATTTCCAACATGTACAATATTCGGTAAAATATCCGAATACTTTTATTCAGCCCTGTATATGATCTATAGATTTGTATATATACTACATAGGATGCTAAATTTTAGTTTAGTTAGGAAAGGCGTAGCACAGTTTAAAATTTTCCTTGTGGAGTTTTTGTCAATAAACGGAAATGTGTTCGCGAACTTTTGTGCTGCCCTGTATATGAAATACAGAATTTATACACGCCAAGTAATATACAAAAAGTGAGTTAAATTTAAAATCGCGTTCAGTAACTTAAAACGCACTTCCAGGAATTATTGTTAATCATACAGTAGAGAATTCCTTTGTGTGTCTCTGTAAATGAACGATGACTACTATACTCACAATATTCTGTAGTAAGCCTCTTTTAATGCACCTTAGTGATATATATAAATTTCAATGCGTTTAAAATAGTGAAATATTATTTAAATAAACCGCAAACGATTTTTCTCCATAGACGTAATGTATCGGAATTCATTTGACTATCCCTGTAAAGTAACTATAAGTGCTACGCACACCCTATTCCATATTAAGCTTCTTGTAATGCACCTTAGTGATATATATCAATTACAATGTATTTGAAATTGTGTAACATCATTAAAATAAACCGCAAATGATTTTTCACCATAGACCGTAATGTAACGGAATTCTTTTGAGTGTCTCTGTAAAATAACTATAAGTGCTACACACTTCAGTTTAAATAGGGAACATGCTATAGATAACGACAATAATATATAAAAATTGCAGGGCAATCCGAGCATATTTACGGGAGTTAGAGCGCGGGCAGACGGCAGACGGCCAGACGGCCATACGCCAGACAAACCGAAGTCATAAACACTTTTCAACTAGGTTGGATAGTGTTAAAAATGGCTGAGATATTGCAATTTGAAATTCTAGGGTGGCTGACATTTTGAAACAATCTGATTTTTATTATGCTGTAACTCTCATGCTGAAATTCGTATTTAAATTCAGTTTTAACGAAAACTGGGATTGAATGTTCTATAATCGGGTTTCAACCATTTCGGGTTTTTGAGTAAAATGAATTGAATTTTTAAAAACATGGACTGTGAAAGCTACCCTTTCCTCCCGGTACAGGCCGGAAGGACTTTTTTCGCGTTAAGTGTTTTTACATTCATAAAAGTAAAATTAATAATCGCTACTCTGTAATAAAAAATAATTTGGCCCCATTATTCAAATTTCTCCTGAAGATGTCAGTGAATTTATTAAATTATTGCGAAAACAGTGAATATGTATAGGTAAATGCGAAGTAAGATTTATTCCTATAAAAATGATAATGAGTCATTAATTTTACAAATAGCACATTTAACCATTAAATTTGTTACGCATTTAAAAAAGTACCGCATGTGTATAAAGATAAATAAATATATGCATACAGAAAAGTCTATACACAGTATAAAAAGATGATTAAGGTAGATAATGTATTTATTCTGTTTGAAATAAATATATTATCATAGTATTTATTTCAAACAGAATACATGTTTCTGCGTATAAACATGTAATAATGGGAAAGATTTAAGTTCTTTGCACCAGTATTATTTTACTATGAATCTCTGAATATTTTAAATATTTTGTTATATATATTTATTTTTATATTTTGTTCAACAGAGATATAAGTTATAGATTGTTTATAAAAAACGATTTTTATGTTCTGTTTATTCTCTGTCATCATAACTTACACTTCAGAAGAAAGTATTTTAAATTTTGTTTAGAGTTATGTTTTATCTCGATAGATTTTCGATTCACGTAAATCTTTTCGAAAACAAAAAGAAAAGCCGATACACAGTGACGGATAAATAAGGACGTGACAAAATTATTTATGTTACCGTATGCGGTGAAAAGCCTGACAAAAACACCAGAATAAAACAAAAATGTGACTTTTCTTTAAAAATGAACATACGTAACACGACAAACAAAATGTGCATTTTTCATTTACTCCATAAAATAGACTTTTGGCTTGATAAGAGAACAGTCTTAAATTTGGAACTTTTCAGTGAGTCTTACATGGATAGACTTATCAGAACATTTTCTAAGGAAGTTCTAAATCACTTTCAAGAATATGTTTTTAACTTCAAAAACTGTAAAATATTTTCATAAAGTTATGCAAGTGTAAAAATTAAATTTTATCTTATTTTCGTTCAACACATGAACATTTCTACTGAAATATTTTAGATTTAAGTATAAATTAGAATTTTTTCTATTAAAAAGAAACACTATTTAATTTTAAATATTTTGGAAAACTTGGTTAAAATATATATTTTAAATTACATTCAGTTTGAAAAAATAGATATATATCAAATAAATGCGGTAACTTTTGTAAAAAATACGACTAATTGTGTGCTTCCAGTTATTATTTTTCACTGAAATTAAGCTTCTTTACCCTTGTTAGTTCTTACTGAAACATTATTTAGTACTTTGTAAATAAAAACCTAAATAAAAGCTGTAGTATTTAGAACTTTCTGCATTGCATAAAAATCGCTCCCTTCAGTAAAAATTTAACAAATTTAACACATGAAAGGAATGAATGCACCAAAACGCGTGCTTATTTCTAAGACTAGGGTGTTTAAGAATGGAAAACGACAGGTGAATTTACTTCTTAAGAATAACTTGCAATGTTACCAATTTTTAAAAAAAAAATAGAACACAATAAAGAATGGTGGATTACAATGAGGTAAAATTGAAGTTAATGTCTCTCTTTCATTAAAGATTTCATTGCAGAGATGGACATTAGTAGTCTGGATTTTAGTACTTAACAAATCTTTAGATGGCTGGTATAATAAAATGGTAAAATGGCATTCAAAAGAGAATAATACTACATGTAATACATCAAATTTTTAGATGATGTATATAAAAAGTTATTTTATTTATTGTGAACATTAAAGTTTAAAAATATAACGAATCTGAAAAATTTCTCTTTAGAAGTTAAATAGACGCTTTTTTAAAAAATCTTAAAAGAAAAAAAAAATACAGATTGTTCAAAATCTGCAGGTTGAAATTAAACACAAAATACTAAGTTTCTTTTAAATAATTAAATATGTGTGTCTTTAAGAAATGTCCTTACCTGGTGTACATAAGAAATGAGTCTTTTTTTAAAAATCATTGAACAGGTATGAAATATAAAAACAAAACTGGGATTATCTCTTCTGGTAAAATGTTTCCTACGCATATGGATATTTTATCTAAAAGGCTAAAAAACATATAAATCAGTAAGATTAGTATTTGAATCTTTTTTTAAATCTTTTTATTAAAAATTTGAAAAATTAGCTCTTATTAGAATTTATCATTTAAAATGCGCATATTTTTAAATGTTAAAAAAAATCACATATTTTGGAAACTGTAACGTAATATTTTCTGACATCTTTACTAGCTTTTGAAACATTTGCTATAGTAAAAGACTTCAAAAGTTACTCTTTTAGAAATTTTTTGGATAAACATTTTAAAATGATCATAATTTTGAATTTTATAAGCATTTTCAAAACATTTATTTTCAAATATATATCCTAGAGTATTTTCATGATACAATAAAAACTTGTTAAAAAGTATTTTAGCGATATTTGTTTCAATCTTTAAAGGAGTGAAAGATCACATCTTAATTAAAATTCTTCTATTTATTCAAATAAGCAAAATGGAACATTATAAATTTATATAGAGAGAAATAAATGTATAAGAAAATAAATAGGTAAACTTAATTTAATAAAAACACAGTGCTGTAATTTACATGGAAAAAGATAAATATATTTGCTTTTATATCTTCTTAAGTAAGTTTTCTTTTATGTTAAGCCATAAACATACACATTAAATTTTTTATCATGTTACAGGAGATGTAAAAAGTAATATTTTTTAGAAGTACTAAAAATGAGATCTTTCAAAGACGGCTTCCATCATAAAGTTTTTATACTACTACGTTTCAGTTGACTACCAGTTTTTTTTCAAATATTTAAAGAATCAAATGGAATTTACGAAAACTTAGATTGAATTTGTGCTTATGGCAATGTTTCATTTTCTTACAGCATCTATAAATCGGTGACATATGTGAAAAACGTTTATATATTTAGTAGTAAAGTGTAACATTGCTTAGCTAATATCTATTAATATTTGGTAATGGGTAAAAGTAAACACCCCTAGTAACTCTGACTCTAAATAATTACAGAACATTTTGGAGATATCAACATATTGTGAATAACTTTTAATAATAATTTTTTCTATTTTTTTCTTATGGGGACATCACCATAATAAAATTCAACACAAAAATTCAGTTTTTCATAAGTAATACCCCAAACTTAAAAAAAGAAAATTATTAACATCCCAATCAACCTGCGTGTAAATTTTAAAATTCCCTGTGATTAGTTTAGGTGTTCAGCCGAATTTTGAGGATCTATCTAAGTTTAAATCTGGTGTTCGTATCGAGAATGCATAACAAATAAAGTATTCAATACACTGTAAAAAAGACAAATGTTTCTTTATCTGCAAAAATATTATACAGAGTGGTCATAAAATCTTTCCCTGATTAAAATAATTCATTGCAGAAAAAATAATATAATTAGGCATATGCTTGTTTCAATATACTGTAAAGACATTTATGAAGTTTTTAATACAAGTACTTATGTCAGTAAAATTCAATGTGAGAGCTTTGGTAGCTCGAAGAATGTTAAGGCGGTATTCCATTTCACGCCAACCATTCCCAACATTTGGGATATCACACTCGACACAGCATCTGTGATCCTCACCTTGAGTGATTCAATACAATTTACTGGTGTTGAAAACACCCTGTATCCCCAAAAGAAAAAAAATCTAGAACAGTTGGTCCATCCCGTCCAATCTATCTTCTAGAAAATTTGTCATCAAGGAACTTACGAAAGACCGTACAGACTGGATTAAATAAAACGCAAGAACATGACTTTTCCATATTTTTTTTTGTACAGTGATACATTCAATGGTTATTCCGTAATATTTTTTGTAATCAGGGAAGACTTTATGACCACCATGTATAACCATGTGGAAAATATACAATAACCTCTTCCGAGTTACTCACGATTGCAAACAGAGTATTTTTTCTGCAGAAAACTCAAAACCTCAAATTATATTACTCCAGTCAAAAACATTAATACCAGTGTTGGCCAAATTGAAGGGATGCAACATAATTCTGAAATAGAAATGAAAAAAATAGAAAGTTTAGGTGATGTTGAAATTGGAGATTTTGAAGAAACCAAGGAAGACTCTTCTTTTTCACTAGATGAAGTCTGGGAAAACATTCAAGAAGCTCCACGATATGCTAAACTGTCACTAAATAAGCTAGAAGAAAAAAATGTTACGACTTTCGAAGTTAAAATTTCTAACTGCAAATGTAGGAGAACCATTCCATTAAGAATACCAGAGGTAGATAGGGTAAGGCGGATAGCTGATATTTTATAGCTGTTATAATTTGTAAGGAAAATAAAAATTTATATAAACTTGTTACTAAACTTGGCATTTTGAATTAACTCTGCAAGGAAGCTTTAATTTCAGTCGGTGAAGTTCCAGTGAATTAAATATGTCCAAGAAAATGTGCTCCTAACAATTCTAATTAGCTGATAAAGGATTTCAATATTGTTATTGTAAAGGCAATTGTAACTCAAGTCGCTGCAAATGTAAAAAATCAAAAACCCTTTAAAACTCCAAATGCTTCACAATAGCTCTTCCTGCGAAAATAAAATTGCTAAACATGTACATATATATATATATATATAAGACCTTGTAACTCCAAATGCCACACCAGCTCTTCCTGCCAAAATAAATAATTTGTTAAAAATAATAATATTGTATTTGGAACTCTCAGTCCCTCTTTCGTACTGACAAGAGATGGCTTTTCTTCAGCTCTTTGATGACCGGCTAATTTGGCACTTCTGGGCGGGTGAGTGACATATGACCTATCTCTTTTTCTTTTTTCTTCAGCCTGTTATATTGGTGTAAGAATCGTCTCATTCCAACAATAACTTCTCTTAATATATTTGCTATATGTTAAAAGTAACTTAATTGAAGTAAAACTTTGAAATTTTCTATTTATGCTACATTTTTCTTAATATTCTTTGCTAAAAGTGTGTGTTTTAAAACTGTATTATTTATTTTATTATTACAGTCTTTAAAATTATCACCTAATTTACTAAATGATTATAAAAATAACAATCTTTAACCCCTTTGGCTCTGTCGTCCTATTAATAGGACACGTCATACGAATGAGTAATATTGTTTTTTAACAACTATTTTTGTTATTAGCTTTATACAGTAATGGTAGTACATGTTCCAGTAAATGACTTATTTTCGTTACTATGTTTAAATAATCATATTGATCGAAGTTCATTGGTAATTATTAATAATAACCGGTAAATGTGACTCATGCCCAACATCTATTAAATTTATCAAAAGATGCGTTATTATTAATAATAACTAAATTTATCAAATTAACCGTAAGACACGCGCACACACACACATATATATTGAGTGTGTGTTATTTTTGTCATGTGATAGTTCTCATTTTTATAAACCGATTTGGAAGTAATTGAACATAAGTATAGGACATACCAAGATCTCGACCGAAATCGTTGACAGCTTGATCTACTATCTTGTTTCAAAATCGTGGTCTTTTAGCGATTTCAATCTAAACTAGTCGGATGTGTCAATCCCAAAACTTTCTTCTGTCTCACACATGTTTCGCATACACTAAAAAGAATCAGCACCAATTTATATCAAGATCTAACTGAATCTAAAGTTTTATTAAATTCCACGCATTAGTTCTTGAGATATGACTATTGCTAAAATCGTGTAAATCCTTCAAAATGCAACATAGCAGCACCCCCTGTTGGTAGATTTAGGCCAAAACCTAATCAACAACAACTTATGTCAACGTCAAACAAGTTTGATGAAAATCCGTGCATTAGTTCTTGAGATATGGTTATCGTGTTAATAATGAAAAAATTAGCATAGCAGCGCCAGCTGTTGGTCAATTTACACCAAAGCATAAGCAGCATCTATTTATCTCAAGGTCTAACAGAATCTGAAGTTTTATGAAATTTGGTGCATTCGTTCTTGAGATATAGCTATCTTAAAAATCATGAAAAAAGTGATATAGCAGCGCCACCTGGTAGGATATCTACATCAAAACGTAATCAGCATCTATTTCTGTCAAGATCTAACAGAATCTGAAGTTTGATGAAAATGAGTGCATTAGTTCTCGAGATAGAGCTATTGCGGAAATTACCAGACATGCAGCATAGCACAGCCACCTGTTGGGCAATTTTCACCAAACACTAATCATCACCAATCTATATCAGGGCCTAACTAAATATAAAGTTTTATTAAATTTCGTGCATTAGTGCTTGATATACAGAGCCCACAAAATTTTTGTCACATACAGACAGACAGACATACAGAGTCACAGACTCCAGACAGACATTTTCTAAAAACAGTCAAATCGTGTTCAGGACCTTATAAAACGTAAAAATCAGTCGAAAACCGTAAGTCAAAAACTTTCATGAATCCAATACTTTATTCTCGTAAAGATAGAAGAAAGTAAAGATATACAAAAAAATCGTAATTCGAATATATTTTTCCTCAAATGTTAGGTCTTAATACAAAGATTCCAGAGGATTGTTAATTTCAAATCTATATATTTAAAACGCTAAGCAATTTCTTTCGACAATCCGTGAGAACAAACTACTGCATCAAATTACATCATTCTTTTTTTAATGAAAGATATTTGGACACAGATTTGTTATCGTGCATTCGTTTGTTCGAAAATTTAATTAATTAGCCGTAATTTTCAATTAAACTTTTACTTCTGCTTACGACGTCATAAATTCAGCAACTCCCACTTTTGCGAGGCATAGAGTTTATTCTCTGAACTCTGTGGTTCGCCAATCTTTTGACATTAGATAATATCAACTAGGTAATATTTTAACATTGTAATATAAAATCTTAAAAAAACTTACTTAAAATTAGCTAGAATATAATCATAATAAAATATCTAAACATAAACATATCAATATGAATAACAAATCTCACGTAAAATTTTGCAATTTAAATGATTCCAATTGAAACAAGATTTGGAGAATTATCCCTGACGCCCAGCTAACATAAAAGTACCTATTTTACTTTTATTTATTTACACACATTTTATTATAAAACACCAGGTGGCCATACAAAGCAAAAATAGTCATTTAGGCGCCAAAAATTAACCCCGGTGTGTCTGCGATATCTGTACCGATTTAATAAAAATTGTTTTGGTTGCACCACATATTGCAAAATTAATTAAATCCATGATTATTGTTTCTTTCTCAGATTAAAAATAAGAAAATTGGTACTTCTCTATTATCCCGTCGAAAATTTTTAACACAAAAAGTTATCGCCAAACTGTAATGCCAAATAAACGGGAGAACGTTGCCATTGGAATATCAATATAAATAAATAAATAAAATATAAGAATTTTAGATTACGACGTACAAAATTAAGACGTATAATTTCGATGGTGCGTTTGGGGAGATGCAATGCACATGCGCATAAGAGCTCATTCGGCTGCATTATCACAGGGGGGAGGGAGATATGTGCTTTATTTTCTATGTTCTTTTATTGACTGAATATGAGATGAACGTACGATTGCTATTATGTATATAACGATTTGCTATTTGTATGATACTTCATAGGTCCAGGAAATTTTCTTTCTTGCCGTTGGGAATGTGGCGGTAAAGTCAAACTGATTTGCATTTTGTTTACGGATTGTTTGTTTGGAGTTTGCATCGGAAATAGTACTGTAATTCACTGGAGAAAAAAAAAACTTTTAAAATAAAATATTTGAAAGATTGTTTCATAAATACCTCTTCTTATGTAATAAAGAAGCTTATTTTACTAATATTGTTATTGTAATTTTTTTCCGTCAAGTTTTGACGGGTTCCATCTAATTTATTTTTAAAAATGCCTCAGATATACTGTAGTTGTTGGAAAATCTGGGCATTTTGGCTGCTGTTTTGAAAAAATATAGTGGATTAAATATAAGGCATTCACAAATGGATTTAATTTATGAGTTTTAGAAAACGTTGTCTCTTGTAAGTGTATTTTTATTGTTGAACCCATTGCTGTAACTCACATACGCTAAAAAATACATATCCACATAATAAAATGACGTCATAATTAAATGCAAAAATGTATTGGTATTAATAAAATATTTGCGTTCACATATGCGTTCGCAAACACACATACCTAATGGTGAAAATATTGCCAACGTTAGCTATACTTAGCGAAATATAATCAAATTTGGCGATTAAATATGTCGCCATAAATAAAGCCAACTTGACCATAACTGACTAATTTGGCGGAATTCTAATATAAATTCAGTAATGAAATGGGGAATCTTTCAAATCTCTGGGAATCTTTTATAATCCAGTTCCAGAATTTTTAGCTGCTTTCGTGTTTTCGAGTACAAGTAGTTAAATTCTTAAGACCAAGAAATGAAGAAGCTGCCTTTTCCTCCCGTTACAGGGCAATAAGACTTTTTTATTATTACGTATTGCTTTTTTTTTAGAAAAATAGAATATTGTTAATTTTGGAGACAAAGTCTTTAACAGAAACGTTACATATTATATTAGTATATATTATTAGGCTATTTCACTTCGAACATAACAGGTTTTAAAATGTTTACGTGGGTGGAGGGAGTGAAATTGTTTTTCTAAAATTGTCATTTTGTTATTTACTAACTAAATATTGAGTTTATTTACATTTCTTGTTTAACAAACAAATTGATTTTCCAACTCACACTTAAGATATCATTTTTGAATATTGATACTGATGTTGAAAGCAATATATTTCCTATGCAAGAATGTTCATCTTATTATAGATAACCCTTGATTGAGATTTGAAATGTAACATTTATTGGAAGCGTACCTAGAGCATAAATAACATACAAATAATGTAAATTTTTAAAATTGTTTGCTTCAAACATTCGTCACCTGTTCTGATTAAAAATAGTGTATATGTTAAACATCACAAACAATAATTACAAGTGCTATAAAATTCAAATGACATAAAATTTACCTCAAGGGTAATTTTCTATACTTCAAAAGTTATCTAAGAAAACATACAGTAGAAATTTAAATCTAGACAAAAACTTTTACTCTAGAGAGGCTCACTAGTTGTATTGTGAATTCATTGTTTTATGACAAGAGAAAATGATTTTAGTTAAACAATATGACTAGATTTTTTTAATTTATGGAAAGAATTATTCTCAGTTTTGCATTTACTTCGTTTTTATTTAACTGTGTAACTTTTTAGGAAATGATTTTCGAGATTCTTTATCTTTTATTTTCCACCTTCCCTCCTCAAATTATATTAATTTGTTTTAATAAATTACAACAGATTGGATTTGAAATCAGAAACACTTGTAGCACTTTATCCTAAATATCCGATTATTTGATGACAGTTATACAACATCAAAATTCATTAGAGACATATATTGAATTCTAATTCTTTACTGGTATGTATGTTCTATAAATATTTATTATGCATTATTATTGAATCTAAATTTATCTTTTGATGAGTGAGATCATTTAATTCAACCATACAAGAAGGAATATAAATAGAAGTAGGATGTAGAGTGTTTTCGCCCGTCATTTGTTACGGGGGTTATGGGAAGGTGTTCAAACAGAATGGCTCGCAACCCTCCTGTTATTGGCTGCTTATTCCCCGCCTTTGAAATAGTTTCGGAAAATAGCGTAAATAAAAAAAAATCCGTGGCAAACGGCGAAAGAGGAAAATGGGCGAAAACACCCTACATCCTACTTCTATTTATATTCCTTCTTCTATGAATTCAACATACGGCATACGTGATTTATACAGATTTAAATTATACAACATCATTAAAATAATAACAATTTATTTAAAAAATATAGTTAAGAGAGAATCTAGTTTTTGGTAATACAATTTAAAGGAGTATGTGTAAAAAGTCCATCCGGCCTGTACCGGGAGGTAGTTTTTCTATATCTTCATTTTAAAACTTTAGCTAATGTGACTCGAAAACAGCAAGCTAAAATGTCAAGAAACCGTTTACAAAAGATTCGTTAATATTGAATTTGAATAAGAAATTCGCCAAATAATTGAGCTATAGCCAAATTGGCTTCATTTATGAAAACTTATTTTGGTCGCCAAATTTGGCGACATTTCGCCAAATGTCGCCAAGTTTGGCGAGAATTTGGCGCTAACAGATATGAATATATAGTTTTATGCGTATGATTGGGAAAATGATTACAACAATGAAAGAAAATAATTTGCGAGAAATCGTGTTCACTACAACTCATAAATTAATCGTTGATTTTAGGTAGCTTTCAATACAAAAAAGTATAAAGCTACCTATTGCAACTGTTCGGAGGAAAGCAGTTCCGGAAAATTTCGATATATTTTCACCGATCATGACCCCCGGACGCCAAAACCACCCTCCGTTCAAATGTTGATTTATATATATATATGACCTATGTCATACGATAACGCTCGTATTTATAAATCAATTTCGATGAAACCAGTTGTGTGTATTAAGCTCACCAATGTCTCGACCGAGGTCGTTGGAAAGCTTGGTCCGCCATTTTGTTTCAAGATGGCGGCCATTTAAAAATTTAAAACTAAAATAAATATACAAAAAAGTTAAAAATTCAAATTTATTTTTTAATTAAGTGTTAGGCCTTGATACGAGGATTCCAGAGCATTTTTTGGTTTACCTCTATCTTAAAAAATGGCTGAGATAGAGCAGTTTGAAATTCTAGGGTGGCTGACATTTTGAAACAAAACAGCACATTAACGCGATTACTCGCAAATTATTTTCTTTCATTGTTGTAATAATTTTCCCAATCATACGCATAAAACTATATATTCATATCCGTTAGCGCCAAATTCTTGCCAAAATTGGCGACGTTTGGCGAAATATCGCCAAATTTGGCGACCAAAATAAGTCTTCATAAATGAAGCCAATTTGGCTATTGTTCAATAATTTGACGAATTTCTTATTCAAATTCAGTATTAACGAATCTTTTGTAACCGTTTCTTTGCATTTTAACTTGCTGTTTTCGTGTAACATTAGCTAAAATTTTAAAACGAAGATATAGGAAAGCCACCTTTTCCTCCCGGTACACGCCGGAAGGACTTTTTTGTAATGTGCTGTCTTGTTTCAAAATGTCAGTCACCCTAGAATTTCAAACTGCTCTATCTCAGCCATTCTTTTAAGATAGAGGTAAAACAAAAAATTCTCTGGAATCTACGCTTAATTAAAAAAGATTTTTGAATTTTTAACATATTTGTATATTTATTTTAGTTTTAAAATTTTCAGAGGCATGCCATCTTGAAACAAGATGGCGGACCAAGGTGTCCAACGAACTCGGTCGAGGCATTAGTGAGCTTAATACACACAATTAGTTTCATCCAAATTAATTTATAAATACGCGCTTTATCGTATGACAAGGATCAGATATATATATATATATATATATATATATATATAAATCAACATTTGAACGGAGGGTGCTTTTGAGGTCTGGGGGTCATGATCGGTGAAAATATACCAAAGTTTTCCGGAATTGCTTTCCTCCGAACGGCTGCAATAGGTAGCTTTATACTTTTTTGTATTGAAAGCTACATAAATTAAATTAGAAAGTGCAAATAATTTATCGCAGCAATATAGATAACTATTGTAAATAATATCGCATTTGAAATGTGCACTTTTTTTTTTTACTAATAGAGAGTTTAAATTATTTTTTTATAAATGATTGTTACAAATTGCATTTAAAAAATAGATAATATTTTTTGTAAAAATCCCGTACATGAAATTAATATGTATGAAAAGTTTTAGGAGACGTTATAAATTTTATTTATAATTTTAATTTATAATTTATTTTAAATAAAATTTTCGCCACCATTGTTTTATATAAGCGATTATTATTCATGATAGAGAGTAATGATTGAGAGAAATAGGTTTATGAAAAGTAACTTGAAAAGTATGAGTATTAGAGTATAATTCTACACAAAAATCCCGAAAATTTGAATAAGTTGTTGAAATCTATTCTGACTATTCTCAAAACTGGAAGATAATTCAAAGTTTGTTCTAAACCCCCCGTAATAAACACATATAGACGTAAATGTTGAATTACGAATATTTTAAAAGAAAACTGATGAACCGATTCATGTTCGAAAAGAAAACATTGAATATCTCATGAAAGTACCATCAAGTTTTAAAATATACATTCTTATATGTACCATTCTTCAAGCAATGTATATATTAAAAATTACATTATATTTCTATGAATATATTAAAGTACGGATTACGTAAATGTGATAAAATATGCAGAATAAACATAATTATTTTGTGTCCTTTTATGTTTTATAAAATATTCATTTATATAGGAGACATAGATTTTATAGAATGTTGCAATGTGTGACATTTTATATTTTAAAACATTTTTGTAATCTTAATACAATTTTGGTTAAAAAATATCTTATGTATTATTAGATGGAAATTTAGAAAATTTTTTTTTTTTTTTTTTTTTTTTTTTTTTTTTTTAATGGAAACAAATGATTTCTATTTCACATTCAAAATAGATATAAAAGTTTTTCATGGATCTGTTATGCTTGCAAGGTGTGTGTAAAGAATGAGATAATATTTAAATTTGATATCATCGATAGGAAATTGAAAATATATCATTTTATATATGTCTATTTTTATTTTATTTAACACTAGAACGGCGAGAAAATTTTACCTACTGAAAAGGCGGGAAGGGGTCATTTTGACCCATCGATGAAACTACTGAAATAACAACGATAAAACAACTATAAATGAAAATATATTGGAAAAAATATGTAATTTACGTGTATTTCATAATTTATATTTTATTGATATTTAATATTACTTGATAAATGATTGAATTTTTAAAGTTCTATAAATGTAACGCCTACAGGGCGTTCAATTGAATCATACTACATCTACTCAAATAAATCATTAATTTGATATAAAAATTGATTGGTTTCACAAATTAAAACCAATTCCAACTAAAATAAAGCACAATTTATAAAGTATTATTTTTTTCATCAATACTTCATATATATATATATATATATATATATATATATATATATATATATACATATTTCATATAAAACACATTTGCTGATAAGTTCCCGGTCTGGCACACAGATGGCGTTGCAATCACCAAACCGATGCATTTTTTAGTACATACTAACCTTTAAAAGGTAGCAGAAAAAAATGTCATGACGATTCGCCGTGTGGAAAACACGTTAGAGTGGTTTTAGTTGAACGACTTTGTTGATAACAATAAAATGGATAAACAAGAATTTCAAGAATTGTTATTTGATGGTAAAAACACCGTTCCAACAAAAGGTTGGCTTGATAAGCGTTATCCGGACACTGCAGCAAGTAAATCAACCATTATTGACTGGTTTGCTGAATTTAAACTTGGTCCTACGGACACCAGTGATGCACCACGGAAAAGTGGTGTTTGCTCCGGAAAACATAAAAAAAGTCCACAAAACCGTTTTGGGGAACCGTAAAGTGAAGTTGCAGGAGATAGCTCAGACTTTGAAGATATCCAAGGAACGTGTAGGTTTTATTTTGAATGAGCATTTGTCTATGAAAAAGCTGTTGTCAAAGTGAGTGCCGCGCTTGTTGACTTTTGACCAAAAACAACAACGAGTCGATGATTCTGAGTACTGTTTGGAGCTTTTTCGTTATAAAATTATGTTATTTATTATAAAAATATTATTATTAAATTATTATTATTAAATTATTATTATTAAATTATTATTATTAAATTATTATTATTTATTTATTAAATTATTATTATTAAATTATTAATATTATTTATTTATTAAATTATTAGTATTAAATTATTATTAAATTATTTTTATTATTATTATTATTAAATTATTATTAAATTATTATTATTATTATTATTATTATTATTATTATTATTATTATTATTATTCTTTATTTATTAAATTATTATTATTAAATTATTATTATTTATTTATTAAATTATTATTATTATTAAATTATTATTATTATTTATCTATTAAATTATTATTATTAAATTATTAATATTATTTATTTATTAAATTATTATTATTATTATTATTATTATTATTATTATTATTATTATTATTATTATTATTATTATTATTATTATTATTATTAAATTATTATTTATTATTATTAAATTATTATTATTTATTATTAAAATATTATTATTCATTATTAAAGTTATGTTATTTATTAAGTTTTAAAGTTATAAAGTTATAAAAATATGTTAAAAGTTGTGTTTTTTTTATTAGACCGGGAACTTATCAGCCCATGTTTTATATATATTCAATATTGTCCAATATTTCAAAAACTAACAAATCTAGAATGCTGATTTTCTAAAATACTTATCTATTTATGAAAAGTCAAAAAATTTCAGAAATTTTCTTCCAACCAAACAATGTAATCAGCGGACAAAAGTGCTCAGGGGTCAAAATGATCCCTACTTCCGTTCTAGTATTAATTTGATATTGCTTTTAAAAAATTGTATTTCTATTATTATATATGTCTTAAAAACTCCTTAAAACTATTAAAAACAATCGATACTTATAAAAACATCACTTATAACACATTCCCGATTAAAAAATATTGTCTTTAATTTTCTCGAAAATTTACTGTTAATCGAATGAAATTCGTGTAATTTACTTTAAAGATTTTATTTTCCATCCCTTTGAAGTCTCTATTTGATATAAAAAATACTATGCCCAGTAATTTTTAATAAACTATAGACAAAATGCGTTTATGTTGCTTAAGAATATTTTTTTTTTAAATAATTTTTAGAATGCAGAATTTGTATATACTTTTAAAATTTGGTGTTATATCATTTGAAAAGATAGATGCATATGTGAAGATGCATACAGACGTGATAAAAATGTTATACAGATTTTTCTTCGTTTTGCTTTCTTTTTATTTATTTTTCAATAATTGTATACTATTTACTTTCTTCCTTTTATATATTTGAATCTTACCTTATATTGATACAAACAGCCACCATTGAAAATTTATAAACATTTTACAATACATATTACACATTAAATGCATTAAACTGTTATTTATTCAAGTGTTTATTTTATTATTTTTAATGCATTAATAAATGTGTAAATTCTTCAAATATAAATTTCAAAAATGCACAAAGCATTTTTAAAAATACCCACACGTATTTTTTCCTTTTCAACAGTTCCGTTAAATGTTCTTCCTATGAATATATTTTTTTTCTTGAACATTCTTTTCTGGCTAATAAATAAATTAGTTTAGCCATGGAGAAAATACATAAATATCTTTAATGATTTTGAACGTTACACGGTTGCAATAAAACAACTAAGAAAATGTTATGTTTCTTGACATTAATTTCGTGTAGAAGTTCCGAATTGTTAATTTATAAGGGCCTTGTTTTGTAGAGTAAAATAAAAACACAAATATATCATTATCTAATAAATTTTATGAGGCATAAATGAGTATAATAGACGAATTTCAAGTGATATTCTTTGCATTTTATAGTTAGATGAAATAAATATTCTCAACATTTTGTATGCTTATGATAAGTAAAATTTCATTTTACGTTATTCATGATATAAATTCGAATGAAAGAAATTAATTTAACAGATTGCGATAGCTGGAAGAATAGAATTTGTTGAGAGAAATTGGATTGGACATACATAATTTATTAACAAATGTTATTGCTGTTACTTTCATTATAAAGACTGTAAAAATTTATCACAATATAAAATTGTAAATACGTTTGTAATTTTTCTAAACGTGTTTATGTTTTAATACTTTTATATTTCACATTTTCTATAGATGTCTTACACAAAGAGCGGAGAATGTATTCGAGGAAACCGTGACTGTTAGAGTTATGAGACAAAAGTGATTTTCCGTCTTCTTTGTGTGTACAAATCTACAAGATATTTCGCCACTTCTTTATGCATTCTTATGATCAGCGAAACGCAATTATTTTGAATTTAATCTGCTATAGGCAAGGAAGAACAAATGAAAATATGAGAACATCTGAGAATTTTATTTCAAAACCGAGAGTCATTTGCCCTGAAATGCTGCTAAATTGTCAATCTGTTTGCTTGATATTTTTTATGTCATATTGCAACAACTGTTTGCAACAGATATCTACGTAAACAATTTAGAAAACTCGTAACACATTTTAAAACACCATTTCGACAATTACCGAGTATAGTCGGAAATGTTAGCGATTTTTTTGTGAAATTTTCCATATGATATATATATGTGTATATATACTACATAGTATGAAAATGTTTCATCTATTTTAAATCGTATAATAATTGAAAAATCACATATACCCGAATTCTTTTCTTCCCGACTTCTTCGTATGTAGCGAATATCTTCTCTACATACGAAGAAAAAAAAAATTGCTTTCTCTCCTTTGTAAAAAAATTCAGTGAAGTGCTAATTTGATGAAACTGTGTGTCAAAACTTCAGACATTTATCTGTATCGTGTCATATAGCGGTTTTCACGAGGCAATTTGTTTGATAATCAGTCGTAAACATGTATCGGAAGCTGCAAGTAACATCCAAATTGGAAATTCAAGTAGTAATTCGTTTATTGGGGAGAAAAGGTGTAATTTCACTGAAGTGTATCGGCAGTTGCATGAAGTGTATGGTGCATGAAGCATACACTTCATGCAGCAAATCAAATGCGCATGCAGCAATCGCATGCATCAAAACAAACGTGCTAACATCTGAAAAAGTTTAGGTGAGAAGTGGTGGATCACTCTCTTTAAAGACCAAACCTAGCTTATGACTTCCATGATTTTGGTCCCATGAAAGAAAAAACTTCTAAAGCGACTTATACCACTCTGATGACTAGGTGAAGCTGAAACCCAAGAATGTTCATCGATCCTTGAACAAGATCGCTTTGCAGAAGGCATTGAAAAACACGCCTCGACAAATGGAGGTAAATACGTCAAACTTTAGATTTTACATGGGACATTAGGATACAAATAAAGTTATTGTAAAATTTCGATTCTGTTTTGTTTTCTTAAGCAGCTAACTTATTGACTGATCCTCATATTTTTATAAATACCACATATGGGTCATTCCATGTCAAATCAACACAAAAAAGTGAAATTTTTTACCTGACCACCTCAGAATTTTATGATATTAAGCTCAATTGTTAGGATCATAGAGAAATTATTAAATATTCCGTGATAAGTCTCTATCTCTTTTGGTTTTGGAGATAATTGGCTTCAAAAATGGACAAAAATCGTAAATTTTTGCATTTCTTGCATTACAAATTTAATAATATATCATTCCGTAATTGACACAGGAACTTACCTTTGATGTCGTTAGAAAGTGCATGAATTGGGCTTTCATATGATATATCATATGCACATTTTTTTAAAAATTTTAACTCCAAGGTCAAACATTTTGACCTTTGACCTTTTGTTACGGCCAGCTCCATCTGTTTCACTTCGCAGTGACTCATGAATCTGAACTGAAACTTTTCTTTTTTTTATTGAACTGAACTGAACTCAAAAACTTTGGAATGTTTTGTTTTTTGCTTTTTTTTGTGAAATAAGACGGGAATATGTAGCAATGCCGTTCTACTTGTAAGAAAGCGAAATATGTTTAAAAGAGTAAATATGTGAGATGATAATTGTTTTTTTTTAATATAAGTTCGCGCGTGTAAATATTCTGCAGTTTGTGTTGTCAAAATTGTGTCATTAAAATATGAAAATTATCTTCATTGCATTTGCTGTCATTCCAGCGGAGATCCTCACTTTATTTTAATTTAAGTTTTTTCCACATTTCTGGCGCCCCCGGGTGGTCGATTTTCGTCGGATTGTCACAAAGGCATGGAGATAAGTTGAAAGAATAAAAATTGAAGGTAAGAGTGAAATTTCCATTTTGAAGATTGAATAATTATTATTTGCTAGAATATAAATATATTGCGTAACTTAGATAGTAAAAATGGAAGTCTTGAAAAGAAATAAAACGACTCAACGATCAGCTTTTACTAAAGCGTATAATAAATTAGAAAGTGTATTAAATGATACAAATGCAGAACACGATGAAATCGAAATTAATTTTTATTTATTCAAGCAGAAAGCTGACGCGTTAGAGATAACTCATAAGAATTATTTAGATGGTTTGTCAGATGACACCGAATTTGAAGCAGAATTTAATTCTGTTGAAGAATATAGAGAAAAGGCTCTAAGAATCCAAATAAAAGCGCGCCGTGTTTTGGATAACTTTAAGACAGAATTGAATCAAGATTTAAATCGAAATGAAAATAATTCGACTAGTAACCTGCAAATAGAAAATGATAAAGTAAAAGCTTTATGTCAACGACTCCCTGAAGTTGAATTGTATAAGTTTGGGGGAGATTTAAAAGATTGGCTTACATTTTGGAACCAATTCAAAAACATACATGAAAATGCAAGTTTAAGCAACGTGGATAAATTCCATTATTTAATTCAGTCGATGAAAATTAAATCGGAATCCAGGGAATTAATAGAATCTTTCCCAGTAACAAATGAGAACTATTCTTTGGCGATTGAGGGTTTATCGGAAAGATATGGCAGAACCGATCTGTTAATCGATCTTTATGTACGAGAATTATTGAAACTTGTATTAAATAATGCGACTAAAAAGAAAGCTGATTCTCTGAGTAGTTTATATAATAAACTTTCGACACAAATAAAGGCTTTGGGTTCCTTAGGTGTTACCACTGAAATGTGTGGAGTCATTCTGTATCCTTTAGTTGAAAGCGCATTGCCTGTTAATATTTTACGTTCATTCGAAAGACAGAGAAAAAGAGCAAAAATTATCGGGCCTCGACGCCATAATTTTATTTCTTAAAAATGAAGTACAATCAGAAGAAAAAATAAAGTTGAGTAGATCGGATATTTGTAACTATGTACCTGAACGAAAAGAATTGGCATCATGCCAGAATTCAAGAGGCAGTAATTTTTCTGCTGCAGAGTTGATTTCTCATAATTATAATAATGTCTCGTGTGCATTTTGTTTAAGAGATCATGAATCGCATTTTTGCAAAAAAGCTTCTTTTATGCCTATGTCTGAAAAACTTTCAATCATTAAAAGAAAAGGACTGTGCCGTGTTTGTTTAGCGAAAGGTCACATGGCTGTTTCGTGTACTAAATCAAATATTAGATGTCAGAGTTGTTCGAAAAGACATGTAAAATTTATGTGTCCTAATTTAGAATGTAATAAATATAAAGAGGCATCAAAATCAAGTAATGATGATGGGAAAGAAAAACGTGTTGATACGCTTTTTACACATAAACGTAATATGAATAAGAAATTATCTTCTACCAATGAAGTTATGCTACAAACACTAGTCGTAAAGATAAAGGGAAGAAATTCAAGCCGTAACGCAAGAATACTTATAGATACAGGGTCCCAAAAGTCTTATATCTTAAAATCCACTGCTGAGGAACTGGGTTTTGATTTTTAAAGAGAGGAAGAGTTTTGCCATTCATTATTTGGCGGTAGAAAAACAAAATATATAAGCATAATTGTTATAAAATTTATTTAAGTAGCCTTGATGGTAATTATATTTGTAATTTGGATGCTTTAGATCAAGATGTCATATGTAATGATATTTCTGCGATTAAATATGGTTATTGGATACGCGAGTTAAAAGATAAAGGAATCCACCTGAGTGATACACGAGATACAGGGCCTATTGAGGTACTTTTAGGAGCAGATGTTGCTGGTAAGCTATTTACAGGAAAACGAGAATAGCTAAAATCCGGTTTGGTGGCCATGGAAACAAAATTAGGTTGGACTTTGATAGGCAAGATCCCTCAATTTAATCGTCAGAATGATGTGAATATGACCGTAGTCAGCATGCTATCCAAAGAAGATGTACCTGTTTCAGTATTGTGGGATTTAGAAGTTCTTGGTATTCGGGATTCTATTGAACAAAATAGTAAAGAAGACTCAGAAAGGGCTGTCATGATACATTTTGAAGACACAGTTCAACAAAAAGATGATGGAAGATACGAAGTCCATTTGCCCTGGAAGAAGGATCATTCTTTCCTTCCTAGTAATTATGATCTTGCTTTAAGAAGACTTGATTCTACTACTAAGAAATTAGAGAAAACTGGGTATCGAGAGAAATATCATCATGTTTTTGAAGAATGGCTTCATGAAGGAGTAATTGAAGAAATTCCTGAAAATGAGATATCCTCATCTGTTGCTCATTATCTTCCTCATCGACCCATCATAAAAGAAACGTCCTCACTGTTTTCTATGGAAATAAGACAACTCACAGAGCCTGAAAATTGGTTTCATATTCCTGGTTAGCTGAATCCCGCTGATCTTCCATCCAGAGGATGTGAAGTTAAGCAACTTTTGAAGTCCGAATGGTAGCTTGGACCTACATGGTTAAAGAATTCAAAAGAACAATGGCCCAAATCAATTGTCAATGTTAATGAAAAGGAAGTTGAACAAGAAAAAAGAAAAACAGTTGTTTCTGCTGGCAATGTAGAATTTAAGACGATTGTTTCTGAATTATCAAAAAGAATATCGAAATTTTCCAAAATAGTGAGAGTGCTAGCTTGGATTATGCGATTTCACCCCAAAGCTCGTGATTTGAGAAAACATCCACTCCTTACAGAAGAAGAAATATTGAGTGCACAGAAAGTACTTTTCCGTGCTGTGCAGACAGAATGCTTTTCTCATGAAAATGGTAGACAATCTCTTGTCAATTTCCAAGCTTTTAAAGATGATGATGGACTATTGCGATTGAAATCAAGACTTACTAATGAAGATGAAACATATGATTTTATTGCTCCAGTGATTTTTCCTTCGAAACACCCAGTAGTGAGAAGGCTTATTGAACAAGAGCATATTCTGAACAAGCATGTTGGAACATCTACTCTCCTGACTATTTTGCGAGAAAGATTTTGGATTTTAAAAGGTAAAAGATCCATTGGAAGTAAATTTCGATTCAGATGACTTTTCTCAGGAAAATATCGAGTCTCCTCACCATAATGAAACTACAGATAAAGATTCTCCCGATTCTGGTGAAGTTAAAGAGAATTCTCCTAGAGTATCTAGATTTGGACGAGTGGTTCGAACCCCAGAACGTTTAGACCTCATGAACCTGTCCTCGACTGTGGTTGAGTTTCAAAAAGGGGAAACTCAACGGGGGGAGTATGTTACGGCAAGCTCCATCTGTTTCATTTCGCAGTGACTCATGAATCTGAACTGAAACTTTTCTTTTTTTTTATTGAACTGAACTGAACTCAAAAACTTTGGAATGTTTTGTTTTTTGCTTTTTTTGTGAAATAAGACGGGAATATGTAGCAATGCCGTTCTGCTTGTAAGAAAGCGAAATATGTTTAAAAGAGTAAATATGTGAGATGATAATTGTTTTTTTTAATATAAGTTCGCGCGTGTAAATATTCTGCAGTTTGTGTTGTCAAAATTGTGTCATTAAAATATGAAAATTATCTTCATGGCATTTGCTGTCATTCCAGCGGAGATCCTCACTTTATTTTAATTTAAGTTTTTTCCACACCTTTCATATTTTAAAAAATGGTATTTTAATTTTTTTCAAAAAAATGTATGTTACTGTTATGCTTATTTTCTATAATATCTGAAAGTATTAGTTTGGGACAATCATGGGATGCTGAGTTATAAATTAAAATGCAAACATCAGTACTAATTTAAGTTACAGATTTAGGCCGCTTAATTTTATGTTGTATGACTTATTGTATAACTTATGTGTGTAACTTAAGTATTAATGAAAACAAATTTTTTTTTCATTGTAAAGTTCACAAAACAAAATTTTCCCTTGCTTTTTTTTTTGTTTGTGACGGTAGGGGGGGGGGGAGAGACTGGGCTGTAGTAACAAACTACTGAATCATTCCGCATCAAATCAACGCAGACAACCTAACCTCTTATTTGTTTTTTTAATGAAAACACATGTGAAAAACAAAGGATTATATATTATAAAAAATAATGGAAAGGATACAGCAGGAATTAAACTTAATACATCGAAAAATAAAAAATGGAAAACTATGAATATCTTACGGAATCGTCAGAAGAACTTCATAAAAATATTCATAGTAAATAGATGTTATTTCATCAAATATTGTCAGCGTTATGCCTAAAATAAGCAATATTAAGCTCCTAATAACATATAAGAAACAAATAAAAATAAAAACCTACTGGAGTTCAAATAACAAAACAGATAAATTATTAATCAACATAAATAGGAATTTGATCATAAAGTAATGTACAAAACTCCCCAATATATATTAAGATCTGTCTCATAATTTGTGATTATCAATAATTAAAGATTTATTTAATAATATTACAGTATAAAGAGACATTATTACTATTATTTTTAAATCTTAAATAAAACCTCTTTTTATAAATTTTAAGGCAAATTTCCTTCTAGAAGCAGTAGAAGATTCAGTTGAATTTCATTCAACATGGTTTATATATTACTAAATAAATTATAAAATAAATAGCTACTTTTAATGTACAATATTCTCGAGTCACAATATGGTTGCGTCATGTATATTCTAGTGAGTGCAAGCGGGACCTAGAATAAAACAGAACTCTCTTGCTGATGAGCTTGTGACTTAGTCTGTAACCAGAGTTTCTGATGACAACTTACTCATTTGCTTTACAATCATAAATAATGAAATTGGATTTTTGTATATAAAATTATAAGAATATATGGTCGGAACCCATAATGAAAATATTTATAAAAAACTTTATTTTTGTAACTGTTTTGGAAATTCAATCTATTACATTGGCTGGCCTAACTAAAGAAACAAATATTATTTTAACTCAAGCTACCAAACTGCTTTTTCCATTAACTTCAACTTATAAAATTATTGAAAAATTAAAATTTATTCCTATAAATAAAATCAGTAACATGTAATTATCAATTGGGGCTTTGATCTTTTGTGTTACGGAATGAAAAATCAGAAAAAATTGCACCACTTTGACACAATTTTTGTTTCATTTAAATCTTAACATAACGTCCTTTTCACCGTCACAAAATTTACATGTGTACCACTTCAATTTTCATACCCATATCTACTATTTTAAAAATATTTTAACGTGCAATAGATCTTAATGAATATAATTTCCAAACTTGATGTCACATTTGCCAGCTACAACAGCAAATATAATAGTAATTCACATTATTTCCTTTTCCCTTGAAAGTCTGGAAGAAACCCAATTGCCACCAATGTAAAGAAACTTCAAACATAAATATAGGAATATTTATTGCAGCACACCTACAAATGAATAGCTTCCATTTAAAAAAATAAGTATTAAAACTGGTTCACAAGGAAGATGACTAAAAAAGCAGCCTTGTGTTTTAAGTATAGTAATAAAATACTACACAAAATCATAGAAATGCTTTGACATATTGTGGAAATCCACAGCCTTTCTTCTTTAGAGGGTTTAAAAACTTCATTGCCTTGGGAGGAGGTGGGGATGTCTGAATTCAACAATGGGTACTAACATAAAAGGAAAATTGTATTAAGAAATAGTTCATACTGTCAGTACTGCTTTTTGCTTTAATTGTTCATAAAATTACTTTTTCTACTTAAAATGCAGCAAACATGATACCCCCAGCCTCATCTGAATCCCCTCCCCTCCCTGAAGAAAAAAAATATGTTTGTGAACTTTGCAGTAAAATATATTGTCAGTAATATATATATATATATATACAGAGAGAAAGAGAAAGAGGGGGGGGGGTAAAGATATAGTTATGTAGATAAGTCACCTAAATAAGCAATTTTGGTGTTGAAATTAGGAATAGCAGTTTGCATTTTAATTTATAACTCAGCATCCCATGTTTGTCCCAAAATAATACTTTCAGATATTATATAAAATAAGCATAATAATAACATACATTTTTTGGAAAACAATTAAAATGCCATTTTTTAAGATATTAAAGGTCAAAGGTCAAAATGTTTGACCTTTAAATTAATTTTTTTTAAATATGTGCATGTGATATATCATATGAAAGCCCAATTCATACACTTTCTAACGACACCAAAAGTAAGTCCCTGTGACAGTTAAGGAACCAAATATGACTAAATTTGTAATGCAAGAAATGCAAAAATTTACGATTTTTGTCCATCTTTGAAGCTATTTATCTCCAAAACCAAGTGAGATAGAGACTTATCACGGAGTATTTATTCATTTCTCTATGATCCTAACAACTGAGCTTAATATCATGAAATTCTGAAGTGGTCAGGTTTTTAGCTGTGTTGATTTGACATGGAATGACCCATATGCAACTTAAATTTATATAAGGTAAAAAAAGTACAACAGAATTCTTTGCATAGCCAAGTATATGGCTTTATCTATATTCTACAAACATCTCTTAGAATATGAAATAAATTTTAGATAGAAAATGCATAACACAATTAAAAACAATCCGTAACACGTTGACTGCGAAGCGTTATCTGTACATGGTAAAAATAATGGGTCGATGTCCTAAAACAATATTAGTTTTTCTCATTGATCTTTGCAATTACTAAATTTTTTTTTGTATTCTTACTCAGTTACACGAAAATCTGTAAGAATTACTAGAAAACAGCCATCAACGATTCCGGTTTATAATACCGGTTACTAAAAAATTCTGTGGAATACAAATATACTAAAAAAAATTTAGTAACCTTAGAATTTTTTTACAGTGTAGTCACGGACTAGTCATGGTCTGGTTTTCAAGTCAGAAAAAGTCCATAGGGCTATTACTATCTATTAATTTTATTACTATCACATATAGATGATACATTAAATCATTTCGACGTACTTACCACTTGAACGCGGATAAGCTTTGTTAGCACTATAGTTGAACTGTTCATTTTCAGTTTTAACAGACGCGGATCCGCGTCGCCTAGTGACGGAAATAAACGAAGGAAATGTGATTTGTCTTTATTCCTTTATTCAAGAAAACTAAAAATATTTCGAACATTAGGTCATATTATATATATTTTGATCTATAAAAAATAAAAATGCTGATAAACATAAAGAACCAAAGGGTTGAGAAATACCACTTGGCCTAGAATCGCACATTTTCGCATCACCCAAACACATTGCGAGAAACGAGGCAAGCGGGATGTTTTTATTTTTGGTGACAAAATTTCGTACGCTCAATATGAATGTTGTAGCTAAACTAATGCATTGTATGCAAGTCTGGGGTGGGACTAGTTGAGCTTAAGCCGAAAGGTAAGCCCTCCCCACATCGTTTGACCTTGACCTTGTATGCGAGCTTGAACATGACAAGAATCTACGTCCACCGCACCCTGCTAATGAATGACTGGACGACGATTCGCGTCCTACGCAGTCAGCGTGTTAAGTAATTAATGCCCATAGACAGTAATGCCTAAATATTCTTTTGTGCAGCCATGTATATGATCTACAGAATTTATACACACCACGTACAATAGAAAAATTTAATTAAACTTACAAACGCACACCATAACTCAAAGCGCACCTCCAGCTATTATCGTTCATAGATAGTGATACTGTAACTGAATTCCTTTGTGTAACCCTGTAAATGACCGATAAATGATATACACATCATATTATATAGTAAACATTTTGTAATGCAACTATGTGATGTTTACCAATTTTAATATATCTGAAATACTGTAGCATCATTAAAAATATTGAAAATGATTTTTTCCCTTAGACCATACTGTTAACATACTATTTTATATGTCTCTGTAAATTAACTATGAATGCTACACACGTTTTTTTTTTTTCAATAGCCAATATAATAATATAGTAAACTTCACTAACATATATCTATTACAGGACAATCCTACTACATTTGCTAGAGTTAGAGCACGGATGAACATTAGATGGCAGACAAACCGAAGTCATAAACACTTTTCAACATAATTGAAACGAATCACTAATTGGATAATACAAATCCAATTTTTTTCTTATTATTTATAAAATTTATTTAAAAAAAAGTAAAAAGAATGTCAAAATTTGTTTTTTAATCTAATATATTCTTGTAATATTATGCAGAGAAATGTATATTTAAATGTTTAATTTAGTTGTTATAAACTGTCAAAAGACAAAACAATCTGTCCTACATCTAGAGAAATAAAATTACATTAAAAAATTATTTTTGTTTACATGTTTCTCTCATTTGTATAAATTATCATATTTCAGCAAGTGAGAAAAATATTTTTCTCTTTTTTGTTCGAAGATGTTACATAAAAGTTAAGTGTGTATACATTAATATTTAATTAAATGTTTTATTCATAATTTACTTTCAAATAATTAAATGACTCAAAACTACAAAAAAAAAAAACTAAAATTCTACATAAATGTTTCTTTTATTATCAAATGTCAATATTAAAAAAAAAAGTTCTTTATCTACAGAAATAAAGATATTTTGAAGATTTATTTCACTTTACAAGTCTGTCGGATGTATACAATCTATTCCTTTATATTTTTGAGCATTTCAGTTTACCTCTTTATAGTTAATACATTCATTGTTCAACAAATTAAAAATTCTAAATACTTAAAGAAAAGTTTCGTGTCGTTTAAAATTTGTACTGTACTATATTTGTGCTATATGTGCTTTTTAAAAAAACGCAAGAAAAAATATTTCGGAGTATGTTTATGAAAATTCATTCAGATAAGCATTTTTATGCATTATTCATCATGTATATTAAAAATCAATCTTGCTGTTGGTTATAATGCTATTTCTAGCTATAAAATAATTTAATTTTACCAAATTAAAATTGATGATGATGACAAAAAACACACATTGTTGAACAGAAACAATGATATGAAACTTGTTTACAAACGAATGTTTCGCACTTTTTGAAAATTAAACTTATACCAAAAGAAGAAATTTCGCAAATTAGGCAAGTTCTTTTTAAAGTAATTCTTATTTTTGTTTTTCATTCGATAACGACTATTAAGTTTAGTTTTAAAGGGGTCTTAAACAAAATATATCCTCGGACAAAACAACTGTAATAATAAAATTTAAAAACAGTATTTTCTCATTAAAAAAAACTGTAGTAGTATTTTAAAATATAATCAATTATCTTATTACTTATAAAGTATATTTAATAAAAGAATAATGTGCAAACGAATTATTAAAATATTTCTAAAACATTATGCAGATACGACAGAATTAATAGTGAATTTTGTCATTAAATTCCGTGTTCAATCATAAAATTTACATTTAAATATTTATTCCAGAAAATATAATTTAAGTCATTTTAACGTTCACACGTTATACAAATGACAGGTAGATACAAGCAACACCTATTTGCTGGGATTAAATTTCTTAAAACAAGCAAAGAATTTAATCTAGTACTGTGATAGAATTTTTATTTTGTTATCAAATATTGGAAACAAATATTTATTTAACTGCGGAAAATCATATTTCTCTCTAGCAATTTCATGCAAGTATATAAATGAATCTGTTTCTCTTCATGTTTCAAAAACTTGAATTTCGGTAATTTTTTGCACTTCATAATTAATTTATTGTTAGGATAACAACAAAAACAAACTGTAATGAAAATATCGTGTTATTTAAAATAAGGCATTACATGAAATTTTGTTTTACAGAAAAGCGACTGAAATGTTTTGGTGTATTGTTTCGAAATTTTATTCAAATGAAAAGTTCTATGCTTTATTCATCACGTGCATTCAAAATAAAAATAACTTTTAACAACAATGTGATTTGCTTGTGATATTACCATGAGATAAAGTATTATTCAGTTGACGTATAAATAGATTTTAATAAAATATAGCATATATGAGAATAAAAAAATTAACATTCCTAAATTAAATGTAGCAATTTCTCATCTTAAAAAAGAAGGAATAACTAACTGAACATGATAAATACAAAAAAATATTTCTTTCTTAAAAAAAAATATATATATATATAAATAAATAAAAATAAATAAACAAATAAATAAACTGAATGAGCGAATATATATATATATATATATATATATATATATTTTACTCGAAAATATTTTTGAAACATTATTCAGAAATAGGTGTTTAATTTAATTTGTAATTTATTCACAATTTTTGTAATGACGTGAAACGAAAGGATAATTGAATCGAGTATTTTGTCTTTTATTATGTTGTACCTGCAAGACAAATAAATTATCCCACACGTACCTTAAAAAAAATGGAAAAATATTTCAATTTTTCTAACTTTTATATGGATTATTTATATAAATCAAAAGCATTTATGGAAATGAAAATATTTTCGTCATTTTAGATGGTCTAAAATTTGCATTTTTTATTCTTTTTTAAATTAATACTTCTTAAACAATGAAAACTGACCTATCATTTAACAAAGAATTATATAAATTTATTTCAGACATTCAAACAGTTTAATAATTCAACAGTTAAATAAGCCTTTCTGTGCATCATTGACCATATAAATTGATATTTCTGTTATTTTTACATTTTCAAAAAACTAAATTATCTAAATTGATATTCACTCTGAGTTTACAAAATTATTACATTTTTCCGACAACATAAATTTCACAATTAAAAATGCAGTGTTGCCTTTTATTTTGTTAAACAAATTTGATATCCGCAATTTAGCATCATCGTTTCAATAAAAAATTTGTTAATTTTAAAATATTTTAACATTTGAGTAAAATTACGATACACTTTCTTTTATTTCGGAAATATTCATGAAATATCATGAAGAAAAGATTTAACTTAATGTTTTATTCAAAATTTACATATAAATAATTAAATAACATAAAACAGCAACAACAACAACAACAAAGAAAAAACCTTGAATTTTGAATTTTTTTTCATTTGTCATAGAATGTCAACACTTAAAAAAAACATTGAAATATCTAGAGAAAGTTTGTATTTTTTTGTTAATTATGTATCTCTACAAGTTTCTGTCATGCATATAAATAAACCCATCTCTTATCTTTTTCTAGAGTTAAATTTTCGTTTCTTATTTATTTGTTCTCAGGGACAAAAAAGGAAATAATAATTTCTTAATGAAATAAACTTTAAATAGAATATAAAAAAAAAAATTCAACATAGCGCAATAAAATATTTTTAGAATATAGTTATGAAAATCATTTCAAGTGAGCATTAGTATGCATTATTTATCAAGTAAAAACAATAAATACGTAATTAAATGTTTAAAATGTTATTGTTCTATTACGTAACTCTATTTCATAAAACGAAAAGTGAAAAATTAATATTTTCAATGAGCTTAGAAAAGTTATTAAATTTTCTTGCAATTTTTCTTTATTCTAAAGTCAAAGAAAATAAAAATATGCTCGGATATTAAAGATTTTTAAATTAATAACAAAATATTTTACATTTTGAAAAAAAAATTATGTTTATGTACGCATGTTACAGAGCATTTATTCTGTTAATCAGCAACATAATTTAAATAGAAAAAGGAATTCAATTTTAAAACATTTGTTTTACATTTTGTATAGGTAAATGCATTCTTAGTTTCGTAATTGGCAGAATGTATCAGATTTTTAAATATAATTTTTTGTGTCATTGTTAAGAGAACAAAATTGCTTTTAAACACACGAAAAAAATTATTATAATACAAAATGGTACAAATTATAAGTATTTTATATATATTTTTTTCAATATATAATAAACCAAACATAATATTTATCCCAATTCTGCTATTAATCCTACTTAAAAATATATTTGTTTATATTTCAGCAAAAATGTGTTGAATTTTTGAGACAAATTCCAAAAGGAAAGTATTCTTTCTTGCTGAGCGTTTTTATTCAAATTAAAAAGCATCTGATATAAATCTGACTAAAAAAATGTAAGCTTCGAGTTAATTTTAGTTGTACATGTAATACTATGAAAAGTGTTAGAAAAGAGTAGATATTTTATCAGTTGACGCATTTTTTGAACTTCCGTGAGTATTGTAATTATACCAAAAACACTTTAGGAACATTTTTCGCGTATGTTTAGTGTACTTGTCTTATTTTAGTAACTGCGACAACAAAGACAGTTCGGTATCTCAATTAACTCTTTTTGCACACGACTGTAGTGCAAAACTTGCTTCTTTAGATATTTTACTCCACAAAATAGTTTTTTGCGGGATTTAAATGTGCCTATAATGGACACACAAAATACAGTAGTTGGCACCTGGCTGTTGCTATAATGAATATATTCGATTTCGTGGGAAAATTTCCCAAAAAGCCGAAACGACTGGAAATATTCACTTTATTAAAAAAAAATATACTTTTTGTTACATTAATGAGGCAATGCAATGAAAGAAAATACAAAATCTTATCAAAAACCAAAGTAAAAGAGTCTAAAAAGTTCATCAGCTTTGTAGTATGGCAAATTACAATAGTAACGCTTTGATCGCAGAATTTGTTTGCAATTAAGGCTTATTGTGTACATGGTATATCAATCACAACATTGTGTAGTAACCTTAAAAAAGCCTAGTCTAGTCACAGTAACTGAATACTAAGACTAGGGACTAAAGCGAAAAAATGGCATCTGTCATAGTCGGATTTTCAGGGTTCATAATGCCCGTTGAATTTCCTTACACTATTTTCGAGTAGTTTCATCTTATTTTTCTTCGATTAAATATGGCAAGAATTAATATTAAAAAATATTAAACATAAATAAGTGTTTTTGCCCCTTTTAAAGCGAGGAGTTTAGGGTTTAGAAAAAAATTCTTTCTGGCCAGCTTAAGCACTTTACTTGAATCTTCAATTATCGAGTGAAGATCTTTTCTGACAGTTAGTTGTAGACCTCCTCGAAACACCTGAATTGCTTTTCTTTGTTGATACAGTTCTTGTTGCTGTTAAATTTTGAATTATTTAAGACGAAACTGTCAGGTTTTCTACACAAAAATACAATAAACCGTTTGCGTCTTCACAAAATAGGTTTTACCTATCTCGTTCTCTCATGAACCGTCGCACACTGTTTGAAACTATCTTCATTGTGACTAGATTCCAGATATTGACAGGGATTTCATTACTGAATATTGTGACCAATTCGTATCAATAGTAGACCGTAATGAAGTGCTTCCGGGGAAATCCAAAAATAAAAAAGTAAACACAATAAATGAATTTTTTTGACCAATTTTAGTCGCATTAAAGCCACAAAAATGATAAACCTAAGCACAAACAAAAATAAAGTGGCTTAGCTATTCCAAATTACACGAAATCATGACAAGATGAGTGCACAGTCAAATTGTTTGATTTGAAATCACTTCCCTCCGAAATTAATAGTTTTAAATCTCTGTAGTTAAAAATGTTAACAATAGAGCATTAAATTAGGAATTATCGTCATTATATCAGGCGTAAACTCCTGCGCGACGTATAAATTCCATTTTTTTAGTTCAAATTTTAAAGTGTCACAGTTACCGTTGCCCCATATATTTACACACAAAACAGGTTTTACCTATCCCGTTCTCTCCGAAACTATCACACACTATTTGAAACGTTGTACGTTGTGACATTGTGACTAGATTCCAGATTTTGACAGGGCTTTCATTAATTAATATGGTGGCATGTTACTATACCTTTTATACTCATCCATTTATACATAAAACAATATATTTACATCATTTATACATACAAAAATGGGTAAGAAACATAAAGCGTTCAGTTCCTTATTGCTTTAATATATTTAAAAGCATTATTATATTTTTTGTAATAATAATACATTATATTTTAAATTATTAATTTCAGTATACCGAAATCGGCAAACATATTTTTATTTGTGGAATGTTATTTTTAATTTTTTTTTAAATACGTTTGTTATATAGTAAGTTAAAGTGCTCGTACGTATTCAGCTAATTTCGCATTCTAGATGTGTATTTTTAAGCATTTAATTATTTCATTCTAAATTTAAGTTCTTTCCCGTAAACTACAATTATTAATGTCATTAATTTATTCTCTAACATGATTATCTTTAACACATGAGATAACATTATATAATATTATTTAATAACGAATTCCTAATTGAATATTGTTTTCATTGTTTAACGTGTTTCAAACCATTAAATTTTATTAAAATGAAGTGAAACATTGTTTAAATAACATTTCAATTCATAGCTATTCTATATTTAAAAGGCATCATTTTAAATTTAATTAGAAGAGGAAAACTGTTTCTGAAATGTAAATTGACTTATGGTTAACGGTAAAAAAACTGTAATTGCCGATAGTAAAATTTTATTGTAACGAATAAAGAGAAAAAAAGGATTTAGATTTTCGTCCATAATTCATTAGAAACGATAAATAAACCTTTTCTAACCACTTTTAAAAGAAAGTGTCATGAAAACATTTAGTCATTAATCGTGGAACTTTAAATCAATTTTTAAAAGTATACATTAACTGTTATTGTTATTTTCTTGGTTACAATCAGTTAATAATAACTGAAATATTTATTTTAGAATTATATAACGACCAAAGAAGTGTTTTTATAACTTATTGCTGATTTTCATGTTTGTATTTAAAATTGTGGAACCTAAAATATACAAAAATCTGAAAGGCAGAAAAGAACATTAATTAAGAGTAATAAGATATAACAATTACCAAAATTTATAATTAAAAAGCATATGTGTTTTTTAGAAATATTCGTTAACGACTTCATTCTTTCGATGGAAAAGGTTATGTGTTATCTAATATAGAACACCGACTTATAGAAGATCTTATTAGACGCATGTAATTGTAAGTGTTTCATGATCCGCTCCATCTACAAAACAGAGCATTTAGAAAATTGTTCTTGAAACTAAAATCATGTAATTTATGCATGTATGGATAATGAAGTATTATTTTTTTCCATGCAGATTTTTTCCACACTTCCCTGCCATCTAAATATAAACTTAACTTATATTACTTATTATATAGATTGAATCATAATGCAACCTGTACAAACTCCTCATACTTAAATTTAAAACAAAAGTGAATTGAAGAAATTTAACAAGTGGGATACAAAAAGTTTAAAAACATTCTTGAAAAACAAAATTCTAAAACTTTACCCGTTTTCTTTTAAAACATGAAAAATAAATAATTATTATTGTTCGAAGTTTCCTTTTATGGCATTGTCTTATATAATAGTGCTTAAAATCGGTCCATAATTAAGAAGTTTTATGATTAAGTGTATAGTGATTTATATATTTTAGAATTATCGTAAATAAGAGAAAATAAATGATATTATCATATATTCTTACACGATAATTATATTTCTAATCTTTACCCCATTCATAAATTTATTTGCTTCAAAAATTTTATGGATGATATTAATTTATATCTTTATTCGATATGTACCAGTAAAATTATGAAGTAATTAAAAACATCATAACTTATTGTTATGTTAGAATAATCAAAACAACGGTTACAACGTTATAGCAATTCTGAGACTGTGCTGACATTTATCACTATTAAAGATAAAATGGGTATGTAGTTAGAATAATTTTTAAATCGGGGAGTAGTACTGAATGTAACACAGATGTACCTAACAGTTTCAAATGTGTTCAAAGGAAAGTAGTTAAATGCAAATTTAATTTAGTAATTTTAGATTGGTTGGTTTGTTGGTGTTTGTTATGATCAATTATTTACGCGAGAATATAGATCCAGGAGGGAAGTGTCCCCTCCGCAATTATTATTATTGGGGATTAAATTTTATTTATAAACAACACATAGTATTCAAAAGCAGGAAAAAAGTCATGTGTTTTTATAAAAGTAAAATTAGTAATAGTTTTTCTTCAGTAGAAGTTTATAACACAGATCTACTTTGATTGCCATTTTGTTAATATGATTTCAAGATTCATCATAAATTATAATGATTTACAATAAAGAAAGCGTTATGCGCAAAGTACAATTATTGGGTAAGCTTGTTTCGCAAAACTTTTATATAATCATAACTACATTTCTCTTATTATTATTTTTTTAATTTATACATGTGAAAAAGAATATCTCTTAAGGGGTCCAGAACATTTTGAAAAGACGAAAATTGATGGAAATTTGACGGGGATTAGGAAACATGTAATTAATTTAGATTATTACTTCTTTTTGCATGTATTTATTTATGTTTTATAAAAAAACGAAAATGTTTGTTGAATTGCAAAACACAATAACAAAAGTTTTTATATTATACGAAAAGAATACTCTTCTAAAACTAATTATGTCGCGATTTTTATGTCGAAGTTCATTATTTTTGAGTCATCAATTCTTCTCTATATTGTTGTTTACATTGTATCTCGATTACAACCTAAAACAAAAGAAATTTGTAAAAAAATTAAATATAAAAAAAAATATATATTCTTGTAAAAAGTTGAAAACAATGATTTTTTGTTTTATTTCCTTTATTACAAATAAGAAACATCTAAAGTCATCAACTTGTTTAAAGATTATCGTTGCAGAGCAGCTGAAAAAACAGTTTTTCGAGGAAAACGATTTTAAAGTTTCGCATTCGAAGATATCACTGGTCTGTTGGACAAGCGTTTTCGGCACGTATGACCTTAATTTTACGAATTGTCCTATCGAACAAACTGTACGATATTCTTAAAAGATAAAACACTATAAAAAATAAAAATAAACATATTTTTTATTCATTTAAAACATTTCTGGTATCTTAACTAATATATAAATAGCAATAGATAATATATAGTTGATAACATCGCATAATCAGTAATTTTAAAGTAATTCTTTATTTGATTATTTCTATAAAATTTGCGCTTTATTTTGCATATTTTATGTCCTATTATTACACAGATTTTGAAAATAAATACTGTATAAATTCAGTCCAAATGAAAAATACACTGGTGGAAATTGAATTATGAAAACACGGTTTTTTAATCAAAACATTCATAATATTAACTAAAAATGAATGAATTTTCATACATTATACATGCTATGTACAACAAATAATTTAGAAAAATAAAATTTCATACAAATTAATAAACTAAAACATAACATAACAAATTAGATTTTAGTAACATAAAAATATGGAAATTGATTTATGAAATGTCACATTTAATTGAAATTAATAATTAGTAAATCCGCCTTTATTCATTAGAGTTTCTTGTACTCTAGATGGCATTGATAAAACAAGATTTTGGATGTATTTCTGATCAATTAGTTTCCAGTTTTGACAGATTGAAGCTTTCAAATCTACAAGTGATGTGTACTGCATCCCATTTGCATAAACCATTCGAACAAGCTGTCCCCAAACGTTTTCGATGGGGTTCAGATCAGGACTAATAGGTGGGTGATCTAAAAGAACAACATTCTGTTCACCAAACCAATCTTTCATTGTATTTGAAATGTGAATACTTGCATTATCTTGCATGAAGATATAATCTAAACCATAATATTGCCATGCAAATGGAAGAAGTGAATTTTCTAAAACTAAACTATAATCAAAATAGTTCTGGCGACCGTTTAAAAATACAATTTCACTTTTGCCATCATAAGCAATCGCTGCCCAAATCATCAAACTTCCGCCACCAAAATTTCTGCTGAATGCAGATTTCGGTTCTTTTCGGTGAGCGCTCCAATAATACCTCAAATCATCTGGGCCATCCAAATTAAATCTTTATTCGTCAGAGAAAATGACTTTCTTCCAATTGTCACCCATTGCCATGTACTTCTCGCAATACTGCAAACGCATCTGCTTGTGACGCAGAAATAATTTTAAACATGGCTTCATTTTCGACCATTTCAAGCTCCGTGAAGAATGTAAAATTTGCCTAACTCTTCTAGAAGTAACAGGCAGGCATAGATCTGCACAAATCTGCTTTGAACTGTGATCAGCTTTTGATATAAGTTGAAGAATCCCCCTTTTCTGTCTCTTGCTTAAACGTGGATTACCTTTTTTGTTAAAATTTTTGCCATAATCTGCTGGATCTTTTCTGTAGTTATATATCACACCAACAGATCTTTTAATTAATTTACTAATTTCCGGGACAGACTTTCCACATTCTAAATATGCGTCGATTTTACATCTTTCTTTCTCAGACAAAATCTTTCGTTTACCCATCGCGAAAATTGTAAATGAAACGTAGTACTTTCACTGTACAACGCTTTTTATGTCTACTTCGCAGGTCACGTTACTTTGTTTTATGCAAATTTTTGTCACATTGCTTCGGAATAACCAATGAAATGTGATATTTCATAAATCAATTTCCATAATCGCATATTACGAAAATTTAATTTTTGACTTTTTTCTTTATGTTTAATATTATGTGTGAAAATTTATTTTTGTAACATATTTGTCATACGTACTATGTATATCCCATGAAATTTCATTCATTTTTAATGAATATTATAGAAGTTTTTGTCAAACAACCGTGTTTTCATAAATCAATTTCCACCAGTGTATTTGGCAGATGTAGGTGATCACATAGAATATATATTTTTTAAAACATCTTGCAGGAATTATTTGCGAAAGAGCATAAACTGATACAATGTAACAGTGAAAAATCAGTTGCAGGGGTCTATATAAAAATGACGTAAATAAGATTATTTTCATGATTACAATTAAAGGCAATTAATACCTACGGGAAATGAGGATTATTTAAATTTAAACAGAAAATAATAGAATATAATCATCCTTAGATTATTGTAAACTTAATATTTTAAACGTCTTTCCCTTAAACAGGTAAAAAATAAATTGAATGTAAATAAGTAATTTATTTTATTTTAAGTCCGAGCAATTCCTGCTCCAAAAGTATGAAATTATTTAATTTTTCTGAAAATTTCAATTCCGTATTTTCTATTTAAAAAATTGTTCTAATTTATGATTAAATAGATGTATACTTTTCTGTGTGGTATTGGATTTTAAATACTATAAAAACAGTATTTGACTTACAAAAATAGTGTTTTTATGGTATACTATATAAATAGGCAAGCTTAAGAATTTCTCTTTACATAATATTACATCGTGAAAACACTATTATTATTTATAATTAAAAACGCCTATTATGCAACTCTTAAAATTATTATTATATAATTTGTATTTTTTATTAAGTTTCAAGTTTTAAAGTACTTTTAATATAGTGTATACACTAATAGCTAACTTCATTAAATAGAAAAATCTCTTTCCTAAATTAATACTTTTTATTTCAAATTAAAACTCCAAACTGCAATTAAAACTAACACATATGTATTCGATCGCGATGTTTTCTACATAATGACTTTATTATTTTATTTAACGTACCATTTGATAGTTTTATTTTTTTTACTTTTCACTTCATAGTGTTATTTTATATATCTATTTCTATATTTTCACATAATAATAATAATAATAATAATAATAATAATAATAATAATAATATATGTGTGTGTGTGTGTGTATACGTATATATATACAGGGTGTCCCAAAAAGGAGTACCTATTTTTAAAAATGAATAAGAAACAAACGAATAGAGTTATTAAAAAATTCTTGCAGGAAACGGATGTGTGAAGTCTGGAATTTTGTTTAGAACCCTTTATTATGATAGTTCAAAATCTGACCGATAGATGGCGCTACAGTACCGAAAATTACCCGAAATTAACCGGCAAGTGTATGAATTGCCCACCTTACTCACCAGATTTAAATCCGTGGGATTTTTTTCTATGGGGCCATCTGAAGGATGTAGTTTACTGCCAAAATCCCACTTCGCTAGCTGAGCTTCAGCGATTAATCGCTCAAGTGTGTGCAGCCATTTCCGTACAGACGTTGCAGAAGGTGTGTGCTAATTTCATTCTAAGACTCCGACATGTTATTGTGATGAATTGAGGACATATTAAAAATATTGTCATTTAATTTTCAACTATTGCTAATGAATGCGGTAGCCGCAGCGCCATCTGTCGGTAAGAATTTGAACTAACATAATAAAATACTCTAAATAAAATTCCAGACTTCACATATCCGTTTCCTGCAAGAATTCTTTTAATAACTCTATTCGTTTGTTTCTTATTCCTTTTTAAAAATGGGTGCTCCTTTTTGGGACACCCTGTATATATATATATATATATATATATATAACGCCGTAATCAACTGTGATTAACGCAAGCAAAAATAAGTAACAAAAAAGATTCATTTCAAAAGAAATTTTTGAAGTAATATTTTTCTATATTTAAAGAATAGGAAAAAGTAAAATTGCAAATTAGCCAAAGATAACATTTTAGTACGTACGGTTACTTTAAAAGTAAACGTGTTAATATTTCTCTACATGGGTATTCGTAGAGTGTTGTAAGTATGACATGTTTCTTAATTTTAATTATAAGAGGAAACACTCTAACTGTATCCAAATTTTACTCTTCCCTTGTAGGAAACCTTTTGTTGGTTAAATTTTTATCTCGGTCCTAATATTTCGACAATATTTCATTAAACAGAAGTACTTCGAAAATTACAAATGTCAGTTAAATTTTAACTTTTGACTGGAAATTTGTTTTACGCAATGCTAACAGAAATAGTAATTTTAACTTGGGAATATTTCCAATGAAATGATAATATTGAATATATAATGGAAAAGGAATGGTGAAATATTTCTTATCAGTATTGCGACATAATTGTATACTAACTTTGCCAATACTGCCCAAGTAATACCCAAAAATTTAACAATTATTAATATAGTGGTTTCAAAATGAAATCCCAAAATTATTTGGTTACTAGAGTTCATTTATCTATATTATCTTTTTTGAATACTTTTTAGATGACTTTCCACATTTATTCTATTCAGTATAGAAAATCTAGCGTGTAGTCATTTAATTTATTCGCAATAGTTTTTGTTACTTGACGAATAAGACTGAAAATGTTTAAATTAAAGCGTTCCTCGGAGACAAGGAAAAAATAATTTTGGAATTATATTATGGGTGGCATGGCATTCCATGTCAACTGATTTAAGAGTTCCTGCTCGACAAACTTCAATTTTCATGCAATCACTAAAGAACATGCATATAAGTCTGAAATAAATATCTGCAAACTATCAGAGTCAAAAGTAGTATAGCTGGGGTACCAGGGGTGCTTCTGTAAAATTCATAATGTCACTGTCGCAGGAAAACGATCAAATCTTGTCATCCAATGGCATTAAATTTTGTCATCTTTCTGCTCATGACAGAAGAAACTTAACATATTGCAAATATGTGATCTAGTACAACAGTTTGCGCTGAAAAACATAATTATAGTATTCAAGATAAGAAATCAATGCATTCATCTCCACTTGGCTTCAAACTAGGACGTACAACCTGTCGCGATTAAATAGACCGTTGATTTAACAAACTGCAACTACTAAACACATTACTTAAAAGTTTGTCACATTACCAATTGATTAACTATTGATATGTCACAGAGCTGTTGATATCATTTCCCGCCTGCTTAAATGTTTATTAATTTATTAATCTTTAGAAGTTCCTCTAAAATTCAGAAATTCATTCTTAAATTCTGTAAACTACTTTCAGAAGCCTATATATCAAAAAGGACACTTCTAATTTGATTACCGTTAGTATTATTGGATAAAATAAGCATAATGCACAAGAAAACTGTTGTTTAATTTTGGGAGGTTTCACTGTATCTGCATAATGTTCTGCATAATGTTCCTGGCATAATAAAAATCTGCATAATGTTCCTGACGTTTACTGTGTAACATTTCTGGGTTTTCTCTGATTGTTTCTGCTGATCCGAGAATACCTAGAAATCTGATATAACATCTTCCACAATGTTGTGTACGTTTCGGAATACTTGAGAAAGTGGAATTTACTGATCAACTGTGAAACGTTCCAAATGTTTTGTGTGTAACATTCCTTAGTTTTCTCAGGTATACTTTTGAACTTTTGTGTAACTTTTCGGAATTATTGTAAAAGAGAAATTATCGGTGATCTGTGTACATTCTAAAAAAAAAAATCCGTGAAAATAGAAGAGATTTTCCTTAAAATTTTACGGAGACGTTTCATTATTTCCAAACTTCAGTTCAATTTCCGTAAATGACATTAGTTCCGTTAAAGAAATTTCAAATCCGTAAATATGCAGAAAGTTTTCCGTAAATTTAATGGATTATTTCCGCATTTCTTTCAAAACAATACAATGTCCGTATTGCTTCCTAAACAGTGCAATTTCCGTAAATGACATTTAAAGGTTGCGTACAGAAATTGCCTTCTTTGAAATGCGAATTAAGATTGTTGAATTTACTAGAGTTCTTCTAGGATACAGGCCTAGGCCGGGCTTTTGAATCTATTGAATGTAAAGAATCTATTGGAGTTAAAGAAAAATCGGTTTTCATCAATATTCTGTAAGATGGTGTGAAGTTTCTGTTTAATAAATAATTTTTTCAGCTGAAAAAAACTCCATAGTTTTCATGTTAAAGAGAAAATTCTGAAATTTAAGCTAACTAAGGATACGGTGTTGGAAACATCAAAGTGAATGATACAACATTTTTCTGTAAAATTACAAGAAAATAGATTAGCATCTGGTTCACGCCCTGATGGATGAAGAAATCTAAAAAAAAAAAAAAAAAAAAAAAAAAAAAAAAAAAAAAGATAGTCACTGATTTTCATCAGCGAGGAAGAAATGACTCTTTGAATCTGATCTCTCACCAGCAGAGGGTAGAACAACATCTACTGTAAGACATGTTCAGTCCAGCATGGACTAGTAAAGTACGGAGTTCATCCCGAACTCTACTTGTGAAACGATCATCAGGCTATCCCGCGACTAACGAAGTGTTTTAATAGGGATGTATATTATTTCCGATCAGAGAAAATATACAAATGTCCTTAATCCTTAACTGAACATTAGTTTCATAGAATCTCCATTCTAAAGGACTATATTCCTCAGGCAAAATAGAAGTCCTTGTTTTGTATTTTTGATCGCTCGAGAGTCAATCGTATTTATGTACACGGGTTATAATCGCCCTAACCTACATATTTCAAACTTAATCTGGAATACTGTTTATTTTTGATTTAACATATATTTAAAAAATTATTTGCTGTAACCTGATTCGCCTTACACTACCACTCCAACACACGGAATCAGCATATGCTGCACCTGGAAACAAGGATTAGATCCCCTAGTATTACTTGGACTTATTTTAAACTTGTCTCGTTTTTTCTGTATTTATTTATTTTATTTTTTATATTTTATTTTCATTTTATAAGTTCCTCAACAATATATCAGAGCAACGAAAATTCCGAATATTGGAATACCACGCTTTTCTTATAATAATGTTTGTTTTATTTAATCGTAGATTTTCTGTATTAAATAATGTGAATATTTGTATTTGAAAATCATGAAATTAAAAAATCTGGAGTTTTGTCAGCTCTGATTATTCATCTAATTATAAAACATTATACGTAGAATTGTAAATGAATGAGATTTTTTTAAAAAACTATGTATATTTACATGGATTTAACTGTTCCTGCTAAGAAAATAAAAACTTGTATAATAAACGTCGTATGATTTTCTGATATTAATAAGCGTATTTGTAATGAGAAATACAGCTGATTTATTTAACTTTAGTAAACGACAGATAATAATGACCAGAAGTGTAGAAATAAGTTAACTCTGATATATTATGGCTTGTCGAGTGAAATATGATTGGTGATCCTCTTATGACGTAACACATAATACATACATTTAAATTTGTATTTTAAGTTAAATTAGCTATTTTCAATAAATTCGCGGTTTAAATTATAGACATGAGTTGATTTTATATTTATAATATAAAATCAATAGATCAGTATACATATAATTTTAATACGTCGGTTTAATAAAAAGATTCCAGTAACCGAAAATCAATTTTAAATCTAATTAACCTTTTAAAAAATGTTTATTTTGATTGCTGCACTAAATGTGAAATACTACTTAACTAACATGAAATCAAATATCGTGCTTGCCATAAATCTAAATAATTTGTTCCGGCTTTTAACATACATGCTTTCATGTATTTCATTTAATTTAGCTAAACTTTCAAACACTATTGCCCTCCTGAGACAAATAAAGACCCTTTTCAGGTTTTCTTCAGATAATATGTTTCTTTATTATTCTCTTAGCTAATTTAAAATATACAAAATTAGTATTCCTATAGAACTTAGTAAATCAAAGTTGAAAACTATTATTCTTTTTTTATTGATGCTGACATTAAAGTGCCGATAAATAATGAACAAAACACAGGAATCTAAAAAAGAAAAAAGAAAGTAAGAAACAAATTCAACATTTAATTCAAATCGCTATTATGATTTTTATTAATATCTGGATTACTTCTACATTTCATCTACATTTCTACATTACTTCTATATTTCTACACACAGCTTTAAAAGATCTAGAAATTTCTTTATACAGTTTAGTATACTTTCTGCCGCAAATTAACGCTGAATACTGTTTGTATACTGTTGCAGAAAATAACCCAAATATTTAAAAAAAAACCGCAGTTTATATAATGTAATTAATAAACATCTTTTCAGATGATATTCTTCAATGTTTAGAAAACTGATAAGATAATCTTGCAGTTTTCATTTCATGAATTATTATAGCATCAGGGTTTATTTTTTAGATTTGTCATATATAGTGTATAGTTCTTGATTAGAAAAATGTAAAGAATCTCACTATGATAAAATACAAGTGTTTCTGAATCCAGGAAAATATATTATAATCACGAGCAAAAATGTGAAATAATCTCTTCCGAGTTATCCAAGATTTCGGAAATCGTTCTTTATCATTAGAAACCAATACATGTTTGAGATTTAAAGAATCATTTATAAAAACAAAGTTTCCTTTGCTGCCATTGTTTTTAAGAAACAGTTCGGGGTAGTTTTTTAGTGTATTGATCAACCAGGATTTTAGGTTTTTTGAATGAGATCAATTCTTAAGAAAACATTTTAAAGCTCATCAAACATGTTTTACAGGCAAACGTTATGAATGAATAGCTTTAATCTATATATACATACGTAAATAGACGAGTGTGTCCCTATATTTAACTTTGCAGCCACAACTACCAAGCCCAGATCAATGGTGTTTGTGTGTGGTAGCAGCCTCGAGTCTCTCATCATGCACTATGGTGGTTGCATGCCGGTAGCTGTGGGATTGTGAGATATGGTAGTTGAAAGTGGTTGACCTTGGGCATTTTCATATCTCGAAAATCGACGCATGTGTCCCTATATTTCACTTTGCAGCCAAAGTTACCCAGCACAGACCGCTTGTGTTTGTGTGTGATAGTATCATCAAGTCTCTCATCGTGCACTATTGTGGTTGTATGTCGGTAGCTCTGGGGGTGTGGGATATATAGTGGTTGAAAGTGGTCTACCTAGGGCATTTTCATATTTCGACCAAAGTGTTCTAAAAAATATTAATTAAATTATCACATTTAATCAGACATAAACGTTATATAAATACACTAAAAACATTAAATTACTGCATGCAAACGTTTCGGGCTATAACTTAGCCCCTCCGCAGTGCCATTACATAGGTTGACCGGAGAGTTTTCAAACATGTGTACAGTTACTAAAATAAACCAGTTAAAACTTAAAAATATTTGAACAACCTTCATTAAAGTAAAATCTTGTATTCAGGTGGAACAGCACAAGATTCATTGATTGGCGAAGTCTGTTTACGAGTGAACCAACCCTCAAGAAATACTCTACTCTTAAAATTATTGCAGCTGGATCTGATTACTGCGATACTTGCGAAATCCGGAATATGATCTGTATCCAAAGAATGCTGTACTAATTTTGATTGAAGGCTACCCGGATTTATAGGTACGTTTATGTTCGGCAAGACGAATGGCGCAAGTACTACCCGTTTCACCAATATAAACAGAGTCACAGACCCCACAAAGGATACTGTAGACTGCGCCGGTTTTAAGTAGGGGAGGGATTCTAAGTTTAAAATTACAAAGCAATTCTTTTAAAACATTCTGTGGCCTGAAAGCTGTACTTATATTATTAGACATGAGCAGACTAGAAATTCTTTCAGAAATATCTTTGTAATAAAGTATAGACACATATCTAATGGGGCTTCTACGAACTAAAGATGTTGACAAGCGATGCTCAGAAAGTAAACTTTTCTGCCACCGCAAAGGTTAACCATTTTTTCTTAAGTCAGAAATTATTTTCTTTTTCTCCAATAGGAGGGCTGCATCAGTAGAACAATAATGACTAGCACGATGGGCCAACGTTTTTACAACTGCGATTCGATGGGAAATTGGATTTATGGATTCAAAATTTAGATACTGTCCAGAATTCGTACTTTTACGATACACAGATGTTAGCACTTCTTGAAACTCAGTATTTTCCACTCTTTCAACCGTAACATCGAGAAAAGGCAATCTGTGGTCATTCTCCATCTCGATAGTAAATTGGATCGCTGGGCAGATAGAATTCTCAACCTCTAGAATTTCATTCAAATCCTCGAACCTTGCAACAAGAAAAACGTCATCGACATAACGTTTCCAAAAACAGATCAATGGGCCCTTAAGGGACATTATTTCAGATTCCAAGAATTGCATAACTATTTCAGCGATCCGACCAGATATTGGAGAACCCATTACCGTACCATGGACTTGTCTATAAAATCTCTCTTCAAAAACAGAGCAGTTCGATTTAAGGCAAAATCTCACAATATCACTAATGTCCGAGACGTCCAGATTAGAATCAGTGTCAAACTCAGGCCGTACCTTCTCAACGACTTCACATGCCTAATTAATCGGTATAGACTCCAGAAAGATCTTTGCAATAAGGAATAGACAAATATCTAATGGGGCTTCTACGAACTAAAGATGTTGACAAGCGATGCTCAGAAAGTAACCTTTTCAGCCACCGCAAAGGGTAACCATTTTTTCTTAAGTCAGAAATTATTTTCTTTTTCTCTAATAGGAGGGCTGTATCAGTAGAACAATAATGACTAGCACGATGGGCCAACGTTTTTACAACTGCGATTCGATGGGAAATTGGATTTATGGATTCAAAATTTAGATACTGTCCAGAATTCGTACTCTTACGATACACAGATGTTAGCATTTCTTGAAACTCAGTATTTTCCACTCTTTCAACCGTAACATCGAGAAAAGGCAATCTGCGATCATTCTCCATCTCGATAGTAAATTGGATCGCTGGGCAGATAGAATTCGCAACCTGTAGAATTTCATTCAAATCCTCGAACCTGGCAACAAGAAAAACGTCATCGACATAACGTTTCCAAAAACAGATCAATGGGCCCTTAAGGGACATAATTTCAGATTCCAAGAATTGCATCACTATTTCAGCGATCCGACCAGATATTGGAGAACCCATTGCCGTACCATGGACTTGTCTATAAAATCTCTCTTCAAAAACAAAGCAGTTCGGTTTAAGGCAAAATCTCTCAAGATCACTAATGTCCGAGACGTCCAGATTAGAATCAGTGGCAAACTCAGCCCATACCTTCTCAACGACTTCACATGCATAATTAATCGGTATAGACTCATATATCGTAATAGACACATATCTAATAGGGTGGAGCGAAATTTTTTTTTTGTTCAAATCAAAATTGGACGGGGTGGGAAAGTTGCTCTATTAGATCCTCATTCTGAATATAAAATATCTTTGAAAAATATGAATATTAAATACTGCCCCATTGTCACTGAAAATTGAGAAAAATTGTAAAAGTTGTGCTTTTCCCATTTTCTTGTCACACATATAAAATGCACAAATATTATTAATATAAAATTAATTCTAATATATTCTTCTGAAATTATTATTATTATACGCTTATAGTAAAACTATCTAATCTTTATATCAAATCCAGCTCTCTTATACTGCCTCAATGACTTCAAAATTTTGAAAAATGTATAAAAATTGGGTTAATTGTAAAGCATAATCAAAACAACAAAATTGTGTTATATTTTATACTTTAAGAAAATATATTTTTTAAATTATACTTGAAGATGAAGAATAACAAGAAAAAATAATTTATTATTACAATTTACAAGCATTATAAGCTTAATAAAGGAACCAGGTTCTGAGTATTTGGGGCACCTTTCGTTACAATCTGGAAAGGCTTTAATTTTAAGTGAAGAAATCAAAAAAAGAATTAACTACAAAAACTATTGATACCAGTAAGCTTGTTGCAATTGGCTGTGACGGAACTACAGTTAACACGGGTTACAAAGAAGGTGTCATGTGATTTCTAGAAGAAAAAGAAGGAAAACCACTTCAATGGCTTATTTGCCAAGTACATGCCAATGAGCTTATCTTGAGCCATTTTCTCTAGCATCTTGACGGTACAACAAATGGGCCTCAAAGTTTTACAGGATTTATTGGCAAACCTCTAAAAGATTGTGAACTTCTTCCTCTTGTACATTATAATAAGCTGTGCTTTGGTAGAAATTACTAATAAAAAGGATTTAAGCACAGATCAACTCTATTTGCTTGAGATATGTGGAACAATTTCTTCGGGATTGTGTCCCGAAAAATTTATAAAAGAAATCCTGGTAAAATTGTGCATTCTAGGGGGCTTACAGTGGCAAACAAAACTCTTAGGCTATAAGTTTCTTCAAGTGAACCGTCTGAAAATTTGTTAATTCTGGCAAATTTTATACTAAGAGTTTATTCAACTATATGGTTTAAAATTAAAGCTAAGCCTTCATGCATTTACGGGGCTAAGCATTTGCATCAAACAGTTATGTTATCATGATATTTACCAAAGGAATTACAAACAATAATAGATCCCGTAATTCAACGAAATGGTTATTTTTGTCATCCGGAAAATATTTTGATTGCCATGTTGGCTGACGATAGGCACTATGCAAGAGTGTTGGCACTACGTAGAATAATAAAATCTCGAAAGTCAAGAAATTCTTTACGTACGTTCAAGTTACCTGAGATCAATTTTGAAGCCAAAGACTATATCGATTTTATAAATTGGGCTGAAGTGACCGTGACAGAACCACCATTAACTAAGTAATTAGATCATAATATTTTTACAAAGTGTATCCTAAATCGAAAGGCAATAGATGAAGACATCTTACCTAAGATTAAACTAACCCCTTGTCACAATCAAGCCACTGAAAGATGTGTGAAACTTGTTACGTAGGCTTCTTCAGCTGTTTGTGGTCCTTTGAGACGCGATGGGTTCATTGAAACTTGTCTGGAGTCTCGGAAAAAAATGCCAGTTTTTGAAAGTAAAAAACAGTATGGAATACTATAAAATGGCAACTTCATTGCTTGTAAATTGTAATAGTAAATTATTTTTACCTTATTACAATAGTTATTTAAAAATAATTAGAAATTATATTTTCTTACATAGGTTAAGTAAAAAATATAAAACAATTACAATTACCCAAATTTCATATATTTAAAAAAGTATAGTCGATGAGTTAGTATAATAAAAGCGAATTTGATATAAATATTACATAATTTTACTATAAATATATAATAATAATGATAATAATTCGATGATCATCCTTTTAAATTAAATTATTATTAATAGTTTGTACATTTGAGGAAAAAAATGGAAAATTGCACAATTTTTACGTTTTTTTCTCAATATTGAATGACCTTGGGGCAGTATTTAATATTAATATTTTTCAAATATATTTTATATTTAGAATGAGGATATGATAGAGCAACTTTCCCACACCACCCCATTTTGATTTGGTGAAAAAAAAAATTGTTTCATAGGCGAGCGCTTTTACGTTTTTTCTCAATATTCAATGACCTTGGGGCAGTATTTAATATTAATATTTTTCAAAGATATTTTATATTCAGAATGAGGATATGATAGAGCAACTTTCCCACCCCGTCCCATTTTGATTTGGAGAAAAAAAATATTTTTCCATAGGCGAGCGCTCCACCCTAATATCTAATGGGGCTTCTACGAACTAAAGATGTTGACAAGCGATGCTCAGAAAGTAACCTTTTCAGCCACCGCAAAGGGTAACCATTTGTTCGTAGTCTATATCGATTAATTATGCATGTGAAGTCGTTGAGAAGGTATGACCTGAGTTTGCCGCTGATTCTAATCTGGACGCCTCGGACATTAGTGATCTTGTGAAATTTTGCCTTAAACCGAACTGCTTTGTTTTTGAAGAGAGATTTTATCGACAAGTCCATGGTACGGCAATGAGTTCTCCAATATCTGGTCGGATCGCTGAAATAGTTATGCAATTCTTGTAATCTGAAATAATGTCCCTTAAGGGCCTATTGATCTGTTTTTGGAAACTTTATGTCGATGACGTTTTTCTTGTTGCAAGGTTCGAGGATTTGAATGAAATTCTAGAGGTTGCGAATTCTATCTGTCCAGCGATCCAATTTACTATCGAGATGGAGAATGATCGCAGATTGCCTTTTCTCGATGTTACGGTTGAAAGAGTGGAAAATACTGAGTTTCAAGAAATGCTAACATCTGTGTATCGTAAGAGTACGAATTCTGGACAGTATCTAAATTTTGAATCCATAAATCCAATTTCTCATCGAATCGCAGTTGTAAAAACGTTGGCCCATCGTGCTAGTCATTATTGTTCTACTGATGCAGCCCTCCTATTGGAGAAAAAGAAAATAATTTCTGACTTTAGAAAAAATGGTTACCCTTTGCGGTGGCTGAAAAGGTTACTTTCTGAGCATCGCTTGTCAACATCTTTAGTTCGTAGAAGCCCCATTAGATATGTGTCTATACCTTATTACAAAGATCTTTCTGAAAGAATTTCTAGTCTGCTCAGGTCTAATAATATCAGTACAGCTTTCAGGCCACAGAATGTTTTAAAAGAATTGCTTTGTAAATTTAAACCTAGAATCCCTCCCCTACTTAAAACCGGCGCAGTCTACAGTATCCCTTGTGGGGTCTGTGACTCTGTTTATATTGGTGAAACGGGTCGTACTTGCGCCATTCGTCTTGCCGAACATAAACGTGCCTATAAATCCGGTAGCCTTCAATCAAAATTAGTACAGCATTCTTTGGATACAGATCATATTCCGGATTTCGCAAGTATTGCAGTAATCAGATCCAGCTGCAATAATGTTAAGAGTAGAGTATTTCTTGAGGGTTGGTTCACTCGTAAACAGACTTCGCCAATCAATGAATCTTGTTCTGTTCCACCTGAATACACTATTTTGCTTTAATAGAGGTTGTTCAAATATTTTTAAGTTTTAACTGGTTTATTTTAGTAACTGTACACCACATGTTTGAAAACTCTCCGGTCAACCTATGTAATTGCACTGAGGAGGGGCTAAGTTATAGCCCGAAACGTCTGCATGCAGTAATTTAATGTTTTTAGTGTATTTATGTAATGTTTATGTCTGATTAAATGTGATAATTTAATTAAAATTTATTCATCAGACGTTAAAAATGTTTAGCTGTTCTAAAAAATATTTGGAATCTTCTTCAACGGGAATTGGTTAATTCAACTTAACAAGAACCAATTAAGATATAGATAACTAAGTAAGAAGTTTTCGTGCCCCCTCGCGGTGAAAATTAAAACTAAACGATATTGCAGCGCGTGCGTAGCACTCCTTCTATACAATGACGTAGGCATCGGGGACGACATTTTACTTTTTATATTTTACTGCAGGATGTTACTGTATTTTTTCTCAGTGTTCAAATGTTGTTTATGAACTGTTAAAGATAGTATTGATTTTGTTTAATCTTGTTTATTCATACAATAAAATGTTATATTCTTATGGATAGTAATTTTTCTTCTTTAATTTTTCCTTTGAAAAAAAAAAAATTCCAGCAAAAATACCAGTGTAACATACCATCTTCTACTTTTATGAAAAATACGCTACTAAAAGTGGTAACATTTTAATTTCTTAATGAATCTGTAATTCTAAGTTCTACGGTGAATAATAAACTCGCTTCCGGCAAATAAATTAATTTTGATCAGAAATTAGACAAGGATAATAAGAATTTATTTACCGAGATAACATGAATAATGTTCCCCAGAAAATGACCTCTTGAATGATCTTTAGGTATTGATCCTGAGGAAATGGTGTTAATGACTGACATAGGAAATGTCAGTCCTTCGCATTTACATGTTTTAATAAAAATGGCACCTAGTTTTAAGTAAACATATTTCTCATCTATTTTGTCTCATGGACAAAATTATTTTGCAATATTTTCTGGCAAATATATGTATTTTTTTAAATATATATTTAAAATATATGTATTATTTAAATATATATATTTTTTTAATTTCTTCACGTGTGAGTTATAAAACTCCATTAAACATAAAACATGTATTTAAATGAATTTTTAAAGAGAAATTCTGCATGTATAAAATTATACACAGAAATTTAATCATTACTACGATTCTTAATTTTATCTGCACTGTAAAATATTTTTGTCAAAAGTTACGGTACATATACGGGCAACTGTGTGACCAGTATATGTACCGTAATTTAACTGGACGGTATATGTACCGTAAAATATTTCAAGTATATGTACCGACTGTATCTCCCTCTCCTGAGGCCGGCACGTATTACGTAACAAGAGCAAGAGCATCACTTCAGGGGTTGCCGTACACCGAGGCGGGGCTACCAGATTTTTCCTTACTGAAAAATAATTATTTTAAGGTATAAATAGTGAGTTTTTACTGAAAAACAATCATTTTAAATACCGTTTATAATCGAAATGGCACATATACTGTTTTTAACGCTTAATATACCTTAGAAGTACGGTACTCATACCCTAAAAAGTGGAAACGGTACAAGTACTGTAAAATTTACGGTACATCTACTGAAATTTTACGAAATTTTTTTACAGCGTATCTATTATATTAAAATCTGATTGTGAGCTTCTATTTCACATCTACACCTCCAAGAAGAAGATAAATTATGGGTTGAAAAGGCACCAGTTATTCAAAGGTCCCAATAACTTTCGAAAATTAAAAATGTAAGTTACTTTAAGAAATATTACTGATTTTAGTATTTTTAGGATATTTCTGGAATAATGTCAAAAAATTTACTTCATTCATTTCGATACAAACAAGAAAAGGAAAATTATTATTAATATTTTTATTTATTTTATTTTATTTATTTATTTGTGAGAATAAAATTTTAATTTTTGAGATACATAAATAATGTTTCCAAGGAAGCAACATACAGAATGATCTTCAAATATTGATCATGAAGAAAAAGAGAAATGTACGAAAGGTCAAATATTGTTTTTTTTTTTTTTTCACATTTAAAAAACGATTGAAAAGTGTTATTATTTTTTAAATAAGCAGACGCATATTTTCCATAAATGGTTTATAGTAAAAAAATTATATTTCTACGATCAATTTAACAATTATTTTCTGTCACGTTTTAAAGTTCTGTTACTATACAAGCGCCAGTAAGAAATATCTAGAAAATTCAAAACGTGCTTCAAAATTATTTTTTAAACAAAAATTCTATTTGTATAAAATACTATAGACCAACCGTTCACAACAGTTTTTAAGCCACGCCCAACTAAAGTATCTATAAACGTATGATGTCTTCTTGATTTTAAATATATAAATCGTATTACAATTTAAAAAATGAATTTTTATTCCCATGGAGGAAGGCTGAAAGAACAGTAACATTGACAAGTCAGTTCACATTTTTTTAGGTCATCAAACAGGTAAAATTCTTATCCTAAATATTTGTTTAACGTAACTTTATAAATGAAACTAAGTCATTTAACTTCTTATTTATATCAAGAGGTATTTTCTTGCTTTTTGCCAACTGATCTCGGTATGAAAAAAAAAAGTTTTATGGTCAATGTTTTTATTTTGAGAAAATTTTTTGAAGAGTTTCTCACATTTCGCATCATAAATGTAGTAGGTTGATGTGTGAAACGTAAATTTGTTGATGTATTTAAATAATCATAGGATGCTGAAATAATACAAACTTGAAGACACTTAATTTTAGAAGGTGCTATAATTAGCCTTTTCAAATACACGAGGATTAGCACTTTAAAATAAAAGTTTTTTTTTTTTTATTTCTGTAGAATATTCCAATTGGGCCTAGTACAACCAATCTTAGTACAACCAATTGCTTTATTGACCGTTTCCCTGTCAATGCTTCATGAGTGATGAAAATAAAGAGACAGAGCGTTTCTGATTTTCGAAGTCTAAAGTCATTGTGCTTGTGATCCGTAAATTTTGCTTTGACATCTCATGCGTTTAATTATGGACAATAAATAAATATCAGATAGTTAGTTAATTTGTTCATCACGCATGTCATAACGAGGCGATATAAAATTCAAATTAATGCTCCCCATTGGACGTTTATACGAATGTACATATAATAAGTGTTAAACGGGATGCAGATTTTGAATACGTATGATACAGCCAAAGCGATTATACGTATTATACGAAACAGTATATACGGTACAGCATATATACGGAACTTACTTCAGGGGTGAAACATATAAAAGTTTAAACGGTTTCCGTTTATTGCGTGAAAAATTATGTTTTACTAGCAAATCTTCCATGTAGGGGTCTCAACGTCAATTTTGATTTTCATCTAAATTCAACAAATATCTAACATACTGAAATCCTTAATTAACAATGTTAGATTATTTGTATAATCCTAAGTATAAAAGATTTCCGAAAAATTCAGAAAATCTAATTTTTAAGAATGTCAAAATAGCCTGGTTTTATTTAATTTTCTCATTTTCTATTTCAGGCATTTTATGAAATTCGGTTTCTAGGCAATCGTTAAATCAAAGCAGGAAAAACAAAAAAAAAGTAATTTATTTCAAAATTAAAAAAATTATAAAGAAAAATGTTTTATATTTTTTTAACATATGCACAAAATTCCATAAAAAAATATACAGAAAACTGCGAATGACCAAGAAAATTACGGACAAAGTTTCAAACAGATTTGATTCATTTAATACATCGGATAGCAAAAAGTTAGCATCCATGATATAAGAATTAAATGAACTATTCAATTGTGTTATTTTCATTTAAGTGAATATTAAAACATAAAAATCGTTTGACTTGCCATAGAAGAATATTGTGCCAAAAACATAAAACATATTATGCAGTTAACACCTCATATTTCCAGCTTGTTCTCCGTTCAATGAAGTAAGAGTGATTGAAGACCATTGGCGATAAATGTAATTAGTTGAAATAATTGAAATACGTAATTCTTGAAACATATTACCTATAGGATAGTTATACATTAGTTATAGTATTATAGGAGTTTCATAACACAAAAAAGTGGAATTTTTATCGTATGCAAACTTAGAGATTTGCTTTAAAGTAATATAAGTTATTTTTTTTTATTTTCTAAAATGTTAATGTCTGTGACTTCAGCTTTACCTTAGCAGAACCACCAAACACACAAAAATCTTAAACATTCTTTACTTTCACAAACGTTACATAACTCCTAATATATAATAGCTGTAAATGCCATAACACTACAATGTTATACAATATATAAACAAATATTGAATATTGAATATAAATTTATACTTTCACAAATATGAAACTAATTATAAAATTTAAGAGTTACATTTAGAAATGCTGGATATTTATTACTAAATTATTTATTACGTTAACTAATATGTTATATAAATTGTCAATTTTTTTTTTTTTTGTGTTACATTTTTTATATCAAACCAGTTCAAACACATTTAAATAATTTACATTAAAAATAGTAGATTCTACTTTACCGTAATACTAAATGTACTACATTTAAAAACATTATATAAACTAACATACAGAACACCATACATGCATATGCACATGAACATGCATATTTCAGAATGCATTCTTTAAAATATATCCTAGGTTTAAAAATATTCCATTAAATGTGTGTCTTAATTATTTGACGAAATGCTTAGAGATTAATCGAGATTTTATAAATGTTAAAATTTTACTGTGAAATTAAAATTAATATGTTTTTAATTAATGCATCAAAATATTTTCCAATTAAAATAAAATTAAGGTTTTTCGGGATTTTTAATACAATTCCATTTTTTAAGCTGGTATATATATTAAGCAAATGGAATGTGTTAAAGGTTTTGGCAACACAAGATGTTGCTTTGTGATTTCTGAAAATATCTTAAAATCTCAATTACATTGAAACCTTTGATATAAAAATGTGTATTATTCCGATATTTCATTCATTAAATTAAAATATAAACTTTTCAAAAGTCAAAAGCACTTGAAATTCAGCTTTAAGCATTTTTATAAAACTCAAGCAACACAAATTTCGAATACGTAAAGCTTTCAAATTGATTAATTAAAGTGTCATAAATGAAATATGTTTAGAAATTTTAACTTTGTAATTCCAGGTATTTATGCTAGGATATCAGTTATTTATTCTGTATTAGTAAAAAATAAATCACATTTAATAAGAAAACGGGGCTTAAATTATTCTACTTTATAGTATTATTCATTACTTTTACATGTTACATAGTTATAAATTAAATCCTATGGGATTACACTCTTTTTGTGAAGAAATGTCTCCTTCAGTATTAAAATATGTCAAGTTATTTAATAAATTGAATTGTAACTATTCTTAATTTAAGTATTTTTATGTATTTTTTCTGTTTGTTTTTGTGAGCATATAATTATATTTATGATGTCTGCAATAATTTTAAAGATTTTCAAATGAATTTAAATGATACTTTATTCAATAGAAAATGTGCATCTGTTTATCTTTTGTTGCTGCTTAAAAACATTACTAATTTCAGAGGATTTTGATTGACAATCACATAAATACTTTCTTACTTGCGTTGATTTTCTAAGACATATACTATTAAAAGAAATATTCTATAAATTATGAACTCCCTACACGCTACCAAAATAAAGATAAAAATATCATAATGTTAAGTTTATATGATTTATCAGTTATTTGAAAACTACGTAACATGTAAAAAAAAAGACAGAATTACTTTGAATTTTGAGCTTTTTTGCACAACTCAAAGAAGTTGTCAAGAATATTCGTGAAACTTTCACATATGGCAAAAAGCAATTTTTCTTAATTTTATTTATTAGGTATGATGTTTCAAGCAAACTTGTTGAATAAGTTTAGGAATTTCTAAGTATGCTGCACAAAATATGATATTTCTATTCAAAACCAGAATAATAAAATTTTCAGTGTTTATTTTTGTAGTTTTTCACAAGATTGAGAGTATTAGCTACGCATTCTACAAATGATAATAAGAATTATGCAAATACATAGAAAATATGCGATTTATAATTCTAAGCATAAGGAAATAAATTAATAAGGACTAAAATGGAGTATTGCATGCAGAAATAAACTTAGCATTGATAACATTGTCGGGACAGCTTTATTTTGTATTTACATTTGCATAACTTTCAAATTTTATGTATTTAACATTTTTTTCAAGCTGTGTTTTAAATAAAATTTTAATAAAATTTTCAGTTCTTAATTAGTTCCTTAATATAAGGTTCCTTAATATAAGGTTCCATAATATAAGGTTTCGTCTTTATCGCTTAAGACTTTTATTTATTTATTATAGTATTACAGGATGCTTTAAATAACATTTTATTCTTATAAAAACTTCTGTTTCGGAATCCTAATTTTTTTTAAATGTGATATTTTATATCATGACGATATAAAATTTACATATCTATATAATTTTATATCGGCAGTGTTTGATTGTTTCATAAAGTATATAAAGATAAATTTTTATAACTGAAGTTTGTTTACAGACGGACGCACACACGCACACACATATACTTGCACATATGTAAATTTAAATATATATCAATTGTATGAATATATAAGGCAGTTTTGTAAACATATCAGCTATATTATTGCTGTTAGAGATATTTTTACAAATAGATAATATATAATGTACGCATAATATTTATAAATGTAGTTTTTAAAGGATATGGCATTATTTTCGTAAAATATAATTAAAACTTAATAATCAAATATATTCACACTGTAAAAAATGGTACTCAGAATTGTGTAAAAAGTACTCAATTTTGAATACGTCACATACTCAAAATAGCTCCGATCCAAATGTACTCAAAATTGAGAAACACATGTACTCATTTTTGATCCCATGGATGTATTCAAATATGAACTGCTATGTACTCATTTTTGATCCCATGGATGTATTCAAATTAAAAAAAAATTATGTCGTTAAAATAAAATTTATAGGATAAAAACGAAACTTCCGAGTACAACCTTATAAGGGACAAATACACTTCGGCATCTTTTTTTTCATTTTTGAGTGAGTTTATAGAATTTCACCAACCCTTCCAGCGAGCGGATTCGAACCCATGATGACCCGTGTACTAGCCCGATGACCAGACCCTAGCGCCATGACCGCTCGCGGTTTTCGCTCAAATACTGTAACTTATTTGAATCGCGATGGATTTTTCCAATGTTTTTAATATTTTCTTTTCATAATTTTCAATAATTCGATATACTATTTGGTGCCTTATAACAAACAAATTTTAATTTATTATGCATTATATGCATTAAAAAATGGTATTAAGAGTAATAATTGCTGCTTTTTGCAACAGTACTAACCAGTTTTGATTTCAGACATTTTTCTCCTAGAGGGATTTCTGTGGCTCCGGGGGGGGGGGGGGGGACATTGCACTTTTTGCTCATTAAAAGTATAAAATATCAAATCTTTCGGGGGGGGACATTTCAATTTTCCGGGGGATAATGTCCCCTCCGGGCCAGTCCCTGTATTCAACAGTGGTACCAACATTTTCTTTTTCGAACATATACTTTTTTTAAATTATTTGCCTGATTATCTGTTTATCAATTCTAATAAAAACAACAATTATATTAATCAGACGTGTTTATTACATGCTATTAAAATATATTTTTTTAATGTCTTATTTAATAGAAATTATGTAAATAATTTTTTTTATAATAAATTAAATTATTATATTTCAGCTATGCTGAGAGCTTTTGCGTACGGTTCGGTCAAACTAAATAGTTAAAAAAAAAAAAAGATTTTTAAAGACAAATTTAAAATTAATGATCTTGGGATAGTTAGGTTTAAATCTGGACTTATTGATTTTATTTAAATTAAATTAGTTTAATTTATAAAAATATAAGCTAAAGAAATAAATTAAAAACGTTATAAAGTTAAAAACTTTGTTTTTATAAAAGTAAAGAAAAAATATGAACTAATTTTATAAATTTAAGGAAAAAAATTATAAACTTTGTAAAATTATAATTTATAAAATAATAAATTTTAGCGTAATTCATAAATTTGTAAGCCAAATCAGCTTAGTTTAATACCAATTTGCATAGCTATAATTTGCAAAGATATTATGTTATGAAACTTTTAGATAACACAATATTGCCTCACGTTAAAAAATTTAAAATAAATTTTAAAAAAAATAGTGGGAAAAAATCATAATTTTGAAGTATTATCAAGTAAAAAAAAAGTAGATGTGTAAAATGTGAGGGGAAAAAAAGAGTAAATATGTTGTAGTGGATCCACTTTGATGAAAATCCAGAACAACCAGATCCACTTTTCATTTCTCTTATTCTTCGTTTTTCCTTCAAATAATAGCTTTTTAGGCTCCGAAATTTCGTCATTACACATTCTGAAATATACAAGTATGTTAGGTTTGATCATATGTTCATTTTTGATCCAAAAATACTCATTTCGAAATGAGTACATGAACTTACTCATTTTTGAGAATACATATGTTCATTTTTTATCCAAAAATACTCATTTCGATATGAGTACATGAACTTACTCATTTTTGAGAATGTACATGTTCATTTGATCCAAAAATACTCATTTCAATATGAATACATGGACTTACTCATTTTTGAGAATACACATGTTCATTTTTGATCCAAAAATACTCATTTCGAAATGAGTACATGGACTTACTCATTTTTGAGTACTTCATTTTTTACAGTGCAATAAATAAGTTAAAAACAATCAAATATAAGTATAAATTCATATATATATAATTTAAACTATGCCAACAAATATTATAATGTACAGATTTATTTTTAGCATATGTAGTAAAAAATAAGATTTAACAAAATATGTTTCATTATATTCTTTTATATATATATATATATATATATATATAGTAAGCTTTTACAGAAGAGTATAGGAAAAAACAGTAAAATAAAAAATATATAACTGTCATATAATATGTTGGGAAAATTACATTCACAAATTTCACATTACCTAAGGCTATTAAAAAGAAGGAAATGAAGTTACACTTGCAATGAAAGCCATTCTGTCTGTTCTTTTAATTAAAAATTTCTAAATCCATTTAATATTGTTAGGTTTCGAAATAGCTCTTTAAGTTTGCTTAAAATAAAAGGAGACGTGGGACTAGCACATTTTATTTAAAAAAAGTATTATAGCATGATTGTTTTTAACGATGCTGTGTGATAATTAATTGAATTTTAGCTTTTTCGACGAAATTTCATAAGAATATTTTCGGATTGCTTTATGTGAATTAAATTTGATAAAAGTAATGGCGTTATTCAAATGATGAAAAAAAAATTCTATATGCAATAACCATAATTTGCGTAACGTAATGTTACAAGTGAAAACAATTAAATTACCATTTAAGGATATTTCACATGATCTTATTTAAGTAAAGAAAATTAATGCGATACTGAAATCGTACAATTTGGGTATAACTATGAAATACTTATTCAAATACTACCTCATATCATGATTAATAACAATAAAAACATTTTAAAATGATCACATTAAGTCATTTTGTTATTATTTTTGTGTGTTGCTAAAGATTAGTCAAAAGGTGATAATCAAATACTATTAAGTAAAGCAAAAATTACTGTTTGGGTTTTCTGCTAGGAATTCGGAATTTCTGGATAAACAAGGAGGCCAATATGACAACTGTGGGATAGGGGATTCTAATCTATTGGTTAGGATTATTTAGGATAATTTTAAATCTATTAGGATAATTCTAAACTCAATTTTATTCATTTTATATTCAATAATATTTTTATTGCTTTACTTATACTCCAATAAATATCAAATTTTTAATTTATTAAATTTCTACATTTCCGTTTAAACTTTTAATATACATTTAAAAATAATCTCTTTTAGTGGCCTAGAAAAACGTAATTTCGCGAAACTGTAATTCGTTGGATTATTTTCGTAAGGGTAAACAATGATACAAAAATTCGTTTTACTTTGCGCGTGAGATTGAAAGATATGTCTATGAAAGAGTTTACTATTTTCTGTGTTTTGAAACCTGATCGATAGATATATTTAGACTACACAAAATTAATAAAAAAAAAAAAATCTAACTATCTTTCTCTTCAATACGCATATATAATAAAATATATCCTCCACACTTGAAATATGCTTAATTAAATCATTGTGTTAAAGAATGCCGTAACTTAATACAATTGAGAATATAATGGTTTAGCTTTTATATTATAGAATGGAAATGTGTATTCGATTTATAAATATTTTTGTTTCTTATTTAAAAATTAGAATGCAAAATCCAGTGTAGAAATTTAAATCTTAAAATTTATCCTCATTCTAAGAAGAAAATTCAGCTTTGAAAACAAATTATAGTTTTCATAGAAGGAAATTGTGTATTGACGGAATTTCCTCATACATAATTTGTCTTAATTTTATTTTAGACACGAGGAAAAAATCAAAAGACAAAGTTGTAAAACTAATTAAAACTTTATCAGCGTTTTCAGAAAGAAATTTCCAAATCGGAGAAAATAAAAAAAATATTTGTTTCATTTAAGATGTGTAAGAAAACACCTGCTGTTTTTTTTTTTACTGTTTCAAGATGCATTGATGCATTTAGCAATTTCAACGAAATTTCTAGTGCCATTGATGCTGAGAAAATATTAAAGAAGACAATATATGTCATTTATTATTTTACAAAAATAATTTAATGCAAATGGGAATTGTTTTCTACAAATTCTTCTGATATTGATAACGTCAAAAAATATATATCCATTATTATAAAAAATAACATTTCTTTTAACAAGTTTGTATCGTAGAATTTTTTCAGATTTCATATAAAAAGGTATTTGGAATAAAGTCTAAATCTAAATTGTAAATTGTAACTTGAAAAACATCTAAAGGCAAAAGAAGTCATCAAAATTTATTTTCATTTTCTTTTTTAAAAATTCACTAAAATTCGATAAAATTCACTGAATTATGTCAAGTTATCTTATAACCTTTTGTTAATCTGATACTATGATACTTTAGATTAAAACTGCATTCATATTGTGCACAATACAGTAAATAATTTGTCTTTGACTTTCGAGACACTATATAAAATGGAAGAAGCATAAATAAATATTCCGGAAAATTTTATCAAGTCTGTTAAGGTCAACATTTTAACAAAGATTTAATTAAATGTTTTCAAATGTAACAAACGTATGCAAGATATTTTCTTCATTCCTTTTACTTAAAGCGTTTGGGGATGGTTCATTCAACTTTTCATCCCTTCCCGGTTGATAAAATGACCACCAAGCTTACTCGAAAAATAAATCATGAGGATTACGGATTACAGTGATCACTTCACAAGGACATATGATGTATAGAAACTCAGTCCCTATGGGAAAAAAAACAAAAGCAGAAGTTGAGTGCTTGCTGCCATGTTCCTTAATGGATTATTAAACCGCGGAGTTTAGTTTATAGCACTCTACTTCTATAAGACTCTACAAATTCTTTAATGTAGTCTACAAACTCACCAAACTACATCCATAATCAACGAGAAGAAAACAGAAATTTTAATTTCTTTTTCCAGTACGTTTAGTCTTTATTTAATCTTTCGTATCTATATGGCAACCCTTGTTTTATCATACCAAGCAATGAAGAATTTTCGAAGTTTAAAATCTATGACATAAAATGCCCACCAAAATCGTTGTTTTAAAGAGTAATCCGAAATTTTAGGCATTTGAAGATTTTACCTTTTTCTCCTTTAGAAAATTATAAAATTTTAAGAGTTGGAAATAATATGCTTCATGAAAGAATTTCAGTTCATTGACAAGAGGTTTAAAAACTAATTTGAAGGGGATTTAGAGTACACGACAAAAATCGTCCTTTGGAAATCAAGATCGTAATTTACTTATTAAATCAAAAATACAATGTATGAAAGTGTATGCCACCCAAGTAATTGTTTTAACAATTTTAATCAATTTGGATATATTTTTAAAACAAATACAACATTATAATTTATTTGCAAAAATTTCAAAACTAATAAAAACTAAAAAATATTAGTTTATATGTTTAATGCTTTTCAATTTAGCTTGATAACTTATGTTGGAAATTAAACATTCCATATATACAGTAAAATTGCTATTATATATAAATTATTCGTAAAATTAAATTAAAAAAAATTCATAATTTTGTTTTACCTAAATCCTCCTTTCAATGCACAAAAAAGTATCATTTTGTAGTAAACTATTTATTTATCAAAATATAAAAGTAAACACTTCGGAAAGGCCTGTTTCTGCGATATATATTAAAAGTTCTAAACTTTATAAGTTTTTCATATAAAAGTCATTATAATATTTTTTTACAAACGAATCATTAATAAAATCTGAGAAAAAAATTACTCTTCTTTTTTATGTCTTCAAGGGAGAATGAAGTTATATCTCTCTTAGTCTAATAAGATTCCAAGCAAAAGTATGTTAGCTTCTTACATCTTAGAGGAGGAAAAAGTAAAAAAAAATATTTTTCTACTAAGAGAACCTCCATTTTTGCACAAAATTCACGCTATAAATTTTAATGGCAACTCCAAATTAATATCCCATTATTTTAATATCCAAATCGCGTAAGCTTTTAATTAAGAAAGATATTTAAATTTTTAAATACATTAAGTAATTAGTTGAAACATAAAAGATGATTTCGTTTATCAATTATTTAAGGTAAATATAATATATATTAAAAAAAGCTTTTAAATATGAATTTATTGGTAAAAATTTCATAGATTATTAAATTAGAATTTTACATCTCTACATTATTGATAATTTTCATTTTTGGGTTCTGTTTTTCAACATAATTAGAAGAAATATTTTTAGAAATTATTTTCACGAATCATTAAGTAATTATATTTTATTACAATATATGGTTACAGTATATTTGTTTTTACATAACAAAAGTTTCATGTACAGACATCTTAAAGCTAGAATAAATTATATGAAGCAAACTTTCGTCTTGTTTTACTTCACATACAATGCATTCATTTAAATTCACCTATTCCTATTCATTATTTTTCTTTTTAATATTAAAATCTATTTCAGTTTTAAAAAATAGTCTTATAAACTGATTCTAATAAAAAAAAACTGCTCTTTTTGTTTTAAATATATACTTGAAATGATTTGAGTGAACATAAACTATTTTAAATATTATAGAATAAATAAATAAATAAGTAATGATCAATACGTATGATGATGTTTAACTGGTTTCTAGACAAAAGAAACATTCTAAAAAATGTTCAGTTACTGTTCATAATATTTATTATACAAAAAAGTCCGTGCAGTCAGCTTAAACTATGAGAGTTTGTATGGAACTCAGTTTGGTTTTATTCTATTTTGAAGCACACCTAAAGTATCGTACTGTGAATATACATTAAGAAAAAAAAGCTATTCTTTTCTGTTGGAATATTAAAAATATCACACGAAAAACTATCATTTAAAAACTTTTTAAATTCTGCTATTAAAAAAGTTTTAAAATTCGTTTTTTCAACGCGAGCAAAAGACTACGTTTGTATAATTTAAATAATATACTAATTAGTAAAATTGTTATAATAGGTTAATTAATGAACTAAACAGTAAATTTGTTGTATTGTAATACTTATTACTTTATTATAGTATATTATAATAGGTAATTATAGACAAGTAGTAAATATATTGAAAAGTAGAATAAAACAATTGAACATTAAATTTAAAAATTAAATATATTGTAAAAAACATATAGATACTATATGAATTGTTTATACATGTTTTCGATGATAGTTCTTTGAAGTACGATTAAGAAAAGGGATAATGTTTTCTGATACATTGTTGAAGTACAATAAACATGAGGACGTTAAAGATGCATATGTTTGCAACAATCTTCGAAGAAATGAAAAAAAACAGAGATAGATACTTAAAAAGATCAAAGAACATGTTTTTGAATATTTAATTTTTCCCTTTTCAGTAGCTTTTGAGAAATATTTAAAATTTTTATTTAATTTATAGATTTAACTTTACTTTCAATTGCCAGAGATAGCATAAAGACGTCTGAGTATCTAAAATGGTATGTATTATAAAAATGTAAAATTAATGTATCTGCTAAAGAGTTTCATTTACGAAATTTTCATCATATATTATAATTACTGATATTCCAACATAGAAGATTGATGTCTGTTGAGTCACATAAGGAATAAATATTCTCTTACAAAATCAATCTTCCTGTAAAACTTTCTGGGTGTTGTAATTTTATTACAACACTGCCTGCATAAAAACATAAAAATAATTAAATTATGTTACTCTATAAGTTTTACATTCACATGGCTCTAAAGTGTAATCATTTAAAAGTCTTTAAAAGTTTTGGATGCGGTCATATACTGTATAAGGATCTATAAATATATAAATATATAAAGCGACTGTCTTTTAAGAGTTTCTCAAACGACTAGAAGTAAGAAGTAAATTAAATAAAATATTTTTGAAATACGTTCAGAAACAGAATCTGTTTCGTTTTTCATAAAAAATTCAGGCTATTCCTAAGAATTTATTCATGCAAGGAGAAAGCTATATGCACATCTCAAATAAATACTAAATTCATTATATAAAAATATTGTTATATGAATTATACGAATAGATTGCCATTTTTTAGTATCGAATATTTTCATTTATATTGCTCCCCTAGAAACGATCATAATTCTTCATAACTTCCTTCATAATTCTTCATAGCTTCATAATTCACGATTCATATCTTCATAAATGATAATAAATTTAATCAACTGAATAAGGTACATATTATTAAAATAAACTGTATGTTTCTGTAGCCCCTGAGCCAAATATTTTTTTATTTTTTAATTATATATAATTTTGCTATTTAAAAAAAAGGAAATAATTGGCGTAATTCCCTGCTCTTCCAATTATATCGGCAATTTTAAGTCACTGATAAAAGCAATCCGATTTGAATCTTTTAGTACAATACAATATATTTTGTCCTCATTTAACAAATGTTTATTCGTAATTTGTACAGCTATTTTAGAATATTTCGCGATTTTTTTAAAGTCCTTTTTCCGCCGAAAAAGAGAATTTTAGATTTATCAACCAATTTCTATTTGATACCTTATCCATACAATCTTCTATTGATTAAATTGAAAAAATAATTTAATATTAATAATTAGAATGTATACGTTTTTTTAATATATTAAGAAAGTGAGAAATTTCTACAGGCGAGATTGAAGAAAGAGCATTGCAATTTTACTACGTTGGTTTGCTAATGTAACTCTGTTATTTCAAAACCCAGTTGCTATGCTGGTGGGGGTTTTTTGTAAGTGAGCTGGGTGGAAATTTCTATTGAGAAAGATAGTGACTTAGTTATGGGACCTTGTGACAGCTTTTTATTTATTTCTTTAGAAAGGGGTTCGTTCGGAAAAATTGACCAATGTGGAGATATATGTTTAAAATAAACCCCGAAAAAGGTAAGGCGAATTTAGCTATATTTATTTTTATTATCCCAGGGCCGGGCAGTGTTGAGTGGGTCTGCTAGTAGTCCAATAAAATAGTGTTTTTTCCTAATATTAGGATAGGGGATAACAGGACTAGTTGAGTAGTTGCCACATGAGTTGGTTGTCAAAAAGTACATTCCGTCCCCCATATAAGCTGTGTCATCCCATAAATACATAAATACATGTGTTTGATGATATGATTAAATGGATTTGATTTATAGTCTCATCACTTGGATTGTTTGGTTTCTGTCTTAAAAAACGTTATCGTATGCTAAAATATTTTTTTCTTTTTTTTTACTGGTGGTTGTTGAGTGAAAATTTATTTTATATCGTTTTAAATTTTGATTCCATATAATTAATTTTTCACTAGTATCTTACTATTGTATGTTGAATTCAAATTGGAAAAGAAATGCGAATCACTCAAAAAGTAACAATATCTGGATTCTTCAACAATATCTGGATCAATTTGGATTCTTCAAAACGGGATTGTTTCTGACACCATGAGCGGGCGAAGTTGTCTCATGTGACACCAGTCGTAGAAACCACGGTTAAATTTTATTTCATATCAAGGAGCAAATTTACTTTTTCCTTAAGTAGGTGAGGAACATAAAAATTGAAAATTTATTCCTTTCCTATTAACTATGCTATTTTCTGCTAAATTCCTTCTGCTAATGTGCTGAGAGCAGTAAAAAAGATAAAACCTCAACAATTTACCATCATCACGTGATTTAAATATCAATTATATTATCGAACTTTAGATAGATATAGGCAGAATATTAAAAAAAGCGGCACATAAATGTTGATGTTGGCGTGATTTCGAGCTAAAAACAATCTTGTAAATTATTTGCTGTAAGCTGTAAACATTTATTTTCATTTATGTCTAAAAGAGCTAAGAAAGTTGGAAGATGATGATAGAGAAGCAAATAAAATAAACATGCTTCAAAACTGACAATCCAACAAAATGTGATTTTTCAGTTGATGGATGAATTAATTTGATTTCAATGTTTTTGTTAACTTTTCTTATATTCTTGTACTTCTGTATACCAAGTTTCGTCGTTATGATGCGAGATAATACATTTAGGTTGTCATTTTATATATCAAATTTAGTCTTTATATTCCGTGGCGGTTCGTGAGTACCTGTTTTGAGGGTGTTGTATATTATTTTCAGGGTATTTACTTTTTTTTAAACTTCACTTCTACTAGTTCCGTATAGTACTCATGTTTGGTTTATTTAATCGTAGACTGTTGGACGAGTAAATAAGGGTAATATTAATAATCTGAAATAATAGTAGTAAAGTCTAAGAGATGAAAAATAATGCAATACCCCCAAAAGCAGTCACAAGCCACAACAAATTATATTAAATCGATCCTGCCAGAATTTCACAGATTTTCTATCTGACAACCAACTCTACATATTGTGACAACCAGCCCATGACTGGGATTACTTTTCACAATATTCCTAAATGTTTCTAAATTGTATAGTGAATTTATTCCAAAACATTTATGAACTAAATAGGATAGTTGTGGCTGGAGAAATGTATTTTTAATAAGATTATGCATATTTTTTTTAATTAAAATGTTTGATTTTTGTGAAAACCGTGGCCTGCCCTATTTTCGTTTAGGTGTTGAAAACTCAAAAATCGTTTTACCAATGGGTAGTAAATTAACTTTAATGTTTAAAATTTATTTTGTCAAAGGAATGTCTATTAGTTCTAAATTGTAGATAGTGATAAAAATAACAATGACATATTGTTTCCTTAGAACAAAACTCTTTTATCTTTTATCTTCCTGCTACTATCCATTAAAAGAATCTTTGTCTTTTAATGCACCTTTAATCTTTATTCGAAAGACAATTATTTTGTTTCAAGTTCCTCGAAACAGGAGCAATTTTTTTCTTCTTCAGAACTGTATGGAAGGTATTTTTATATAGAGATGATTGTTTTTATTAATTTTTAAATATTTTGAAATAGATAGGAATAATAATTTGATTGGTTATGTTCTTCAATGATTACAAAATTTCTTCAAACATTAATGCTTACGAATTTTTGTATACTTTTTGTAAGTCATGTACGTTTAAATTAATTTTTACATTAATATAATTTCAATACTAATCTGAAACAAAAAGGAAGACAAAATACCTGCACATATTGAATGCAAACAGTAATATATAATAACTAAAAACAAACGAAAACGTTTTGTCAAGGGTTTGAAACTTTTTCTAGGCATGTCTGTTTATTTACAAACATTCGGGAGCGTAATTCGGGATCCCAACGAGATAAAACTCTACTCCAAATACTTCGCCAGCCGCAGATTCTTAAAATACGCTAATTTGTTATGTTTAAATAAGCTTACCCGATTATGGAAGATTGAAAGATATCATAACCAGTGGCGATTTTCCGATTTCCATTTCCCCTTGACTGGGATTTTTGTTGTCTTCCAATGCCGCATTCACCACTGTCGCGACAGCTGATGGCTCTTTTCGTGATTGATCAAAGAAGATCAATTACATATTTTAATGTCAACTTGCATAAAATGATTAAGTAAGAAAATTTGATGCGTCCTGGATTGATATAACGTTTAGAAGACATTTTTTCTTTTATTTGCTATAAGAAAATCGGTTTAAATAAGACGTGATTTTTATCTGCTTTTCGTAAGTAAAAATCTAATAATTTTATAGTTGCCCCCCCCCCTTTTTTTTGAAAAATTCACATGTAAATATATATTTCAATTGAAAATTCAGTGTTTGTAAAGATTATTAATTGGGCTTTTTAAATTCTGATAGCATTAGATAAAAAAAAGTCTATTTCAAAGTATGAATTAAATCTTCATTCATGTAATGAAATTTTTAATTAAAATTGAAAAAAAAAAACTCCAAAAATTAGACAAATTTAAAAACAGATTAGACAATGTGCGCACCACAACCTAGTCCAGTGTATGCCTGAAAAAGATGATTAAATTGCTATGCATAGTTTTTGATCCTGTAAAACTTATGTAACTGAACTTGCTTAACCGATTTCAACATTAAATAGTGGATAAAATTATTTTTCAATTCAAAAACTGCGTTATTCATCGTATTTATTAAACGTTTCTTTATAGAAGTACTTCTTTTCATGTCTTTATTTGCAATAGTTTTTTCAGAATAAGCCAAGAAACTGAAAAGGAATCAATAGATTAAATTACAGAAGCAGCAGCATAATTAATTAAGATGATGATTTTTTATAACATTTACCTGTCTATTTTTCTCGTTTTTTCGAAAATCTGAACCGGTCGGATAGCGGGCGAAGTTCGCTATTATACTTTGTCATAATAATATCTTTCATACGGACTAAATGCGATATTTAATAAAATCAATTTCAAAATTAAACATATTGTATAGAGACCTTCAAAATGTTAAAATATGCCAATATTTCCATAATCAGGTTTTTATCATGATTCAATACCTTTCTCAAACTCATATATTTACTATTCTCTATTACTCATATTGATACTCTATTTGTACTGTTCTCAAACATTTGAAAAATCCGTTAAACTTCCAATATGACGTCAGATTAATTTTCTTTTTAATTCTCTAAAGACTTCATATGAAGCTGCTTTCTGTATTTACACATGCTCATACTTCTTGTATTATTGAGAAATGTTTGAAAATTTCAGTTTTATTACCAATATGACGTCATATTAATATTTTTTTTTCAATTGGTGAAACTTTTTATTTCACTTTCATTTTTCACATGGAAATCTTTCAATAGAAAATTAATTATTGTAGATAGAATTTTATTGTGGATTTTTAACTGTTGGCAACTGCTATAACGAAAATGTTTCAATTTAATAGGAAAAGGCTGTTAAATTTTTGATTTTTGACCTCTCGATATTAAAATAAGACATTTTTTTTCAAAATTGTATGATTTTGAGCTTCATAGTAGGTAGCCATCTATAAGTACACATAATGTCATGTATGTAAGTTACATAGTTTCTGAGAACCAATCCTGTGACGGAAAGACAGAGTAGCGAGACGAATAGGGTTTCGTGAGATGAACGAAACCCTAAATATAAACACTTCATACTACATAAGTAGTAAATATCCCATGCAAATTTATACGAGGTAATACTCGTCGAAATTCGACAGACTAAAAAAGGCTAATCAAAAACTGCTGTATGAACTTATAATACACCTACAATAATAAGTAAAAGAAAATCAGACGTACTTTGGCTAATCTAACTCCATAAACAGTCATTATTTTAATCTATATTTAACATATTTTTATTATTATTTAATTTGACTTTTCTATTATTGAAAAATGAAACTTGATCCATATAATCTATAATTTATTTCAAAACAAAGTAATCAGTGACATGTAATCAAGGTAAATATTCAAGATAAAGTAATCAATTAATTCTCTAATTCTAAAGTTTGAAATTGCAAAAAGGTATTTCAACGAACGTTGGGTCATTTTGGAGCAATAGTCTTAATTTTCTTTAGTTTTATCAATGAAAAATGTATTTCAAGCTACACATAACGTAATTTTTTCCGATAAACTGGAAGTTATTTTCTATGATAAAAGTATATCACGTTCCTGAGATTAGAACTCTTGTTAGTAATGAAATACTTAAGAGACCTGAATATAATCTCAGCAGTATGAGAGGAATGGAAAAACATTTAGATACAATCCTAGAAAAAAATGTTGCACTTTTCTGAATGAAAATGTAAGTTGAACATCTATGGAAATCGACATCCTTTTCGGAATGAAAACTTTCTTAAACTGATGACATTTCCACCCAATTATAGAAAAATGTTGCAGTTTCATGTTTTGTGAATGTTAAATGGGTATATTCAGTTTCAAAAAATGTCAATCAACATTTAGAACCCTTGAATGTCTTAAACACTGTTCAAATTAAGTTTCTTTAATTTTTTGTAATGAGAAAATGGCACTAATCAATATTGTCAATAAATATAATGTAATCCCTTATTATTTTCATTTTCTATTCAACAATGGAAATAACTCGGTTGCAACAAAGATAATATTTTAATAATAATAATTATTAATAATTAATTATAATTATTTTTTGTTTATTCATTTTTCATAATTATGCCTTTGTTATTGAACATACATTTCATTAAAATATTTATTCTAATAATATAAAACATATTCTCTTGAAGTTATCTCGCTAGCATAAGCAATATCATAAAGTTTTCTTTCTTTCTTTCTTTCTTTTTTTTTTTTTTTTTTTTTTCCCACTCTGATTTTCTATTAACAGTTTCACGACGTATGAAATGATTTTTCGGAATAAACTGATTTCTGAAGGATGTCGGTTTTTAATGCTCTAGTTATTTTTATGTCCGCGGGAAATCTTTTCCATTACGTTTACATTATTGCATGGGAATATAGATATGAAAATGTTCTGCAAACATTATATTTAGTAGTATTTCTGCATTTAAAAATAATACTCCATTGTACTCTATTATATATTTCTTTAACTTATATTCATCCAAACTCCTAAGAAGCTTATATAAACCCGTGTTTTATAAAAATTAAAAACAAATATTTCTTTAAAAACTCTCCATATCACATTGAAAGAAAAAAAAACCCTTATGTTAAACACAGCATGTTTATTCTTAATTTACAAAAATAAATAAGTAAAAAATATCCACATAACTATAAAATAAAAAGTTTTTAATAGCAATATATAAATAGGAAGTTCAGAAATACTGACAGTGATATACATCAGAATATTTTTATTTGAATAATTAGTGCTTTTACTTAGCGAAATTCAGCAGAAAGAATGAAATAAAATAATTCATAATTTTCAATATGTTTAGTCAAAATGGTGTTTGGAGAATAAGAATTAACAGAACATGACTTCTATTCCTTTTACTGCCCACGTTTCTTGTATTTATGTAATTTTATTGCAATAAAAATAAATGTAATGTTTATATCTTCCATCTCAGTGTGGACGTAGGAAAAAAAATTAAATTAAGTCCTAAATTTAAATAATTATATTTTTAACTTGTTGCTTTTTATCCCCACACTGAGCTGGGTATCATTAAAGTTTACTTCTTTTTGCCTTAACCACTCCAGAAACATATTTTCTGTCGGCCATTTTCGCGTTTATGGCGGCGCAATTTTTAATGACTACAGTCTGTTTATTTTGGAAACATTTATTCCTGGGCCCATCGTCGCGTTTACATCGGCTAAAGTCTGTAATGACTTTAGTCTATAACCTTCTATTTTTTTAAGTACACGTTCGGGGTCGTCCGCAGGCCTTTTGCATAGGCGTGTTCCTTCCAGTGAAACTGGGCTGAAGTTTCCACGTGCCGGGAGACTTTTTCAGAAAGTCTCAGGTTATTAGCACCAGCTAGGGAAATATTCTGCATCACACCGCTCGGATCACCCCTCACAATAGAACATTATTCTCAATTTACTCCAATACTATAATATAAATTTCCTCCAAACTTGACCTTTGTGGAGGAAAAAGCAATTAAAGCGAACGTCGTGAAACAACCCCTTAGGGAGGAAAAAACAATGAAAGCGAGCGTCGTGAAACAACCCCTTAGGAAGGAAAAAGCAATGAAAGCGAGCGTCGTGAAACGACACCTTCGGGAGCAATTGGGGAAACAGAGAGAGCGCAGCTAGCTCTATTGACAATCGTCGTCAATGTTTTTTGTTTGTGTGTGTGTGAAAGAGGGGCGGGACACACGATTCTGCATCACACCGCTCGGGTCACCCCTCACAATAGTACCTTATTCTCAATTTACCCCAATCATATAATATAAATTCCCCCCCACTTGACCTTTGGGGAGGAAAAAGTAAAGCGAGCGTCATGAAACGACCCGTTGACGAGGAATCGGAGAAATAGTGAGAGCTCAGCTAAGCTCTATTGTCAATCGTCGTCAATGTGTTTTGTTTGTGTGTGTGTGGAGGTGGGGGGGGGGCGAGAAATTTAGAATAATCATCTATTGTTTCTTCAAAGTAAAACAAGAACGGAAAATTATGCGTCAAGCATAGATTATGTAACACTTTACAACGCTTCCAAAATAATTTTACAAATCATTACCATTTAATAAGCTGAAAGATAACATCTAAGTAAACAATTTGGAAAACGCATAACATATTTAAAAACGTAATTTCAGGAATTTCCAACATATACAATATTCGGAAAAATATCCGAATACTTTTATTCAGCCCTGTATAGGGTCTATAGATTTGTATATACACTACATAGGATGCTAAATTTTAGTTTAGTTAGGAAACGCGTAGCACAGTTTAAAATTCTCCTTCTGGAGTTTTCGCCAATAAACGGAAATGTGTTCGCGAACTTTTGTGATGCCCTGTATAGGATCTACAGAATTTATACACACCAAGTAATAGACAAAAAGTGGGTTCAATTTAAAATCGCGTGCAGCAACTTAAAACGCACTTCCAGGAATTTTTGTTAACAGACAGTAGAGAATTATTTTGTGTGTCCCTGTAAATGAACGATGACTGCTATACACACAATATTCTGTAGTAAGCCTCTCGTAATGCACCTTAGTGATATATATAAATTTCAATGCGTTTAAAATAGTGAAACATTATTTAAATAAACCGCAGACGATTTTTTTCCATAGACGTAATGTAACGGAATTCTTTTGACTGTCCCTGTAAAGTAAATATAAGTGCTTTGCACACTCTATTCCATTTTAAGCTTATTGTAATGCACCTTAGTGATATATATCAGTTACAATGTGTTTGAAATTGTGTAACATCAATAAAATAAACCGCAAATGATTTTTCCCCATAGACCGTAATGTAACGGAATTCTTTTGAGTGTCTCTGTAAAAAAACTATAAGTGCTACACACGACAATAACACATAAAAATTGCAGGGCAATCCGAGCATATTTACGGGAGTTAGAGCACGGCCAGACGGCAGACGGCAGACGGCAGACGGCCAGACGGCAGACGGCAATACGGCAGACAAACCGAAGTCATAAACACTTTTCAACTAGGTTGGAAAGTGTTAAAAAGAGGGTGACTAGAGCAATTGTTGAACTTTGGATGCGGGTGGAGGGAAAAGGAGGGGGGGGGGTTGTACATTTCAATAATTGTTTATTTACCATTTATGAATAATACAAATAGAAAAAACAAACTTAAAAAAAAATCAAACCTTTAAATATTTAACATTTGTGTGTTTGGGCGGATGATACAAGGAAAGAAAGCTTTTTTGGGGGGAGTGGGTCAGAATTTGAATCATTGAGGATTTATTTATAGTTACTTCAAAGTAATAGATAGGAAGCAAAGCAAAAGATAAATCAGATTATTTTAAATTTTTTATCTTTCATTCTTTTTTCTGAAAAAGGGGAAGAATTTAGTTGGTAGATTATTTATTTATTGCTACTTAAAAATCAGCAAATAAACAAATAGAGCAAAACAGCAAAATGTTGGGACAGTTATTTTTTTTAACCATTTTAAAAATTGTGAACTTTATGTACTGTCACGGATAAAAGAAGGGGTAGTAAACATTTCAGGCAGGATTTAAGTAATAAATTACTTAATTATCCTTTCTGAAAAGCAACAAATGATTTTAAATAACCTAAAATTAGTTTGCTGGGAGGAGGGGTTGGCGGGGGGGGGGGGGGGAAATTCGAAAAATGTAGGTCGTCTGAAACGATTGATCAATCATTTATTGTCACTTCAATGTAATAAATAGGGCAGTTTTTCTTCTTCTTCTTTTTTTTTAAGTTAAAGATTTTGACCTGTGTGCTGAAGGAAAGGTGTGTGTGTGGCTGGGGGTATCGGAAATTTTGCGAGGGAGGAGATTTTAGATGATTGAATAAAATGTGATGTATTAGTATTTCAAAGTAACAAACAATACAATAGGACAATATATATAGGACACAATAATATTAAGCAAGTGGGAAATTGTACGTCAAACGTGACAAATGAGGTACTTTCGTACTATAACAAGTTTCAGTGAAATGAATTATATTGTCTATTATTATGATATGATTAATTCCCGTAATAAAATAAGTACATTTTAAGTTGGCAACATTTTATCTTTTGTTGAAATTTACTAAAAATTCCAATGGGAATCTTAAGCCTAGTTTTGAAATTTTCAGAACTTGAAAATCCATATTTAGACTCTTTTCCTTTTAATTTCTGTTTCTCCGGAAATCTTATCCAAAATACTGTCGGTAGATTATATGATTGCTATAATTAAACAATTTTAGTATCCAAAATCGGTTTTTAAATTCAATAATACGGAAATAATATGACTCCATCTTAACTTCCACTTAATCATCATGGCAACCTAGAATCATTACCTATCATGGGATATCGTTGAATTAATTACGTATGATAGGATTTAATGAAGATAGCTTATGTGACTATAACTGGGTCATAAAGGTTATAAAATGTCTTAAATGTCATATATGACTATAACGTCATACATGTCAGATAACTTGGCAATACATCTCGGTCGTTTGACGATTAATTCCCGGAATCTGCTAGAAGAAGGAAGTACCGATTTTAAAAAAAATCAAGTTATGTAATAAATATTTTTATTAAAATCTTTTTAAGTTTTGATTCGCTTTTCATAAAATTTTAAATGACTCGACAAACTTCTGCCACGATTATATATATTAAATTTCAAACCATTCGGTTGGGTAGTTTTTGAGATTTGATGTGCGGACAGACGAAGACTATAGGTGCTACATATTTATATAGTTACGAACGCACCTAAAAAGGGAAAATATTTTAAAATAAAAATACTTAAAAATTTTAAAGATTTTCGATTTTGTTCTCTGGGGGGAAAGCCAATGTTTTGATGTATGAACAACGATGTGATTTTAATTTAAAACATTTAACACCATTAAAATGTAATTGTAATTGATTTAATTGCACGCTTTAATTTGCAATTAATTAATTTCAATTAATATAACTGTGGTTGATTTAATTGCAGGATACAACTAAATTATATTATTATCTGCCATTCAATCTAATTGCAATTGAATTAAGTTTTTAATTTTTTAATTAATTATTTCGTTGAAAATATATCTGATTAATGCCCAACACAGCACACAATCTGGTTGCTTAATAAAAAAAAAAAACCTAAATTGAATTCGTAATAACAATAATAATACTTTACGAAGTTCAGTTGTGTCATAACAAATAGATTAAATCAATTAATAGAATACTAATATTTATTACAAGAAAATTGATATTTCTGGTTTTCTTTTTATATTTAAAAAAGTAGATTCTGTAATTTATACAAACGTTAAGAATTGATTAAATAAAAGAATATTACTAAACTGGAGAAAGAAAATCTTATTTATGTTTAAATGATATGTATTGTGAATGTAAAAGCATTTAAATCTCACAAATCTGTTTGTTTTAAAGAATATATTAAATGTAAACCACGGTAAAATAGCTGATCCCCATATTATCTTCTCCACATGATAACATTTCGGGGAAAACCAAAACACTCTCTTTAACTTTCAGAGCAGAAAAATAATAGGGTTGCTGTTTGCTATTTGTATAATGTTACAAACCAGAGGTGGTACATATTCTGTACGTAGAATTGGATTCAGCACCACGCCAACCGTTGCTCTTGCGCCAAAGTGCTGAAAACCAGAGCCTTTCTGAAAAAGCTGCGGGGAAATACTCCAGGGGAGAGGCTGTGTTGTAAAGACTAGGATTTTCCAGCTCTGTGCTGTCTCCCCTATGCTTTCAGCACGTCAATGTTCCGGGGAGAGGAATCGCGGGTCTAAACTTAATATTATGATTACGGTGAACTTGTCTTCCTTAGGCAGTCAGTACCTCAATTCTGTGGAGACAGTTTGAGGTATTTTCTAATTCAATTTAATCAGTTATTTTTCTTCAAGTGTGTCAGGAGAACGCAAATCCCTGAACTCTTTACATATATTTAAACTACATGTAATGCAGTCGTCTGTAAACAGTTTCCCGAGTTGCAAGCTCATGTAAGGTAAATCACCAGTGGCGTTATGCTTGCAGAACAGTGGTGCCTATCTATTATGATTTCTACGTAATCTTTTGGTTATGTTTCCCATAGAAACATGCTTCCATTTCTATGCAAAAATACGACACTGAATCGAAGTTAAAAAAGAAAAATATCATGAAAAACCACGATAGTTATAAATAGGAGATAGTTTAGAGCTTATTTCCTTGTTGCAGACACATATGTTATCATTCTGGACATATATGTTTTTTGGGGAATTTTTTACTCTAGTGGAAAAAAAATAGAATATCTGAGATTTAAAGCGCGGACTGCTTTTAGTTGTCACTTTCCCTCTTCACGACAACATGCCATCTTGCCATCTTTCCATTCGTTTGTGTAATTCGGCGGGTTTTGTCAATTTATTTTTCAAAATTTTGCTTTTTATTTATTTATTTATTTATTTGAAATCCGAACAGAATAAAAGATAAGCATTGATAAAGTGAAGTAGATTTTAATTTCACGGGTAAATATCAAAATTTTGTAAATTCCATATTAAGACTTTAAAAAAAGTGCTTTTTATAGAGGAAAAAAAAAAAGAGTTCGAACTTTTCTTTATTTAGAGAAAGTTTCAGTGCCATGTTAATTTGTTGTCTCACGATAAAATGAAACACATTTTTACTAAAATATCTTTAATATTTATGAAATTTTAAATCTGAAAATTTATCTCTAAGTTTTTATTATTCTCCTTAAAAAAAGTTTTGCAAAATATCCAGTTTAAGGAATAATATGTTAAAGATATTAAGACTAACACAGACGCACGTTTTAATTTTTTGAATCTGCAAAGAAGCATTTATGATATTTATGTATCGTTATTGTTAAGATATTATTTAAAATCATTGCTTGGTATTTAAGGAGATTTTTACACAGTAAATAATGATTTTGGGACATAAACGAAAATATAGAGATGTCTATATAAACAATGATGCTGCCTCCGTCCAAGGATGGAACTCGCGAAACTAATTGAAATCCTCACTGCGAAGCTATCCGACACCTTGTCCGTGTTTAGACCAGCAACGCCTCTTGAATCAAACTCTCTGGAAGGAATGAGAAACATATTCCTCCAGAGAGGCATGCCCTCGCGACCTTCCTACTGCTGGGCCATTTGCCTTTATTATTGCCATAGTAGGAGGATACCAGCCCAACTGTGGTATTACAAAATTACAACTACAAAATGACGAACATCAACACTTCACTTCACAATCATTGTACAATGAAACTTACATCTAGTTCACAACAAACAACCACTTTATCACTATCGCAATTTTACACCAACTTCACAACACACATTGTAACACTTACACAGACATCAACATTAACACCAAATAATATTACTGAAGAAATATGTAATTCTTGACGACAAGCATATGTACTGTACAGTAGTACCGAATGAGTGCCCTGATGGTATGTGAACTACAGGGAGGCCAATAGTTCAACTGATCGACCCACAAGCTGAACCAATCTAGCTTTGGTGCTAATGCCTGTAGCATAGCATAAAAAGCATTTCTGCCCATTTGAGACACAAAATAACTTTTGACTGTTGATATTGTCATTTTCGGACAATATTTCTTTCTGAGAGCCTGTGTACCTGGACAATCAACAAGTATATGTTTACTTGTTGCAGGATTTGGGTTTTGACAGAAGGGACATCCACGTCTTACTGGTTTGACTCGGAAGCGATGTAAATAGTCTCGGTAAGGCACATGGTCCATGACAGTACAATTGAACATTGGCGCTGTCCAAGTTCTTTTTTCTGAAACCTTTGGGATGATTTGATGTACACATCTCCCTGTAGCGTTGTCATATCCCATCGGTTTAGCCACGCAGAAATGACTTTCTCTTTATAATTGTTGTTACTGCGTTGGTCACCACATCTACTTGTACATCTACTATTTCCAAACTTCAACCCGCCTTTGCATGGCGCTCTGCTGTTTTATTACTTTCTGTACCAATTTGGGCCTTCACCCTATTCCACCATATTTCCTTGTTCCCCATCTCCTCGTGGACTTCCACGCAGATTGCCTGTGTTCGGATTAGATAAATCCATTAGCGATGACCTTGAGTCAGTGTACAGTGAGAAACTCTGCGTGAGTCTGCACAATTCCAGGGCCTTCAGTATGGCAACTAGTTCAGCTTGAAACACTGTTTCATCTGGGGATAGGTGAAATTAGTGTTGTCGAACAAACTTTCCCTGTTAAAGATTGCTACGCCTACACCGGATGTGTGTATAAGCAACTTTCTGCTCATTATTTAATAAACTCATTTTTTTTTTTTTATTAGCGTTAGATGGCGAGGTATAGTTCACTTTTTGTATTTGGCAATGTTTTTGGGAATATTTTTAGATAACAAACAACACGTGCTATATAAAAAATCCATTTACTGATAGCCATTTCGTATTTAATTTTACATAGTAAATACATTAATATTTTTTCGAATATAGCTCATACTCACTTTATGTCTCACAGAAAATGAAAAAAAAATCTATATATATTTTCACATAATTATTCATTGAAGTATAAAATAGTCGCGTTTTTAGCATTTTCCAACCTAGTGCAAAAGTGTTTATGACTTCGGTTTGTCTTCCGTCTGTCCATGCTCTAACTCGCGTAAATATACTCGGTTTGCTCTGAAATTTTTGTATGTTATTGTCGTTTACTACAGTATGTTCCCCGTGTAGCACATATAGTTTTTTGAGAGGGACTGTTAAAAGTATTCCGATACATTGCAGTCAATGGTAATAAAATCGTTTCAAGTGCATTTTGATGATGCTACGCCATTTGAAACATGATAAAATTGATATATAATTAAGAAGCGCATTAATACATGTTTTTGTAGAATATGGGATGTAAAGCATTTATTATTCATTTACAGGGTCAAACAAAATAATTATGTTACACATTGTTCTTCGGGGAAAAATCGTTTTCAGTGTATTTTAATGTTGTTTCACTGTTTCAAACAAAAGGAAAATAATATGCATTACTGAGGAGCACTATAAATTGCTTGCTGAAAAGTATGGTGTGCATTGCGTTTATCGTTCATTTACTGGGACACACAAAATTTATCGGTTACAGTATACGTGCGATAATTACAGTCCATGTGTACTTAAGTGATAACTGTGTTCCCAACTTTGGTTTGCGTTTTTAATTTTAACTAAATTTTCCATATTACGTGGTGTGTATAAATTCGGTTCATCATATACGGGGCTACACAATTGAATTCGTAACTATTGTAGATTATGGGAGTGAATCGCTTAAGGGTAGTTTTCAATTCTGTTACGCATTTTCCGGCTGAGCTATAGTTAGTAAACTAATAGAAGTTTTTGGAATATAAATAAATTCATATGCAGGGCTACGCAAAGAACAAGATACATTGTCGTTTACGGTTGGTAACTGCTGGAAGTGAGTTTGCCGAAAGTTATGCTTTTTTACTTGTATGCGTTTTTTACCTTTTAGTTTAATATGTGGTGTGTACAAAAGTCTTTATATAATATAGAGGGCTGCAAAAAAGATTTCGAGTGCATTTCTGTCAACTGGCGAAAATTGATAAATGTGAATTTTATAATTGAACTAATTGTTTTCATGCTATGTAGTATATATCCACATCTATAGATCATATACAGGGCTGCACAAAATACTTCGACTATTTTTTTGACAATGGTAGGTAATTTCGAAAACTGTATTTTTTTCAATGTGTTATATGTTTTCTAAACTGTTGACGTACGTATCTTCTTTCACCTTATTTAACGGTGAAGTTTCGTTACAGTTTGCTGGATGCGATGGAAAGCATTTTATAATCTCTGCTTGACGCATAATTTTTCGTTCCTTTTTAGAATTTAATGAAATCTGAATTTACTGTTGTTTCTATGAGACTTTATCAGTAATTTTGAAGAAATCCCTATTACAGCAATTGATAACAATATATTTATACCAGTAGACCCGTGCGAGGATTTGTTTTTTTCTTCTAAACATTTCAATTTTGTTTTTTAACCATAAATATAAAATAAACCATTGCGGAGAAATCATACTTTATCTTTTTTGTACTACTTTTTTTTATAATCATTGTTGAGCATCCTATAATGCGGTATTTTACTTTTGTGGCAACACTAATTTGAGGAAAACCTTTCATTTCATATATGAAAACAATGTCTATTTAATTTTTAATTAACAGTATTTTAAAATCAAAAAGCATGTTTTAACGAAATGTAAGAGTACTAAGTCAGTAAACGCTTCAAATAACCTTCGAATGATACCTCATTCGTTCTTGTGCGTTTCGTAAATTGATAGAAAAAGGGATGTTGACAACAGAAATAATATATATATGATTATTTTATACTCTTACTTGGTGCACCCGTCGAAATTCGACGCAAGAGAATATATTAAATAAGTATGTTACAATTTACGCTTAAGAATAAAAGAATAATCTAATGAAAAGCATGTGATACTGCAAATCGAATGTATGATATTCACACAAACTTACTCAAAACTTTGCACATGAACACAACATTGCATTGAAGTCTCGATGTCAGTAAAAATCTAGACAAATGCGTCATTTAGCGTTGTAAAGAATTTAAATTTTGTGTTTGAAAAGGCACGTTTTAAAAATAATACCATTTTCATAAGCAGACGATTTAGGTTTTAATTTCAGAGTTGGTGGAATAAAAAAATTGAAAAATAAAATCATTTGGAAAATAAAGTATATAGGAAAATATTACCGTAAACGTCATTTAAGCAATTGTTTTAAAATTCTTGAGTTTCATTAAATATAATATGCATAATGTATTAGCTATGTATATAGAGGAACTTTTGTGAAAGTCTCAAAATCATAGCTTGAAAATTCTGAAAATTATCGTCGATAGAATAAGTTCGAAATCCGTTGTTCCCAAAAAGAAGCAAAAAAATTAGGGGTTATATCAAATATCTGTTGATTAGTGCCTAGATAGCGTACACAATATTGCACGTACTACTATATTTGGATACAATCCCTCATCTTTTTGCTTCCTTTTGGGAACAACGGATTTCAATCTTATTCTATCGACGATAATTTTCATTATTTTCAAGCTATGATCTTCAGACTTTCACAAAAGTTGCTCTATATACTTAGCTAATACATTATGCATATTATATTTTGATTGCATTCGCGAATGCGCAGTGAAATATTTTTTAGTAAACCTGCTCATTTTTCATCCAATTTTTATTATTTTTTAATTCCGATTGCAAAGTATTATGTACAATGTTGTTTGACATTTTTTCGCAAAAAAACTTTTTTTTATATTAAGAACTCTGCAAATTATAAGCAAAAAACTTGGCGAAATTTGAGTCGGTTTTTATAAAAACCTTAATTTTTCTTCGAATATTCATGCTATCCTCATAAAAATTACAACAGTATATTACAATAAACCACTTATTAATAATCTCGAGTTTGAACAATTTTGCTAAATTAGTTTTTACAGGGTAATCCAAAAGATATTCGTTATTTTTCAATTTGTTGACAGTTCCCTATGGGGTTTCGGGAAAAAAATATTCACGGAAATATATAAGCTATACTATACTGTTTACACACCTGCTGTTTCAGGTTAATTCCTCATGTATTTTTCTAGATAGTTAACAAAACGTCTAAAATCGCAAGAGACCAATCACCTTTGGCAATATAGTGTATAAGGAAATATATTCTTTTTAGCCTACATTTTGTTTTCGTAATACTTGACAGAATTTTACCTAGTGTAATATGTATATTTTTAGATTCCTCATTATCTACATCAAGCTCCATATCACATATTAATGCTTTTTTTATTCATGGATTTACTTTTTCACATTTTTTTAAACTTTTAAAACTAAAATTAAAATATAACAAGAACGAAAAATCATGCGTCAAGCATAGATTATGTAGCACTTTCCAACGCTTCCAAAATAATTTTACAAAACATACCGTTTAATAAGCTAAAAGAAAACATCTAAGTAAACAATTTGGAATACGCATAACATATTTAAAAACATAATTTCAGGAATTTCCAACAGATACAATATTCGGAAAAATATCCGTATACTTTTATTCAGCCCTGTATATGATCTATAGATTTGTATATGCTAGGATGCTAAATTTTAGTTTAGTTAGGAAACGCGTAGCACAGTTTAAAATTACCTTTCTGGAGTTTCTGTCAATAAACGGAAATGTGTTCGCGAACTTTTGTGCTGCCCTGTATAGGATCTACAGAATTTATACACACCACGTAATAGACAAAAAGCGAGGTAAAATTAAAATCGCGTTCAGTAACTTAAAACGCACTTCCAGGAATTAGTGTTAACAGACAGTAGAGAATTATTTTGTGTTTCCCTGTAAATGAACGATGACTGCTATACACACACTATTCTGTAATAAGCCTCTTGTAATGCACCTTAGATATATATATATAAATTTCAATGCGTTTAAAATAGTGAAACATTATTTAAATAAACCGCAGACGATTTTTCTCCATAGACGTCATGTAACGGAATTCTTTTGACTGTCCCTGTACACTAACTATAAGTGCTATGCACACCCTATTCCATATTAATCTTCTTCTAATGCACCTTAGTGATATATATAAATTTCAATGCGTTTAAAATACTGAAACATTATTTAAATAAACCGCAAATGATTTTTCCCCATAGACCGCAATGTAACGGAATTCTTTTGAATGTCCCTGTAATAAAACTATAAGTGCTACACACTTCCGTTGAAATAGGGAACATGCTATAGATAATGACAATAACATATAAAAATTGCAGAGCAATCCGAGCATATTTACGGGAGTTAGAGCACGGACAGACGGCAGACGGCCAGACGGCAGACGGCAGACGGCCATACGGCCAGACAAACCGAAGTCATAAGCACTTTTCAACTAGGTTGGAAAGTGCTAAAAATGGGAATGTATTAGAAAATAGCTAGTGCGGCACATTTATAAATGAACAGCTTTCGTTTAAAAAAATAATTTTCAAAATTTGTTCAGTAAAAAGCTCAAGGTAGATGACTAAATAAACAGCCTTCTGTTTTAAATATATAGATGTTTTTATATAGCTGTTACACGAAGTTAATAGTTAGTCGATTGTGAAAAATAATCTTAATTTATTTGTTTATATATATATATTAGATTTACATATAAATCTGCTACATCTGTCAAATACATTTACGATTTTTAAAATTATTAAATCATTTTCTTGTGTTTCTTTTAAATTTTGGCTAAAACATTATTAAAATTTTTAAAAAGCTGATATAAACACATCATTTGGAAACAGCAAAACACACCATGTTGAATTTATTGAATGTTAATAGAAAACATCCATAATATTGAAATTATCTTTCCAAAATGTCACTAATTTAACACAGGTTAGAGTAAAATTATACCCAAGCAGTGATAACTATGTTATAAAATAAATGCTGTGATAAGTTGCATTATTTACTAAATAAATGCAATTCAGTTTGCTTTATGCACATCATATAATAGATATATGTAGACAAAATGAAGTTTTATACAAACAAAAATTGCCAGTTGTTTTTCTTTTAAGTTTGCAACACATTTAAGGGAAAAAAACAATCTGCTAATTTTTGTACTTAATTTATTTTAAGTTAATTTATCTTCTTTAAATTTTCTGGCCACATGATAAAGAAATCCATTTATTAAAAATGTTCGGTATTACCAACATTATAAAAATATCCTAATTCTTAATAATACATTCGCTAAAATATAACAAAAATCATTAAATGTCCCATTTCTTATTTTAGTCTAAGAAACATGATTAATTAATTGTTTGATTTTAGTTGTTTAAAAAATCGCTTATTCACAACATTCGTTAATTAGATAAGACAAAAAAAATATCAGTCGCTGATAACAAAATCATGATTGTATCAATACAGAAAAATCCTGTTTTTTCTCTCATTTCTACGTCATTAAACAGGTCATTACATACTGTAATAACTAATCATTTATATTTACATCGAAGTTTGAGTTTCATGTTTATTAATGGACGCAGAGTAAATGAATCAGACGCCGCAGATAAAAAAGAAAACGTTTTCGAAAAAGAGTATATTTTATTACTTAAGAAGAGGCGTGTAATATTTATTTAAACTGAATAAAACAAAAAAAAAATTGTTGCGTTAAATTACCTTTAAAACTAAAAGTACTACAAAAATCACTAAAAAAAAGTAATTATCAATTCTTCCACTAGAAATTATTCGTTAAATAGTACGATAATAGAAAAACGCATAAATAAATGAAATATAAAACTTTGCTGTAATAACAAAAAATTAATAAAGAAACTAATAAAAATACATTATTTTCTTAAATATATATCCAATTGAATTTTGTTTTTGTTCGACTGTTAAAATATTAAGACAAACAAATTGTAATCAAGAAAATGTATCAACGCAGATGTTCAATCCTGGTGTAGCTTATATTAATATATAAATACTCGTCCTATATACAGGGTGATTCATAAAAGATGGGCAGAACTTTAAGGGGTTATAGTACACTTAAAGACAAATAATATTAAATAGGAGACTAAGGGTCCCAGACGTATTCCCAAGGAGATAGGGGGCATTAAAGTTTAGGGTCCGAAATTTCAAATGATTATAAAACATGGAAAAATTGGTCGATTCGTTTGCGGTTTTTGCAAAAAATTTTCTTTATGCCAGTATTTTCTTGAAATAAAATTTTAAAGTTCAATTTCAAAAAATGCCGATAGGGGGCGCTTTAGACTTTGGAGTAACAAACAACTATTTTTTAACGTTATTTTTTGTATTTCTTTAAATGATTTCGAAAGCTTAGACTTAAACTTAAATTTTGATCTAAAAATCTGAGTCCTAACGAGTAGTTAAGTAGCGTAAACTGAAATTTGAAATTTGAAACCCTTCTCCCCCCAGAACAAAAATCAGTTATTCCCGATCTTTGTGTCGTAGATTAGGCTCTAACTACTGCCGCGTTTTGCTAAAATTATTCTTTATGTCAGTATTTTCTTGAAAATAAATTTTAAAGAAAATTTTCAAAAAATTCCGATAGAGGGCGCTTTAGACTTTGGGGTAACGAACAACTATTTTATACCGTTATTTTTTGTGTCTCATTAAATGCTTTCTAAAGCTTAGACTTAAACTTAAATTTTCAGCTCAAAATCTGAATCGCTGAGCGTGGTTCAGTAGCGAGGGGAGGGGGTTCAAATTTCAACTTCTGAACATAGTTCAGTTTGCACTACTTAACCATGCCCAACGATTCTGTGCTGTGATACGAGGCAAAAATACAACTTTCGTCAAGGACTGCATAGTCAGAATTCACTCATAAAGGCACTGGCACAGTTGGAAACGTCGCTCATGCAAACGTTAAAGCTCCATTCCTGACGCTAGTCACCGGGTGAAGAAGGAAACAGAAAGTATGCAAATGTCAAATGGGGAAGAAGAAGAACACGTATGCAAAATTTCGACACGATTCAGGCATAAAAACCACTGAACGGTGAGTCAAGTGTAAGTCGCTGTAGTAATGAATCGGAAGATGGTGCCCTTCACGAATAAGGAAAAGGCTGAGATGCATTTAATTTACGGAGCGGCAGATGGAAATGGTGCAGAGGCACAACGAATGTACGGAGAGCGATTTCCTAACAGGCGGTTGCCTAACCGCAAAACTTTCGAGCGCTTGCACAGACAGTTGTGTGAGACGGGATCATTTCTCGCTTCCCGGTCGAATGCAGGTCGTGCAAAAAAGGACGAATCAGTAGTTGTTGCAGAAGCCATTCTGGATGTAGTAGCGGCGCAGCCAAGTACAAGTACACGAACAGTGGCTAGCCAGGTGGATACCTCACAGTCCACGACTTGGAGGGTACTGAAGGATGAACATTTGTTCCCGTTTCATGTGCAACGATTCCAGAAACTGTCTCCAGGGGATTATCCAAATCGTATTGAATTCGCCCGCTGGTTTCTGCAGCAGAACGCGCTAAATCCACATTTTGGACGAACTGTGCTTTTCACCGATGAATGTACCTTCACACGTGAAGGTACATTTAACACACACAATGCACATGTATGGGCGGATGTCAATCCACATGCTACGTATCCACATGCTCATCAGAGACGCTTTTCCATCAATGTTTGGGCAGGAATCCTCGGAGACCACCTAATCGGACCGTACCTTCTTCCTGAACGCCTCAACGGTAAAACATACCTCACATTTCTGCAACATGTGCTGCCAGACCTGTTAAACGTTGTTCCTCCACGCATCCGGCGGGTCATGTGGTTCCAGCACGATGGAGCGCCAGCCCATTACGTACGAGACGTCCGCAACTATCTGGACATCACATTTTCGAACAGATGGATTGGTCGAGGTGGTGCTGTTGCTTGGCCTGCTCGCTCGCCAGATCTTTCACCCCTCGATTTCTTTTTTTGGGGACGATTGAAGGCTCTTATGTATGAGACACCCATTGAATCCCCCGAGGAACTGGTCGCCAGACTTTCCGCCGCTGTAGGGGAAGTGCTCGAAAAGCCTGATGTTTTCGCGAATGTTCGCCGTTCCATTCGTCGCCGTTGTTCTGCGTGCATAACCTCTGGTGGTCACAATTTTGAACATTTATTGTGATTACATGTTAATAAATATGCTTTGGTAACATAATCCTAATTTGTGTCTTTTTACCTCGTATCACAGCACACAATGTGTGGACATGGTAAACTGAACTGTGCTCAGGAGTAGAAATTTCAAACCCCTCTCCCCAGAAACTTAACCACGTCTAACGATTCAGATTTTGGGCTGAAAATTTAAGTCTAAGCTTTAGAAAGCATTTAATGGGACACAAAAAATAACGGTATAAAATAGTTGTTCGTTACTCCAAAGTCTAAAGCGCCCTCTATCGGAATTTTTTGAAAATTTTCTTTAAAATTTATTTTCAAGAAAATACTGACATAAAGAATAATTTTAGCAAAACGCGGCAGTAGTTAGAGCCTAATCTACGACACAAAGATCGGGAATAACTGATTTTTGTTCTGGGGGGAGAAGGGTTTCAAATTTCAAATTTCAGTTTACGCTACTTAACTACTCGTTAGGACTCAGATTTTTAGATCAAAATTTAAGTTTAAGTCTAAGCTTTCGAAATCATTTAAAGAAATACAAAAAATAACGTTAAAAAATAGTTGTTTGTTACTCCAAAGTCTAAAGCGCCCCCTATCGGCATTTTTTGAAATTGAACTTTAAAATTTTATTTCAAGAAAATACTGGCATAAAGAAAATTTTTTGCAAAAACCGCAAACGAATCGACCAATTTTTCCATGTTTTATAATCATTTGAAATTTCGGACCCTAAACTTTAATGCCCCCTATCTCCTTGGGAATACGTCTGGGACCCTTAGTCTCCTATTTAATATTATTTGTCTTTAAGTGTACTATAACCCCTTAAAGTTCTGCCCATCTTTTATGAATCACCCTGTATATTAAAACGAAAAGAGATTTCAGTAAGACTAACACAAAATTGACTTCATTGCGCACGCGTCAAATTAAATGTACAGCGTATCCAGTTTTAGAGTAAACTAAAACGATGACAGGGTGGATGAGTGGTCTAAGACACCGGGTTTAAGCTGTGGCTCTCTGTTGAGATCATGGGTTCGGTACCCGCTCCGGACAGAATGATTTTTTTATTTTATTGTCTATAAGATATTTCATTGCAATAATGTCATATTTTACTTAAAGAGAATTTATATAATTTGTAATTTCTTTTATTCGAATGCTTAATAATTAAGTAAAATTTAACAACCAACAATATATTTAATTAATAATTTTCTATTAAAATGTTTAAATTAAAAGACTGTGCATGTAATTATCGATTAAATAGATTGTACTCATCAACAATTTTTCTCTATATTTGGTATGACCATAATCAAGATGTCATACATATACTAAGAGATCGTATATATCTGTTAAGGTCAATATGATTATTCCGGTCATTATTAATGATAATCGGTTATTATTAATAATGACCGGATTAATCATATTGACAGTAACATACCTATTAATTAAAAGTATGTTATTATTTTTCATAAAAAACGAAATATAAAAGTAGAGAAATAGAAAGAAAGAAAATTTCCATACAGGAACTCTAAATGGAATTACCTTGATGTCCATGATTTAATAATTAAATAATATATGAAAATGTAAAATAAAATTTAAAAAATTAAAAAAATGTGTAATATAAATCGTTAGCTACAGACAACAAATTTTAAGTTCATGGTTTTAGAGTAAGACTCATAAAAAATATTAATAATAAATAAATAAATAAAATAAAGTGCGCGTAATTTAGAAATATTCAGTAAATACTCATTATTGTTATTTTTTTAGAATATTGCGACTGTTGTAAGTAAAATTTAACACCGACAATAATTTTTTAATTACTTATTTTATATTAAAATATTAAAATAAAAAGATTTTGCATGTAGTTATTGATTAAATATATTGATCTAATCTTTTATCTGTATTTTGTCTGACCATTATCAAAAATATATGTTTATATACTAGGAAAAGAATGTGATTACTCTCCGTATCTGTATTTTGTGTCCGTAACTCTATTTTGTGTGACAATTATCAAACATATATGTTTATATACTAAGAAAAGTATGTGATTATTCTCCATAAAACAAAAAAAAAAAGAGAGAGAAAAAAAATGAAGGAAAAAATTCATATAAGAACTATACAAGAAATCACTCAGCGCCATCTATCGGTGCTATTTTTAACTAAATTTTGATGTTAACGTATAAGATTCTCACGATTTTTATAATAAACATACCACTGGTTTCATGTTTCTATCTATCATCGTTTCCGGGTTATTAATTTTTAAAGTTAGGAGTCCTTTGTGAAACACCCTGTATATACGTATGTGTGTTTGTGTGTGCGTTATTAACTTTGTATATTAAATAAACCCGACAAGCTTCATGCTAACTGAAAGCTTTTTGTGACACTTATCTCGAAAGAGCGTGACATATAGATACACGAACATAAAAATCGAACCGCTTCTTTACATTGGACGTGTATGGATGTATATATTTCATACAAACATATATATTTGCTGCTAATTTTATATAACAAATATACCCAGCAAGTTTCAAGCTAAATTGAAGCCTTTTATGAACTTATCTTGAAAGAGACTGAAGCACAAACATGAAAATCTAACAGTTTCTTTCAATTTTATATGTATGTAATGTATATAAAATATATTAATAATAATAAATATATTAAAAATAAAATAGAAATAAATTCAATTTCGATATGTATTTCATTATAGAAATATGATTTATAAAAGTCATCTTTTGAGAATCAGCCTCATTAATTAAGACTTTTCATGATTTAGCCTCATTAATTATCATTTAAAATGAAAATCATTATAAACGACATATTTAAAAAAATTGGTAAATATGAATCTTTCAAAGTATAATTTTAGATTGCAGTTTTATGATATAAATTTACCTCGTTAATCTAAATATTATAAAGAAATCTCATATGTATTTAATTACTCCAGTTTCATCGCATAATTTAAAGCCATCTGTACCATGAATTCTTTTGTTGAGAATTAATTATGTGTTTTAATTAGCCGTAAGTGTGTTAATATATATACTTATATATATATATATATATATATATATATATATATGTGTATGTATAATAAATGATAATAATTGTAAAAAATTACGATGGCGGATTTTATCATGTCCATGTAATGTTTGATATATTGTATTTGTTTAATTATGTATTGACTAAGTCTAATTAATTATAATGTTTTTATATTTAAAAAAATAATGTTCATTAAGAATATCAGTAGAAACATGCCAATTAAAAAGACATTTTTAACTCATTATTGTTAAAACTAGTCTTGATTTCTGCAAACTAGAAAATAGAAATCCAATGTAAAAGAAAATCATTTTTGTTTAAAAATAAGTAAAATCAAAATATTTTAAAAATGTATGCTTATATTAAAACTGCACCTTGTAAAAAATATCACTTTTGCATAATATTTAAAATCAATAAACTAATTATTTTCAGAAATATAAATATATAAGTGCGTTTAAAATTTGATTCACAAAATACGTTGTTTTTAAGAAAAAATATTATTTTATTTGTTAGTAATTTACTAATATTTAATGTATTTGCATTATTTTTTACACCAACAGACGCATCACATAATAATTAGTTCAAAAAAGTATTTTATCATTATATGTTACACGTCAATTACGTAAAATATTTACGTTAAAAGCAGTTTTGAAAATAACCTAATAATTCCTACAAATTTATCTTTAACGCTTCAAAACAATACTTTAGATAAGAATTTTTAATGTTTAATAAACGTAATATAGGTGAAACGATGCACACAAAAGAAATAAAGAAAGAATTTTATATGTAATAAACAAGAAAAAAAAAACAATTCCATAATCTTGTTTAAAAGGATCGTATAAGCACTACTGAAAAAATAAAGAGGATTAATTATACGTGCTACATACATCTCGAACAATGTAATTTCATTACTTTTAATTATCGTTATAAATAGAATGCAATTATTTTTCCAATAGTTCTTTACACTCTCAGAGTGATGAGTAATTACGTGATTAATTTATGCCAAGCTAAATAATCTATAAGGAAATTATTCTTTAATGTCACATCACGAGATAAGCCCTTAAAGTAAAATGAATTAAATAATAAAAAATATAATTCCTTTTATTATTTTTTCTTTCTTGTCAAGTACGTAAACATAAATATTTAAAAGAAACTATAGCACGTTGTTTAAAATTAATTCATTTTAATCAATACATGCATAATTAAAAAATTCTTTTTTTATAAATATGGAAAAATAACCGGTGAGAATAAAATTAAGGCATATCATACCTTTTGATGACTCATAATGCATGAAGAAAGTGTTGCGGCTTAGAGAGATCATAACTTTTAAAATACTTATTTAAATTATGTAGAAATATGTGATTTATTAAGTCCAGTTACAAGTAATAGAAAATTATAAAATACACCTCTCTTAATAGAATAAAATAAAAATTATATAACACAAAAATAAGATAATTTTCAAAATGTTGTATAAGATACCTACATTCAGAATGAAGGTATTTCCATACAACTGGTATTAAAAACTGGATTCCATTGAAGAAATTATTTATGCTTAAAACCTTTAAGAAAAAGTATTTAAAAAACCTGTTCAGATTAGCAACAAAATGGTAAAAAAAATTGAAATTATAATTAATTAATCATTAAAAAATATCCAATTGTATAATAGCGTCTTATTAATTCATACTGTAGGTAATGCAATCGCATACACGATGCCTATACCTTGAACAGATTTTTAAAAATTTTTACGGATTGCTAAGAAAATTCTAATCTTCAGAAACTGAAGCATAAAGTTTGATTCCAGTTTAAAAATAAGGCAGATAAATGTAATTTTCTCAGCTATATAATTATGAAACGACATACACATATGAATGATTTTAGGCCTATCCATTGAACAAATTTTTTAAATTCTTTACGGATCGTCTTGAAAATTATATTCTACAGAAAATATAGCGTAAAGTTTCATTCCACTTTAAAACAAAAGCGAAAAATCATGCGTCAAGCATAGATTATGTAACACTTTCCAACGCTTCCAAAATAATTTTACAAATCATACCATTTAATAAGCTGAAAGATAAAATCTAAGTAAACAGTTTGAAAAACGCATAACATATTTAAAAACATAATTTCAGGAATTTTCAACGTATACAATATTCGGAAAAATATCCGAATATTTTTATTCAGCCCTGTATATGATCTATAGATTTGTATATATACTACATAGGATGCTAAATTTTAGTTCAGTTAAGAAACGCGTAGCACAGTTTAAAATTACCTTTCTGGAGTTTCTGTCAATAAACAGAAATGTGTTCGCGAAATTTTGTGCTGCCCAGTATATGATCTACAGAATTTATACACACTACGTAATAAACAAAAAGTGAGTTAAATTTAAAATCGCGTTCAGTAACTGAAAACGCACTTCCAGAAATTATTGTTAACAGATAGTAGAGAATCCTTTTGTGTGTCCCTGTAAATGAACGATGACTGCTATACACACCATATTCTGTAGTAAGCCTTTTGAAATGCACCTTAGTGATATATATAAATTTCAATGCGTTTAAAATAGTGAAACATTATTTAAATAAACCGCAGACGATTTTTCTCCATAGACGTAATGTAACGGAATTTTTTGACTGTCCCTATAAATTAACTATAAGTGCTATCCACACCCTATTCCATATTAAGCTTCTTGTAATACACCTTAGTAATATATATAAATTACAATGTGTTTGCAATTGTGTAACATCATTAAAATAAACCGCAAATTATTTTTCCCCATAGACCGTCATGTAACGGAATTCTTTTGAATGTCCCTGTAAAAAAACTATAAGTGCTACATACTTCAGTTGAAATAGGGAACGTTCTATGGATAACAACAATAACATATAAAAATTGCAGAGCAATCCGAGCATATTTACGGGAGTTAGAGCACGGACAGACGCCAGACGCCAGACGGCAGACGGTCATACAGCCAGACAAACCAAAGTCATAAACACTTTTCAACTAGGTTGGAAAGTGTTAAAAAGACAGATAAATCTAATTGTTTCGCTTAGCTATACTAATAAAATAATGTTGTTTGTCTCTGTGTGTGTGTGTCTGCGTGCGATGGCTAGCGAAGTCTGTAAATTTGGGTGAGGATAGTCCAAGACAAGTCGCAATGCACCTGAATCTCAGATTTTTAATTTTTAAGACCCAGGCCTCCTGGGGTGCCTTTAAATTATTTTGCTCTAAATTGTTAATAACTTGCCCCATTTTTATCCGATCTTGTTTGTATTTGGTGCCCCTTTCTCCGTTTAGTTATTCCCCATTTCTATATACCAGTTAGGGCCCTGGCTTCCAGGGTCCCGGTCTGGTTCCCCTTGGTCTTTTTGTGCGTCATGCATTTTTTATTCCCCTAAGTGTATCACTTTCTCACTGCATAACTTTAAAGTGAAGTGGAGTCTTGTTATCCTCTCCCCGGGACACCACCCTCATACTTTTATTGGTTCCCTAGGGTCTTTTTTTAAGGATTTCTTTAAAAAAACTTTCTTGTGATTAATATATACCCTGTGTTTAATTTCAGCTAATTGAAGATCTAAAGCGCTAAGTGCTAGGGACTGGTAAGACGTTTTCCTCTTAGGGCCCTGCTCAAAACTTTCATTTGACCCCTTTTGGGCCCTCTACTATTACCTTAAAAATCGTCCGATTGATTAGCTTTTTTTGACTAGCTAATTTTTTCTTAGGACTTACAGCTACTACATGAAGGACAAAAAAATTTCTCGGACAAAACCCGGGCCCCCTGGTCTCCTTTATGTTTTTGTGCCTTTTTGAGGCCTTTACTTCATTTAGTTGTTCCCCCTGAGGCCCGGATCGTGGCCCCTTGAACTTTTTGTGTGCCATGCATTTTCACCTCCCCCTAACTGTGTCACTCTCTCATAACATAACTTTAAAATTGAGTCTTGGATTCCTCTCCCCGGGCCACCACTCTCATATTTTTATTGGCTCCCTAGGGCCTTTTTTAAGCATTTCTTTAAAATTGTATTCTAATGAGTAAATTATACCCTATGCTTAATTTCGAATAATTAAAGATCTAAATATCTAAGTACTATGAACTTTTAAAATGTTTTTCTCTTAAGCTGTTATCACACGGACGACCATACGATATGAAGTATATGCTATTGCCTCTCGAGCTACACTTTCACGCTGCAACTAGGGTTGTTTTCCCTACTGAAAGTTATCTGATAATGTAAGGAAGGAGAGGGCGTAACATTTGGCGAGTAATTGCAGCAGGTGTTTTAATATTTAATGTACAGTTCGATTGATACACAGGTAGCGTTATCGCGTTCTCACATTTTGTATATTGCAGTTTCTTTTTGTGTCTGTTCTATATATATAATATTGTGATCATTTTACTTAAAATTCCAAGATTATAAAAACAATACTCTCACTAATATAACATTAAAATTCTAAATTATAGAGTCCATATCTTCACTTTACGTCTTTCATTACCTGTAAATGTTAAGAATTCTGAACTATTAGTATTAAGTGATTTAGAAAAAAATAGTATATTAAAACTAGTTTTTTGTCACGTGTATTGGAACCGCATTTTATCGCTAAGCCGAAATCTGTAACGCAAAGAAAGATGTTAAATTAAGTTTTAGTTATTTTGCCAAAATCGCTATTATGACATTTTTAGTTAATACATTTTACATATTTTAAATGTAATTCATGTTACATATTGAATGTAATTTAAAAATGAAATACGTAATAGAATTTAGATATAGTTCCCACTCTTTTGCAGCTTTTTCTTCCTTGGTTTTGATGATTTTAATCATTTTTCGAAAGTTTAAATGAATATGATATTTTTCATTTCAAAAACACAATCCTTTTTTTCATATATATTGTCTACAGTCCTGGGGGGGGGGAGAGTTATACCCTCTATTAACTCTGCCGCAAATCATTATAAAAATGTCACAAGTAACAATAGATTAATAATAACATCTAATAATAATGCTGTACATAAATTTTGCTGCGGGGTGGGGGGGGGAGAGGATGAAGTTACGTATAACAATTGTAACAGTACTAAACCCTAATTTCGACATCATAATTTTCGGTAAATTTTACCTTCGTGTATCAAACTGAAAGTCACTCGTTAAAATAGTTTAAAAATTACGCAGATTTTATGTTTGTACCTCCTAATGTTAAATAAATGTTCGATCGTCGCAAAATAGATTACAAGACAAGTGCTTTTTAAGCAAACCTTAAAATTATTTGGCGGTTAATTTTGGGTTTGCATATTTGAAAATTCTAGTAATCTATTTCTGTTAGGAAAGTTTTACTTTTCAATTCATTTTTGTTTTCGAAAATATATAAATTTTAATTCTTTTTTTGTTTTTAAGGGAAGCAAAATATTTTAACTGGAGGTTTTTTTTTTTTTGGGGGGGGGAGGGTTATATGCGTGATTTATTATTAATACAAAATAAAAAAAGGGCACATTTACTTAACAAATTGAAACACATATAAAGGTTTAAAATTTATACACCGCTAGGAGGGGGAAAAAAACTTTAGTGTGGTTGAAATTCAATAATTAAAAAGGAAAAATAGTCTTAAAAGGACATTATCATCTACATACATTAAATACAATAATCCAACATGAAGTGAAAAATTAGCCAGAGCCAGGAATCGAACCTGGGTCCACAGCGTTCCAGGTTACCACTATGACCACTGAGCTACTCCGGCTGATGCTGAATCTGCAATTTTTCACTAATAAACCAAGTTGGAGAGAAAGTCGCCAACCATCTAGCAGACAGCCTTGGATGATCGAACAACTGTGAATATATTTTTACTATTCCACCGATTTACAAATAAATATGTGTCTGTATAATAGTTGTATATCTTTAAAAAAAGATTATCAAGATTGTTTTAAAAGAAAATTTTTAAAAGGTAAAATATAATTAACTTTAAATAGCTGCTAGATTAAATTTTCATTTATTAAATTTTATTTTTCTAAAAGTATAAGCAAATTTTCTGTCACCCCCCCCCCCTCCACTACAAAATTTGGATTCTGATTCATGCTAAAATGAGGCAATAATTTGTATTGCAATAAAATACCTTGATGCATGTTTGCTTGCATTTTTATCTTTTTTTGGCGACATAATTTGGCAACAAGTACGAAATAACGCCAAATATAGTTGCTGAAAATTGTTAAATTAGTACAGTTTGAGAAGTAAATAAATGACTACGACAGTACAATTATAACATACAGCAAATAATATAAGGAATGGAAATAAAATAATCGCAATAAATAACTTTAAATTAGTAAATAAAGTTCTTATCGGGAGGGTAAATAACGACGAACTCCGAAGAGGCAATCGACGCATATGTAATTCCTTAATTACAAAATAACTGCACATTTTAAAAGTTCTTTTCGTGCATAATTGGCCCCTGTGTTACTAAAGATTTGCTTTTTTCTTAATTCTTCTGTATTTTTGGTTTCAATATTTGCGACGACCTAAACGTAAGATGTTGGCTTACTGACGGTGGCCATCTTGGAATTTTAGAGATCTCTGATTGGTAGATTTCGAGCTGATAAATACCGTAAAGGATACAAACTACTGTAAGTTAGATCTTAAAAAAATTATGAGAGGCAATCTATCAAACGGGACGATTTCGAGCTTTTTCCTCTTGAAAAACGTGTTTGGAATGAAATATCTGATATTGACTATGATATGAGAGTACGTGTGATAGCGCCATTAGGGTCCTGCTCTAAACGATCAGTTGGACCCTTTTGGTGTCCCTACTATAACTCCCTGAAAAAATCATCCGATTCACTACCTATTTTTCTAACAACTTCTTAGGACTTCCAGCTACTGCTTGAACGACAAACAAATTCTTGAACCTATGTTCTATGTTTTCATTTTTTCAATTTTACTTAAATATTCCAAAACGTCCCCATAAATTATAATTGTTTTTCTGCGTCATTTTCGGCAGTCAAGACTACTGGTTCTTCCTATAATCATTCTATCATCCCTTTCCTTCACTGAACAAGCAAATGTTACCGAAAATAGATACGAGTTTCACAACAAAACGTATATTAGACCTAACCTTCGAAAGTCAGATTGCAGCAGAGGAATTCAAAGATAAACCAGAATCAATTGAAGCAGTTAAAGAAAAAGTGAAGATAAGATTACAGAAACAAAACTCCACAAAGATAATAATACTGGGGTTACCCCGTGCCACATTCAAACCATCAAAGAGATTTGATGAAGAGAAGGAAAACTGGTATTACGACACAGACGAAATAAAAGACTGAAGAGTATATAGAAATGACAATTAATCCAGCCTTACAAAATAACGTAGGCAAAACAGAGGGAATAGAACTATTAATAGTGCAGGAAGATCGGGCTCGAGAAACCATTTCACATTTAGTGCTAGAAGCTCGCAATGAGTGGAAAAAATCTTAATGTCAACCAAATTCATCTTGGGTGTGAACAAGTGTACTGTTAAAAAATACATACAAGTAAAAAAGGTGTTTTCGATATCAGGGATTAGGTGATCATGTCGCCAAAAATTGCCAAGTGTCGACAACAATTTGCGGCTATTGTGCAGGACTTCATCAATCAGAGGACTGTACGAGGAAAACTGAAAGAAGTTGTAATAATTTCATAATACTAGGAGGAGATTTATCAGATCACGCGGCATGTGATATAAGATGCTCTCAATATCGCACTACAGAGGTGTTTTAAAGAACATAAGAACTCAGTGACTGATCAAAATTCTAACAATATATCACAAAAAGCAGACTATAAAATCTGTTTACTCATTTCATTAAATAACTGTTTTACTTGTAATATTTATTATTTAAGTTTAAAAAATAATTTGTTTAATTTGTTTATAAGTTTTAAACAACGTTATTTTAATTCAGTTTATATTTTATTAACTATTATAACTTATGTTTATTTTAATTATTAATAAGTTTATAACAACATTATTACTTTGCGGTATAGTATACGTAAAAGTGCTCAAATCATCCACGTTATTTCATTTTTAAATTTGATTTTCAATTTGATTTATTGTTTTAGCTTGTAAAATAACTTTTTACCATTCTCTGTATTTGAGCAATTTTTCTTTATTTTTTTAATTAATAATTTATTTTCAGTTGCATAATTAAGTTACATGAGTATTGCTCATGATTTTTTAAATAATTTAGCATTCTTTTTACATAAGTAAGGCATCACATTGGTTAGTCTCTGTTTCTTACTATATTATTTATGAGTGTTTTCCTTTTTTTTTGTATTGGCAATTTATATTATTAATCATTTTCCGGGATTGTTTTCTTTTTTGTTAAGTATTTTATTCAAAATATTTTTCTTATGTCAATACTACCTTTTTTGTCAATTATTAACGGTACATCAAGACATTGTTCCACAAATTTTGCGTAAACATTGTTTAACTTTGTTTCTTTTGATAATTGCTTTAAAATATTTATTATTATTTATAATTATAATCCTTTAATATTTACAATTTATACTTGAAATTTTGTAATAGTGTATGTTAAAGTAAACAGTGGGTTTGTGTCTTCGCCCCGGGATTACACTTATACTCCAAAGCAAAAGCTGAGTTCCCGGGACGGTCATCTCTTGTTTACTTAGATATAATTTTTCACCTTATTAAACTGTAAAGATTTCGAAAATTATTTTAGAAGTGTTGGAATGTGTTACATAATGTATGATTGAAGCATGATTTTTCGTTCTTGTTAATCAATAATTAAAAAAATATTATAAAATAAATAAATATAAAAGTACTAATTTTGGGGGATCGCCAGGAAAACACGCAGCACTTCATGGTATTTTATATAAAAAAATCGCAAAGAGATGCGCATTTCATTCTGCAAGAAACCTATTCATTAAAATTTGTACCATCTTTTAGTTTTACATGATGACACTTGCTTTTGACGCCATATTTGTGCTGCTTTGATCAAAGCATCCCGTAAAAATGTATAGTTTATAGATTTGTGTCTTTAAATCTTTTCATACATTTGAAAGATGTTCAAGTTTTAAGACCCAAATGTTAAATGCACGTGACAAACATTATATTTCCTTAAAAAAGCTGATTCAAGTGTTTCTTTTATGATGAGGTACATTGAATGGATCCAAACATATTACAGACATTTTTTGGACTGAAATGCATATTTTTAAGATAAATAATAATAAATTCATTTTGATAAAATGTTATGAATTATGATTGACCTACATTAGTTTGTACTAAAAATAATGTCTGTCGTCCAAAACAAGTATATGTACTTTTAAAGTCGATTCCTGCAGTTGGTTTTCGGGATATAGAGAAAATGTACTTTTCGACGGGCTAAGGGAAGCATTTCATGTTACCGTCGGCATGCACAGAAATCATAGAAAGAGGCTAGCAAACAATTTACAGAATTTTCTTGCATAGAAAGTGAGTTTATTCTCTATTTAGAATTTCTAAGTACTTTTTTCTGGGAAGTGGTTGAATATTACCTACGCTTTTATTTGAAAGAACTAGGTTTAATTTTTTTTTTTTTTGGAATTTATGGAAAATCACAATAATTTTTTTAAATAAATGAATGACGATTTAAGAAAATTACATAAAAATTTATATTTCTTTAAACATTATAAAACATTCAAAAAAGCAACTGAAAAACACATCTTTTAATTTTCTGCTAGGAAGGAATTTCTTTACATTTTCCTTTTTTATTTCCTTTAAAATTTTGTTTCAAAGGTATCTAAGTTATTTTAATACATTTCTTCTTTTATATCAAACCACCTCGAAGAAGTTTTCATCCAGACTGATACGAAAGGATTTCCCTAAAGCTCAGGTGGATTAATCCTCGACCGCCTCGGGATTCGTGAAATTTGTTTCTGCCCAAAAATACAAAGTATAAGAAATGTATTTTTTTATTTTTTTATGTACTTAAATGTTAGGCAGCACAACTTTTACACTTTACATTAACTATATAAAGCCTTTAAGATATAAAAATAAAAGAGCAGTCAAATGAGTTCTGAAGATATAAAGAAACATTTAGATTATGTTTATGCTTATACTTTTATTAATTTTGAATGAAATTAATGCATTGTAATATATTGCTAAACAGAAGTATTTCGCATGACAAGAGTATCCATAAAATGTTATAAAATATTGCAAAAAGCAATTTAGAAAATCAAATGGATAATTCTCATTTTACAAAGTCAATTCTATATAACTTTCCTTTTTTTAGTGATTTTAGTGTTTTGTTTCGAAGATAGCTGAGTTATTTCGGCACATTTCTTCTGATATAGCAAACCATCTTCAAAGAACTTTTTATCCTGTTGCATGCGAAAGCAATTCCCTAAAGCACAGTTGGGCAAATCCTCTACCGCTTCGGGATACATTAAACTTTATTCTGTACAAAAATACAAAATATAAGAAATGTCTATTTTTTTATTTTTTGTATTTAAATGCTAAGAAGTAAAACTTTTAGTCTTCACTAAATGTAGACTTTCTTTTAAATATGACAGAACGACTGCAGAATGATTTCTTCAGAAATAATAAAGAAGCATTTCAATATCTATTGCGTTTGTAATATTTGACTTTTGAATCAATTTAATTTATTATAAAATTTTGCTAATTTGAAAGTATATCACATAAAATAATCCTTAAAACGATGTAAAGTTTTAAAACAGCAACTTTAAAATGGAAATCTACAAATCTAATTTTACGAAGATATTCTGTTTTATTTTTTATTTATTTTTCATTTGTATTTCTTCTTTTCTTCAATGGTAGCTGAATCACGATATATTCTGCCATATAGTGCGAACTATTGATACCAGAAAATTCGCCAAAATTTACATACGCATGTAATACCACTTATAAAAAATGAAAGATTAAAAATTCAGAAAAGATGACAACACAAATTGAATTTCCTGGAATAATAAATATGCTTTTAAATATTCTTTATAGTAATTGCATCCTAGCTATAGCATAAAACTTTCTTCGAATAGAAGGAGATTTCAACTAGCAATAGTCGATTGATGAAATTTTAAAAACAACGGTTTAAACCACAATAAATAAAAGAAGAAAAAAACACAGACATGGTTTAGACAGCCTATAACTTTATTTTACTCAGTGCGAATGAAACGGAGTAAGATTTTGAGCAATTTAAAAAAAGAAAACAAGATTAGTTCCATTACAGATTACGATAACCAATGGGACAAGAGTACGAATCATTGTAGAACCAAAAATAATCCGTCAAGTTAATTTTATTGATTAATAGTCTATTGAACTGACCAAATAAATGTGTCTTCTCAAAGAAGAGGTTGCGTGTAATGTCGCAAGTATGCTTGAAAATAAAAAAACATGTAATTTCAAATTTTAGGTATGTATTATTCACTGAAGAATGTTATACACAGGAGAGTGTTATATGCCAGAATATAAATTATTTGGATACATTTTTTCTGATATAGAATAGCATATTCAAAAAGTCTTTTATCCCGATTCATGCAAAAAGAGTTTTCTAATGTACAGGTGGATAAATCCTGGATCGCCTCGGGATACATGTAAGTTTATTCTGTAAAAAAATAAAAAAATATATATAAGAACTGTCTGTTTTATTTTTATGTATTTAAATGATAGCGTGCAAAATATTTAGCCTTTATACTAAATTTTACCAATCTTTAAGATATATTGACAAAATAATCTTTCAATGTTTCTGTAGAAATAATATATAAGTATTTGAATTATTTTTAGTCGTATATATAAATAAATAAAAATGTTTTTTGAATGGAATTACAACTTTGTAAAATGTTGCTATTTAGAAAATATTTCGCATTAAAAAGTACCTTAAAACGTAATAAACCATTAACAAAAGCAACTTTGAAAATGAAACCTGTAAATTTCGCTTTACGAAGATATTTCTGCATCATACCTTTAAAGTCTCCCGAATTTTGAGTACACTATTTAAGAGTAGAAATATTCGTTTTTTTTAATCATAGAATTCTGAAGTAAAATGAATTGACTATTTCTACTCTATAAAACTGTTATTAAAAAAAACGGACAGTTAGTAACTATGCTATATGATATTCCTTTTTTAGTTCTTTAGAATTTATTTTAAAGTTTTGTTTATAAAGTTGCTGAGTTATTCAGTACATTTCTTCCGATACAGCAAACTACTTTAAAATAAGTTTTAATCATGATTCATAAGAAAAGAATTTTCGAAACACAAGGGAATAACTTCTCGACACCCCTCGTGATATATGATTTTCTATTCGAAATAGAAATACGGCAATAAAACTTTCAGATTTTTCTTTTATTTTTTTATGTATTTAAATGAAAAGTTTTAGAAACTATACAGAATATTGACAGTATAATCTACTGATGAAAATGACAGAAATTTAAACATTTAAAGAAATAGTATAAATTAAAGAAAACTGAACTGTAATAATTAATTTTTGCGTTTCAAGAGTTTAGAAATTTTTAATTTATTATACTCATTTATACAAACATTTGTTTATTAATTTCTAGCAATTTCTAGAAGATGTATATCAAAGAAAAGATATTTATATTATATTTTAGTTAAGAAATGTTATTATTGTTAAACTGAATTTCCCATGTTGCTGCAGAATTTTTCTTTCGTATAGAAATTTCACTGATGAATCTGAAAAAAACCCAAAACAAATCACATTAGCTTTACATGTGCATAAATGCAGAATGTGTAGAATTGCTTTAACAATTTCCGCTAATTTTGAATTTTGCACAAATTTTCTTCTTCTTATATAATAATTAAAAAACACATAGTGCCGATTACAGGTCAAATATTTTGCCCATTTCGTAAATTTGTAGATTCCGTTCAGTCTTGAAAATAACACTTCTTGTAGTGCAAAAGAATCGATCGAAGAAAGCGGAAGGTAATACCATATACTTCAGATCGTAGAATAGGATGTGTGATTGAAACTTTAGTCAAAAGCAGAAGAAGTGTTTGAAGAACAACGCGCGAATATCAAATTTTGTCTACGTTCGTATACGAAACATTCACATGTCTTAACAGTTGTACGGTGAGAAAAGTAATGAGTCATGTGAATGTGTTTTCAGAGAACGCCGTTTAACAACAATGCACTTAATGCTGAAGAAGTTGCGACGCCCAAACTGAACAAATTTCGTACTCAGTATTCCTGGAATGTTTTCAACAACTTTACTCAGGCTGGTAGAAATGCAGAGATGTACTGGGTGTGAACTTTGAAGACGATTGTGTGAAACAGATTACATGAATAAATGATGTGAGTTAGCAATGGCAGCCAACGAATTTATTCATCCTTATAATATTTTCCATCATATTTAATGCTGTAAATTGATTGATTACCTCAATGCATTAATTGTCATGGAAACGCAGGACATGATCGGTTTGAATAACTCCACTTTCTGAATTAGCTTAATATATTGTTATGGTATCAGGAATACAGAATGATATGAATTATCTTTCAATAATAGATGAATTAAAAAGATATTAGATTATTTTTATATTTTTATATACATTATTATTATATTTTGCTTTATATTTATTATTACATTTTTAATAATATCGATGCATTGCTTCCCATATTATTTTCGAAAGTGATTTACGTTTATTAAAATATTGTATTTTATGTTCTACAAAGATAATTTCTTATAATCGAACTTAATTGTTAATTGAAATTCTCCGTTTTGATTCTACATATAGAACTTTATAAGGTTTGATAACATTTTAATTAATTAATTTTATTAATATTGTCTTTAATTATTGATATTATGCTAAAACTATAGGAGATAGTAGAGAGAAGCACAGTCACACAGCAAAGCAACTTTGTTCTAAATAATCTTAAACATCAATAACAAATAACAATGTAGTCCTTAGGGATTATTTATCTGCTAACGCAGATTACGTAACTGAAATTTGTGGTTACAGTTAAGTTTACATTCAGAAATTAAAATGTATTATACAGAGAAAAACTGTGCTGAAAAGTTGCACCTTAAAAATCTAACGACACCATAATCTTCAGATACATCTTCATTGTACTTAACAAGACCCCTAATCAGGGAGTCTTGGTACTTACTATCAAATTATCTTACAAAATAAGACAGAATATTTTAAATATATTTGATACTAGTTGTTACCCGTGACTTCGTTCACGTATCACTAAAAGAAGAATAAATGCATTAATTAAGCAAAATATTTCATTCCCGATAATTAGAAACATAAATAATTAACTAACTCTTTATCACATTACATAAGAAATAATACAGTATTTCTATGTTATAGAGGCCTTGACATAACTAAGTTTTAAAAATTTTAAATTTTGTGACAAATAATGACGAAAATGAAACTGCAACCAATGCAAAAAGGCGGCCAAATAAAATTGTGGAAATCGGCGAATTGTGTAAAAACATATGTGAGGTTTACTTGGTAAACCATTTTACTTTTAACGCCTTTGTGAAACGTTTTAATAGCCACCCTTCAAAGATAATGGAAATAGTATATTCTTTTCGATTAAATTCAATTCTTGTGAATAGGGAAGAATAATTGTAGACCTAAATGCAAGGAGCTTTAATTTGCCTCTTTGATTTAATCTATAACTGAAAAAAATCTTTATTTCTAAATGAAAATATGTTGACAGACGATTTTTGTTCTCCAGAATAAATTGATTCATGAAATTTGAATATGTGAAAATACATTTTTATTTTTCAAAAATTTTACTGTAATCAAGATTTTTTTTTCTTTCACCATCTATTCAAATTGAAAATAAATTCTTTTTTTCAGTTTTAATGAGAAAAAATGTATTAATACGTTTTATTTCTTCTTTTTTTATCCACAAAAATGGAATAATTTAGTTGTCAATTTTAGAGAAACTTCGTTAAAATTTACATAATAATAATAATAATAATAATAATAATAATAATATCTCGGAATTTAAATATTTTTTTTTATTCTGAGAGTTTATGACATCCTAGGATCAATGATAACCGGTGTTAAGTAAATCGCGTTGCGTTCGACAATCTGAAAGAAGTAGTTGCGAAATACAAACAGGCGGTCAGATTTTTAATATAATAGATTCGTATTTATTTTTCTTTTCCTAATGATCATGGTGTGTAACTGATATTCCTGCTTAATAATCGGTATCGATAAAAAAAATATTTCAATTTTTCGTTTTAAATATGGCATGAAACTCATCTACTTTCTAAACTTACTCATCCTTGTATTATTAATGTACGAAATTGATTAACGCTCCTTGTAAAAAACATTTGAAAATTCCCAATGTCGTCAAATTCAAATATGACGTCACTTTTTCCTCAGAGATATCTCTTTCTAATGGCATAATTCTTCTTAAATTTCTTTTTCTGGCAATCAGGACGTAAATTTTAGCGGAAAACTCACATTTGTATGTAACTGGTATTCAAGCTAATTATTAATCAGTATCGATAAAAAATATTTCAGTTTTTCATCTTAAATATTACGTTCATTATCTATCTACTTTCATTATACATTGATATTGATGCTCCTTGTATTATTACGAATATTTGAAAATACAAGTTTTTTATGGCGTCATATTTGTCCAAACCGAGGAGGATCTTTTCATAGTTCCATGGTCCAAGCGAAATCTATTTTTAATAATATAATTATTGTTCATTTTCCCTTCTAATTATAACGCAGTTTTTGGCGGAAAAAGACCTTTTTAATGTAACCGATATTCATACTTCATGTATAACAAATACTTCATATTTTTGTTTCAAATATAACGGAAATTCGTTTTCTTTTTAATTCTTTTAATTTTCATTTTTCACGTGAAAATCGTCCAATTGAAAATTAATTGTTGAGGAAAAATTATTTTTCCGTGTTTTTATTTATTTGCAACGATAAAGTAAAATGGTTAAAATTTATGGAAAAATGTCCCTTTATTCTCTATGAAAATAATGAAATTTTTAATTATTAAAAAAATATTTGAATAAAATAAATAAAATCTAGCCTATGTTCATTTATGGGTTATAATCAACCTATATGCAAAGATACAGGATCATTAAATTCTCCATTTTGACGCTGGCTTCAGCCAAACATTTTCACACAATTGGATTTATAATATTACTAGCTGTTACCCGTGACTTCGTTCACGTAACATTAAAAGAAAAATAAATGTACTAATCAAGCAAAATATTTCAATCCCGATAATTAAAAACGTAAATAATTAACTAAATCTTTATCACATTTCACAGCAGAAAATACGATGTTTCTTTGTTATAGGGGCCTTGACATAAATCATTTTAAAAAATGTAAAATTTTGTGTCAAATAACCGCGAAAAGGAAACTGCAACCAATGGAAAAAGGACGGCCAAACAAAATCGTGTAAATCGACGAATTGGGTAAAAGGTAATATCAGGGCTCTTCTCATAAACCATTTTACTTTTAACGACTTTGAGAAACGTTTTAACAGCCATCAGTTAAAAATAATTCATTGGAAATAGTATATGCTTTTTCTTTAAATTCAATTCCTGTGAATAGGGAGGAATAATTCTACACCTAAATGCAAGGAGCTTCAATTGCAAAGCTTTTTGCAGCCCAAAATTACATGCAAACGTAACACTTAAATTGCAAAGCTTTTTGTAACCCAAAATTATATGTAAACATTACTTTTGCATCTAATTTTCATTGCAAATTAACATTTATTACGGTTCAAATTAAAATTAATTTGGGTGCAAATTACATGTAAATGTTACGTTTGCATGCAATTTGGGGTTGCAAAAAGCTTTGCAATTGCAAGTGTTACGTTTGCATGTAACAGCAAATATGTGTCCTTGGTTTAATCTATAACTGAAACAAATCTTAATTTCTTGACAATATGCTGACAGGCGATTTTTGCTCTGCAGAATAAATTGATTCATAAAGTTTGAATATGTGGAAATATGTTTTTATTTTTCGGAAATTTTACTGTAATTAAGGTTTTTTTCCCATCAACTATTCAAATTGAAAATAATTTTTTTTCAGTTTTAATGAGAAAATGGCATAAAAATATATTAATCCGTTTTATTTCTCCTTTTTTATCCCCAAAAATGGAGTAATTTAAGTACCATTTTTAGAGAAATTTCGTTAACATTACAAAAAAAATATATATATTAATATCTCGGAATCTAATTCAAAATTTTAAATTCTCAGAGTTTATATGACATCCTCGAATCAATGATAACCGGATACCGGTGTTAAGTAAATTGCGTTGCATTAAGAGGAGCAGTTGCGAAATACACACAGTCAGATTTTAACTTAATAGATTTTTGTTCAATTTTCTTTTCCTAATAATCTTACTGATGCTTGTATTATTAATCACAGAGTTCAGAGAATAAATAGAGATGAAATGTTCATGTTTGGCGTGATGCTGAAAATGCAACCCTACAGTCGACCCAAACAACTATCCGCTTGCTTTGAAAACCTCTCCCCGTCCAATGAATCCAGTCATTGTTCCACGTGCAGCCTCTCTCCATCCAATGAAGTCAGCCCTTGGGCCTAATGATTTGAGCGATAACCGGCTTCATATTGCAAGCCGATTTTACGGTTCATTACCTCTCTATTCTTTCACTGTACTCAGTAATTATTAATGTATGAAATTGATACACGCTCCATTTGAAACATATATAAAAAATCCCGTTTTATTATGACGTCACTTTGATCCCAGAGAAATCTCTTTTCAATGATATAATTCTTGTTAATTTTCTTTTCCTAGCAACAATGACGTGAATTTTAGCAGAAAACTCACATCTGTTTGTAACTGATATTCAAGCTTATTATTAATCAGTATCAAAAAAATATTTCAGTTATTCATCTTAAATATGACGTCTATTATGTATATACTTTTATTATACACTGATAGTCATGCTCTTTGTAATATTACGAATATTTGAAAATACATGTTTTATTTATGACGTCATATTTGTTCAAGCCAAGAATGATCCTTTTCATAGTTCCATGGTTCAAGCGAAATCTTTTTCTTAATAATATAATTATTGTTAATTCTTCTTTCTAATTATAACGCAGTTTTTGACAGAAAAAGATCTTTTTAATGAAACCGATATTCATTCTTCATGTATAATAACAAATACTCCATATTGTTGTTTCAAATATCACAGAAATTCATCTTCTTCTGAATTATTTTCATTTTTCACGTGAAAATCGCTCAATTGAAACTTAATTGTTGAGGGAAAAATATTTTTTCGCATTTGTATTTGTTGGCAACGATCAAAGCCCTAGCAACGATAAAGTAAAATGGTTAAATTTTATCTTAAAATTTCCATTGACTCTCTATGAAAATAATCAAATTTTGAATTATTAAGAAAAGTATTTGAATAAAATAAACAAAAACCAATCTATGTTCATTTCCGGGTTATAATCCACCTATATGCAAAGATACAGGGCCATTAATTTCTCCATTTTGATGCTGGCTTCAGCGTAACATTTGCACACAATCGGATTTATAATATTATTAGGATTAGGATTTGGAACAAGGCAGATAAACTTTCCATTTCAGACAGATTTTTCGAATTTCTAAAAAAAAAAAAAAAAAAAAAAAAAAAAAAAAAAGTGATTTGTTCTTTATATTTCTCTATATAAAATCAATGCTTTTACTCACACTTTCCTGTAAATATTGATAATTTAATGTATTATTTAGAGGCCCAACAAAGTTAATAAGAAAGAAAAATATTTGTGAACACACAGTATCATAAACAACTGGAAATGATTTTTAACTTTATACTTATTATTGTTTTGTGAAATGTTTGCATTGGATTTTGTAAGAATAGCATTTGTTTGCACGACTAGTTAAAAGTTTCTTTAAAAAATCCTATATTTTTCTCATGTTTTTTGCTTATAAAACACACACAATTTCTGATCAAATATATCCAGATTTTAAGAAATCTTGGCAATTTGACATGAAGAGCATTAAGAAGTGTAAGGGATACATTGAATATACGATGAACTATGATCATTTATATGTACATAACTTTGATTTAATATTGATAATAAAATTAACATTATTTTGTTACACTTGCATGAATAAATTCTTTTACACAGCTCAAAATGTTTACTTAAGAACTGATAGCAACAAAAAAGAACAATCGTCCGGGTAGAAAAAAAAAACTGAATAATACATTGTAAAAACTACTTGAAAACGTGTCCGAAAAATACGCCAGAGAGTAAACTTTTGTTTCAGAAACGCTTCTTTAAATCTACGAAATCTATTGTATCCAGATGCTTCTGAAGATGAAAGAGCGCTTTACACAATCGAGGCAAATCAGAAGAGTTTACGTTAAATCTTCGTAAACTTTAAGAACGTTAATAGGTAGATTAAGAAACACTTGTCTTTTATTACAATGCAGCTTATTAGAAAATGTTAGACAGCAGTATAATTATTTTCTAAAATATTTTCTTGTTAAATTTGCATTTACCGCCTAAATGCGCTATACACTAAATTTTCATTGTAAAGTGTGAGTTCAAACAGGTTCATTACATGGCCACAAGTAAAGAAAAATTCGTCTGGCACTTATAAAAGTATTGTAATACATTTACAGCTAACACTATGTTACAGATAAATCTGTTACTTAAACTTATCTGTTATTTCATCAAGTTAATATCTCTATCTATAATATGCCATTCTCTTCATATGGCATAGTACTATTTTTACTTTAATCTATCTATAATACAAGAAAGCATTGTAATTTTTATAAGCATCAGTTACAGAAAAGATGTTATTCAAAACCATACAAATCTGGTAATTCATAAAACGGTAATATTTTCCTCTAAATGTTGGAAAATTACATCACTTTCAGAATTTTTTTCATTGCATAAGCTCTAAATTAATATATTCATAGTACATCTATATATTGAAAACTCAAATGAAGTACTATTTTCGTCTGCGAAAGTGACGTCATTTTTAAAGAAGCTTTTGACTGGAAACTGTCGCTGAGGAAACTGCCATAATTTCTTACGATTGTGTCTAAATGACGTATTTTAAATGTCTTTTATTCATATGTAACAAGATTAAAGATGATTAAAGAGTACTGAAAAGAGGTTTGGTTCTACCACTTAAAACGACGTCATGTTAGAAATTGATATAAAAACTGTCAGATCATACGATCGACCGTCCTGTCAGTCGTTTTTTGAAGAACCCATATACTCCACGCACCAGACGGGATCGAGCTGGCGGCGGTCTGTCCGGCGTGATACCGCCATGGAACAGGCTACTGACCGAAAGAGAACACCGCCACCTGCGCATCACTCTCTCTGCGCCCCAAACCACACAGAGTTACTACGGTAGTCCCAACTTAAAAGGAAGAACCTTTTTGATCGGGAACCGCACCGCCGCCCCCAGGACAGCCTCGAGAGCAAGAGCGCCCATAATGGCTTCCGGTCCCCTTGGCCCTTTTTATGCTTCGCCAGCAAGGAATTGCTTTACCACATCCTCCAAAGGTCGAAACCGTATGACAGGGAACAACATTGATCGTCGGCAATGGATGGGTGAAAGAGAAGAATTCTCTCGCGAGTCGGGGAGGTCGTGAAAAATTCTCTCGGTACGCATGGACACGTACTCGCTACGGATGTGGGCACAGGTGGGGTCCTAGCGGATCACAGGATCTACAAGTAATCCCCCTCACTTGCCCGTCGAGGTCGCAGAGACCGTTTCGAAGCCACCAACCTCGGAACTCCACACAGATTTACCTTATGTCATGCTGTCTCGGGTACGTTCCTATAAAAATTTGGAAATACAAATAGTGTCAAAAGTAGCACTCAATTAATGTGGTATGGAAGAGAACGCTTTGTACACTTTTATGTTAAATGGGTATAGGTGATAAATCACCAAACATTGCTCCCATCGCCATCATTCATATTGCATTCACTTCATTTAAAAATATATACCTTTCACTCATATCATTTAAAATACTCAACTTCCATTTAAAATATATACATTACACACACTTAAAATACATTCATCTCATTCATTCAATTTAAAATACAAAAGAAATAAAGAAATTAATAAAAAGAAAAAGAAATAATGCCATAAAACAAATATTTTATTTTAGCATTTAGATATTGTTTCTAATTTACACACACTGAAAAAAAAGTGCTATTGTCCAGAATCAAAATGCTATTGGCGATATTTGTGCCGAATAACTTAAAAGTACCGAACAAACACTAATGTTGACTTCGCATTATGAGCGAGATTTCATACTTAATACATAAAATTTAATGAAATCAGTATATATATTGTTAGCTATAGTACATTTCTTTTCTTTGTACGCTTTAACTGTACCTTTTAAAAAAATATCTTATCGGTCCAATTTCGACGGATTTGTCTTAAAAACGAATACTTTTTTATTCGCAGACTACTTAGTTATTATATTTTCGCTGTATTGTTATGGTCATAAATTCGCATAAGCAGAATGGGATTAGATTTCTATATCGAAATTATATTCGCATATTTCTCATGCAGGGTTACAATTTTTCCAAACTCATCTCTATTTTTTGAAACACATATAGTTTTTTAACGAATATATTAGAAATATCTTAATTTACTAACAGTAAAAAATTATAAATGATGGCATTTTTAATATAAATATATGGGTGAAACCAATCTTACATGAGCATGTCTTGATTTTTTTGTTCTAGTTTTAAGTTATAGATTTTACTAAATAACAGCAATATTGTTAAAAATCATCTCTAATTGCCAAAACATTTCGATTAAGAATTTAAAAATTAAATCAAAGTCTTTCAAAGTGTTAGCTGGCGTAAAAAATTTATTAGTTGTAACAGTAGTTAAATGTAACAGATATTGCCATTTTATACCTTAAAATTTTATCTTCAAGAATTACTCGCAAAAATAAGTGTTGTTTAGTTAAACAGTTGCGTATTGCTATAAATTTTTAAATACAATTTTAGAGATTTTTAAAAGAATATCTAAATCTAGAATCGGGGTATCAGCAATTACAAACAAAAATACACTTACATTCCACCCTGAATGTATTGCCTTAAATTCCAAACATATCATACATAAAGTTAATCTATAAACAGACCTCTTTTCTGTGAAGTGTTTTTGGAAATACAGAATATTATTCCTTTAACACCATTAGTAACAACATTTTATTATTTATACTAAATAAAATAACAAAAAATAAATAAATTTAACAATAAATAAATAAATAAAACAATGTTTATAAGTCAAATCTTAAATAAATTATTTTGAGTTAAAAAATAAATATTTTAGTTTATCTGAATAGATATAATAATCCATGTATATGTATATCATGTTAAAATAAATAAAGTGTGTGTTATTCATGATATTTAGAAATATAGTCTATATAAAGTTACGCCTACAATAATTTCGATAGCATAATTTAGTCGCTAAGAAGGGGAGTGAGACACGATCTTATTAAGAAAAAAATAAATAAATCTGGCAAAAAAAGTGTGTAAACTAAGTGTGCTGTTATTATTTTTTTCTGAGAGAATTCTTTTATTGCCACTTAAATAAAATGTAAATAAATTCTAAAGTTGAGGGCATGAAACCCCCATATATTCCATCCATATTATTAGATTAATAACTGTAATTATGAATAAAACAAGAAAGACAATTTATTTGATTTTGAAATACGTCAACACTTAAATAAAATTGAAAACCCCCTAGAAACTATGCATTAATTAAGTGTAGAATAAGGCAATGATGTTATTAGATTGGAAAAAATGTCTCCTGCTAACTTATACTATTATACCTTATTTAACAGGCAATTTACAGTCAGGTTAAATTCCATACGAAATCCCAAATATATATAAAGTTTCTTTTGAAAAATATCTCTTCATACAATTTAAATGTAAACATTTATTATATTTTCTGTGACAGCTTTATTCTCTTAAAATAAATAGTCTTACCTCATTTAGTACAAAAATCACAATAACGTAGACGCAGAAAGAGAAAAATGTCCACGCATTTGAATTCGAAATTACATCCTTTATATATTAAAAGTTCCCGTTCCACATTTTCACTACCTTATTTAACAAATTCATGCAAAAAAGAACCCTTTGCATTATTCATGAAATATCTCGTTAAAAAGGTTATTTCTCACGTTGACATACCTCTTTAGAGCGAAATAAAAGATTCGAAAGAGAAATATATTCTTTCGATGTATTTTATAAGTTTTTTATTTTATGACTCAATATTTCTTGAGATTTATTGAATTAATCTCGCGATTTTCAATTATTATATTTGAATTCATGCATATTTTGCTAAAATAATTATAAATTTAAATGCTAGAGTTGATATACATTTTGTTCACATATTAAAACACACATTTTGGAAAATATCAGTAATTGTATTTGTTTTTCATTCTAATTATTTTTATATTCACATTTCAATTGTAACATTTTAAACACCTGTATATGCATATATTTGCATACTAACATTACATACATAGAGATTAGTCCCTAAGAAATCATTAATGATTCTTCTTAATAACATATTTGAACCAGTACCTTTAGATTTACAAAATGTATTTCAAAATAATTCTGAAATAGTGCGAATTACGCAGAGATGTTATAGTAAGTGGAATAATAAAAATATGTTTTTTTGCGGATGGGGTGGGTGTAAATGTTCTTGTGAAGATTTGAATTTTCTGCTTAGTTTCTATTTAAAAAAAATTAATAACAAAACTGATAAAATAGTTTATATTACTTAGATGATTTTCATCAAAGAGGTATTTCAATGCGCAATCTAGTTCTCATTCTTTTTTTTATTATTTTGTAATGCTAGATAAAATTTTGAAAAATCACTGAAATCTCTATAATAAAACCGTAAGTCATGTGACTGTCATCAACAGTTCCGGAATGTCCGTTTCACTTTTTCATATGCCAGTCGGCCATTTTTATTAAAAATTATTTTTTCGAATAAAACTTTATAAATGTGACATTTTTAGAAAGATCGTTCAAAATAAATTAATATTTGAGAGATGACTTACGTTCAATTATGTATATATTCTCCAATAACTTCAGTTGAAATTAGCTTCGCAGTTCAAATTCTCTATCCATGAAAGTAAACAACAAAAAAAAAGATTCATTCGTCGTGAAGGTTTAAAATATTAAACCATTAAACCATGGAGATAATCGTTCGTAAAGTTAGTTTTCCATGAAAGATTTTTTGGAGCACTGCCTGGTGTCAAAAAAATAATTCGTACCAGTGACACAATCAAAGTTTACCATAATTATGTGCTATACAACTCAACTTCATTCTTTATCTTTTCTTGACGTAAGCTGAATGTAAACAAATGCAACTCATGTAATGATATTTAATGAATAAAATTTCGAAACAAATTGTCAGTTAATTTGGTATTTATGTATTATACGTGAAAGGAAGAGAGACCACTGAAAATGATTGTTAATCACCAATCATATTTACCATTATTAATGACCAATCGCATTCAAAACAGTAATTTAATATACATTTACAAAATACATAACATCATTAAGTACTTTTGTGTTATTTGGGCGCAAATCTCGCCAGTAGAATTTTTAAAATCGCCAATACCAGCTTTTATTTTTCGCGTGTGCAAATTAGAAACTATACTTTTATTTTGAAATCAAATGTTCTGATGGAACAGCTGTCGTAGACGCACCGGGGCACTATATTAACTATAGAGTTGCAATATAGAGAGAAAAAACGGGTTGCTGTAATTAGAATTATAGGCGGTAATGTTGGTGTGACATATTTACGTGATTATCAAAACTGGGTTCCAAAAGTTCAATGTTTCACCAAACCATACTCGAAAATTACGTGTTATAATATGCACTCCGATTATGTCACATTATTCAAGACGTTTTAAATGAGAATAATGCCAAAGTTAGCGAGAAACAAACAAACAAACAAAAAAATATTGGCAACAATATGGTTCAGTGTAAATGGTGGATATCATTAAAGACTTTCACAAAATAGACTTCATTGCACCAAATCGTATTAACTAAAATACGCCATTTAGCAATGGATCCAATTACGGAAAACTACTTAATATGTTTAAGAATCTCCTCTTTAGCAAGCATATTGCAACTGATAAGCAAACGGATATGAAGCATAAATGCTTAAGTTGGTTAAGCGGTTTTTGTCAAGAAAGATGAAATACAAAACAAAAAATATGCGAAATGCTACCATGATCGAAAAAGTTTTTGATTTGTCTATTAGAATCTTCCGGTTTGGCGAAGGATTACGGAAAAAAATAAATTATGAATAAAAGTAACGTGTTACAGTGTTTAACATACATTTAAGGGAGACCAAACTGGTCGCCAGTGGCGGCACGTTAAAGATAATGGCTCCATTACAGTTAACTGAATTTAATTATAATTTGTGCCTTCACAATATTTACCATCCCAAATTAATGAGAAAACATTTAGAAGGCACACGACACCACTTGCCCTGATCACGAAGTTTAAAAATTTTCATAATGAATGTATAGAGGCTTACCTGATGGCACGTCCCATGGAAGAGTATTCATGACACATTAAGCAACAACAAAAAGTATTTATTTAAAGTTAATTAAAAATGAGGTTTGCAGTGGACCGGCAAAAATTACCTACGATTTAAACGCAGATTCTACCATAACAAAAAAAAAGAACTAATCGTAAAATTTCGCTCGGTTTTAACACTAATACTTAATAAAGATAGCTACATTGTTTCCACTAGTAACTCTGTAAATGTCCATAATACAAAATGTCACTGAAAACATTTAAATATATATACATAACATCAGAAAATGTGTCAAACTAGAAGGGAATCCCGCGGACTTTAGTTGAAACCAAAGTTTAGTTTTTACCAAAAGGCAAACTCTCCAGATAATACGAAAAGTCAATAACTCGCAGCACGCGAAAAAAGCAAATTCTAAGTCTCAAAGCGAAGAAGCTGTGGTCTAGATTTCCTTGAAAGGCTCGACTAAACCAAACCCGCTCAATGCAACTTCAACCAGCGTATATATACTCGCCAGTTCACCGCAGCAAGCTAATTAGGAAAATATCGTAGAAAATAACCGAGACGATTAGATTCAGGGAGACTCAATCATACTTGCAAAAATAAGAAAAACGACAGAGAGAACTACAATAAGAAAAACGAGACTTTCACGAACAAGTGTTACATCGAACAACACGTTCACAACAAAAACTAGACTCTACTTATGAGGAAAGTAGCTCAGCACTGCTATAGATCTGGGTTTAAGTTGAAAATGAGGGCAGAACAACAAGTTTTCAAGTTCAAGAAAGCATTTAGAAAGTTTTAAAAAATCATATAAATCTAACCAATTGCGTCTCAGTAATAAGTGCTATCACTGTGATTTTGAATTTCCAGAATAATTGTTCATCATTTTTAGGTGCGTTCGAAATTATATAAATACGTAGCACCTATAGATGCCATCTTGTCCTTCCGTCTGCTCGTCTGTCTGTCCGTCCGTCTGCATGTAACAGCGCAAAAACTACCCAACAAAATGGTTTGAAATTTAATATATATTGTCGTTGTAGATTTTTGTCGAGTCATTTAAATATTTTATGAAAATCGAATCAAAACATAAAATGATATTAATAAAAGTTTTCTTTATTCTATTAAATCCTGTCGTACGTAATCTATAAAATAAAAGCGCAAGTCATGTTACTGAGGAAAACAAATACGGGCAAACCACTTCTTTTAGGTAGCTTTCAATACAAAAAAGTATAAAGCTACCTATTGCAGCCGTTCGGACGAAAGAAATCCCGGAAAATTTTGGTATATTTTCACCGATCATGACCCCCGAACCCCAAAACAACCCTCCGTTCAAATGTTGATTTATATATATATATATATATCTGACCTATGTCATACGATTACGCTCGTATTTATAAATGAATTTGGATGAAACAAATTGTGTGTATTAAGCTCACCAATGTCTCGACCGAGTTTGTTGGACAGCTTGGTCCGCCATCTTGAAACAAGATGGCGGCCACTTAAAGATTTAAAACTAAAATAAATATGCAAAAAAGTTAAAAATTCAAATTTATTTTTTGCTTACGTGTTAGGCCTTGATACAAGGATTCCGGAGCATTTTTTGTTTTACCTCTATCTTAAAGAATGGCTGAGATAGAGCTGTTTGAAATTCTAGGGTGGCTGACATTTTGAAACAGGACAGCACATTACAAAAATCCACCGATAAATTTATGAGTTTTAGTGAACGCGATTTCTCGCAAATTATCATCTTTCATTGTTGTAATCATTTTCCCAATCATACGTATAAAACTATATATTCATATCCGTTAGCGCCAAATTCTCGCCAAACTTGGGGACACTTGGCGATTTATCGCCAAATTTGGCGACCATAATAAGTTTTCATAAATGATGCCAATTTGGCTATAGCTCAATAATTTGGCGAATTTCTTATTCAAATTCAGTATTAACGAATCTTTTGTAAACGGTTTCTTTGCATTTTAGCTTGCTGTTTTCGAGTAACATTAGCTAAAATTTTAAAACGAAGATATAGGAAAGCTACCTTTTCCTCCCGGTACAGGCCGGAAGGACTTTTTTTCATATGCCAGGCGGCCATTTTCACTAAAAATTATTTTTTCGAATAAAATTGCATAAAAGTTACATTTTTTAGGTTCATAAAAATTGTTTTCCGGAGAGATGAGTTACATTAAATATCATATATTCTGAGATAGCTTCAGTGGAAATTAGGTTAACAGCCGAATAGCTCAATCCATTATAGTAAATAAACACAGAAGATTCGATCATTATGAGTCATAAAAATATTAAACCATGGAGTTAATCATTCGCAAAACAAGATCTCCATGGTGAATTTTGCAGCGCTGTCTGGTGTAGAAAAAGAATTCGCATTTGTAAACGTGGTATACGTAATAAGAAAAAAACGCTTGTTCATTTTGCTCATAACAGACGATATAATTCATTTCAGTGAAATAATAAGGATGACGTTTTTACATTGTGAAACTAGTTATAAAATGAACGCACCTTATATGTCACGTTTAACGTACAATTTCCAACTTGTTCTATAAAAATTACGCAGATTTTTTAAACGCCCATATAGAATCAAATGTTCCATCCTATTTTACAAATGTATGTACATATTTTTCGCAATTTAAATTTTATCTTGATGTATTTTTTTCAAATATGAAACGTTGGTTAAAAAAGATATTAACAAAAACACTACTAAATTAATCAAGCCATCCTGTACATTAGTGTAGTCCTTATTCACAAGCAATTTTTTTATTGCAAATCAATTTACAACGCCCCTTACATTTGTTCCAATACGTTAAAAGTTTAAGTTTTCAAAATTAGAACGCATTTCAGCATGAAGGACACGTGTCTTATCGACGCTGAATGTTAAGTATTTTTTTTTTTTTCAAATCCTTCAATATTTACTTTACCTTCTGTACAATATTTTATACAAGGTTTATAAATTACTTTCACTATCAAATGTATATTTAAAGACGTTATATAAATTAAAATTCTACAAATTATAAACAATAACAGAATAAAAAAAAGGAAAACGTTACCTAAATTGTGTGATTTCCTTAACTCCTCCTTTTTGCGTATTGGATATATCTTGTGATAATCTCCACTGTTTTTTTTTTTTAATTTAGAATTCTCTTTCGTAAACGGAGAACTAATTTCTTATTTTTATTCTCTTTTCTGATGCATTGCTAACAACTATTGTTAATTTTTCTTTTAAATATTTTTCTTCATTTTAACAGCGTTCAGGATCCATTTGCGAAACATCTTTCGTAATTTGGGTCATTTAAAATATTTTTTTTCGATTTACTCGTGATTCTTTGCGAAAGAGGTTTTTCCCAAATCATCTCATCTAATTTGAAGTTTGATTTTAAAATCATCGGAGTCATTTGCAACTTTATGCAGTAACCTTATTTTGTGCTCGATTTTTTTAATATTCGAGATTTATTCTTTCGCAAAATATCACCAGGTAACGCATTCTTCTCTGAAGTACCATAAGTGGTTAAAGGAATTTGAAATAGGTGTGTCTTTTTGTTTGTGAACAAAAAGTTTTTTCTCCAGACATTAATATTATCCATAGGAGCCTTAATTGCGTTTGTAGCCGAAAACCGTGTTTTTGAACACAGTATTGAAAGTTGAGTGGGAATTTTTTTGTTATTACTATTCAAATTCTTGCTAGCCATTTTTGAAATAATAGTACAAGTATAAAAAAAGTCCTTCCGGCCTGTACCGGGAGGAAAAGGTAGCTTTCCTATATCTTCGTTTTAAAATTTTAGCTAATGTTACACGAAAACAGCAAGTTAAAATGCAAAGAAACGTTTACAAAAGATTTCTTAATACTGAATTTGAATAAGAAATTCGCCAAATTATTGAGCAATAGCCAAATTGGCTTCATTTATGAAGACTTATTTTGGTCGCCAAATTTGGCGATATTTCGTCAAATGTCGCCAATTTTGGCGAGAATTTGGCGCTAACGGATATGAATATATAGTTTTATGCGTATAATTGGGAAAATTATTACAACAATGAAAGAAAATAATCGCGTTAATGTGCTGTTTTGTTTCAAAATGTCAGCCACCCTAGAATTTCAAACTGCTCTATCTCAGCCATTTTTTAAGATAGAGGTAAACCAAAAAATGCTCTGGATTCCTCGTATCAATTCCTAACACTAAATTAAAATTTGAATTTTTAACTTTTTTGTATATTTATTTTAGTTTTAAATTTTTAAGTGGCCGCCATCTTGAAACAAAATGGCGGACCAAGCTGGCCAACGAACTCGGCTCGCACTCGGTCGAGACATTGGTGAGCTTAATACACACAATTAGTTTCATCCAAATTGATTTATAAATACGAGCGTTATCGTATGACATAGGTCAGATATATATATATATATATATACAAATCAACATTTGAACGGAGGGTGGTTTTGGGGTCTGGGGGTCATGATCGGTGAAAATGTATCGAAATTTTCCGGAACTGCTTTCCTCCGAACGGCGGCAATAGGTAGCTTTATACTTTTTTGTATTGAAAGCTACCTAATAGTAAGGCGAATATTACTATTTGAAAAGTAGTGATAGAAGTCAAGCAATCGGAATAAAAAACCCATCCAACTTGCAACTAAACGTTTGAACAACATGTTATTACTAGCCGCTACCGACGACAAGTTTTGTCTCCTTAAATGTATTTTAAGCATTGTAATACGTTTTTTTTATTCAGAATTTAATTTTTATCCTTAATCCTACGCCAAATCGCAAGACTCTAATAGACAAATCAAGAACTTTTACGATCATGGTAGCATTTAGCATATTTCTTATTGTTATATATTTCATATTTCTTGACAAATATCGCTTTACCCTATTTATGCATTTATGCTTCGTGACAGTTTGCTTATCAGTTGCAATATGTTCGCTGATGTGGGGATTCTTAAACATATTAAGTTATTTTTCGTAATTCATGAAGTCTATTTTCTGAAAGTCTTTAATGATATCCACATTTACACTGAACCCTATTATTCCTAATACTTTTTTATTTTGTTTCTCGCTAACTTTGGCTGTAAAATCAATTACGGAAGATTAGAAAATATATCATTATTCTCATCTAAAACGTCTTGAATAATGTGTCATAATCGGGCTGCCCATTATTACACGTAATTTTCGAGTATGGTTTGGTGAAACATTGAAATTTTGGAAGCCAGTTTGGATAATCACGTTCCCTTTGCTGTCAGGATTCTTGACTCGTGGCGTACAATCTGATTAAAATTCACGAACTTCCTTCTAGATTCTGATCTCTGTTCGACATTGTTTTTCTCTGCTCCTCTTTCTTGATATATTTCAGGAGTTTTCATAATTACGTAATTCCCTTACTTCGGCATTTCTACTTAATGTCTACTGACTATTAATTTCCGCAACTGGTAAATACGCCACGCCAACACTGGCGACTATAATTCTAATTTCAGCAAGCCGTTTTTTCTCTCTATATTGTAACTGTATCTTTAATATTATGTAGTAGAAATATAAAAGACAATTGAAGACTCTTTTATTGATATAGTATATATGGATATGTATATTATATATATTATATTCATAGGTATATAGTATGTGATTAGAATATATATCTCATATTCATTACGGTGGATATAACATACCACCAATAAAACTACCATCTTACGTATCTAAGCTAAAAGCTTTCAATATGATTTTATATGTTTAATAAATATATACTAAATTATTTTTTGTATTATTTTACTTTAATTCTATATTATTTACCATTTTTAATGATGGGTCCTTCTGGGTGCAGCTGTCGCAGACGAACCGGGGTATCATTTTGGCGCCAAAGTAACTGTTTTATGCATGAGCAACCCGGCGGTTTCGGATAGATTTTGCTTCGTATGGCAACCCGGTAGAGTAGATTCCGTATGTTTTATAATAAGTTAAATATTGTGTGCATTATAATAAATTAATCACTGTGTCTGTTTTATAATAAAATTGTGTATTTTTAAATATAAAATAAACTATTTCATAAGAAAATAAAAGTAACATGCTGTTTTAGCAATCTCTAACAGGTATTTGAAAATTGGGTTTTTTCACCAAAATAGCGCAAAACAAAAATCGCTCCAACCCCGGTGTTCCTGCGACAGCTGTTCCAATTTAAAATGCATGCCATTCACACTTTTCATTTAAAATAGAAAATAGATAACTAATAAATAATATCATAAATATTTGATTTAAAAATCAAAGTATCGTTTCCAATTTGCACGCGTGAAAAATAAAAGCTGGTATTGACCATTTAAAAAAATGTTTTTGGCAAAATTACGCCCAAATAACATAAAAGTACTTAATGATGTTATGTATTTTATAAATTTATATTAAATTACTGTTTTGAACGCGATTATTCATTAACAATCAAAGCCATTAAATAATTATTTATTGGGTTTGTTAAAAAATGGTAAAGATGATTGGCGATTAACAATAATTTTCGGTGATCTCTCATCCTGGCACCTATAATACATAAATACGAAATTAGCAGACAATCCGTTTCGCAATTTGATTCAATAAATATTATTACACGAGTTGCATTTATTTACATTAAACTTACATAAAGAAAACATCCGTAAGGAAGTTGAGTTGTATACAACTTCATCAATCAGAATTTTGGTAAACTTTGATTGTCTCACAGGTCCGGGTGAAAATTATTTTTTTTTAAACTAGACAACGTTCCAAAAATTCACTCGCGGATAATTTGCTTTACGAATGATTGATTACCTTCATGGTTTTATATTTCCATCGTTCACTATGATCAAATCTCTTGTGTTTGCTTATTTTGATGGAATGTGATATAGAACTGTCAATTCAATTTCACCTGAAGTTATCTCAGAATATATAAATATTTGAATGTAACTCATCTTTCAAACATCAATTTCTTTTTTTAACAATCTTTCCAAAAAATGGAACTTTTATGCAGTTTTATTTGAAAAAATAATTTTGAGTAAAAATGACCCCCGGGCATTTGAAAAAGCGATGCGGACTTCCCGGAACTGTTGATGACAGTCACATGACTTACGTTTTTATTATAGAGATGAAACAACTATTACATTTTAGAGAGTTTTCTATCCCTCGAGATAAATTAAATTGCTTCATAACTAAATAGTTTTACAGGAAATACATTCCTTCGGCCTTCCATATGGCTAAATGATAGACTCCAGGTCAGAGACTCCAGCGCTCTACAAGTAGCGAAACTACTGCAGTCGTTACTTTTTACAGTAGTTTGTAGTTTAGAACGCTACATTTTGAAAAATGTAGTGTAGCGAGTAGCGCAATAAGAAAAATCGGTGGTTGGTAGCGAGAACTGACGCTACTTTTAACGCTACTTCAAGGGCAAAAAGTATTATTTCGCCAATCACGTGTCCGAAACTGCCCTATTTTGTGCAAAATTTGTTCTGTTCAACAATTTCTGAATCTCAGCTGCAGTGTATAACAATGCATCGCATGAAGTCATGGATTTTTCCATTGACACTTTCTGCTAAAATCAAATACTAACCAACCAAAGGAAAGAATTTTGTTCCTAACAATACTTACCTATTTACTCGTTATTAGGTCTTCCTGTTTTAACGTCGAATTTCTTATTATTCGGAAATGCTTTATTTACAGATTTATTTTTTTTACATTTAGAGTTGATTTTCTGTAATTTTCTAGATTATAATAGCTCTCTTAATCTCACTTTATAATGTATTTGAAATTTGTAATGTATGTATCTGTAATAATGTATGTTCTTCGCGTGACTAGCGTAGTCTCTTAAGAGCCTACATCAGTCATGCGAAAAATCACGCAAGGTAATATTAAGTCTATGGGAAGGCTCTTGGCAGATTTCTTGCTCGCATTTTAATATTTTTAAATGATTTGTTTTGCATAGGATAGTTGAAGTCGATCTCTAACGTTGTTAGTTTTTACTTTTTCAATTTTGGTTCCAGTTTCTTTTTATATAAGGGTAGTTACACTTTCAGAACCGGTTCCAACCAGTTCCAAAATTGAAAATGTCCGCTTATAAAAAAACTGTAACCAAAATCAAAAAAGTAAAAACTAACAACGTTAGAGATTGGCCTCAGCTATCCTATGCAAAAATAATCATTTAAAAATATTAAAATGCGAGCGATAAATCGCGCAAGAACCTTCCAATAGACTTACCATTAGCTTGAGCGTTTCTTCGCGTGACTAGCGTAGGCTCTTAACGGTCGAAGACCGATTCGAGTGATGTTCGAGTGAGTGACTTTATTTCGCAGTTCGAGTGACATTGGAGTGACTCGAGTGAGGGACATTCTGTTGCTGTGAGGGACGTAAGAGTGACGCACTCCAAGTTCGAGTAACGTTCGAGTGACTTTATTTTCGCAGCACTACATTTTTAGCTGTCACTTTATTTTTATATTGAAATGATTACATTTTGATATTGCAAATTTAAAATTTTTCTTACGTTGCCTGGTTACGCTAGTCTTTACATTATTTCACTGTGGAATGTAGCTAATGTTTTATATAAAGAAAAATATCTATAATAAACTGTTTTGTTCGACAACAATCACGCAATTTTATAAAACCAGCTTCACAAAACATCTGGTCTATTCACAATAAACTTATTTCGTGCACGTTTTTATACTGTCGAAAAACATAGGATTTTTTGTTAAAAAAGGCGATGCAAATAAGCAGTCTGCCGGTGCAATATTGGGATTATGGGATTCCAATAAATGACGGTATGAATGTCCACATTATTAATAAAAGGAAAAATACCGAGATCATCCTACACGTATTTATTTTCATTTTTGCGAATATACAACATTCTCTAGTGCAAGTGTTGTGTAATCTTAAAAGTTGTATGCTAGATCTCACATAGACAATAACACTATTACTTATCTAATATAAAACACATATATCTCTGCATAAAGTAATAGGATTGCGCTTTCAATCCATTGCTTTATTTGTTTACTATTGATGTCTTAATCCTTTAAAGGGCAGTGGTATATTATATATATTGCTTAACATTAATACCCAACTTTAAAATTGCACCCATAAGTTTTTACTAAAATTTTACTTTTATAACATATGTTTCTAAATGAATTTATTTAATTTCAAATCATTTTGTTCGTAAAGACTACTGACAATCAATCTTTTTATCATTTTAGCAACAGAATTACTTTTAGAGTTAATATTTTATATATTTTGTTATATTATTCTGTTCCCTGTTCAATGTTACAAATATCTTAGAAATAATATTTTTATATTTTGAGTTTTCTCTGTTATCATAATCTACAATTCATCAATATTTATTCTGAACTTTGTATAAAGTTACATCACGTATCATTTATAGATTTTTCGATTCACGTAAGTATTTTTGAAAACTAAAAGAAAAGCCCAAATACTGTAACGGATAAATAAAGAATTGACAAAATTATTTATGTTATCATATGCGGTGTAAATAGTGTAAAAAATGGAATAAAATAGAAGTATGGGTTTTCTAAACAAAGAATATTATAGCAAGACAATATATGCATTTTTCATTTACTCCATAAAACAGCCTTTTTCCTTGATAAGAAAACCGTTTTAAATTTGAAAACTTTTCAGTGAGTCTTAAATCAGGCTTATCAAAAAATATATGAAAAGTAAAGAATCACTGAGTAAATATTTTCTAATTTTTGTTTAAGAATATGTTTTGATGGTTAAGAAAAGATACATATTTTCAAGAATTTCTGAAGAATTAGAGATTTTTTTCTTTCAATATATAAGTATTGTTCCTTATATATTTTTGATTTAACTAAAAAAATAATTTTTTCATCTTATGTTATATCAAACACTAATTAATTTTAAAATCTGTGGGCAGTTGTTTTAGTTTCGTATGATATAATTTTTTTCTTTAATTTCTGAATGAAAAAAATTTTGTGTATTGTGAAAAATGTAGAATTTCATTTATTTTTATTTTATTTTGTTGTAAATAAAGAATTATTATGAAGTATATAAAACACATATTTTATTGTAAGTTAAGGTGCGCTGTGTTTGTTAGTTTTTACTGAAACGTTATTTAGAAGGAATTTCTGAGCTGTAAATAAAAATAAAAATAAAAACTATACAATTAAAAAATACTTACATGCAACTGCGTATAGATTTCTCAAATACTTCCTCCTTTATTTAAAACAAAATACGGAAGAAAAATCAATTTACGGAAGAAAAATATAAAAATGCACGTGTTTTTTAAGACTTTAATATGAAAGGATGGAAATCGAGTGGGATATTAAATTTATTAGGATGAAATGGAATGTAAAGTAGGTTAGGTACTAATAGAGAACATACTTGTTAGTTAATTTATACAATTTAAATAAAATATATGCAATTTAAATGACAGGAAACAGAAGTTATGATTGAAGTTTCGTCAAAGTACAATGACCGACTAAGTGGTGCATTAATGTCGTCAATCAAACGATGAAACAGCGTTCAATACATGATGTTACATAATGAGGGTAAATTATACAGGAATTATAAAAAAAGTCATTTAGTTTACAGAGGAAATTAATGATTACAATTACAATGAAATTTTTATTAGACGCTATATACGTACTTCCGAACAGATAGCCATCAAGTTTGTCTAAACAAATACGGACTGTTTAAAATCTACACTACATACTGTTGCTCAAATTTATTTAAAAAATACAAAAAACTAAATTTATTTTAATATTAAACATCTTTGTGAATCATAATATGATGATCCTGGTGCGAAATAAGCCTGCTCATACGCATTGAGGAATTATCGTGAAAACTAAAAATATATAAAATCCATCAGAAAAAAAAATATTTTTAAAATATAAAAAATAGAATATTAAACTATATTAGTTTTGACCATTGTACTAGAATTGTTATATTATTAAATCGTAGTAGAACAATTTATTCTTTCTTTCCAATTCTTCAGAAATAGAATTTATAGTAAAATATTCCAAATTCGACCAAGTGTAAATGATAGTTTTATTTTAATTAAAATATTAAATTTTTCTAAGTAGCACCTCTGCTTCTATAGAGAAAACGGCAATTTAGAAAACAATAAATATTTCAACTGTCTATTCTAATTTATTTCATAACAGAATAAGATAATTTTTGACACATACCTGTTTAATCTTAAAAGGAATAGAAGATTTCTTTTATAGTTACATTTTTTTATTATTATTTTTCTTCAAAACAAAAGAAAAAAACACTATTATTCAATTTTTGTGCAATTTCTAGCGTCTTTTTATTTTGTTTTGTTTTTGGGCGATTTTTCTAACTTAGTAAAAGGATTCCAGCTGTAAAATTTTAGCCCAATATAGTAAATTTTGTCCTGTTTTCAATCGTTTATTCGGAATTTGTACAACGATTTTTGAATTTTTCTATGCGATTTTTAGAGTTTTTTACCGTTTGGCGGCAATTTTTTGATGTTGTTAAAAGGAATTCGGTTTCAAACCTTTAGACTAATATAGTAAATTTTGTCCTCCTCTATTTTTGAAATTTAGAAATTTTTCGTGTTCTGCGGCGATTTTTTGACATTCGTAAGAGACATTTGGCTTCAAACTTTTAGCTTAATACAGTAAATTTTGTCCTCCACAATTTTTGAATTTTTTATGTGATTTTCAACTTTTTTTCTTCGCGTTCCGTGGCGATTTTTTGACATTCGTAAAATGAATTCTGTTTTGAACTTTTAGCCTAATATAGTAAATTTTCACACCTATGAGTTTTGAATTTTTAGCGATATTCAGTGTTTTTTCGCGTTCCGCGGTAATTTTTCTAACATTCGTGAAATAATTCCTGTTCAATGTTTCAGTCCATTATTAGTAAATTTTGTTTTCTACAATTTGTTTTATTTTTAGCGATTTTTAGCGTTTTGAGGCCATTTTTTGACATTCGTAAACGGAATTCGGTTTCAAACTTTTAGCCTTACGTAGTAAATTTTGTTCACCGATATTTTTTAATTTTTAGTGATTTTTAATGCGATTCTTAGAGTTTTTTCGAGTTTTCGCTTTTCACATTGAATTTTTTGACATTCGTAAAAAAAAAAAAAAAAAATCCGTTTCAAACTTAGCTTATCATATTAAATTTTGTTCTCTGCAATTTTTGAAATTTTTGTGATTTTTATTGCGATTTTCAATGCAATTTTTAGCATTTTTTGCGTTTTGTGGCGATTTTTTTTTTTTTTATATTCATAAAAGGAATTCTGTTTCAAACATTTAGCGCAATATATTACATTTTGTATTCAGCTATTTTCAATGCTTTTTTCGCTTTTTTTCGCTCTGTTGATTGATTTTCGGGAAAGAATTACGTTAGAATGTATTAGAATACAGTAGTAAATTTTGTCCTCTGCTATATTTTTAAATTTTTAGCGAGTTTGTTTTTGCGTTTCGCGGCGATTTTTCCACATTAGTAAAAGGAATGAGGTTTTAATCTTTTAGCCCAATATAGTAAATTTTGTCTTTTTTTCAATAAAGTTTATTGGGAATTCGTTCAGCGATTTTTTAATTTTTTGTTCGATTTTTAGAGTTTTTAGGAGATTTTTGGACATCCGTAAAATATATTTTTTTTTATTTCTTACCAGATACGGTAAATTTTGTCCTCTGCGATTTTTGATTGCAATTTTTAGCGTTTTTCCGCAATTCGCTGCGATATTTCCACATTGGTAAAAGGAATCTGGCATCAATCTTCTGCCCAATATAGTAATTTTGTTCTCTTTACAATAAAGTTTATTCGGAATTCATGGAGAGATTTTTATATTTTTCGCGATTTTATATTACATTTTTTAGTTTTTTCGCGCTTTGTACAATTTTTTTATGTGGCCGGGCAACGCCGGTCGGGTCAATTAGTTAAATTATTCTAGTGAATGAAAATACAATTATTTTTTAATATTAGGGTGATATAGTAAATGATTTTGACAAAAAAAATTCAAGACGAATTAGTATAGAATTATTTATTTCACTGTTGATAGTTGTGTTTTTGTAAATATTATAGATATAAAATTAAATCTTCATGTATACATTTTCAAATAAACATATGTAATTTTCTATTCAGATCATAATTTTTCTTTTAATTTCAAGAATATAATGCGTAGTTTGTGTTAGTATGTTTATCTATTTTTTCTTGATAATGTGATTGCTTTATGATATTGATTTCCGTATAATAATAAATGACTTCACCAAAGAAAAATCAAGGAAAATTAGATCTTTGTGTTTTATTTTTAATAATTATTTTCTTTTAAATACTACTAACAGGGGGATTTTATTTTTGTGCATATTTCAAAAAGATATAACTTGTTATTGATATAATTATTTTGCTATTTGAAATTCTATACAAATTTTTAATGTAAATGGATTGTTTTTAATGTTTGAAATATTTTGGCTTAAAAATGTATATTTTAAACTCAGCTTGACCTGATGCAACTGTTTTTTTATTTCCTAATATTCATAACGTCGATACAATAAATGCATTTTCAAATGGAAAAGCAAGGCGAATGAGATTTTGAAGCGTAGCGTCAGTTTAATTCTTGATATGATGCTTTCTTGTAAATACTACTTGAGTAATAACATTTTTATTCATTTAATAATTTCAAGTTAACTGTTGTTATTTTTTCAAAATAACGGCAAAATTTCTTAAGTAATTAGATTATTTTAAATTTCTTAAATGTAAATTATATATATATATATATATATATATTAATAAGTTATAGTCAGCAAAATTAATTTACTTATTCTTAAAAGAAAGTTTGAGAAGTGGTGAAAAAACAATCACGGCATAGGGGCGGCAAAATAATGCTCGTCTCAGGCAGTAAAATGTCTAGCGCCGGCAATGGGTACTGTCCATAACATTCGGAAGTATCCGACGTTGGAGAGTGTGGGGGGTCCTCTTTACTAATTTCTCAGAAAACATATGCAGTGCACCTGTTTGTTGAGATTGCAAGGGAAAGGTTAGAATTAGAATAAAGGGGTTTTCCCGCTTTCGGTTCTCAGGCAAAAGAGGGTAAAAATACTGAAAGAATAGCTTAGCAACAGAGCGTTATATTGGACTTGCAACGTTTTAAAACTGCAAAAGGAAAAAATGATGCATGTTGACACTTGAACCATGACTTTTTTCTCATCATTTGAGAGTATTGTTACCATTTTAGAGACAAAATTATTATTATTATTATTATTTTTTAATAGAAATTAAGTATGTTTTAAACGAAATTTTGATACAACTTAAGTCATTGCCGAGGGCCGCTGAATCAATGATGCCTCCCCCTATCCCCCACCCCCTTATCCGGCTATGAATAAAACAAACTCTAATTGCAAGTCAGTAATTAGCGAAACAGCTTATACACATGAATTATTTTGAGTTGAAACTGAAACTCTATTTATATGGATTTTTCGATATTATCAAAATAATGCAAACTTTTTATATACATTCAAGATATGAATTTCTATAATGAGAATAATTAACTGTGAATCATATGAATTATATGAAACTACAAATTAATTTTAGAAAATTGATTTTTTCCCCTGTTTTCTGTATTTTCTTATCTTTTTTCTCGCTAGTATCTCAAACTTTAGGTTTAAAAGATGCATCAATTATTAAATGTATTTTTAAATACAATATGATACAGATAAAACGAAACATCACTATAAAGTAACAATATATTTTTAATTATAATTATTTTTAATTATAAAATTAAACTTTCACATAATTTTCTGCGAAAGAAAAAAAGTAAGAAAGTATTTAAAAATATCGTATTTGCAGTAAAAGAGTTGAGTAATATCAAAGATTATCTGAACGGAACATACGCATGAAAGCATGAAAACCATTAATTCATTTCCATTTCTTATTTATGTAAGCAACGAACCAGATCGGCTGTCTTATGAATTAATTGGCAGAGTTTATGGAAATATTTTATTCAGCTTTCAGCAAATAACCTCTAAGATTTTTGAAATGTGTAATCTAATACCGACAGAGTGGCTGCCTTAGAGGGTTGTCCACCATGGCGACAGTAACAGCACTTTTTAATTTTATTTCATTTTCATGTAAACTGCATCCTGGCCTGACAACCTTTTAAATGTACAAGTTTTATTTTTCAATCAATGTATGCCATAATATTCAGAATGAAAAAATGAAAACTCCGTAAATTCAATAAAATAAAATCTATCATTCAAAATATGCTGCACATAAATTAACTGAGGATACAGTCTTTAACAAATCAGCTGTTTTACAGGAAGGAATCTAATCAGGATGCTCGTAAAACAATTAAAATTAAGGAAATAAAAAATTAGGAAAATAAAACAATACGTCATACTCTTTATTCATTATTTTATATTTATTAATATGCGTGTTTCCGAAAAATCTGGAACTAAGTTAAGGATATAGTCTTACTTTTTGAAGAAACACTTTTTTCAATGATTGTGTACCACAAATGCTTTTCACATTATCAAGTTTACACTTTTTTCCCTTCGTTTTGGCTGCAGATTGCAAGTCGTTTCTATGTGCTTCTTTTTCTTCTTACCTGAATTATACACACATTTTGTAATTCGTTTTTCTTTATGACAAATTTATACAGTAACAAGTTGGAAATTGTACGTTAAACGAGACATATGATTTTTATACGTTCATTTTATAACTAGTTTCACAATGTAAAAAATCATCCTTATTATTTCAGTGAAATGAATTATATCGTCTGCGATGAGCGAAATTAGCATGCCTTTTTCTTCTTTTTTTATTACGTATGCCACGTTTACAAATGCGATTTTTTTTATTTATTTGTTTATTTGTTTTTATTTTTTTTACACCAAACAGCACTGTAAAATTCACCATGGAGATTTTGCTTTGCGAATGATTACGTCCATGGTTTAATAATTTTATGACTCATAATGAACGAATCTCCTGTGTTTATTTACTCTAATAGATTGAGATATTCGACTGTTAACGTAATTTCCACTGAGGTTATCCCAGAATGTATACATTTTTAATGTAACTCATCTCTCAAACAAACAATTTTTTTCAACGATCTTTCGAAAAATGTAACTTTTATGCGATTTTATTCGAAAAAATAATTTTGAATAAAAATGACCGCCTGGCATATGAAAAAAGAAGTGGTTTGCCCGTATTTGTTTTCCTCAGTCACATGACTTGCGCTTTTATTATATATATTACGTACGATAGGATTTAATAGAATAAAGAAAAGTTTCATTAATATCTTTTTATGTTTTGATTCGATTTTCATAAAATTTGAAATGACTCGACAAAATTCTGCAACGATAATATATATTAAATTTCAAGCCATTCGGTTAGGTAGTTTTTGCGCTGTTATATGCGGACATACGGACGGACCAGACGAGGACTATAGGTGCTACGTATTTATATAATTACGAACACACCTAAAAAGGGGGGTGATACAGAAAGAAAGAAGTAAGCTATCCATAGAAGAGTTTGAGTCCTGACTAAAGAATAATTTTAAACTATTTTGTACAGAAATTAGTATAAACTTACTAAAAAAAACAAAAATAAACATTTGTTTAGTCTAGAAATGTGGCTACATCAACCATAAAGTATCTTAAAATATCGCTAGAAAAAAAATGCATATGTGAAACTTAATACCTGCTTATTTTAAAAAATAAAAATGACATTTTATGGAAACCTATTCAATAGAAAATAGAGAATAAATTCATGTTTAAATAAATTTCAACTTCTTAATTTTTTATCCGATACCATATGATGCCCCATCTCATTTCTAACAATCTATACAATTTTTTGTTTAGTAACTAGAAAAAGGTTTTTCAAACAATTTTCCAATTTTTTCAGACACGTTAAACTCTAAAAAACTAATAATAAAGAAATCTAAATTGTTAAATTAAAGCCAAAAATTAATAGAATGAATGGTTAGATTCGTTTTTGTGTCTCAACAAACAACTGATAAAAAATATTTTAAAAATTTGGAAATATTTCTAAAAAGTTGTCACCACAGGCAGCTCGTAAGATTTTTCCTTTTTTGGTGGGGGGACAGGTGTTTAAAATTGCTGTCTCTTAGAAGAAAAAAAAAAGAACGAAAAATCATACGTCAAGTACACATTATGTAAAATTTTCCAACACTTCCAAAATGCTTTTAGAAATATTTACTGTTTAAGAATTTGGAAAAAGTGTAACACATTTAAAAATCCAATTTTAGAAATTTCCAACAATAAAAGAAAAATATCCTAATTATTTTATGTAGCCCAGTATAAGATCTATTGATTTTTATATATACTACATAGAATGCAAAAACTTAGTTCAGTTAGGATACGCATAGCACAGTTGAAAATACCCCATTGGCAATTTCCGTTAATTAACGCAAATGCACTCGAGATGTTTTGTGCTACCCTGTATATGACCTATAAGGATTTATACACACCAGGATTTATACACGCCCCAAACCACACAGAGTTACTACGGTAGTCCCAACTTAAAAGGAAGAACCTTTTTGATCGGGAACCGCACCGCCGCCCCCAGGACAGCCTCGAGAGCAAGAGCGCCCATAATGGCTTCCGGTCCCCTTGGCCCTTTTTATGCTTCGCCAGCAAGGAATTGCTTTACCACATCCTCCAAAGGTCGAAACCGTATGACAGGGAACAACATTGATCGTCGGCAATGGATGGGTGAAAGAGAAGAATTCTCTCGCGAGTCGGGGAGGTCGTGAAAAATTCTCTCGGTACGCATGGACACGTACTCGCTACGGATGTGGGCACAGGTGGGGTCCTAGCGGATCACAGGATCTACAGGTAATCCCCCTCACTTGCCCGTCGAGGTCGCAGAGACCGTTTCGAAGCCACCAACCTCGGAACTCCACACAGATTTACCTTATGTCATGCTGTCTCGGGTACGTTCCTATAAAAATTTGGAAATACAAATAGTGTCAAAAGTAGCACTCAATTAATGTGGTATGGAAGAGAACGCTTTGTACGAAAAAAACAGCACTTTTATGTTAAATGGGTATAGGTGATAAATCACCAAATATTGCTCCCATCGCCATCATTCATATTGCATTCACTTCATTTAAAAATATATACCTTTCACTCATATCATTTAAAATACTCAACTTCCATTTAAAATATATACATTACACACACTTAAAATACATTCATCTCATTCATTCAATTTAAAATACAAAAGAAATAAAGAAATTAATAAAAAGAAAAAGAAATAATGCCATAAAACAAATATTTTATTTTAGCATTTAGATATTGTTTCTAATTTACACACACTGAAAAAAAAGTGCTATTGTCCAGAATCAAAATGCTATTGGCGATATTTGTGCCGAATAACATAAAAGTACCGAACAAACACTAATGTTGACTTCGCATTATGAGCGAGATTTCATACTTAATACATAAAATTTAATGAAATCAGTATATATATTGTTAGCTATAGTACATTTCTTTTCTTTGTACGCTTTAACTGTACCTTTTAAAAAAATATCTTATCCGTCCAATTTCGACGGATTTGTCTTAAAAACGAATACTTTTTTATTCGCAGATTACTTAGTTATTATATTTTCGCTGTATTGTTATGGTCATAAATTCGCATAAGCAGAATGGGATTAGATTTCTATATCGAAATTATATTCGCATATTTCTCATACAGGGTTACAATTTTTCCAAACTCATCTCTATTTTTTGAAACACATATAGTTTTTTAACGAATATATTAGAAATATCTTAATTTACTAACAGTAAAAAATTATAAATGATGGCATTTTTAATATAAATATATGGGTGAAACCAATCTTACATGAGCATGTCTTGATTTTTTTGTTCTAGTTTTAAGTTATAGATTTTACTAAATAACAGCAATATTGTTAAAAATCATCTCTAATTGCCAAAACATTTCGATTAAGAATTTAAAAATTAAATCAAAGTCTTTCAAAGTGTTAGCTGGCGTAAAAAATTTATTAGTTGTAACAGTAGTTAAATGTAACAGATATTGCCATTTTATACCTTAAAATTTTATCTTCAAGAATTACTCGCAAAAATAAGTGTTGTTTAGTTAAACAGTTGCGTATTGCTATAAATTTTTAAATACAATTTTAGAGATTTTTAAAAGAATATCTAAATCTAGAATCGGGGTATCAGCAATTACAAACAAAAATACACTTACATTCCACCCTGAATGTATTGCCTTAAATTCCAAACATATCATACACAAAGTTAATCTATAAACAGACCTCTTTTCTGTGAAGTGTTTTTGGAAATACAGAATATTATTCCTTTAACACCATTAGTAACAACATTTTATTATTTATACTAAATAAAATAACAAAAAATAAATAAATTTAACAATAAATAAATAAATAAATAAATAAAACAATGTTTGTAAGTCAAATCTTAAATAAATTATTTTGAGTTAAAAAATAAATATTTTAGTTTATCTGAATAGATATAATAATCCATGTATATGTATATCATGTTAAAATAAATAAAGTGTGTGTTATTCATGATATTTAGAAATATAGTCTATATAAAGTTACGCCTACAATAATTTCGATAGCATAATTTAGTCGCTAAGAAGGGGAGTGAGACACGATCTTATTAAGAAAAAAATAAATAAATCTGGCAAAAAAATTGTGTAAACTAAGTGTGCTGTTATTATTTTTTTCTGAGAGAATTCTTTTATTGCCACTTAAATAAAATGTAAATAAATTCTAAAGTTGAGGGCATGTAACCCCCCATATATTCCATCCATATTATTAGATTAATAACTGTAATTATGAATAAAACAAGAAAGACAATTTATTTGATTTTGAAATACGTCAACACTTAAATAAAATTGAAAACCCCCTAGAAACTATGCATTAATTAAGTGTAGAATAAGGCAATGATGTTATTAGATTGGAAAAAATGTCTCCTGCTAACTTATACTATTATACCTTATTTAACAGGCAATTTACAGTCAGGTTAAATTCCATACGAAATCCCAAATATATATAAAGTTTCTTTTGAAAAATATCTCTTCATACAATTTAAATGTAAACATTTATTATATTTTCTGTGACAGCTTTATTCTCTTAAAATAAATAGTCTTACCTCATTTAGTACAAAAATCACAATAACGTAGACGCAGAAAGAGAAAAATGTCCACGCATTTGAATTCAAAATTACATCCTTTATATATTAAAAGTTCCCGTTCCACATTTTCACTACCTTATTTAACAAATTCATGCAAAAAAGAACCCTTTGCATTATTCATGAAATATCTCGTTAAAAAGGTTATTTCTCACGTTGACATACCTCTTTAGAGCGAAATAAAAGATTCGAAAGAGAAATATATTCTTTCGATGTATTTTATAAGTTTTTTATTTTATGACTCAATATTTCTTGAGATTTATTGAATTAATCTCGCGATTTTCAATTATTATATTTGAATTCATGCATATTTTGCTAAAATAATTATAAATTTAAATGCTAGAGTTGATATACATTTTGTTCACATATTAAAACACACATTTTGGAAAATATCAGTAATTGTATTTGTTTTTCATTCTAATTATTTTTATATTCACATTTCAATTGTAACATTTTAAACACCTGTATATGCATATATTTGCATACTAACATTACATACATAGAGATTAGTCCCTAAGAAATCATTAATGATTCTTCTTAATAACATATTTGAACCAGTACCTTTAGATTTACAAAATGTATTTCAAAATAATTCTGAAATAGTGCGAATTACGCAGAGATGTTATAGTAAGTGGAATAATAAAAATATGTTTTTTTGCGGATGGGGTGGGTGTAAATGTTCTTGTGAAGATTTGAATTTTCTGCTTAGTTTCTATTTAAAAAAAATTAATAACAAAACTGATAAAATAGTTTATATTACTTAGATGATTTTCATCAAAGAGGTATTTCAATGCGCAATCTAGTTCTCATTCTTTTTTTTATTATTTTGTAATGCTAGATAAAATTTTGAAAAATCACTGAAATCTCTATAATAAAACCGTAAGTCATGTGACTGTCATCAACAGTTCCGGAATGTCCGTTTCACTTTTTCATATGCCAGTCGGCCATTTTTATTAATAATTATTTTTTCGAATAAAACTTTATAAATGTGACATTTTTAGAAAGATCGTTCAAAATAAATTAATATTTGAGAGATGACTTACGTTCAATTATGTATATATTCTCCAATAACTTCAGTTGAAATTAGCTTCGCAGTTCAAATTCTCTATCCATGAAAGTAAACAACAAAAAAAAAAGATTCATTCGTCGTGAAGGTTTAAAATATTAAACCATTAAACCATGGAGATAATCGTTCGTAAAGTTAGTTTTCCATGAAAGATTTTTTGGAGCACTGCCTGGTGTCAAAAAAATAATTCGTACCAGTGACACAATCAAAGTTTACCATAATTATGTGCTATACAACTCAACTTCATTCTTTATCTTTTCTTGATGTAAGCTGAATGTAAACAAATGCAACTCATGTAATGATATTTAATGAATCAAATTTCGAAACAAATTGTCAGTTAATTTGGTATTTATGTATTATACGTGAAAGGAAGAGAGACCACTGAAAATGATTGTTAATCACCAATCATATTTACCATTATTAATGACCAATCGCATTCAAAACAGTAATTTAATATACATTTACAAAATACATAACATCATTAAGTACTTTTGTGTTATTTGGGCGCAAATCCGGCCAATAGAATTTTTAAAATCGCCAATACCAGCTTTTATTTTTCGCGTGTGCAAATTAGAAACTATACTTTTATTTTGAAATCAAATGTTCTGATGGAACAGCTGTCGTAGACGCACCGGGGCACTATATTAACTATAGAGTTGCAATATAGAGAGAAAAAACGGGTTGCTGTAATTAGAATTATAGGCGGTAATGTTGGTGTGACATATTTACGTGATTATCAAAACTGGGTTCCAAAAGTTCAATGTTTCACCAAACCATACTCGAAAATTACGGGTTATAATATGCACTCCGATTATGTCACATTATTCAAGACGTTTTAAATGAGAATAATGCCAAAGTTAGCGAGAAACAAACAAACAAACAAAAAAATATTGGCAACAATATGGTTCAGTGTAAATGGTGGATATCATTAAAGACTTTCACAAAATAGACTTAATTGCACCAAATCGTATTAACTAAAATACGCCATTTGGCAATGGATCCAATTACGGAAAACTACTTAATATGTTTAAGAATCTCCTCTTTAGCAAGCATATTGCAACTGATAAGCAAACGGATATGAAGCATAAATGCTTAAGTTGGTTAAGCGGTTTTTGTCAAGAAAGATGAAATACAAAACAAAAAATATGCGAAATGCTACCATGATCGAAAAAGTTTTTGATTTGTCTATTAGAATCTTCCGGTTTGGCGAAGGATTACGGAAAAAAATAAATTATGAATAAAAGTAACGTGTTACAGTGTTTAACATACATTTAAGGGAGACCAAACTGGTCGCCAGTGGCGGCAAGTTAAAGATAATGGCTCCATTACAGTTAACTGAATTTAATTAAAATTTGTGCCTTCACAATATTTACCATCCCAAATTAATGAGAAAACATTTAGAAGGCACACGACACCACTTGCCCTGATCACGAAGTTTAAAAATTTTCATAATGAATGTATAGAGGCTTACCTGATGGCACGTCCCATGGAAGAGTATTCATGACACATTAAGCAACAACAAAAAGTATTTATTTAAAGTTAATTAAAAATGAGGTTTGCAGTGGACCGGCAAAAATTACCTACGATTTAAACGCAGATTCTACCATAACAAAAAAAAAGAACTAATCGTAAAATTTCGCTCGGTTTTAACACTAATACTTAATAAAGATAGCTACATTGTTTCCACTAGTAACTCTGTAAATGTCCATAATACAAAATGTCACTGAAAACATTTAAATATATATACATAACATCAGAAAATGTGTCAAACTAGAAGGGAATCCCGCGGACTTTAGTTGAAACCAAAGTTTAGTTTTTACCAAAAGGCAAACTCTCCAGATAATACGAAAAGTCAATAACTCGCAGCACGCGAAAAAAGCAAATTCTAAGTCTCAAAGCGAAGAAGCTGTGGTCTAGATTTCCTTGAAAGGCTCGACTAAACCAAACCCGCTCAATGCAACTTCAACCAGCGTATATATACTCGCCAGTTCACCGCAGCAAGCTAATTAGGAAAATATCGTAGAAAATAACCGAGACGATTAGATTCAGGGAGACTCAATCATACTTGCAAAAATAAGAAAAACGACAGAGAGAACTACAATAAGAAAAACGAGACTTTCACGAACAAGTGTTACATCGAACAACACGTTCACAACAAAAACTAGACTCTACTTATGAGGAAAGTAGCTCAGCACTGCTATAGATCTGGGTTTAAGTTGAAAATGAGGGCAGAACAACAAGTTTTCAAGTTCAAGAAAGCATTTAGAAAGTTTTAAAAAATCATATAAATCTAACCAATTGCGTCTCAGTAATAAGTGCTATCACTGTGATTTTGAATTTCCAGAATAATTGTTCATCATTTTTAGGTGCGTTCGAAATTATATAAATACGTAGCACCTATAGATGCCATCTTGTCCTTCCGTCTGCTCGTCTGTCTCTCCGTCCGTCTGCATGTAACAGCGCAAAAACTACCCAACAAAATGGTTTGAAATTTAATATATATTGTCGTTGTAGATTTTTGTCGAGTCATTTAAATATTTTATGAAAATCGAATCAAAACATAAAATGATATTAATAAAAGTTTTCTTTATTCTATTAAATCCTGTCGTACGTAATCTATAAAATAAAAGCGCAAGTCATGTTACTGAGGAAAACAAATACGGGCAAACCACTTCTTTTAGGTAGCTTTCAATACAAAAAAGTATAAAGCTACCTATTGCAGCCGTTCGGACGAAAGAAATCCCGGAAAATTTTGGTATATTTTCACCGATCATGACCCCCGAACCCCAAAACAACCCTCCGTTCAAATGTTGATTTATATATATATATATATATCTGACCTATGTCATACGATTACGCTCGTATTTATAAATGAATTTGGATGAAACAAATTGTGTGTATTAAGCTCACCAATGTCTCGACCGAGTTCGTTGGACAGCTTGGTCCGCCATCTTGAAACAAGATGGTGGCCACTTAAAGATTTAAAACTAAAATAAATATGCAAAAAAGTTAAAAATTCAAATTTATTTTTTGCTTACGTGTTAGGCCTTGATACAAGGATTCCGGAGCATTTTTTGTTTTACCTCTATCTTAAAGAATGGCTGAGATAGAGCTGTTTGAAATTCTAGGGTGGCTGACATTTTGAAACAGGACAGCACATTACAAAAATCCACCGATAAATTTATGAGTTTTAGTGAACGCGATTTCTCGCAAATTATCATCTTTCATTGTTGTAATCATTTTCCCAATCATACGTATAAAACTATATATTCATATCCGTTAGCGCCAAATTCTCGCCAAATTTGGGGACACTTGGCGATTTATCGCCAAATTTGGCGACCATAATAAGTTTTCATAAATGATGCCAATTTGGCTATAGCAATAATTTGGCGAATTTCTTATTCAAATTCAGTATTAACGAATCTTTTGTAAACGGTTTCTTTGCATTTTAGCTTGCTGTTTTCGAGTAACATTAGCTAAAATTTTAAAACGAAGATATAGGAAAGCTACCTTTTCCTCCCGGTACAGGCCGGAAGGACTTTTTTTCATATGCCAGGCGGCCATTTTCACTAAAAATTATTTTTTCGAATAAAATTGCATAAAAGTTACATTTTTTAGGTTCATAAAAATTGTTTTCCGGAGAGATGAGTTACATTAAATATCATATATTCTGAGATAGCTTCAGTGGAAATTAGGTTAACAGCCGAATAGCTCAATCCATTATAGTAAATAAACACAGAAGATTCGATCATTATGAGTCATAAAAATATTAAAGCATGGAGTTAATCATTCGCAAAACAAGATCTCCATGGTGAATTTTGCAGCGCTGTCTGGTGTAGAAAAAGAATTCGCATTTGTAAACGTGGTATACGTAATAAGAAAAAAACGCTTGTTCATTTCGCTCATAACAGACGATATAATTCATTTCAGTGAAATAATAAGGATGACGTTTTTACATTGTGAAACTAGTTATAAAATGAACGCACCTTATATGTCACGTTTAACGTACAATTTCCAACTTGTTCTATAAAAATTACGCAGATTTTTTAAACGCCCATATAGAATCAAATGTTCCATCCTATTTTACAAATGTATGTACATATTTTTCGCAATTTAAATTTTATCTTGATGTATTTTTTTCAAATATGAAACGTTGGTTAAAAAAGATATTAACAAAAACACTACTAAATTAATCAAGCCATCCTGTACATTAGTGTAGTCCTTATTCACAAGCAATTTTTTTATTGCAAATCAATTTACAACGCCCCTTACATTTGTTCCAATACGTTAAAAGTTTAAGTTTTCAAAATTAGAACGCATTTCAGCATGAAGGACACGTGTCTTATCGACGCTGAATGTTAAGTATTTTTTTTTTTTTCAAATCCTTCAATATTTACTTTACCTTCTGTACAATATTTTATACAAGGTTTATAAATTACTTTCACTATCAAATGTATATTTAAAGACGTTATATAAATTAAAATTCTACAAATTATAAACAATAACAGAATAAAAAAAAGGAAAACGTTACCTAAATTGTGTGATTTCCTTAACTCCTCCTTTTTGCGTATTGGATATATCTTGTGATAATCTCCACTGTTTTTTTTTTAATTTAGAATTCTCTTTCGTAAACGGAGAACTAATTTCTTATTTTTATTCTCTTTTCTGATGCATTGCTAACAACTATTGTTAATTTTTCTTTTAAATATTTTTCTTCATTTTAACAGCGTTCAGGATCCATTTGCGAAACATCTTTCGTAATTTGGGTCATTTAAAATATTTTTTTTCGATTTACTCGTGATTCTTTGCGAAAGAGGTTTTTCCCAAATCATCTCATCTAATTTGAAGTTTGATTTTAAAATCATCGGAGTCATTTGCAACTTTATGCAGTAACCTTATTTTGTGCTCGATTTTTTTAATATTCGAGATTTATTCTTTCGCAAAATATCACCAGGTAACGCATTCTTCTCTGAAGTACCATAAGTGGTTAAAGGAATTTGAAATAGGTGTGTCTTTTTGTTTGTGAACAAAAAGTTTTTTCTCCAGACATTAATATCATCCATAGGAGCCTTAATTGCGTTTGTAGCCGAAAACCGTGTTTTTGAACACAGTATTGAAAGTTGAGTGGGATTTTTTTTTTATTACTATTCAAATTCTTGCTAGCCATTTTTGAAATAATAGTACAAGTATAAAAAAAGTCCTTCCGGCCTGTTCCGGGAGGAAAAGGTAGCTTTCCTATATCTTCGTTTTAAAATTTTAGCTAATGTTACACGAAAACAGCAAGTTAAAATGCAAAGAAACGTTTACAAAAGATTTCTTAATACAGAATTTGAATAAGAAATTCGCCAAATTATTCAGCAATAGCCAAATTGGCTTCATTTATGAAGACTTATTTTGGTCGCCAAATTTGGCGATATTTCGTCAAATGTCGCCAATTTTGGCGAGAATTTGGCGCTAACGGATATGAATATATAGTTTTATGCGTATAATTGGGAAAATTATTACAACAATGAAAGAAAATAATCGCGTTAATGTGCTGTTTTGTTTCAAAATGTCAGCCACCCTAGAATTTCAAACTGCTCTATCTCAGCCATTTTTTAAGATAGAGGTAAACCAAAAAAGGCTCTGGATTCCTCGTATCAATTCCTAACACTAAATTAAAATTTGAATTTTTAACTTTTTTGTATATTTATTTTAGTTTTAAATTTTTAAGTGGCCGCCATCTTGAAACAAAATGGCGGACCAAGCTGGCCAACGAACTCGGCTCGCACTCGGTCGAGACATTGGTGAGCTTAATACACACAATTAGTTTCATCCAAATTGATTTATAAATACGAGCGTTATCGTATGACATAGGTCAGATATATATATATATATATATATATATACAAATCAACATTTGAACGGAGGGTGGTTTTGGGGTCTGGGGGTCATGATCGGTGAAAATGTATCGAAATTTTCCGGAACTGCTTTCCTCCGAACGGCGGCAATAGGTAGCTTTATACTTTTTTGTATTGAAAGCTACCTAATAGTAAGGCGAATATTACTATTTGAAAAGTAGTGATAGAAGTCAAGCAATCGGAATAAAAAACCCATCCAACTTGCAACTAAACGTTTGAACAACATGTTATTACTAGCCGCTACCGACGACAAGTTTTGTCTCCTTAAATGTATTTTAAGCATTGTAATACGTTTTTTTTATTCAGAATTTAATTTTTATCCTTAATCCTACGCCAAATCGCAAGACTCTAATAGACAAATCAAGAACTTTTACGATCATGGTAGCATTTAGCATATTTCTTATTGTTATATATTTCATATTTCTTGACAAATATCGCTTAACCCTATTTATGCATTTATGCTTCGTGTCAGTTTGCTTATCAGTTGCAATATGTTCGCTGATGTGGGGATTCTTAAACATATTAAGTTATTTTTCGTAATTCATGAAGTCTATTTTCTGAAAGTCTTTAATGATATCCACATTTACACTGAACCCTATTATTCCTAATACTTTTTTATTTTGTTTCTCGCTAACTTTGGCTGTAAAATCAATTACGGAAGATTAGAAAATATATCATTATTCTCATCTAAAACGTCTTGAATAATGTGTCATAATCGGGCTGCCCATTATTACACGTAATTTTCGAGTATGGTTTGGTGAAACATTGAAATTTTGGAAGCCAGTTTGGATAATCACGTTCCCTTTGCTGTCAGGATTCTTGACTCGTGGCGTACAATCTGATTAAAATTCACGAACTTCCTTCTAGATTCTGATCTCTGTTCGACATTGTTTTTCTCTGCTCCTCTTTCTTGATATATTTCAGGAGTTTTCATAATTACGTAATTCCCTTACTTCGGCATTTCTACTTAATGTCTACTGACTATTAATTTCCGCAACTGGTAAATACGCCACGCCAACACTGGCGACTATAATTCTAATTTCAGCAAGCCGTTTTGTCTCTCTATATTGTAACTGTATCTTTAATATTATGTAGTAGAAATATAAAAGACAATTGAAGACTCTTTTATTGATATAGTATATATGGATATGTATATTATATATATTATATTCATAGGTATATAGTATGTGATTAGAATATATATCTCATATTCATTACGGTGGATATAACATACCACCAATAAAACTACCATCTTACGTATCTAAGCTAAAAGCTTTCAATATGATTTTATATGTTTAACAAATATATACTAAATTATTTTTTGTATTATTTTACTTTAATTCTATATTATTTACCATTTTTAATGATGGGTCCTTTTGGGTGCAGCTGTCGCAGACGAACCGGGGTATCATTTTGGCGCCAAAGTAACTGTTTTATGCATGAGCAACCCGGCGGTTTCGGATAGATTTTGCTTCGTATGGCAACCCGGTAGAGTAGATTCCGTATGTTTTATAATAAGTTAAATATTGTGTGCATTATAATAAATTAATCACTGTGTCTGTTTTATAATAAAATTGTGTATTTTTAAATATAAAATAAACTATTTCATAAGAAAATAAAAGTAACATGCTGTTTTAGCAATCTCTAACAGGTATTTGAAAATTGGGTTTTTTCACCAAAATAGCGCAAAACAAAAATCGCTCCAACCCCGGTGTTCCTGCGACAGCTGTTCCAATTTAAAATGCATGCCATTCACACTTTTCATTTAAAATAGAAAATAGATAACTAATAAATAATTAGAAAAAAGGAACTTGCAAAGCAAATTAAAAAAATTAATTTATTTCCAAAATTTTAAGCCCGAGAAGGGACAGATATTAAAATTATTTTATTTAGTCAATGCTACAATAATGTTGCATTTTTATATTAAATCTTGCTCAGTCTATTTAATCTTAAAAAATTAAATTTAAATTTGAAACATGATATTAAAGCAACTTTAAAACATTTCATTTAGAAATCTAAATAAATCTTCAACTTTTTGAATTATTTGAACTTCTCATGTTTCTTGTCTGTTAGAATTTGCTACAATACAAATTTTGCATAATGCATGTAAAACTGAAAAAAAGTTGAAGATTTATTTAGATTTCTAAATGAAATGTTTTAAAGTTGCTTTAATATCATGTTTCAAATTTAAATTTAATTTTTTAAGATTAAATAGACTGAGCAAGATTTAATATAAAAGTGCAACATTATTGTAGCATTGACTAAATAAAATAATTTTAATATCTGTCCCTTCTCGGGCTTAAAATTTTGGAAATAAATTAATTTTTTTAATTTGCTTTGCAAGTTCCTTTTTTCTAATATCTCAAGTTTTTTAATAACAATTTAATATGAAGCAGATAAGATTCAAACGAGGCAAGTATGTAAAAGACTGCACATATCAAAATCAGTATTGGTAATATGAAATATACAGTTCAAACATTGATTATTCTGTAAACAATTAAAATAATAAAAGTAATTTTTAACAAAAAAATGTATATAACGGACTTTAACGGATTGTTTCTCATCTTCATAATGATAATAATAAACGAATCATGTTCATTTTTGCAAATAATTTTATTCCATCGTGTAAAACATATTTGCAACCACTTTGGAAAGAGACACTAGTAAGCGTGTGTGAAAGCTATTAATAAAATCTTATGTTGTTTTAACACAAGAAGCATAAAAATAATAATGAGTATATATGAAACAACTGTATTCTGATTTTATTATAAAATGTGTAGTTATGGAGGATGAAATTTTCAGCAAAATATTTCTTTTTGTAGCTGAATAAATATTTTACCTTATATTGACAATTTCTTAATTTAACATTTCTGTAGAAGCAAAATGTAAACATCTGCAAGATTTTTTACAAAACGTGTACGATCTGTTATTTTCATATCGTCACAAATAGTCCATTTATTGATCTCGTTTTCATTTGAATGCACCATTGTTATATAATGGCCTGAATCAATGAACTTTCCTTTATGCAAAATAGCAGATTTTGTTTTAAAGTTTATATTATTTATTAAAACCTTTTGGTTTGAAAATCCTGTTATAGGGCACGTAATTTTAAAAGTTCTATTCGGACCCATAGAGACATTTGTTGAAGAAAATCTGGCTAGTTGCACAAACAAATATTTTCCACAAGAATTTAATCGAGTTTGACACATTTTAGTTCTGTTTTTGCAATGAACACAGGCAATGTTTTCAGTCTGACATCGTGTTAGGAGATCATTGAAATCAACTGCATCTTCCCTATTATTAAAGTCATGTGGAAATCTCACAATAAATGCATTAAATGGTTCTGTACTAATACATATATCTGGATAACTTGGGCAATTACTACATTTCTCCCAAAGATCTTGCTTCAGTTGAAAAAGATCTATGGCATTGACATTTTCTTTTGACAAATTTTCCAGTAGGTAATCAAGAAATTCAAACGGGTCTTGATCAGTACCATCATGAAACTTTACATGAAGTGTTTTTCTGACTTCAAGTGTATCTACGGTTTCAATCTGTGGATTTTGCAAAGTAGTGAATATTTGTTTCAAAGCTTTTGCTGTAGGACCAGGACCAATAACTCTTTCCTGAATTTTTTTAACAAATTCTGGGATACAGAAGAGAGTTTGCAACATAGCATTTGCGTAACACGAACGATCTGTATTTGTAAAGCCTTTAAAGACAAAGTAATTTAAATCAGTAATATGGTTTTTATTATTTTTTTCACTAACAATTACTGATATGTCAGATGAAACAACCATTTTACTCTCAGAGTATTTTCTGGAACATACAGCTAATTGTGGCAAATCAGATCTGTATTCCTTTCTAAGACGATTATATTCCTTAATAGCATTTGGTGAGGCATAAACTTTACTTGCATCAAATTTAAGAAGATGTAAACCTTCTAAACTTGTGACTCTGGATAAAGCAACATAAGACATGCCACTTTCAAAAATGTTAGGACCCAAGTTAATCATTACATAATTCAGGCTCATTCCTTGACTTTTGTGAATAGTTATACCATATGACAAAACAATGGGGAATTGGGATCTTTTAACATAAACGTTTTTCATAATTTCAAATTTGACATTTACTCGTTCAATGTATTTTTCGGTAGCATGGTTGTCAAATAAAATGCATATTGATATAATTTTTCCTGATGAATCTTTTTTAAAGCCTTTAACAGTACCCATTGAACCATTGACCAGACCTTTTCTATAGAAAGATTTCTACGTAACATAATTCTGCAGCCCTCACAAATTAAAATCACTGACTCTAAACCAGCTGTATCAGATTATTTTTGTTTTAGTTTTTCCAATTGTGTCTTTACTCTGCGAGGCATTTCCTGAAAACAACTAATAGTATCTTCAGCATGAATTTCTATAACATTATTTTTAGCCTTCTGTAGCATCACAGAGTTTATTTCCAGGCATAATTTGTTTGTAGGTAACAAACATACTGGATTCAAATTTTGATTCATGAGGTCAAAGTAATAATCCGCTACATTTTCAATGTTATCAGTATTAGGGATAAGTCTTGTTTCAAGTACTTTGATGTCATCAGGAGTAACTTCACCAACTCTGACTCTGTTGAGAAGTTCTGCACATACCAAGTCATTTTTTTGTCTTTTATTTAAAGTGAGCTCATCATAAAGAAAATACTCTTTCCAAATATTAATGGCACCAACTGATCCAATTAATTTCCGTGCTTCAGTATGAGTTAATTTATAATATGGTGGATTTCCTTTTACTGGTTGAAGTTGAAGAAGATCTCCAAAAAATAAAACTGAAATGCCACCAAACAGTTCATCTTTGCCTGTAATTTCAACTAATCTTAAATGAATATACGATAAAATTAATAATGATACCATAGATATTTCATCCACTATTAGAAGTTTTAGATGTGCTAGTGTCTTTTGCATAATAGCTAAACTATTCACCCCAAGTTTATGATATTCGGCTGTTTTACCATGCTCTACAGGTAACATTAACAGTCTATGCAAAGTCACACCACCAATATTAAGAGCAGCTAGGCCTGTTGGAGCTGCAACAGCATTAGTGATTACTGTTATTGAAAAAATTTGAAATCATATTTTTGATTACATGAATGAGAAAACTTTTACCTGTTCCACCACATCCGCTAACAAACATTGTTAGTGGTTTGCTTGATTCAGATTTAGAACAAAAATGTTTTTGGACTGTATCAAATATTTTTTTCTGATCAGCATGTAATTGTGAAACTTGAGTGGCTAAATTGGTTGAGTAGGGAACTAAATTTTGTATCATAGCTGCTGTTACTTCTGCCATGGCATTACCAGCCTCAATAATCTCATGACCTTGCAAAGCATTTTGCATATCATCCTGAACAATGACATTTTCACAATCAGATTGTGTACTTTTTCTTAGAGCTTCCTGTAATATTTTCTCACCTTCTTTTAACACTTTAAGCCTATCATGATACTCCGTCATTTGTTTCAGTTTTGGAAGATGATTTTCAAAAGATTTCTGATAGTTAACATGGTCACCCAAAAGTATACTTTCATCACGCCAAGGAAGAAAAAGCATCAAAAGACTGTGATAGTAATTTTCCCGTTCAGTATCAGATTTATCGGGATCATGACGAGTATGCTGTATTAGAAAAGGCTTACATCTTTTCTTTAATAGCCCAATATTATTTTTAAGTTGTAAATAATTTGGCATTTTTTCATTTGATTTTTGTGGCACCCGATAATAAAAAGCTGAAAAATCATACAGGGGTATATTTTCAAGTTCATCTGGTCTATTGGGATATACACCATCAACCATTTGAACCATAAAAATATCTTCACTGGTAGGGTCAGTTTCCTTAAGTTTTTTGAGCTCTTTAAATGGTTTTAATAAACGTTTTCTTTTTTCTTTTTTGGTAGTGTTGATGAAAAGAATAGATTCTGATTTTCCGTAAAGATGATGTCCAAGAATTCTATCAGCAACTTCATAAGCACCACACTCTCGATGTGAAATGGCTTTTAAGCCAAAACTAAAAAGAGGACTGCGCAAATCTTTGTTTGCCAATTCATTCCAGAGATCTTCCATGTCAGATTTTTCTTTTTTCGTAATATAAGATGTTATATAACGAGCCACTGCTATTTCTTTATCTGCAATAAATTGGACATCAACATTAGCTTTCCATATATATAAAAGCAATGGATTATAATCATTAATGTACATTTCAGCAGATGTTCTGGGGAGTATGTTAAGCCGCTTTTTTGACTTGGAAGATAAATGGTGTCTTATACTAGAATGCACATCATTTAATTTTGCAACTGTAGCTGTTGCTCTTGGAAATTTAAATTGACTCTGGTAAGAAATTTGTCTCCAGATTTGTATTTTCTTTGACAAGTTGGATTGCATCGGTGCATTTGATACTTCTGAACATATTCATGCAAAGTTGGACTTCTTTCAATTTCATCAGGAAGTGAGCATGTGACATATTTTTGAATAAATGCTAATATTTCTTTATCGCTGGCATTACCAATTTTTGGCGCATATTTTATCCAAAGTACCATATGAATATGAGGTGTCCCTCTTCCTTGATATTCCACTCTCCAGAAGTAATGTTCTACTTTGCCAAGAATGGCATATTCTTGATTCATAATAAGGTGTTTCCAAAGAGCTTGAAATCGGTTGTGGTAATGCAGAGAAACAGCAACAGGATCTGAGGAACACAACTCTGCAATACTGTTAGGGGCAATTTTATCAGAATATGACAATCGAAGGTGCTCATGCAGTTCGAACCAGTCATATTCTGCACAACTTAGAGTCACAAACCATGTTGGACTACCAAAATTTTGCATCATTGTCTTTAATTCTCCTTGTCGTTTGTACCAATATTCCTGTGTACCTCTCATGTTTTGCATAAAAACTGATAAAGCAGTTTCGAGTTCTGAATCTTTGGCAACAAATTTATCAATCATAGAGTTGACTGGCATTCTTTTGTTGCCAGTCATTCGAAGCATAAAGTTAATGCAATTGGTCATAGATTTTATCTCACTTTCATAAAAGCAATGAAAAAGGTATTGTTCATTGAGGGAAAACCTTCGATCTTTATTCAGTATTCTAGTAGCTCTATAATCAGCTTCTGTTAAGTCACCAAAAGGCCTATCAGAATATCGGCCACCTTCACCTGTGGGGAACAAATCAGGAAAACACATAACGTCCAAATTTTTTTCAAATAAACTAACAGCTTCTTTTTCAACTTTTTTTTCATTTGAAATACTTCTAAAATACCTGTAGGATTTTTTCCGTTGACAGTATGGATTGTATACTGATCAAAGAGCATTTTTTGTTGAGTTTCAGATAATCTATACAATAAAGCATTTGGTTGCGTAGAAATTCGATTATCTATTTCACTACAATTACCACAAATATAATCAGTGTTACACTGAGAAACATGAATATCAGCATACAAAGGATTAATTTCTTTTAACTTTCTCAGTGCTTTCATTATCTTTTCAAGACTAACAATTGATTGCCAAACTATTTTATTTATAGTTGGTTGGCCATTAACTAATATATGAAGTTCATGATTATCTGGTAAACCTCGAGGAATCATGTCAATATTATTTTGCAGAGGCAAATGTAAATAAATAATTTTACCTTTAATTGCCTTTGTTAAGCCAGAATGGTTTAAAGTCTTTAGCTTGGTTCCTAGTCTAACTACCACTTGAAATGCTTTACACTTCTGAATAAGTATTTTTTCAAACATATTCCAATTTTTAATTTCATCAGGTATTGGATGCACTTGTAATCCATTCAGGAAGGATCGCTCAGGAACTTTACCTGATATAATTCTCTTGTAGCAGTAATCACAAAGATTTAATTCCTCAAACAGTTCTATATCAGAGCCTGGTTTTTGCAAAAGCCAAGCTGTTCTTAATATATTGAATGCAATATTTTGTGTATTTTCTAAGTCATGCTTGGAAATCAGTTTAGACACTGGTGTAAGTTTCCTTTTTTGGTACAATTTTTCACAGGAATCGCAAGGTGTGTCATGAAATTCATGCATTTCTCGAAAACAGTGTGCCAAGGGCTTTTCAAATTGTTCTAACAATTCAGCTTCTTTCCAAATAGGTCTTATGACAGATGTATTTGAATTTGTTTCACAATTGTCTTTCTTTTTTTCTTTGTCTATGAGACCTCCCAATTCTTCGACTACCACTTTTAAATCAATAAAATCGGCATTAAGAATGGCTTTATCAATTATATTGTATGCATCAAAAAGTTTTTTTATTCCATACACATGTCTAAGAAGAGTTCTCAAGCCACTATAGTGAGGTGACAATTCAGTCATGACTCTCAAAATGCTTTTACATTTGCAATTGTCTATGCAATGAACTGCATGACCCAACTTAACAGCGCACATTTGATCTTCTTTTATGTAATACGATTTATACTCACAACAATCTATGTTTGAAAATAATTCCTTTGTAGAACTGCCCTGAGAAGAAGCAAATATATGAAGAATATGCAATAACCTTCGAACTGAATTCTCTCGAATGTTACAGAGAGGTCCACATTTCCACATTTGAGTTTTGGAATGATGACCATCAATGTTTTTCTCGAAATGTAAATCATCTAAAGGAATATGTTCTATTTTAGAATTGGAATGACTACTATAATTATGATCTAAATGTATGTGAACTAATGGGTGATATGCTATTTCCCAAAAATAGGGTTCTGCATTGGAGTTGTGAATTCTTTCGCCACCAATTATTTCACATAAATTTTCTGCAGTGATATTTTGAGTTGATTTTGATAACATCTGTTGACATTTGTTTGAAAAATTTTCTGAAGCCGATAAACTCTTTGCATACAAAACATTTTTAGTATGAATAGCTTTACGCGCAAGTAATTGAGCTTTTATTTGAGTTTTTACAAATTGAATATTTGTTCTTTTGCTTTGCTGAGCTATGTTTGATTTATAACTCTTTAGGAGATTTTTCACTAAAGCAAGCTGTCGATTTCTTGAAGGATTAATTTTCTTAGAGGTGAGAATCCTATTATGATTTGAGTATTTTTTTTTGTTCTAGTATTTTAGCTTATTTTTATTAGCCTTTGATTTATTTCGCAAACAATATGAAGCATTACGCTTCTGTATCTGGCTTTTACATTTTTTATAATATGCGGCTCTTTTATTTTTGATAATTTCACAATTTCCTCGATAATATCGTGAATGTTTATTTGATGTATCACTTAACGGTTCAGACAGAGATACTCTTTGTATAGGGTTAGGATACTCTTCAGTTGGGCCATTTAAATCAATGAAATGCCGAGAGCAAACATACCAGTCTCTAGTCACCGTTTCTGTATTTGTTATACCACAAGCAGAAAGCCATTCGTTACATTTGCTCAAGTTTTTCTGTGGTTTAGGAAAAGGGAAAAACAAAACTCCCAGCATATAGTCTTTGTAAAAGTATCGTGCATCACTCTTGCAACCAGAAAATTTGCATTTTTTCACCATGTTGAATTTTAGTAATCATCGATTAAGAGAGAAATTTAAAAACGCATTTCGTAACATCACAGGATCACTAGATAAGTAAATATCGAACATTCATCCAATTTTGATAAAGACAGTAACATCTAAATTAAAGTCCAAATACTGCTTAAAGTGATAAAAACATAACACGGAATATTTAAAATACCTTTTTAATATAGATCGTTCACAACTATTGGTGACATCTTCGGATCTTAAAGATAAGTACAATATTCTCGCATATTTTTGAAATAGTAAACATATACCACGAGATCGCATGTCCAAGGCTAGCAGGTGCTTAAATTGGCCAAAACTGGGAAACGTAAAAAATTATTATTTGTTTTTATTTTTATTGCTTCTTCAATCTATCGATCACCGCGTGCCAAATTTTAGCTAATTATTTTAAATATTCCGTGTTATGTTTTTATCACTTTAAGCAGTATTTGGACTTTAATTTAAAGACTCCACGTTTACTACATTTAGAGTTTTTTGATTGGAGGATTTATTTTTTTACAGAATTAGGTGTTTTGAAGAAAATTTGTGGAAGCGCGTACAAAAAGTCGGAAAAACTCTAGTAAATTAACTCGTTCAATGGGATTTCCTGTGTTAAATTAACATTAGGATGTCACACTAGAAATAAATAAGCCTTGCGCTACAGCGCAAGGCTTAATATCATAAATATTTGATTTAAAAATCAAAGTATCGTTTCCAATTTGCACGCGTGAAAAATAAAAGCTGGTATTGACCATATAAATACTCATCAAACACTTGCTTCCAACGTAAAATTATTTAATAAATATGAGTTACTTTTAAACTACATATATATAAAATAAACCTCGACGTTTCGGTTAATCTTTATAACCACCATCAGGAGAAAAACCTTCATAAATGTGAACAGAAAAAATTAAAATGTGTTACATGATTGAGTCACAATATTCAATCTGCCAAGACGCTCAAATAACGGAAAATTAAAACAACATATTCAAAATACGCCTGGTGGCGCCCTCTATGAATCAGAAATGTAACTGGAACTTATGTTCGACGGAATTAACGTTCATTTTAAAATGCATTTCCATATGGCAGGAACCGAAAATGATGGGATATCGTTGCAAATTTCATGTTTCCTTAGTGAAATTTCAATAGATTCACGGATGAAGGCTTTAAAGGGATTGTTTTGTCTGGAAATAACTTTGACGTTGTTAAAATCAATAAACCTAACCTGTCCGTTAGCAAAAGTTCTTGATAAGGCAGTGGAAAATTTATTGTATTTCAAATCTCTCTTATGTTCTTTAAGTCTCTCTACGATGCGACGTTTTGTCATACCAATATATGCAGAATTTGTACCATCGGTCCATTCAAATGGAATTTCATATACCCCAGATAAACAAGTGGCTGATAATGGGTCAATGCTTCTATTCAATAAATTAAACAACGTTATAGAATTGGATGCCACCAGTTGTATATTATACATGGATATAAACCGCACATTATTCGTAAATTAATCGATAAATACAGGGTTACAGTAGTTTCTTCTCCTAAAGTTACTCAGGTTTACAGAAAAATTCCATATATCCCCATTCTTTTTGAAAGATTAAAGAGAGTTTTGAAGAAATATAATATACAACTGGTGGCATCCAATTCTATAACGTTGTTTAATTTATTGAATAGAAGCATTGACCCATTATCAGCCACTTGTTTATCTGGGGTATATGAAATTCCATTTGAATGGACCGATGGTACAAATTCTGCATATATTGGTATGACAAAACGTCGCATCGTAGAGAGACTTAAAGAACATAAGAGAGATTTGAAATACAATAAATTTTCCACTGCCTTATCAAGAACTTTTGCTAACGGACAGGTTAGGTTTATTGATTTTAACAACGTCAAAGTTATTTCCAGACAAAACAATCCCTTTAAAGCCTTCATCCGTGAATCTATTGAAATTTCACTAAGGAAACATGAAATTTGCAACGATATCCCATCATTTTCGGTTCCTGCCATATGGAAATGCATTTTAAAATGAACGTTAATTCCGTCGAACAGAAGTTCCAGTTACATTTCTGATTCATAGAGGGCGCCACCAGGCGTATTTTGAATATGTTGTTTTAATTTTCCGTTATTTGAGCGTCTTGGCAGATTGAATATTGTGACTCAATCATGTAACACATTTTAATTTTTGCTGTTCATATTTATGAAGGTTTTTCTCCTGATGATGGTTATAAAGATTAACCGAAACGTCGAGGTTTATTTTATATATATGTAGTTTAAAAGTAACTCATATTTATTAAATAATTTTACGTTGGAAGCAAGTGTTTGATGAGTATTTATATGTTAAGTGTGCAACGTAAAGTCCTTATTAATTATGGTATTGACCATTTAAAAAATGTTTTTGGCAAAATTACGCCCAAATAACATAAAAGTACTTAATGATGTTATGTATTTTATAAATTTATATTAAATTACTGTTTTGAACGCGATTATTCATTAACAATCAAAGCCATTAAATAATTATTTATTGGGTTTGTTAAAAAATAGTAAAGATGATTGGCGATTAACAATCATTTTCGGTGATCTCTCATCCTGGCACCTATAATACATAAATACGAAATTAGCAGACAATCCGTTTCGCAATTTGATTCAATAAATATTATTACACGAGTTGCATTTATTTACATTAAACTTACATAAAGAAAACATCCGTAAGGAAGTTGAGTTGTATACAACTTCATCAATCAGAATTTTGGTAAACTTTGATTGTCTCACAGGTCCGGGTGAAAATTATTTTTTTTTAAACTAGACAACGTTCCAAAAATTCACTCGCGGATAATTTGCTTTACGAATGATTGATTACCTTCATGGTTTTATATTTCCATCGTTCACTATGATCAAATCTCTTGTGTTTGCTTATTTTGATGGAATGTGATATAGAACTGTCAATTCAATTTCACCTGAAGTTATCTCAGAATATATAAATATTTGAATGTAACTCATCTCTCAAACATCAATTTCTTTTTTTAACAATCTTTCCAAAAAATGGAACTTTTATGCAGTTTTATTTGAAAAAATAATTTTGAGTAAAAATGACCCCCGGGCATTTGAAAAAGCGATGCGGACTTACCGGAACTGTTGATGACAGTCACATGACTTACGTTTTTATTATAGAGATGAAACAACTATTACATTTTAGAGAGTTTTCTATCCCTCGAGATAAATTAAATTGCTTCATAACTAAATAGTTTTACAGGAAATACATTCCTTCGGCCTTCCATATGGCTAAATGATAGACTCCAGGTCAGAGACTCCAGCGCTCTACAAGTAGCGAAACTACTGCAGTCGTTACTTTTTACAGTAGTTTGTAGTTTAGAACGCTACATTTTGAAAAATGTAGTGTAGCGAGTAGCGCAATAAGAAAAATCGGTGGTTGGTAGCGAGAACTGACGCTACTTTTAACGCTACTTCAAGGGCAAAAAGTATTATTTTGCCAATCACGTGTCCGAAACTGCCCTATTTTGTGCAAAATTTGTTCTGTTCAACAATTTCTGAATCTCAGCTGCAGTGTATAACAATGCATCGCATGAAGTCATAGATTTTTCCATTGACACTTGCTGCTAAAATCAAATACTAACCAACCAAAGGAAAGAATTTTCTTCCTAACAACACTCACCTATTTACTCGTTATTAGGTCTTCCTGTTTTAAGGTCAAATTTCTTATTATTCGGAAATGCTTTATTTACAGATTTATTTTTTTTACATTTAGAGTTGATTTTCTGTAATTTTCTAGATTATAATAGCTCTCTTAATCTCACTTTATAATGTATTTGAAATTTGTAATGTATGTATCTGTAATAATGTATGTTCTTCTCGTGACTAGCGTAGTCTCTTAAGAGCCTACATCAGTCATGCGAAAAATCACGCAAGGCAATATTAAGTCTATGGGAAGGCTCTTGGCAGATTTCTTGCTCACATTTTAATATTTTTAAATGATTTGTTTTGCATAGGATAGTTGAAGTCGATCTCTAACGTTGTTAGTTTTTACTTTTTCAATTTTGGTTCCAGTTTCTTTTTATATAAGGGTAGTTATTAGTTAGTATATTTAGGAGTAGTAAAAATGAAATGGTTAAATCAGGTTAAATCAGGTATCATCATAAAGCTGTATTGTGGACGTTTTACGTTTCAATAAATTGCACTGTCGGAATATTTTAATTTTTAAAGAAACAATAATGAAATTTATGGAATTTAGAAATTAGTGTACTATGGAGTTAATACAAGAAAATTTCATTATATAGATCGTCACAGAAAAGGTAATGACAGAGGCTAGTAAAGCAAAAATATAATTTATGAGAAGTAAAATGTCAGTATGATTCCCTAATATGCAAAGACTTGAAAAAAAATGTGTTTTTCTTCTTCAAATTGTATTAAAAAAATGCCACTGTGAAGTTGAATCACATATAGACTATAGACTGTTAAAAATTTTGTAGTGAGTTGGACCATATTCTGGAGATGCAGCAGCTGCAACCATAAGGTGGTGAAATTTCGTTACAACATTTAAAGCTGTAGTTTAACCGGAGATCCAAATATTCGAACAAGATTTCACCATCTTATGGGTGCAGCTACTGTAACACCAAAAATTGGTTCAACCCACCACAAAAGTGTTAACAGCGTATATTTCGCTTTCCCTATTTTAAATGAGGTACAATATTTTTCTAAATTTAACCCTTTAATATTCAATATTTTATTTGAAAAGAAAATAAATAAAATTTGAGAGAAACAAAATCTTTGTTCTGCATTATTGCAGTTTACTTCTTTTTCAGTTAGAAAGTTGTATATTTCATTGAACGTACTTTTCCTTGTAGCAAAATACCAGATGCATTTTATTATTTAATGTATCAATCAGTTATCATGCATTTCAATCATCTAATAAGCACGAGATACCTCTCAGATGCATTTTTAATTCTGATTACCTATATCAAATGGAAATCGTAACATCTAATTTCACGATATAAATATTTTTCATAGCGTAAACTTTGGTATCTGGTAATCTAATAAGTTTTCAAACTAGATATTGTTTTAGGATAATCCTTTGCATTTACATCTATATGCTCTGGCAGTTATCGCCAATTTTAGCATGAAAAGTAAAAAGTTTGAAAAGTATCATTAGCTACTTGAATACTCTGTAATTATTATGCCAGGACTATTTTTTGTGTGGACCATGCATTTTTGTGTTTGGCACGAAGTGTTTTTTCTATATGACACCAGGTTTCGAAATTGTAATGCATATAGAAAGTGAATAATTTTATTTTCCTTGTAGAGATACATCCTATATCCGATCTTTGAATTTCACGACATAAACAATGTTTGATAAATTTTAACACATTTATTGTGATTTGTAAATAATTCATACGAGTTGTAATTTTCCAACTGAAAGAAAAAGTGTCCTTTCCAGGACTCAAACCAGGAACCTCCTGGCTTAAGCTGCCAAAGCCCTACCAGCTGAGCTATCCTTGGCGAATCTGGCGAACACATTTCACCCAGCTAGCCTTATTGATCATGGCATGTGGTCTATTATCTGAAACAGCTCAAAAGAATATTTTGCATGCAATGGAACTCCATTTGTAACAATCTACTAAACGTACCACGAAAGCAGATTTATGTCAACTTTAATTCTATGAAAAAAATGTATTTTACTAAACTTTAAATCTTAAATGTAAATAATACTCACTTTAGCACCTTTGTGCTCGCATAGTCGTAAAATCTAGTTCACAACTCCTACGGTGAGATAACCACAAAATCTTAGCAAATAATAACTCAAGAAAAAACAAGCTACCAGCATTTATTTATTTTCTCTCTGGAAGTCACAAAAAAAAGAATGGAAGTTGCCACAAAATAAATTAAAACTTGATTTTTCTGAATTTCTTTTAACACGAGACATGTGAACGCGCAATAAAACAAAATATTAAAATGTCACTTCAAGGGTTTTTTTTTTTTTTTTTTTTTTTTTACATTGTTTATCACTGATTGCGTGATTTTGAATAAAATAAAATTAATAATGTCGATTCCGTAACTCCAATAAACGCTGGATACGTAATTATACTTGATTAATTTAACATAATTATTCTAATTGATAAATACTTCATACGGTTAGCAATTTTTCAAGTGAGTGGAAAAATATCCTGTCCAGGATTCAAACCAGGGACCTATTAATTTAAGCTGCCAATGCACTACCTGCTAAGCTATCATGGACTAATCTAGCGAACACATTTCACCCAGATAACCTTATTGATCATGGCACCTGGTCTGCTTTCCGAAACAGTTCAACAGAATGAAATAGTATTTTTTAATATATGCCGAGAGAGAGCTCGGCTCACATTACATTCAAATACGGAGTATCAGCAGTGCTAGATACTTTTTTTTTCAGAATAGAGAAAAACAAAAAAACGCTTGTGATTTGACAATAAAAAAACACAACTTTTCATATAAAAACTCTACAGTTATTTGTATTAAAAAAATATTTGAAAAGTTTACTAGAATCTGTTTTAAGAGACAAAGTCCTGTTTTGTTCATTGCCGAATTTTCCATCATCCTCAGATATTTGTTTGTCATTTAATAGTAGAAATGTATATTGAAAAGTAGTACGTTTCGCTTATGTCATAACGACGGAGGCAGCGACTTGCGTTGTTGCTTTCTTTTTATCTAAGTTTCCTACAATCCGGGCTGACTCCCGCTGCCATTTAATTGCTTATAAGAGAAGAAAGATTAGCTACAACACTTCTAGCAGCATGGACAACAATCGCTGATTGGCCTATGTGGGCATCAAAATGCTTAATGATCCAGCTTGTATTATAGTAGCGCTAGTTTTATCGATCCTAATACAACTCCAGAATATCGCCTAATATCCATTTTTATACCATCGATAAACAAAATGTACTGTGAAAGAAAATTTGTTTAAAACAGGAGTTATATTTACTATTTTTAAAATATTTTTCCATTGGGAAACTTTTTAAAGTCTATTGCAACAACAATTATTTCGTTTTTTACATCCGATTATTCCTCCGTAATTCGGTACTATTTGAAGCATTGCCATAATAGCTGCAATGTTTTTTAAAGTGAATGTGAATAACATTAAAAGTTCTACAAAAAACATTTTTGTGCCAAATCACATTTGTTCAAATACGCCATTTGCAGTGCGAAACTGATTTTGGAAAATTAATCATGAGAAAAGATAAATCATAAGATACCACAATTTGGTGTTAAACTGAAATCTGTCAACTGAAACATGCATTTTTATTTTACGTTTAACACAACATTAACATCAAATTGAATTTCTGGAAAGTATATACTAGAAATTCTCTCTCGGAAAATTTTTTTGCTTGTTTCTAGTCTTCTGCTTAATATTATGGCAATATCCTTTGATTGTATCTTTATTACAATCATTCTTTATATCCTATTATATTACATTATGATTTAACTCTTTTTATTTTCTTAATCATTTAGTTTTTGGGCACGAAAAAAAAAGCTTTAAAATGTCACAGAATGTTATTATTGTCTGCACGAAAAAAAAAATAAAATAAAGAAGTCTACTAATTACATAATTTGAAAATATTCAGTTTAGTTCTAAGTGGGCTTAATACAACGTGACATAACGGTTAAAAGAAAGGGTTACTTATCCAAATGTAAATGAAGCATTTCATATTCTAAAGAAACAGAAGAATTCTTTAAATATGCTGTTTCAACACAAACGTATTCTTGTTACTTATTAAATATTTAAACATCTGAGTAACATGTAAAATGTCAAATATCGTCTGTCTTACTCGAAATAATTCTGGAACATTATGCAAAAAAACACATACTCGTTTAATAAATAATTTACTGTATAATGTTTAATTCATAATTTACTTTTAAATAATTAAACAAATTAAAATGTAGAACATGAATTTTGAATATTTATAGAATTATTCATTTGTTAAATGTCAATAAACAAAATAAACATTCTTATTCCAAAATGCTGTATTATACGTTTTCTTTTTCAAAAAATAATACTCTAAATGTGAAAATTGTGAATATCAATATTTAATTCAATGTTTTTTAATAATTTATTCTTGTATAATTAAATAGCTCGCTTCAAAATAAGATATAAATTTCTGTCGTAATTTTTCTTTTGTTATGATGTGTCAACAAGCAGAGCAATTGTTTTCGATATCTAGAGAAAAAAAAAAATAAAAATTATTTCTCTTCGCAAGTTTCTTTCGTTTATATGATGAACCTATTTTTCCCTTTCTCTCATTTTTTTTTTTTTTTGTTGTTGTTGAAAGAGATAGATTCTTAAATTTGCACTTTGTTATTAATTCATTGCTATAAACAAACAAAACAAATTAATGAAAAGTCTCATGTCGTTTCAAATAAAATATTATATGATTCGTATTTTCAGGAAAGCGCAAGAATATTTTTTTCAGAGTACTGTTTTGAAATGTAATTCAAATGAGCATTTCCATGCATTATTCATCATGCAATTTAAAGTTCCAAAAGGCACTTGATCTTAATATAAATTCTACAGTTTGAAAAAACTAAAAATGCAAATTTAAAAATTACAACGAGAATGGAATTATTTTTTTTACTGTTTTTTAAATTTCTTATTTGTTCTACATCCAGAAAAATCCTAAATAAATCAAATGTTTATATACCTGGCGATTGGAATTCTTTAAATAGATAACAAAATAATTTGCATCAGAATATGCGCTGTATACTGGGATACCAACTGAGATATTGCGAATTATAAAAATACATAGTTTTCAAAAATACAAAATTTGAGTATCAGTCATTGTTAATAGTAATTAAGCATCATTAGAAAATTGTGGTACTCAAAATAAATTAATCATTGACATCTATTTGTTTTACAAATCCGCAATAACTTAGATTTTATCCTAATACATTAATTTATATTACAGAACATTTATTCAATTGATGAACCATGGAAATTAAATAGAATAAAATATTTTGTTTTAAAATATCTGTTTCGCATTTAGATTTCGGTAAATATATTATTACAAATAAAAATATCTTATGTTTTTTTTCAAATGAGGGTGTCGGGCCAAGAAAGTGCCAAGCCCCATTTTTTGTGAAATAAATCTAACACGATAATCTGTTGCTTAATATTGTAAATTATCGTATCATACATCTAATTTGTTTCTAAAGTCACTTGATGGTAGCATATGTCCAAGGTTTCGTTTTTGCCCCAGATGTTTATGCCCCCAATGTACATAGCTATTTTACAAAAAATGTAACAGTAATATCAATAAAGTAATGCCATGTTAGTCAGAATATGTCAAATGTTACTAAGACATTGGCAAAAAAATTTTATGTTATGTATCTTGGTTTGAGTATTTGAGCAAATTTTCAAACAGAAATATATCAGAAGCTCAAAATTGTGGCTTAGCACTCTATTGCCCCGACCTCCTCAAATATAATCTTTGGCGTTAATTATTATTTAATAAAATCCCATTAAAATACCAAATAAAAATTATTATCATACGAAATGATGTTTTAATAGCAAAATTTCTTATTTATTTTTATTGACAGTAACTGAAACAATATTTTTTTAGTTTGAATCAACCAGCCGTTCCGGCTAACGAACCGTTTTCCCTGAGCTGTATAACATCAAACAATCAAATTACGTTATATTTAATATGCCGAAAGATACGGAATTCACAAAGAAGAAATTTTAAATTTGGAATCGAAAAACATGAACATACTTGAAAATTTCTAGAATATTAAATCTTTAAAAGTCAAGTGTTTCAAAGTGATTCAGGTTTTAATTTTTTCCGGTGACATCTTTTGTAATCGGATCTGTGGCTAACGTTGCGGTCAAGTGACGGAAAGGGGATAGGGACAACCGACGGGCGCGCGGCTGCCTGCTCTGCGAATTCACGGCGTTCTATAGTAATATTTTTCCTTTTGTAGGGACCCTTTGAAATTTTCATCTTGTAGGGACCCTTTGAATTTTCATTGGTACCCTTTGAAATTATTTTTCTTAATTTCAGTATTTTGTAATGCATGTTTAATATATTATTTAATGGTTTAAAAAAAATTAACATTAATAAATACGATTGATAAAACAAATTATGTATATATATATTTAGTTTAAGTAAATAGTAAAACTACAATTTTGAACCTTTTGAAACTTTTGCTTTACATGCTTTTCTTACAAGTACCGGAAGCGCCATAAGTTTGTTAGTACTTATTCATTATAAAGTAACAATTTCTAGTATTGTTAAATGTAATAATATCAGTGCAGTTTTCAAACCACAGAATGCTTTGTGTCGAAATTTAGAATCCACCCCTTACTTAGAACCGGTGTAATCTACAGTATCCCCTGTAAGGTCTGTGATTCAGTCTAAGTTTGCTGAACAGGTCGTACTTGCACCATTCTCCTTGCCGAGCATAAGCGTGTCCACAAATCTGGAAGCCTACAATCAAAACTATTACAGCATTCTTTGAAAACTGAGCATACTCCGGATTTCGCAAGTATCACAGTAATCATATCGTAAGTAGATTAATGTGCGGCCGAATTGTTTTGAGCACCCCTGTAAACGAATGATAAATAGTACACATTCCGAATTCAATAGGATTTGAGGGCCGTCTTACATATTAAAAATGGTACCAGCATCCTTTTTAAAAAAATGGTATCAACCACTTTTGATTGTTATTTGTATTCCTTGGATCAAATCGGACCAGAAAATTATATAGTTTATGAATTTTTTTTAATTAGATCTTCATACTATAATGAATCCATGATGTTATCTTTTAAAAAGGGGTAGCGTGTGGCCTTTTCATATGGATCAATTTCAATATGTTACTTCGAAGTGACTTTTATTAAAAATCATTCTCGAATTTCTTAATATTACAACTCATTATAAACATTTTTTTAGCGTGTTTCGTTTCAACTTACAATCAATTAATAAATCAATGAAAGGTCCAATCTTGTGCAGTAATTTGAAATCTTAACATGAGTTCTTTTGCACTCTTCACAAAAAGTTCAAGCGATGACCTTGCCGTTGCCTTAAGAGAAATCCTCTCTCTTCAAAATGTGTCAGCAAACCTTTCCCCCCCCCCACTAAGATGGGAATCCGTCCTGAGATGAGTGTTTTCCACCAACACTCGTTCTCCTGCCAAAACTCTAACTAACTTCCCCTCGATATTCTTTTCCGGTCCGCTTGCTCGAACAAAGATTCCCCGATCACCAATCAAAAAAGTTTTAGTTTACGCCATTAGTTTCGGTTTTTAAGTCATTGGATAAACCATTCTTTTGGGAGGTCTTCCTGAACTTTAGAATGTTCACACGGGCAATTTTTCTCACGATTCGAGACCTCACATGTAGTCGGACAGATCAGAGAAATGTTTGCTGTCTAGCAATTTCAGTTTCACAAGATTGATCGAAGCTCATCTTTTCCTATTGTAGTAAACGACATTCTTGTAACACCACAGCGAAGCGTGAGAAAAGTTTTCCAACTCTTGGGAACTTCTATCTTTGATTACTCTGCCTAATTAGCAGACTGTGAGAGATTTAATGAAATCGTTACAACACCCCCACCATCAAAACATTTTCCGGGTTAAAACGCGGAAAATCTGCAAAAAAAAGGGTTAGCTCAACATATTTGAGTGGCTCAAATAACATTTCAATTTAACCTCACTATATACATCAGTGACTTAATTTCTTATATACTGTTTACCATTGCTTGAACATCTAGCTTTAGAGACTTTTTTTTTGAAAGATACTTTTTTACTACACATGCCAAAATAACAATAAAACTAAAAATAATCAAATATGTACAAAAGATTGGATTTTACTCAAAAACTTACTACTGAATTTCTTTACTTGTGTTTGCCGAACATTACGTTTTACACAAACGTTCAATTTCTTTAAAAAGAGTGTCACAAAGGCGTGAATTCCACTGTCCATACTCTCTTTCAACAGAATTTCGAAGGACTCTTCGGAAAACTCTTTGTGAATCCGCTCACTTCCTCCAGATTAACTTTTGAATGATAATCCTTCCTGTCAACACTCACTTCCATATTTTCGCGTTTATTTTTCGAATTTCCCTGCCGGTCGAAAACCAACTCATCAACTTTCCTTGACCTATTCAAAAGGGTTTCTTTTTCCCCAATACACTGAGAACGATGGTTCTTCATTTCGGGGGGAAATGACAAAAGAATTTCTTCCTGCCCTTGGGGATCTATTAAAGGGTTTATCTCATTCCCCGGGTTCTCAAAACTGGAATTAGTTTGTGATTTTTGCTTTCGCTTTATCCTTTCATTTATTGAAGCTTGCGTCTTATTACCTAAGATATAGTGTTTAATTTTAGAGTGTCTAGGCAGGATTGCCGCTTTCGTATTTACATATCCGAGACCTTTTATTTCCATTTTTATACGTGCCACTCTAAATCGTTTTGGATATTTATCAAATGTCTGTTTAAGCCAAACATATTCGTTGAGTAATTTGCTTTTATTTACCAAATTCCATGGGCAAACACAATACGAGCTACCTGAATATCTAAGTACACACGCCCTCTTCCCATTTATTTTGTTTTCACTCAAAAAAGGTCGGAACAAGCTTTTGTCTTCGCTTATATCGCCTAAGTAATTTATGCTCTCGAATGCTTTTACTTCCGTACTATCCCTTTGTCTTTTCGGACAACGGGCCATTAGGTGAAATTCGCTTCCACACGTATGGCAACGCCTCTTTCGTTCAAAGATACGTTCCCTGTCTTTAATTTCTTTGTCTCGCCAATTTATTTTTTGTCGGAATTTTTTTCTTCTCCAGAATATCCCTCGAGTTTCGTTTCTTCAGATTTCCTATCATAAAAAGATCTCGCATTCTCTTTTTTATCTGAAATCCCTTTTACTGCTTCATATTCGTCCAGACATTTAGCTAAAATTAAAGGGTCTTTGTAATTTGCCCACGATTCAATGAAATGCTCTTTCATTTCACTAGAAGCACGGAGCTTGATCTGGTCAGTTATCAATAAATTTTTCAGACTACTGAAATCCGTAACACCTAAACCATTCAACCAACCCTCTAAATAACTGTTGATCTCAAAGATAATATCCTTCCACGGAGCACCTGGATTGCGTGGATGTTTCATTAATTTTTGACGATACGCTTCGGGACTCATGCGGAAACGGTCTAGCAAAAATTTCTTGACGTATTCAAAGTCATCAGTCCGATCTTGCGGTTCCCTTAAAATCAATTCTGCAATTTCGACTGGCACTAAAGCTAACAAATGCGTCACTAAGTCACCTGTCTCTATTTCCGCTTTGGTCGCCTGTCGTTCGAACAAATTTAAAAACAAAGTTATATCCGAGAGTTCCGGATCAAATCGATGCATGATTGTTCGGAGCGGCAATTTAGGTGGGCGTTCCGACCCGCCACTGGTTGTTGAACTGCGTCTATTTGCATCTTGCGTCAATCTAAGTTGTTCCAACGTAAAATCGCGTTCTTTTTGTTTTTCCTCTCTTTCTCTTTCTTCTTTTTCCCTCTCATATTCTCTTTGTTTTTCCTCTTTATCCGCGGCTATCTTGTCTTCGTTATCTTTTATGATATACGCAGCTTGCGTAAATGCAAAATCTTTATCGTAATCATCGGCAGCTTCGATTTTTTGGATAATTACCGGTATTCTGTCATTTTTCCCTATTTCCACTCCCAATTCTTCCGCTAAATTCTGCAAATCAATTTTCCTGCACTGTTTCAGATCAGTTACTTCTTGCATTTTAAAATTTTATGTAAATACAATATAAAGATGAAAATGATAGTTTCGCTCGCTAACTTATGCAACAGGGATTCTAACACTTTATGGAAAATTTTCTGCTACTACCCACATAATACTAACAATTTTAAATACAATTCAATTTGAGGAATAATAAAAATAGTATACATATAAAAATAAATTTTCAATATTGTAAAATTTTCAATACACTGACACGTTTTGGTGTAGGTCATCCAAATTTAAAACAAATTTAGAAATTTGAAATTCTGTGCTCATAATTCAACCAATACTTGATATTTCTGACACCGCAGGTAACAAAATGACCACTTTTTGCAACTGCTAAAAAATTTTCCTAACATCACATATGAAAAATATTTGATTATCAACAACATCTATTGTTTCACTAATAATATAAAAAAGTACACCTTTGAAATCTTTCAATCATGAATAACTAGACAATCGACTTATTTGAAAAAATCAAAATTTTTATCTCTTTTTTCGAGAAAAAAAATTATATATATATACACATTTAGCCTGACAATCCTTATATTATTTTACTGCCAAAAGAAAATTCACACTATCAAATTTTATGCTGATAACAAATATACATATATTTTTCCAAATATGTTAAAAGTTATTAGATTTAAAAATTTATCATAATTTATCATATATCAATATTCAAATAAAAAATTTCTCAGAAATGAATTTTCCTCACCAAAGAATATGTAAACAAAATGAGAGCCACTCAAAAATGAATTGAGCTTACCTTTTCTACAGTCTTGGTCTGCATCATTTGTCGCCGGTTTCGGGTCTGGCCTAGACGTCGTCGATTTCACAGGTCATCTCGATTTGTCGGCTCCTGATGTTTCCATTTCAAGGGCTTGCTTCGGGCTTGTTATTTGTACACAAGGGCTTGCTTCGGGCTTGTTATTTGTACACAAGGGCTTGCTTCGGGCTTGTTATTTGTACACAAGGGCTTGATTCGGACTTGTTATTTGTACACAAGGGCTTGCTTCGGGCTTGTTGTCTGTACACACGGGCTTGCTTCCAGGACGGAGCTGCTGTCTGTCGTGCCACTGCCAGGGCTTGCTTCGGGCTCTGTTTCTACGTTCGGATGACGGAACTGCTGTGTCTGTCGTACCAGTGCAAGGGCTTGCTTCGGGCTCTGCTTTCCTCTCCTGACCTGGCGTCAGATCTTGCGCGCTTAGATGCGGGCGGGCGTCACTGCTACTGTCTGGGCTCTCTTCACTGATGCTAATCAATTTTTGTTGAAATATCCGACCCGCTTGCCACCAGCTATAATGAATCCATGATGTTATCTTTTAAAAAGGGGTAGCGTGTGGCCTTTTCATATGGATCAATTTCAATATGTTACTTCGAAATGACTTTTATTAAAAATCATTCTCGAATTTCTTAATATTACAACTCATTATAAACATTTTTTAGCGTGTTTCGTTTCAACTTCGTCATCAATTAATAAATCAATGAAAGGTCCAATCTTGTGCAGTAATTTGAAATCTTAACATGAGTTCTTTTGCACTCTTCACAAAAAGTTCAAGCGATGACCTTGCCGTTGCCTTAAGAGAAATCCTCTCTGTTCAAAATGTGTCAGCAAACCTTTCCCCCCCCACACTAAGATGGGAATCCGTCCTGAGATGAGTGTTTTCCACCAACACTCGTTCTCCTGCCAAAACTCTAACTAACTTCCCCTCGATATTCTTTTCCGGTCCGCTTGCTCGAACAAAGATTCCCCGATCACCAATCAAAAAAGTTTTAGTTTACGCCATTAGTTTCGGTTTTTAAGTCATTGGATAAACCATTCTTTTGGGAGGTCTTCCTGAACTTTAGAATGTTCACACGGGCAATTTTTCTCACGATTCGAGACCTCACATGTAGTCGGACAGATCAGAGAAATGTTTGCTGTCTAGCAATTTCAGTTTCACAAGATTGATCGAAGCTTATCTTTTCCTATTGTAGTAAACGACATTCTTGTAACACCACAGCGAAGCGTGAGAAAAGTTTTCCAACTCTTGGGAACTTCTATCTTTGATTACTCTGCCTAATTAGCAGACTGTGAGAGATTTAATGAAATCGTTACAATACAGTTATAAAACAAAATGTACTAGTAATATATATACACAAAATTTAAAAAAAATAATAAAAATTAAATAGCATGTATCAAAGAACTAAGCAGAAAATAGCATAAAAATCTAAATCTAAATAATTAAAAAGAATTAAGAAAATATTGTACAATTTTTCCTTTTGAAATTAAAATCTTCTTTTATGTTACTGTAAAGGATAACAAAAACTTGCCTTAGATTGTCGAAAATTATTCGTTTTTTACATCTGAAACTAATGATAAAAATCAATTGTATAGATTCAAATAACTATTTTTTTAAGACGCTCAATATTTTTAAGAACTATTTAATTTAGTCTATAATTTATGCTATTCATATAAATATAGTAATAAATTTCATAATTAAGGAAACTTTTTTCTAAAAGAATGCCTAGATTATGTTTTGATCAATTCATTTTATCTCATTAAAAATTAAACTTTTCTGTGCAATGACTTTTTTGGGACCGTATAAATTAAAATTTGTCACAGGAATTTATCATTAGCATACATTAATTTTAGCCCGGTGTAACGCTGAAAGTTTTTGTGAAAAATGCATAATATTTGTACACTTGAGCCTATAAACCATATTATAGTGTCAAAAGTCTTATTTCCAACGTGGAAAAAGAAAGATAGTAATTTGTAAATGGCATGCGATGGTTTACAAATTAAAGCAATAAATATATAAAAAAATAATAATAATTTTCACGTTTTCCAGGTTGAGCAATTTAAGCACATGCTTATATTACACATGTTGATCTCGTGACTTATGTTTATCATTTTCAAAATCTTTGAGAGAATATTTTATTTACTAGCCGCCATTGGCGACCAATTTGGTCGCCCTTAAATGTATATTAAGCATTGGAACAAATTATTTTTATTCATAATTTATTTTTTTTCCTTAATCCTTCGCCAAACCGGAAAAATCTAATAGACAAATCAAGAACTTTTGCGATCGTGGTAGCATTTCGCATATTTTTTGTTGTTATGTATTTCATCTTTCTTGACAAAAACCGCTTAATCCACTTTATAATAAATTAATCATTGTGTGTGTTTTATAATAAGATTGTGTGTTTTTTAATATAAAATAAACTATTTCATAATAAAATAAAAGTACATGCTGTTTTAGTAATCTCTAATAGGTACCTGAAAATGTGATTTTCTCGCCAAAATGGCACAAAACAAAAATCGCGCCAACCCCGGTGCGTCCGTGACAGCTGTTCCAATTTAAAATACATGACGTTCACATTTTTCTTTAAAATAGAAAATAGACAAATAAGAAAAAATATCATAAATCAAAACATTTGATTTCAAAATTAAAGTATCGTTTCTAATTTGCACGCGCGAAAAATACAAGCTGATAATTCGTTTCGAAATTTGATCCATTAAATATTATTACATGAGTTCAGAGTTCAACTTACGTCAAGAAAACATCCGGAAAGAAGTTGAATTGTACAGAACAGAATTATGGAAACATTGACTGTTTTACTGGTGCGGATTATTTTTTTTTACACCAGGCAGCGGTCCAAAAATTCATGGTTTAATATTTTAAACGTTCACAACGAATGAATCTTTTTTTTTTTTTTTGTTTACTTTCATGGAGAGAGAATTTGAACTGCGAACCTAATTTAAACTACAGTTATTGCAGAATGTATACATAATTGAACGCAAATCACCTCTCAAATATTAATTTTTTTTGAACGATCTTTCTAAAAATGTAACTTTCATGCAGTTTTATTTCAAAAAATATTTTGAATAAAAATGGCCGCCTGGCATATGAAAAAGTGAAGCGGGCATCCCGGAACTGTTGATGACGGTCACATGACTTACGGTTTTATTATAGAGATCATTTTGATCTGAAGAAGTCTCCGTTTGAGTGCAAGAAACATATGTAATCTGTATATTAAAAGCATTTTTAAACCTCTTTATGTTATGTTTTTATAACTTTAAGCAGTAATTACACTTTAGCTTAGAGAATTTAATAATTAAAAAAAGTAATATAAATAATAAAAGAAAAGTTAAGATTAAGATAAAAACATTAATTAAATTAGTATTATGTAAACAAGTCGTTGGGGGCCACCGTAATACTTACCCATCATGGATATGCATAATGTAAAATATTAAAATAAAAATGTGTAAACTACTTATAAAATGCATTGCAATTCAAATAAAATCGTGGCTTGATGACGTCACAAACTTTAAAGGCTCGATTACTGAATTGCTTGAAAGAACCATCCTTATAACTCCAAGAATAATAATCCTATTAACTAGCGGTTTATTGCATCTGATTAAGCGTCAAATTTCCAATTAAAATATATCTTTGAAGTGAAATTTGGATGAAATACAGGGTCATGAAAAATCGAAGAGTGTGGCAATAGGATTCCAAATATCTCGGCAACTAATTATCCGATCGACTTCATGCTTTATGCAAAATTTATGTTTTTTTATTGTTTTTTATATTCATTTCTTAAAATAAACAATTTCGAAATTTTTTGTATACCTTTCATCAGAACGAATATTTCGAGAGTCCGAAAAAAATTGTTCCGGTTAATCGAGGTTATTGAAATGAAATAGGCTTCTTCCCATTATTACATACTAAGTACATACCAAATTGCAAGTCTCTATCTCATTTTTTTCGGGAGATAGAGCGTTTACAGACACACAGACACACACACAGACATACACACAGACACACAGACGGACGGCAAAATTTTTTTTCTAAAAATATGTTTTTCGGAATCTCTAGTGTCTGAAATGTGTAAATCCGTCAAATTTTTTTTTTCGATTTTTAAAACGATTTCAAGACTTACCCTATATTACGTATGATATTTAAGTAAAAATGATAAAATAAATAAAATAAAATAAAATAATACATTGTCAGTGCATAAAGGTATTATTTCTGTAATAAATAATAATATAAAAACAAAAGTGCGCAGTTAAACTGACTCATTAAGCATTAAGCTCACAGACTAGTCACACTAATTGTATATTATTCTGTTATTTCAAGGAATAATTCCCCTCGAAAAATAAAGAAATCGATAATAAAAATGCAAATTTCGATTATGAGATATACTTTTGATACAAACAAATTTTTGGTACTTAAAAAATGAACCTGCAAAACTAATTAGGGAAGCGTCTTATCAGAATAAACCTGTATACCCAATCTGAAGCCAATCGGATAATTCAGCATGTAATTAAGGGGGTATTAGCCCCCTTACCCCCTTTTATACTTAACCAATGAACCTCCAAAACTAATCAGGGAAGCGCCTTATCAAAATAAAACTGCAAATTTGAAGCAAATTGGATAATTCTGCATGAAATACCCATTTAGCCAAATGAAGGGGGGGGGGGATTCTTTCCACCATTTCATCCTTTATACTTAATCAATGAACCTCCAAATCTAATCAGGATAATCCCCTTAGCAGAATAAACTTATATACAAAATTTGAAGCAAATCGGATTTTGTTGCATGAAAAACCCCATTATTTAAATTATGGGGATAATAGCCCTCCGCTCCCCCCCCCCTTATACTTAAACAATGAACCCCCAAAACAAATCAGGGAAGCGCCTTATCACAATGAACCTATATACAAAATTTGAAGCAAATCGGATAATTCTGCATGAAAAACCCATTTATATAAATAAGGGTGGGGGTTACTAACCCGTTCCCTCCTTTATGCATAACAATGCACCCACAAAACTAATCAGGGAAGCGCCTTATCACATCGAACCTGTATACAAAAGTTGAAGCAAATTGGATAATTTTGTATGAAAAACCTATTTATTTAAATTAAGGGGGTGATTAGTCCTCTGTTCCCCATTTATACTTAACCGATGAACCCCCATAACTAATCAGGGAAGTGCCTTATCAGAATGAACGCATATACAAAATTGGAAGTATATCGGTTATTTCTATAAAGAGTTATCGCGTTACATACATACGTACATACATACGGACATACATACAGAACCTACGGCCACATTAGCTCTCAGGTTTTGATAGCCTGTGAGCTAAAAAACTAAAGGTAGGAAATATCTAAATAGGACAAATGATTGGTTAAGTTATTTAGTTATGACAGTGCGCCACATAAATCAAAGAAGTTAATTAAAATTATGTAGATTAAATTAAAACTGTCTATTAGATGATGTGAAATCATTACTTATAATATAGAAAGGAAGTAATCTGTAAAAATAATAATTAATTAGTAGGGAAAAAAAAACAAATTTAGATATCAGTAGTGAAAAAAGGAGAGTTTAACCTCAGCAGCAGGAGCCAGCAGGAGCCAAATCATCGTCTTAGAGTACGATGCCCCCCCCCCTCATCCCCCCAATTTTTTTTAAGAAGGGGGCAGCATGTTATAGTAGGGGGGTATTTTTTTAAGGGGGGGGGGGGCTTAATTTTAAAAATTTAAAAATGTCTTATAGTACGAGGTATCGGTGATGGTAGAGTACGAGCACTATCCTCCCCCGCTACCCCATGCCCCCCCCTCTTGCCCCCCCCCCAATTTTTTTTTATTTTTTTTTTTATTTTAGGGGAGAGAAAGTTTAAAGTGGTTTCGCCCTCTATCGTAAGGTTAAATAGTTATGGAATTCAAAAATGACTGCTTCTGAAATTTAAGTTATAGCATAACGCTAAATAAATAATTTTGAAGTTTCTTAGCAAACTGCTTACAATGGAAATGTAAGTTATAGCATGGTGTAAAATAAAGTAACTTACCACTGCTTACAATGGAAATATATAGTTATAGCATAGCACTTAATAATTAATTTTATAGTTTCTTACCAAACTGCTTACAATGGGAATATTTAGTTATAGCATAGCACTTAATAAAAATTGTAAAGTGACGCATATAAATAATTATACTTATAAACCGACATATGGGTAGATAGACAGACACACAGACAAGCAGGCAGGCAGGTAGGCAGACAGACAGACACACAGTGAACTATTTGTTACGTACACACACAAGCATGCATATACGAAGTGAACTAATTGTAATAAAATACATGACGTGCATACGTTTTAAAACATTTTTTTCTTCACAGAAATTAAGAAAATATTAAATTTCGACTACAACTTTCACTTTGAAATAGCATAGTCCCTTTTTAAAAAATCATTAGCTTTTAACATACATTTAAATGAAGCGAGGTTCGAACCTCGAGCCTGACAAAATGATCTTATGATGTGTTGATTTGTAGTAGGTTTAAACGAACACGCCATGAGATCATGTTTCTTAAACGCGATTTAAGATATATAAGAAAAGGTGTCACGTGATTGAACATATTGGATTATTACTATACAGTACTAATGTTATTATAAATTTTGAAAAATAATTTAAGCTTTACGATAAACTTTAATGTTTAAACTTACAAACACATTGGAATGTATTTATAACACATAAAATAACCTTGAAAAAGGTTGGTTGGTTTGTTGGTTTTATAAACTTGCAAAGCAAAGCGTATCTTACCAATTTGCATACAAGAGATTTTGTAACATAAATTATATAATATAATACAGCAAATTTTAACTTACCAAGTGAGGTTTAAGGATACTGTAATAGAATTTTTAATTGTATACTTTAAAAAAGAAAGTTTAACTTACCATTATGTTTATGCTCGGATTCGAACTGTCAACCTTTTGGCTAGCTTTACAATGCGCTCCCAGTTACGCTACGAAGGCTCCGTACAATTAATATAAATAATGAAAGCTAATATTACTTCTTTTAAAGATTTTTGAAAAATTTATAAGTTAATAAAACAGGATATGACGACATTTGTAGAATAACATCCTGTTTTACAACGATAAGAATAGCAATATAAGAAGCTTGTACACCATAATGAATTTACTGTTTAAAGTTCTGTAACCTAACTTATACGATTGTTCTTCTAATTACCTAAAACCTTGCTGTATATTTGCTTGATCACCTATCTGTTTACCCTGCATTTTGGATACTTCTAAACCTGAAAATGACTACTTCGCTTAACACATCTTACTATGAAATTTCAGAAATCAACGAATTTAGTAGAATATTTCAGTATTTTGATGTTTTTACCCCATACCATTGGGACTTAGGGGAGGATACGATTGTCGAAGTGCAAATGAATAAGGCATGTGAGTTAAACGTTCACATTCAAAAATATAATGAATTTGAGAATAGTGGTAAAATGTACCCTACAAATGAAGGAATTACAATATCGTGCGCAACCTTTGATAAATTTGAAACGAGAATGGCTAAATTTAATTTTAACTTGCAGAAGAAGAAACATTCGTATGTAACAACGACTTACTAACAATTTATGTGGATAAGGAATCATGCATACTGCAAAAACTATTGAAACCTGATTATTTACTACTTACAAAAGAACAATTTCTCAAACTAGAGGAAAACTGCATTCAAATTAGCGAATGTCTTATTCAAACTTTTTTAACAAAGCTTTTACCTGTTTATGTTTTAAAAAACTTAAAAATATGTAAATGTTCTCACTTTACAGAGGAAGAGGCGATGGACTATTTTTTAGAATGCTTCGATCATGAATTAAAGAGATCAGTATATCGCACGTTTGACTGTTATTTATGTTCAATCGGCCAACCAGTTGAAGTGGATCATGAATGTATGAGATATAATTTAAGAAAACAGTTTAACTGGTGCGCAGAAGCTTTGTTAAATTTCAACATTAAGGAATTTGTGAAAAACCTGCTAGAGAAATGTACATGTAGACTTTTCTAATAAGCATTTGAACAATGTCGTTATAAATTAACATAATTATTTAATAAATATTTATGCATGCTTCGTATATGCATGCTTGTGTGTGTACGTAACAAATAGTTCACTGTGTGTCTGTCTGTCTGCCTACCTGCCTGCCTGCTTGTCTGTGTGCCTGCCTATCTGCCCATATGTCGGTTTATAAGTATAATTATTTATATGCGACACTTTAAAATTTTTATTAAGTGCTATGCTATAACTAAATATTCCCATTGTAAGCAGTTTGGTAAGAAACTATAAAATTAATTATTAAGTGCTATGCTATAACTATATATTTCCATTGTAAGCAGTGGTAAGTTACTTTATTTTACACCATGCTATAACTTAAATTTCCATTGTAAGCAGTTTGCTAAGAAACTTTAAAATTATTTATTTAGCGTTATGCTATAACTTAAATTTCAGAAGCAGTCATTTTTGAATTCCATAACTATTTAACCTTACGATAGAGGGCGACACCACTTTAAACTTTCTCTCCCCTAAAATAAAAAAAAAATAAAAAAATAATTTGGGGGGGGCAAGGGGGGGCATGGGGTAGGGGGGGGGAGGATAGTGCTTGTACTCTACCATCACCGATACCTCGTACTATAAGACATTTTTAAAATTTTTAAATTAAGCCCCCCCCTTAAAAATATACCCCCCTACTATAACATGCTGCCCCCCTCCTTAAAAAAATTGCGGGGGGATGAGGGGGGGGGCATCGTACTCTAAGACGATGATTTGGCTCCTGCTGGCTCCTGCTGGCTCCTGCTGCTGAGGTTAAACTCTCCTTTTTTCACTACTGATATCATAAAGTGTGATGATTTATGAAGTGATTAATTTGGCATTGTCCCAAAAACAAATCAAAGACGTTAATTAAATGAAATACTACATAAAATAAATGTTATGAAACGAATTTTGTTAAAAAATATAGTGTACAAAATCAGCAAAAGTATAACATGTAATGAAAGGATGCAGAATAAACTAATATCCCACTATCTTTCTTTTTTTGTAATTAACTATTGCATTTTAATTATCCATACAACTCATCCTCATCCATACTCTAACATCTACCCACCCATCTGACCAGCAGATTCGATCATGGACTAACTAATATATCAAAGAATATATGGAAAACGATGTTGGGATGCATCATAAATTAGTTGTTTCATATTTATACTTTTAAAATGAGACGCGCATAGTTATACTTCCCCTCAAAAATCTTTCACTATACGAGAATTCTAGAAATTAACAATGAAATTAACAAGAAATTTTATGCAAAAAAATATTTTCTGAGATTATTATTATTATTATTATTATTATTATGTTGCGGTATGTGCATTTCACTTTAAAAGTTAGTCAAATATTTCTTAATCTATGCATATACGATACAATAAAGAACCAAAATATACAATAACCTGTTCCGAATAAATTCCGAAAAGCGTTTCTTATAATTAAAATCTCATTAATCAATATATTTTCTATATTAAAAGATTCATTTATAATATATATATATATATATATATATATATATATATATATATATATATATATATATATATATATATATATATATATACACGTACTGCCACGTACATTTGTAAACTTTTCCGATTAATTTCCGAGAGTTCGTAAACTTTCCTAACTAATAGTGCAACTTCCATCAAGATCTATTCAGTAGAACTTTTTAAAAAAGCTAATCTTTCATAATCGCGTGGGTTCACCTAATTATAGAACTTGCTTTGATGCTCCCTTCCGATGTTCGGTTATTCTGAAATTTCTGCTTCATTCGGAATCGCGTTTATCATATTTTCTGCCATCGTTCTATTTTAAAAGTTATTATTTCCTTCTTCTTTTCCATTCCAGATGGATACCTATTTATAAGTAACCGTCAGTTTTTTTCAAAAATATCTATACCTGAAACAAAAGGACTTCGTTAAATTAAAAAACAAATTAAGTATATGTGAAATTCAGTTTCTTATGTATTGCGGTAATGCTCACCTCCAACGTTGGATTATCCTGGAATTTCTGCATCATTAGGAATCATGTTCGTTCAATTTTCTTCCATCTATTTATATAATACCGTAATGTGACGATGCCGGGTCGCGCTCATCCTCGTAAAAAGAAAAAAAAAACATATCGCGGCCGTGTCCGTATACGCAGCCTTAAACATTCCGATGCCGTATTATAAATCGAACAATTTTATTATTTAATCTACATTGTATCACATCTTATCTTCTTCATTTTCTCTAAAACCTTCAAAAACTAAACAATTATAATATCTTAACTTTTAAATTAAAAATAAGCAGCGATCAACAGCAGATTAGCGATGTGAACAAATGAACACCATTGCCATGCAGAAACACAAGTTCCAAATCACGAAACTATCATATGAACGACTCTTTGACGATTCATTAAAAAAATACTGCTAACATCCGATTCATCCGACTGTAGGGTTGCATTTTCAGCGTTACACGAAAAGGGCAGTTGCAATTGACGTCATGTTGGAGGTCACACACTACAAATAGGCAGTTCTGATTGGTGGAAGTACCTGACCAACCAGTGAAGTACAATGGTTGATCAACTTCTGTATTCTCTGAACTGTGTGTTCAAGCCCATTGCATTATATGTATTTTTAATTTGTTCATAAGTATTATTATTTTTTTTGCACAGTTTCAGATTTAATGTGAAATTAGTGTTCTGTGTTTACAGTGGTGGCCAAAAGTTTGGACATTTTTTGAAAGTTTCATGTTTTTCAAATTTGTGTGCTTGTAGAATATATTAATTTTACCTTAAGTACAAACGTTTATGTATCAAATTGAAGGTAATTTAATGTAGAATTTAATAATAAAAACAGTATTACAATATCTGTATAACAAAAAAAGTTATGCTCATTTTAGTAGAACAAACAAGCACAAATGGTTTGGAATAAGGACGTGTTTTGTAATAAAAGCGTACTAGCCAATCACAAACACTGTTCTGAGGACAAATCAAATGTCTTTAACTATAGTTTAGGTTATTTGGGTGGTAAAAGAGTTATTGTTGTGGAAATATTTTGCGAAATGATGCATACTAGTACAATTAAATAGAGTATTGCTGTTTTTGAATATTTAAAGTCCTTTTATTTTAATTAAACTAATTTTAAACAATGTCATCAACAAGAAGAACTAATTGGACATCTACAAAAAGAAGCCGAATTGTCATATTGAGAGAAAATGGCTTCCATATGCTGAAATTGCAAGACAAGTTGGTGGTTCAGTGACTTGTTCTGGTGTATGAAAGTTCTGTTTACGTTATGAAAAATCGAAGGCCAAATCAGGCCGAAAAAAATGCACAAGTGCTACCGCCGATAGAAAAATTAAACGGCTATGCCTTCAAGATAAAAAAAATTCATCAGATGCCATTAGATGTGAAATGAATGCAGCAGGTATTGCAGTAAGTTCAAGAACAATAAGAAGAAGGTTATCAGGATTTGGACTACAATCTAGAATTCCAAAGAAAAAACCATATATAAATCAAAAGCAACGCGATAAACGAGTTAAGTGGGCAAAAGAACACATTAAATGGTCAGAAAATCGATGGAAGCAAGTTATCTGGAGCGATGAGAGTAAAATATCGCTCTTTGGTAGTGATGGTAGAAAATACGTGAGACGTAGAATAGGAGAAGCACTTCATCCTGATTGCATTGAAGCAACTACAAAAAACACAACAAATGTCATGATTTGGGCATGTATGTCTGCAGATGGTGTGGGCCGAATTCAAGTAATTGATGGCATTCTGAATACCGAAAAATACATCGAATCTGTCCTGGAACCAAAATTGATACCTTCCATCAGGGATCTCTTCCCCAACAACGCACCATTTATTTTTCCGCAGGATTCAGCTCCATGCCACACAGCAAAAGTATGCAAAGCATGGTTTCAAAATAAAAGCATAGATATATTACCATGGCCAGGAAACAGCCCTGATCTCAATCCAATTGAAAATTTGTGGCGACGTTTGAAAATTCTTGTACGAAAAAAACGTCCATCCAATAAAAGCAACTTATTTGAAGCTATAATTGATTCTTGGCACCATGTGATTACGAAAGATGAACTCCAAACACTCGTTAATTCGATAAATAAGGGTTATTCTACTAAGTATTGATTGTGTAAGTATCACTTTAAAAAGAATGCAAATCTCAGATAGATCTTATTATTAGTTGCATAACTTTTTTTTGTAATACAGATATTGTAATACTGTTTTTATTATGAAATTCTACATTAAATTACCTTCAATTTGATATATAAACGTTTGTCTTTAAGTGAAAATTAATATATTCTAGAAGCACACAAAGTTGAAAAACCTGAAACTTTAAAAAAATGTCCACACTTTTGTCCACCACTGTATATGACATCTGTATAGATAGCTGCAATTAGTTCCCTCTTTAGGCCTTTTTAATTCCCAATTGTTAATTTTTTTAACGAAATGTTTGAAAAATTATTCTCGCATCACTTTGGTGGCGCCATCTACCTAGCGTACAATATTATAATAGTTATAATAGCGTTTAATATTTTAAGATGTAAAAATTGATGCAAGGTTTTTTTTTTTATGACAAATAAAATTTTACAGTGAAAGATCGAATGCTGCAAATTATGAATTTATTATTAACATTTTTAAAAGCCTGTTCCTAACATTTTTTTTCTTTCTTTGAGCAAATTTATTGTTTATAAAATATGCCTGTAAAATTTTACCAAGATAAGGTTATGATATGTTTACTTTTTTTGGAATTGAATTTTGATTTAAGGATTCTTTTTGTGATATAAAACTTTGAGGATGGTCTCTTTTCATTAAATTAATTTTTTTAAAAAGGCTCTTTTTATTAAATAGAATTTTTTGAAGGACCCTAATTTTTGCCTAGATCGACTTCAGATATGACGTGTGTTAATTATTATACATAATTAAATTGCATTTTACTGCTTTTATTGGTAATAGTTCTAATTATTATTAAAATAGTTATAATAAGATTTGCAACAGGTTTTTTTTTCATATATCCTATGCATATTTTAAGCTGAATTTAATATATTTCTGTGTATCATATTCTATTGTTTAAAAAATGCAAAAGCTCTTTTTTTTAAACTTTTTTTTAAAACTTTATTATTTAACCTATACATTTTTTAATGGCTACTAGCTGTCAACTTACGCAAAAGAAAATTCAGTAGATTTCTAAAAATAAAAAATAAAAAAAAAATAAATAAATCAGTTGAGTAAGCTGTTTTCAAGAAAAGGCCTTGATTCAAAGTAAATTTGTTTTCACTATTTAGAATTGAAAATTAGCATTAATATAGAAAAAATATAGATTTTTATATTCCTAAAATTTTTAACTATTCTTAAATTTTTACGCACTTTAAGCAAAAATTTATGTTCAAATTACAGTTAAAAGCATAGGAAGTATAATATATATATTTTTTTCCCTCTGGAGGTTGACTTTTGCAAACACAGTTTTTGAGGTGATTTTGATGACTTGCCACTATCGGAAGGACGCGCATAATACAAGATTACAGTAAGATAACATTACAGAAATCCCATAAAGGATCTCCAATTAAAACACACGCAATATTTCATTTTATATCATCTGTTGAAATGAAATAATATGTCAGTAATATGACTTAACGTTCTAGACTTAAAATATCCCTTTTCCGTAATTTTTGACGGGTGCATATGCTAGTCTTCCATATTAAAAACCTTGAGCTCTTGGTTCTTTCTCCTTCAGTACTTCTGAAGGATAAATATTTTTAAGTTATCATTCACCATTTTTGTAAAATGTCTGTATTTGAAACTAGCTGTTACCCGTGACTTCGTTCACGTAACATTAAAAAAGAATAAATGCATTAATTTAGCAAAACATTTCTCTCGATAATTAAAAACATATATATAATTAACGAAATTTTTATCACATTTTATAGGAGACAATACGGTATTTCTTTGCTTTAGGGGCCTTGACATAACGCAGTCTTAAAAAAGTGAAATTTCATGCCAAATAATATATACAATCGCGAAAATAAAACTGTAACCAATGAAAAATAGAGGGCCAAGTAAAATCGTGAAAATAGACGAATCCCTCTTCGTAAAACGAAAAATAACACTGGTAGAATTCTTCTATACAACAGTGCATTTTAGATGGTATTTGGTGTGAAATTTGTATATGTATGCATTGCTAAATGTGCATTATTATATTGTTTATTTGTATAGACATATATTTCTCTTTATATTATTATTTTATGTCTTGTTTATTCTTATATTATATAAAGTGCTTCTCGCTAAGTGGTGTAAATAGTTAAGAAACTTCTTGTGGATTTTATACATTGATAGATATTTCATTAAGATGTAACAATCTGATGCTATTCTAAAATGTAAATAAATGTTGCTGGAAAGTACTTTAAATTCTGTACGAAAGTACTTTAAATAGTGAAGAAACTGCTTGTGGATTTTATACATTGATAGATATTTCCTAAAGATATAACAATCTGAAGCGATTCCAAAATGTAAATAAATGTTGCTAGAAAGTACTTTAAATTCTGCCAAATTTAACCACGATATTTTCTCAATCGCGTCAAAGACTCTATAAACAAATATATATCGACAACACCAATCTGAAGATCTAAATTTACATATTTTTGTTAGTATATATAGGATTATTTTAATTTATTTAGTGCGCTTGAAATTTTTTACGCTTTCTCTGAGGTTAGTTGTCGAATAAATGTACTTTTTTGCTATTTTATTTTGTCATTTCTATTTATTTTATTTTCTGATTTTCGATACGGATAATTTTACGGTGCATATTATTGACATTTGTCGTCCAATATCTTTTCAAACGTTTTTTTTTTAACTTTTAAAAAATTAAATAAAAAATATGGTATCTTTATGTTAGCCGTTTGCAGACGATAAACCGCCAAGTATTATTCCTATCACTATCATTCGTATTGAATTCATTTAAAATATAAATCTTTCTCTCATTTCATTTAAAGCACAGAATTTTAATTTACAGCACATACATTTAAAATACATATATCACATACATTTAAAATAATTCATTCCATGTGAAATAGAAAAAGAAAAAAAAAGAGAGAAATTAATAACAAATAATTTAATAATCCAAGATAATTTTCTTTCAAAATTAAAGCAAATCTCTTTTATTTTCGAAATATAACATCATATTCGCTTGCTTTCCATACTTACTCGTATTTATGCCTCTTGTATTATTATCAAATATTTGAAAACGCACGTTTTATTTCTCGAGGCTAACGAAAAAGAAAGGCTATCGCGGTGCTTTACGGGTATTTTTTTTTTACAGACCGCCGGCGTCACGTGATGCACGAATGCACCAATGAAGGTGTTCGAAAAGAGCATCACGTCACTGTAGCGGTCTGTAAAAAAAGATAAGTGGAATGCACCGCGTTAGCCTGTCTTTTTCGTTAGCCTCGTTATTTCTAATATGACGTCATTTCCTTTTCAATTTTCACGTGTAAATTTTTCAATTGAAAATAAATTGTTGAATAAAAATTATTACTTAGGGGTTTGATTTAGGATTGGCAACGATAAAATATTAGCAACGGTAAAGTAAATTTAACCATTTTAAAATTTATACGAAAAAATGTCCATTTATTCTCTATGAAAATAAAGAAATTTTTAATTATAAAGAAAAATATTTGTATAAAATAAACAAAAACCAGCCTATGTTCATTTGAGGGTTATAATCAATCTATATGCAAAGATACAGGATCATTAAATGCTCCATTTTGACGCTGGCTTCAGCCTAACATTTGCACACAATCAGATTTATAATATTATTAGGATCAGGATTAGGATAAAGAGAATTCATTAAATTTTAACACTACTTTAGTATAATTTTAATTCATTTTCTTAGACATTTCTTTGATGCTCCACCTCCGATGTTGGATTATTCTATAATTTCTTTTTAGTTCGAGATCATGTTCATCCAATTTTCTTAATATCTTTTTATTTTAAAAGCTCTGAGTTCTTGGTTTCTTCTTCATCTCCACTTATGAGGGATACATATTTTTACGCTATTCGTCAGTTATATGCAAAATTATCTATACCTGAAATAAAGGAACTTCTTTAAGTTATACAACTATCAAAACTATAAGAACAACTGTAATTATTAGATATTGTGTTGATGCTCACCTAAAATATTGGATTTTTCTAGAATTTCTGCATTGTTCGGGTTTCTGTTCATCAGATTTTCTTCCATATATCCGATTTAAATTCCTTGACTTTTTGGTTCCTTCTTTTTTCCACTTTGGAGGGATATATATTTCTAAGTCAGCCTTCAGTTATTTTTAAAAATCTCTATACCTGAAATAAAAGCGATTCATTACATTATAACACTAGTTAATGCATATCTAAAATTCAGTTTATTAAGATTTGCTTTGACACTTACCTCCGATGTTGGATTATTCTGGAATCTCTGCTTAGCTTTATCTCATGCTCATCCAATTTCTTCAATCTTTCTATTAATAAAACCTGACTGTTTGGTTCTTTCATCTTCTCCACTTCGAAAGGATAAGTATTTTTAAGTCATCCTTCAGCCTTTTCAAATACTATTTATACCTGAAATAAATGAAGTTCATTAAATTATATAATTACTTACAGCATAAGTGACATTTTATTTCGTACGCATTGTACTAACATGCACCTCCGATTTTATAATAATATTTTAAAACGTATTCCTGCAACGTAGACATGATATGCAGAGAAGTAACTAATGCTCATTCAGAATCCGCCTTCGGTTTATCCAAAGAATAATGCTAATAAGTATGCGCTGTGACGCATATGATGTGTCACATTTTCAATATATGCTATTAAATACCATTTGTGTTACAGCGGCATTGGTGAATTTTCATAATAAAAATGTTCATTTAATAAATGTCAAGAGCATCATTTGAATTATATGTAGTTCAAATTGTATAGAAAGCATAACAGAGCCCTCTGAAGTAGGAAAATTATTTCTTGCTAACGCTGTACTTTCCTTACATTGTAAGGAAACCTTTTTGTATAAGAAACAAATCGATTTTTCATCATACAAATGATTAAATATAAAAACACATTGAAAACAAGATATATTGAATATACACCAAAAGAAGTCAGAATAACGTCTGATAATAATAAGCCCACAACAATGTCCATTGTACTAATTCGTTATACTTGTTTATTAATGATTGTTGATCATGTTTTCGAAAGAGCATTGTTATTACAGATTTTAAAAAAATATTTTTGTTGATACAGCAATGGACCTGACTCTAGAAAATTTCAATATGGGGTTCTGTGTCATTATAATGCAAGTATTTGCAGTCGATCCCATTTATAAAAATAACTATTTTGGCTATATAATTTGTTATACTAAGCGAGGTATTTCATTATTAGATATTGCTCATTTCAACAATATTTACAACGATTAAAATATAAAACATTTTGAACAACTGGATCCAGAAAATATTATAAAGTAATTCATAGAAGAAGGAAATTCAACACATGAAATTTAAAACAGAGCACCACTTCAGTTTTCAGTTCACCACTTTTCAAATGAAGTTTATCAGAATCTACTTATAATAAAATCCAGAGGCAAGAAAGTGTCTGTAACGATTCCGGGCGCGACCACTCTGGTCTGCGAATCGACCGTAGTTAAACGCGTTGTTAGGCTTAATGAAAAACCAATACTACATCCGATTCTGCTGTTAAAATATTTGTGAAAGCATATTAAAGCTTTTAAATATTTTAATTTTGTTTAAAACCTTCAAAAATTATTTCATATAAAATATGTATATCAAAATTTCTCTAAACATTATTTTCTATAAGCACTTTTTTTTTCAGAAACAGAGGGGATTTATTTAGAGGATTTCAGTATGTTGGTGCCATCTACCAGCGGAATTTGAAATTAGCTTCCATTGTAAATTAAAATAATTCTTTCTTATCAAATGTAATTAAAATATAAGGAATACATAGTACAGCGTAATTTGCATTTAATTTTGCTTATGTAATTAAACAATGAGTTATGTGGTGAGTCAAGCTGTTTAGAAACTCACTGATAACACTTTTTTACAAAAAACTTTCGCACATGGATTATTTGTTAATATTTAATTTGAATGTTTTTTCCAATCGTTGAACTATTTCAGAAATTTAATACTGAGTAATATATATATATATATCCTCATTATTTTTATTTGCAGAAATCATGTCATTTTTAAAATGTATTTTTCTATAATATAAATCTATAAATCTTTTAATTATAAAATCTTCATGCTGTTTGTTTGTATGAAGTCTTATGAAAATGAAACGCAGATCAACAATCCGTCATTTTCGACGGGGTTATATACTAGTACTTACAAAAAAGTAGAACAACAAAACATAGACTAAGGATTAGTGTATAATTCAATTTAAAGTGTAAATTAACATTGTTTTCTAGCCATTTAGAAGATGCATCTACCAAATTTAAATGATTTCGAGTGATGTACAAAATAACTTAAAGAGAATTTTTCAAAGTACTAAATACACTGATGTCCAAAAATTAAGGGGCAGTGACCGGACCCTTTCGATTTCAGACGTTTTGTCAAATATCTACGGAAATTTGTGAGGAAATACCCGAAATGCCCTTGAGCTTTGAGGATGTAAAGAACATGTTTGACTTCATGATTTCCAGGGTAGATTTAGTCCCGAGGACAATTAGGGGTTATAATAAATGTAATAATAGAATAATATTTGCGTTTCCTCAAGAAACAGAAAAGGCTCAAAATTATCCGTCACTGTAGCAAATGACTATGTAGGGCTTATTCAACGTTTTTGTAAATTTGTGTAAGAATTGCATGCATATTCAAGAAGATGTTAACATTTCCGTGCAAAATTCCAATATTTTGTTTTATAAAATCAACAGTTTTCAACCGAATTTAACACCGCTTTCCTTAACGTTGACAAAGAACAGTAGAAATAGTATAATGCAATTAAAAGATGAATATATTGTATTTTTGAAGACATATGGGTATTTGTATGAAATAAATTTTAACTGCGCATGCGCGAACTATACCAAAGATTTTTTTTTATGATAGATAGATAGATTTTTAATAGTCAATTCTATAGAACAACTTATATAAAAAGTTCATTTAAATAAGCGAAAGTTCAGAAAGATACAGGCTACAAAGATCTAAATGATAAATGAGGGAGGAAATCCCATAGGATTATATGGGATTCACTTTCCAATTTATGCATTAGCTCACTGTGCACTGTATCTTTTTGAGTTTTCACGATATTTGACTGGTCTTTTTATATAAGTTGCTCTATAGAATTGACTCCCTAATCATGAAAAAAAAACTTTGATGTAGTTCGAGCATGAGCAGTTAAAATTTATTTCATACAAATACTCATATCTCATCAAATAGTTAATATATTAATATTTTAATTGTAGTATATTATTTTTATTGTTCTTTTTCAAGTTTTAGAAAACGATGTTAAATTCGGTTCCAAGCTCTGTATGCTATAAACAAAAAAATTTTGAATTTTCACAGAAACGTTAACATCTTACGAATATACGTTCTATGCTTACACAAATTCACACAAATGTTGAACAGGACCTACATAATCATTTGCGACAGTCATAGACAATTTTGAGCATTTTCTGTTACTTAGGTGATCGCAAATATTATTTTATAATTAAAATTATTATCCCCCTCCCCTTCCTAATTGTCCTCGAGACAAAATCTTCACTGACAATTGTCTAATGCCAAACATTTTCGTTACATTCTTGAAGTACAAGGACAATTCGCAAAGAATTCTAGTAGATAAAACTCCTAAAATCTAAACACCACACACACATGTAGCAAAACGCCTAAAATCTAAAAAAAATGGTCACTGCCCTTTAATCTTTGGACATCACTGTGTAACCCTTTGATAAAGTGAAATTCTTAGAATCCCATACAATTATTCTGAAACAAAATTACCGCGACAATTCCAACTGAATTTATTGCAGTACCTAAGATGTTCTTTGATCTTTACACTTGAAAATTCACCAACAAATCGTACATTTTGATGCTGTTGCGATTCATTAGATGATGTATGGCTACGATTAAGGCAATATTGTCTTAAATTTCTTATACAACAACTATACTTTTCTTGTAATGAAACCCTGTTGTAGAAGAAACAAATTGCCTTTCGATGTCAAACGCAAAGAAAAAAATAATTAGAAGATGATAAATATACAACGTACATAAACGAGAGCCAAAATAGAGCCTGATAAAAATGTCTCCAATAATAGTCATTGTACTAAAATGAATTGTTGATCAATGATATCGAAAGAAAATAGTTATTACAAGTTCAAGAAAATATTATTGCTAATACAATAGTGGATCCGATTTATGAATTATTTGATAGGGATTCGACTTAGTATAAGGTGATATTTTTAATGTCAAGCAATCTTATAAAACAGCCCTTTTGGCTAGATGATTTTTTCAGCTAGGCGAAATATTCCATTGATAGAGATCACATATTGCAATAGCAATTAAAACTATCAGAATATAAATATGTTAAGCGGCAGATCAGATTTGAAAATGAGAAAAAAAAAAAAAAAAAAAAAAGCCATCAAACATAGGTTTTTGGTTTTAAATTTCGTTTGATAAAAGAACTAAATTCATCTTAAATCAGCCCGAGTGTGATTTCAGCCTAATAAAGTTTTAAACTAATTTTAGGCCAAAAATATGCCAAAAAATATGTTTCAAATTATTGTTTTGAATAAAATATGAATTGTAACCATGTTTTTTTTTAATGGAAATTTGTTTCTAGAAGCTTCAAATATGTGAATATGAAACTACAGTCCATTTTCACAAGCAGTTTTTGAGTTATATTGAAACAACTACCGGTATAGTAATGTGTTTTACAATTATTATAAACGAATTTAACATTAAGAGTTTGAAAATTTAACCTTTATAATATCTAAACTACTTGATCGAATTACCGTTTGTGGTACCCTAAGGTAAAATTTATCGAAGAATCTAAATATGGTGTTAAAATTAGCTATTAGTATTGAAAATTTCAATTTATATATGTAGTCGACCCTCTAAACAAAATTTAAGTATAGCATTAATTAGTCGACATTATTGCTAATCGATTGGTACATGTCATTGGTACATTTTACACGATGATATGCAGCAGCGTCAGTAGAGGTGTAGGCATTTAAAATAATGTTTTAAGCACCAGAACTTTTCTAACTAATTGCAGAATAAATTCAGTTTCTTACCGCCATGAGTATGCTGATGACGACTGCCGACGGCACGCGAATGCAACTGAAACTAGTCCTAATATCCGTAACACATTTCTATAAATTTAGTAATAATTGATGTATATCAAACCGAATGCACACATTTGTATATTGTTCGAAGCTGAGCCTATGTTAAAGTAGTTAATTCTTAATATTTTGAAAAGCTTGTTGCATATTTAATTATGAATTTCTCGTGTAATATATTTTTAAATACTTTTTCGTGTAACTTCAAAATTTTTGTTTCATGTCAGTCATAATTTTTGAGTTTCTGAATAAAAAGGGAAAATGTTTAATTTGAAAGTCCCCCATCCCCTTTAAATCTTAATACGGGAATTGTTTTAAAATATTACATATAATAATTAAAATAAAATTTTCATTCTGGATAAATTTCATCTCTTCTCAACTGAAGCTGTGTTACGAATGCCTCCCTGGCGACCGGCCAAAAGATTTGTCGGTTACCAGTGGAAACCGTTTTATTTATTTTTTGTTTTTCTCTTATTTAATCTTATTTTCTTAGATGTAAATTTGTTTCTGAACCGAATATTTGGTAAAAATTTTGAACGCTCCAACGAGTATGATAAAATAATAATATCCTATAGATATAAATGTAAATAAATCTTTATTAAGTTTTTAAGAATTTTTTTGTTTGATATATAACTGCTGTGTGAAATATTTTTATGAAGTATTGATTCTCGATTGATAGAATGAATGGCGCCCGCCGTTTTCGAATAGAAGAACCTGCAGTTTTAACAAAATGGTATGCAACAAGCTGATTAGCATAGTAATACAAAGCATAGATCAAGAATCGGACGAAACACATTCACCATGTAATTCAAACTAGTTTTCTTTTGTACTGGTTACACCACCTCTCAAATGATAAAATTTCAAACAAAAAAGTGAAATCATCAGTAACTGGGAGATTTGCGTGAAAAAATAACAAATAAAATCCAATGACAGCGATTGATTCATAGAACTCCCTAACTTTCATTCTGAAACAATGAAAGCACCCAATTAAATTAATTATATTTAGATGGTATCACAATTTTATATTACTATAAAGATATTTACATTGAGAAAGTTGCCATAGGTTTGGTATTGTCCAATAATTAACCTTTGCATTCACCATCTACTTCAAAAGCTCGTTGAACTCGAAAACATCTGCCGAACGCTTAATTGGCAATCATCACTAACCAGGTTGGACTTCGATTGAGATCGGGATCAATCAGGTTAATCGTGAATGAGTATTTGACAGAGGTTTTTGCTCTTAAGAACCTACACATAATGTTAGGATAACTAAAATAAGTGTTACTACGTGCTAGTACACCCAGGGCTAACATTTAACACGGTTTTATATATAAGATAAGTATCTAGATAACATAATTTGTGAATAGGGAAAATTTGCAGAATGCTTTGCATGGTATCTAACAATTGCAAGAATACATCTAACAGAATAGAGCATTTCTGTATTCTATATGTTCCAGAAAAGCTACGGAGTTACCAAAGTTTCAAATCAAAATTATGTTCGGATAATCTAAACTAGTGTTGTTACTACGTGCTGGTATACCAGAGACAGCGATAACATTTGACGCTATTTTAAATAAGGTGGGTATCTATATAGTTTAATTTTAAAAGGGAAAATATTCAGACTATAATCCACGTATATCTAACAGTTTCAAGAATGTATCTTACAGAATAGAGCATTTCTGTATTCGACATGTACCAGTAAATCTACGGAGTAACCAAAATTTCATTAAAAATATATGTTACAATAATTGAAACAAATGATATTACGTGCTAATAATAGGAGAGAGTGCTAACATTTAACACTACTTTAGATTATATGAGTATCTATATAGCAGAATTCAAATAACGAAAAATTTGTAGCATGTAACCAGTGTTGCTAGTTTGCTACTCCTTTAAAACATGCAGATTGCTTGATTGTTACAAGTACATATATTTGCCTTATTTAATGACAGATTAAATAATGCGAAAATAAAGCGAGTTACACTAATGTAATAAAGTGGTGGGAATCAAACAATCTGAATTTTTAGAAAAGTAGCTTACTGGCAACACTGCATGTAACTCACGTATATATGCAACGGTTGCAAAAATGTATCTAACACAAAAGAGACACTTTATTCCACATGTACCAGAAAACTTCTAGAATAATTAAAATTTCATTAATGCTATTTAGGTTATGGTAAGTGAATTTAATATTATTACTTGTTACTACTTTAGAGAGTAGCTAACATTTAACACTACTTTAGATATGACAGGTATCTAAATAGCAAAATTTTAATAACCAGAAAATTTTCAGAATGTAAATTACGTGAATATAACAATTGCAAAAGTGTATCTAATAGAACATAGCATTTCATTATCCCATATGTATCAGTAAAACTGTGTAATAATCAAATATTCATTAACGAATTTTAGGTCATGACAAATATAGCTTTATTTTTTATTGAAAAAGAAAGGGGTATATAAATATCATAAATTCAGGAAAATACTCTACACATTTCGAATAAAATTTATTGAAAAGAGAAGAACATTTTACTAAAATGGGGTCTAACGATTGAATTTTGATCGCATTTACTACAGACAACAAATCGTGGCAAACTTGGAAAACCGATAACAAACGCTCGAAAACAATAATAAAACATTACAAAAAATTGAAAATCGAGGTTCAGGTAGTAACTACTCTTCGTCTATCCGGAACCAATTTTGCAGTCTTCTACTTTCGACAGATTTTTTTTATTATAACCCACACGCACGCACACAAATATTTTATTTTATTAGCTGTTTTGTATCATTAAATGATAGTCTTAACTTGTATTCTTTTAGACAATTTTAATTCATAATGCTATTTCGATTTGAAATTTGCATACCCGGTGCATATGAAGCTCTCTTAATCCTGAAATAACTCTTGAACGGACAAGTGGAACAAGTGTCTACCTATCGTAAGAGACTAATCACTATTATCAGAGAGTGACTCCCCATAGAGGAAACTTTTGAAACTACCTCGGCAACTTGAGAGATAGTAATAAAATATGGCAGTTACATAAATGTAGATCATGTCTAAATTGTTCATTTTTTCTGTAACCAATCACAGGATTAAAACATCAGTAAACGTTTGAAGAAATGTGGATTTAAAATACAGATGCATATTTACTTTACAATTTATTGTAATATGAAATCAAGTTAAGTATGCCGAATGTTGACATCATCGGCAAAACCACACATATATTAGTGCTGGTGGTAAACACACTTATTGAAGTTGTTTTCTTATTACGATAAATTATAACTTGTTTACATGTGTTACTTTTATTAGTATTAATATTTGAATAATGTTAATAAATTTCTTTATGATGCTCCAAATTTTCAAATTTTCAAATTTATTTATGATGGTTTTGTAGGATTTTAGATTAGTAGTTATTTAAGGATTCGGAAGAGAAATGTCTTCTTGTTCATTATAAGTAAAACTGCAAGTACCGGGTTCGATCTATGGTCATTCATAAATGATTGGTGAAGCAGAGATTTGTCTTTATGTTTCTTGACATTTCTCAATTTATATAAATTCTGTAAGTAAGCGACTGCTCTATTTGACCTTTTGGATATTCGATTTTGAAATGAATCTGACAAAGTATTTTTTAATAATAAAATTTATTTATCTATTAGAAAATACAAAATTTATTTTGAAGAAAAAGCTAAAATTTATTTTAGTTTTAATAACATATTTCCATGTAAATGTTAAATTTGTAAAGTACATATTATAAGCAAATGTAAGTACTGAAATTCTTTTTAAATTATGTTTGTGGGAGAAAAGCAGAGAATTTAACATCAACCTCAATTACATATTTGGAATTGGTTTCTAGTTGTAATGTTACAAATATTGTCAAAGTAATGAAGCTCAAATATTAATGCAAGTGCTCAGTCCCCAAACATTACCGAATCTTCCAAATTTAATCTAACTTTCAAATATTTTAAAATGAATTTTGTCAGATGTTCTTGAAAAGTTTGTTTTAAAAGTTTTCAAAAATACTTAATGTACTTTTAGAGCAGATGATTAAGTATAAGTATTTTAACTTATTGTTTTTATCAAAATGAAATTGAAATAATATTTTGTCTATAAAATAGAAATAACATTACAAAAAAAAGAAAAAAAAAGAAAAAAAAAACTTTTTCAGAAAAAACCGTTTTTGTAAATATAGAAATGGAATCGTGTCTGCAGTTATAATTTTTTTTTTATAAAGATTTATTGCTAAACGTTATATTAAAAAATATTGTATTTGATTTAAATTGCTGAGAATTATTTTTTTCATATCTTAGAATTTCGATCACAAAATCTATTAACTTTCATGGCATAATAATTTATTATACATTTAATTAAAATACGATTTTAGTAGAAAAGCAATTGAATAAGATTTTTTACACATTCCAACATAGTTGAAAAATGTTTATAAATTTGTTTTGCCTGTTTGTATGTCTAGCAGTCTGTCGGTCTATGCTCTAACTCCCGTAAATATACTCAGATTGCCATGTAAATGATATATATTAGTGAATTTTACGATGGCATGATGGGTACTGAAAATGAAGTGTGTAGCACTTGTAGTTCGGTTAGAGAAACACTAAAAACTTCCTTTCATTATGATCTATGGGGAAAAATCGTTTGCAGTATATTTTAATGATGTTACACTATTTCAAACATATTGAAATTGATATACGTCATTGTGGTGCACTACAAGACTATAGAATAAGGCGTGCATAGAATTCATCGTCTAATCTCAGCGACGCACATAGTGTTTAGGTTAGTGTACTGTCAATCAATATTAATTGCTAAAAAGGCATTTCGAATTGTGGTATGCGTCTTAACATTTAACTAATTTGTTTGCAAATTACTTGGTGTGTATGAATTCTATAGATTGCATACAGAGCTGCACAAAGAATTCGGATATATTTCGGAATATAGATCGTTATTGGGTAAATTGGGATTTGAAATGTGCTACGCGTTTTACAAAATATTTACTTAGACATCATTTTTTACCTTATCAAAAATGAATTATTGTTACAGTATTCTGAATGTGTGAGAAAGTGCTTCATAATATATGACAAACGCATTATTTATCTTTATTTTGTGACAATATATTTGCATTTGCTTGGTTTGAAGTGTTAGTAATAAGAATAAAATGCACTATATTGAAAATTCTACAATGTTTAGACAATGATAAGGGTCCGTGCAATGGGATATGGGCCAAAATCCAATAAGTGGGATTTTTGGCAGATATCTGATTTTTAAAAGTCCCATTTTCTGCTCAATTTGAATTTACAATAACCACTGATATATTGCAGAATATTACTAAGTAAATGACGTAAACTTTATTGAAAAACAAACATGATATGGCAGTTTTCAGTAGACAAAACACAAATTGTAGGGGACAATAGTGACAATTTTTGAAATTTTGCTATTTTACTTTTAAAAAAATCATTTTTGGAATGTTGTATGTAGTATTTTCAAAATCGTATCAAACCTACGATTAAATGGCGTGATAGTGATTAACTTATAAATATAAATATTTAAATTATGAATGGGGACAGTAGTAACTGTTAATAATGATACGTTTGCATTTCCTCCATTATTTGTAATAGGAAAATCTTCTTTAGGAACAAACAGCAAGATATGGCGAATTTTTAAGAACAACATGTGCTTCCCAATTGAAAACACATATTGACAATGACTGCAAATTGCCATCTGGTGTAAATATAAGTTAAGTAAAGGTATTAGTGATCAAAATGGTTTGATTGTTTTAATGATCAAGTTATGCAACAGGGGACAGTACCGACTTTTGACGTATTTACATTCCTTTTTAAATATTTAAAAAAAAAACAATTCACAGTAGAAATAACATAATATTGTAAAACAATCACAGAGGAACATTTTAATATTAAATGAAAATTTATATTGCAAAAAATGCCGAGATATACTGGGGACTAAGAAATCACACTTAAAAGATTTTGGCCCATATGCTGTTGATTTATTTCCATTTGGTAAAAGAGGGACTGTGATGTCCAGAATGCTGGATAGACGTGTCTGTAATACTGTTATGCTCATCGGATGAAATAAGTCGAATTCATTTTTAAAAATTCTATTAAGGAGTAATATGTAACTCGTAGCTGAACTCCTGAATTACAAAATTTATCTTTTTTAGCAAGCTCCAAATTTAGATGTAAGCATTGATTAAAACTATATCTATAAAATTAATTACAACCAATCAATTTACAATTAAAGACAATACGGCATTTTAATAAAATATTGAGATAAACCAAATTATTATAAAAGCGCATATTATTTACATATATGTTCAGATTATTTGTTTGTTGTCTAATCCTGACATATCCGTTATTTATTATATTCGAATTTAAGCTAACCAGAATGTAAAAAAATGTCTTTACTAAAAATTTTAATAATTTATTTGTGCTTCTTAACGTGAATTTCTTAAGCCGTTAATATGAAAATGCATGAGAGCATTAGTGTACTCCGGGGTGAAATAAAGATAACTTTTCAGCGTTTGTTCACACAATATTATTCATAACAGGTCGCTATGCTAATTCGAAATGACAAAAATTATCTAAGCCATATACATACATAAATCAAAGTTGAAAGCTATTATTTATTTCTAATTTTCAGTTAATTAAATGTAATATAAACTCATGCACTACGAAAACACAAGAATGTCAGGAAAATATAGGGGTGAAAGAATTTAAGTCAAAATTTTATTTTATTTTCCTGTTTGGATAAATAATTAAAATGTGTTCTTTGTATTCTCTGCCAAATTGTTTAACTTTCTCCAGTATTTATTCTATTACGACTTTTAATTCTCACATGCACACTTATTTTTATTTATACATGCATTATTATTCTTTAATAACACGTGAAAATTTTGAAATTTCAAGTTTAAATTTATACAATAAACGTACGATTCTGCTATCCATGTGCTGTATTTTTTTCAACATATAGATTTTTCATATACAAAATAGAACATATAAAAATATTCCTTTAGATCAGAGTTGTCAAACAGGAAACTTTTTTAAGGTAACCTTGACGCTCCTTGATCCTTCCGACGAATTTTTCTTGACACTATCTCTTCTTAAAAATAAAAAGTTATTTCATCCTTTTCTATAAAATTGTTTCATGTTTTCAAGATATTTATTATTAGTCATATTATGGTTTTTAGCACCCACACCTGCAAACATTTTGAGATTCCCACCTGCATTTTTCCTCAGGAAAAGGGATTATTCTAAACTCGCCGTGGCTTAGGTTCTTGTTTCTGTCTGAATTGATGCGTGCTATGGGGCCTTAGAATTACCACTGTCAGTTATATAGGTATCGCTACCACCACTACAGTGAGATGATATTTTTGCATGTTTCTATTCATGTGAACAATGGCGCACTTCATTATTCCCATTTACTAAGATTCGCGTCTAGGCTTTCCGAAAGGTTGGACAGAATCGCTTTAAATTACAGATAATTATTATACAAGATTTTAAATTCTCACAGAGAATACTTTAAATATTTTAGACACATTCAAACATTTTGTATATAATTTAATTATTACCGTCTATTTATATCCGATATTTACAGTGTTATGAGACTTTGCACCTCACAAATATTATATTTATAATATTATACACACATTTATATTAAAATATACAATTTTTCCCTCTAAAATAATATTTGACTGTTTTGAAAAATGTGTTTTAAAAGCCAAACCCTACCTGAAACGAAATAAAACTATAATAAAATATTTTCAACTCGATATGCAGGGAAATAAATTACTACCAACACTACCATGTGTCGGATTGAGTTGGCATGAAGCCATGGGTCCAGTCGTATTCTTTTAAAATCAGGCTATCGGAATTTCTTTTAAATCCCATTATTGCCAATATCGCTTATTTTCATGTGTTGTAGAGGATGATATCTTTAATTATTTTAACGTCCTTGTTATGCATGATATGACAACTCTTTTAAAAACGGAAAGTAGTACTGCGTATCTTAAAACAATGTCCATAATTCGTGATGATTTGACAATTTTTACAGAAGGTGAAACATATAAAGTAAAACAAAATTAAAAAAAGGCAGGTTGACAGAAAAATATATAATTTTAAGATTCTAAGGAAATTGAAACGAAGCCAAATTCTGATTGAGCTCTTTCCAACGAAAAGCAATAAAAATGAAGCATCCTCTGGCATCCTTTTAAAAGTTTTGCCTACTTAAAACAAACAGTATCAATTAAACAGTAACACCAGAAACTTTAATTTGATCAGTTAACAGGTATCACTCTGTATGAATTTGTCATGTTTTAAGAGAGTCAAAACTGCATTGCTTATATGACATGCTGGAATGCCTATTTAACAAAATTTCTCAAATAGTATGAATCTAAAATGATACCTAATGCATAGCATATACATTTTCCGACATTTCCGGCTTTTAAAAGAACAGAGTACTTTTTTCAAATGTTATTTTATTCTCTAATGCAGTCCAAATATTTTGTGAAGACTTGTTAACGAATTATTAATGCTACGAATGTCATTTTGATGAATATCTAAAGTAACTTGTTTTAGCACATTATTCTAAATTTTTAATTTAAAGACTATAATAAACTATTTAGCCTTTCAACACTTATCATTTCAACAGATAATTTCTGTTTCAAATTCGTAGTTTGTACTGTATTGTTTTCACTAAAAAGAGTGATAAAAATGAATTTTATCGTAAAGATGATGTCACATATGGGTGACACATAAATACAAGATTGCACCACAGCAATTAATAAAATTAATAAAATATTAATTAAAAATTAATAAAAAATAAAATATTAATAAAATATTAATTAAAAATTAATAAAAAATAAAAAATTAATAAAATATTAATTAAAAATTAATAAAAAATAAAAAAATTAATAAAATATTAATTAAAAATTAATAAAATATTAATTAAAAATTAATAATATATTAATTAAAAATTAATAAAATATTCCAAATCCTAGAAATATCAATTTAAAATTTAGTTAAATTTAAGTATGAGGCCAAAAAAAGGAGACTTCCTGCTTGTTTGACATAATTATGCCAAAAAGAAGACCAATTCATGGTCTTGCTTTTTTGGAAGCGGTACAAAATTTGGTAGTTTATAGTGTAGTATCTGAATATCTGAGAGATATGGGACTTTTTTCAATCATTAGAAAAGCTGTTCTAGATCCCAATAAAGGCGCCACCGGTACATATTCACTTAAAATCTAAGCCTACACTATTAAAAGTTTGCAGGAAACTGTCCAATCATTTGACCGTTTTTAGAGAAAACGGTTACATAACAGTAATTTAACTGTGTTCTGAGTATATTATTGCCCATATTATTGTCCGAATAGTTTTAAATTATGGTTACGTAACCGTTTTCTATAAAAACGGTCAAATGACTGGACAGTTTGCTGTAATTTTTTAACAGTGTAGAGATATTTTCAAAGCCTTGTCAAAGCTGGAGGTTGTTTACAATGGTTGTTTTCGAATCAATGGTTGTTTCAGAGCAAACATACAGACAGGTATAAAAGCTAAAACGATTACCATATAAACAGTTTTCTATCAACAAACTGGCAATTCGTATAGATTAAATACATTCAATATCATAAAAATCCTTTTCACGCAATAACAGAAGTTCGTGATATTATGATAAACTATGTGAAATTGATAAAATCTTTTGCAGTTTTAATAAAAGACTTGCAATATCAGTTATTTCACAAATCGTTTGAATGCTTAATTATTAATTATGTTACCCTTTTGTTCAAGTTTTATTTATATTTTGACATTTCTGATGCTTTTTCTTTAATAGCTTTTCTTTTTATTGTCATTTCGTTTCTTATTTATACCAGTGAAATAATATGATCACGTTCCAGACTACATATTGACGTTCTGTAAGCTGCGACATTCACTGTCATAAAATTCCATAATTTTAAACGATTTTTAAAATGTTTATTAAAGGTTAATTCTTTTAAGATGTATTTTCATCTGCGGAATTTAACTTATTTTATTTCTGTTGAAAAAACAAATTACAGTATAAGAAAGCATTTGGACGATGAATTTCGAAGCATATTTTATGTATAACATACATTAGTAGAAATTATGACAAATCAATTGGTCTTGTACATTTTATAAACTTACGATTATTTGTCACAGAATTATTAAAAAATATACCAAAACTGTACCTACATAAAAAACAAATTCATCTTGATCTGACTCTATGCAACATTTCATAAAACATTTAGCAAATCTGTATTTTTGTAATTTTATCGATCTATTGTAAGCTCTTTTTTTTGTAGGAGTTTTATGTAAAAATAATTTAAATTGTCCGGCAATCTATAGCGAAAAATATTTTGTGGTTTTCCTTTACGAGGAGCAGTAAAATGTTTCTAGTACAGGGTTTATATTTATTTTGCATTTTAAATTTATTCGAAAACTGTAAAAACAAAACTATAAAATCTTTTAAAGAAAAAAAAAAGTTATATTGAAATATTGTTTAATAATCCTATGTTTATTTTAAGAATACATACTTTTTAAAAAAAACTGTAAAAATAATCTATTTTTTAAAATAGAGTTTGATAAATTATCTTGAACCCTTCAAGCAAATATTTCTTTTTAATTAATTAAAATATTGTTAAAGTAATTAAAAAATAATCATAATTAATTTTGTTTTCTGCAATTAAACAATGAAATTTTTTTGTATTTAAAAAAGACCCTATATTTGTACAATTTAACTGTTTTCTTCCTCTTGACAAGATTACAAGAATCTATCGAAAATTAATTACAAAAAAAGAAAAAATAAGAGAGAGAGATTTCTTTGCTTTAGAAATGTTTTAACTGTATGCAAAAAAATTTCCCTAGTATAATAAATAGGAAATTTCGAATAGATAAAATAAATACAATTATGTGGAATTTTATGGTGTTATTTATATTTTACAGAGGTTTTTTTCAGATATTTGTGTCTCAAGAGGCACATATATGTGTACTACAAGGATTTCAATTAATCCGTTCGTATTTCAAAAATTTCTATCAATTAAAAATTTGCAGCACAGTAGTGGAGTGCGTTTTTTACTACAAGACAAGTGTTATATGTATTGTGCCAAATAATAAACAGTGGAAATTTCCTTTGATCTATTTTTAGTGCGAAAATTCCGACCATTTCTTGTTGAGCAAACCACATTCTCATACAACAATTTGTAAAACTTTTATAAGTTTTTGAAATGCGAATGGACTTATAAGAATAATTGATTTATATATTTTTTTCTTTTGTCACGAAAAATTCCGCTTTCTGACAAGTCTTAATATGTACACCGCACTTCGATACGAACATAGTTTAAGTTTGTATGAATTTTTTAAAATCTGGACTTATTTACGCGTCTATTTGAAATGTTTGTGAATAGCCACAACAAATCCGATTTTTTGACAAGAATGACCTTGCAAACCACACTCCGATACAAAAATTTAATATATTTATTTTGAAGTTTTCAAATGTGAAAAGATATATGGAACACCATGTATATACATATTCATCCGAAATAATAATTGTCAGCACAAAGTTCCTACGATATATACAGCAGTACATAAAAACTGCGCTTAGAGCAATAGAAGACCAACTACAATTTCAGATCGGTTTCGGCATCATTAAGCTTATCGGTGTAAATAAAGTTGCTTAAAACAAAGAATTACAGTCATTCGGAATAAATAGATGAAAGGAACTACCAGTACATACATATAAGTTTATATTATGGGTTATATTAAAATTATATAAGGTTAATGATATTAGGAAAGATAGAATTTATCCAACGTTTATTAATATTCTGGCAAAAGGAGGACAAAAATGTTACAAATAACATATTTTTTTTAAATTACTGTGGATATAGAATTCTTCTAAAAAGTTTAGTTTTAGTGTTAAAGTCGCCATGTAGATAATGTTAGCCGAATCGAAATTGAAGATATGCGTTTACGTCACAGGAATGTTTTTAAAAAGTCAGTCTGTTATTTTCCTGTTTCCACAGATAAAAACTGTTCTCATTATTTCGGAATTCAAAACTAGTTTTTGCTTGCTCAAAATAAGAAAGACCCGAGTGCCATTTAATCATATAAATACCTTAGAAACCAGAAATGACAATGCATTAATTGGGATCTTTCAGTTTGGAGAGAGTATATTTCTTGAAGAGAATGGAACTAATTTTAAAATCATACTGTTTAAGTAATTTATAAATGGTAAGAATAGATTTAAGGAAGTAAGATATAACTATAATAATATTTCAAAGAGCCATCTATGCGATTTGAGTATCCAAGCAATTGGAATAATCAGTTATATTTAATTTGAGATGCATTACATATTCAAAAAGGATTTACACGTTTTTAATAGATACCAATATATGAAAGAAAATTACGCAAAGGTTACTAATTCTTGTAGAAGCTGATCGTACACTAAAAACTGTTTACATTAAGCTTGAATGTAATAAAACAAATTATCTGAGATTAGTTAGGCGAATGGGGTGTGATGTATTACGAGCTTCTCAAAACATGATAAACTGCTACTGGCGGACGTTAGGCTTTTCAGTTAAATCGTCTGACAGGAAAAAAACCCTACTAAACATATCCTATACTGGACACGGGCATCGACCAGTGGTATTATAGCACGTAGTAATAAAAGCGTTCTGTGCCCTTTCAACCATACAGGATCTGCAATGGATTGTTTTACCACATCCAGCTTGTTTACAGACATTTCTCCATGCTATTATAAATTTTTATGGCTTGTTACAAGACAGCTTAGCAAAACAACGATTTCGGACTGAAAAATAGGTCCGGTGAGTAAACAATCAATGAATTCATATCTTTGAAAGACAAAAGCCTTATTTAGTCACTGATTCTATAAGCTGTCTGAGAACCGGTAAAAGCTAGTAGAAAATAAAGTTACTGATCTTGATTAAAGTTTGTATTTTATTGGATTTATAACCCAATAAAAGTGATATTGTTGTAAATTGATGTCATAAACCGAATAAATGTATCAATATATTTTGTTTATAATATAGATAACATCCTTCAAATTCAGAACATAGGTACGCAGACAGCAAATGACATGAATATTTATTTTGAAAATGAAATAGCAAAAATTATTGAATCCCTTTTTAGTATACCCTTGTCATTGGCACTGAAAAGATTTCTTGAATTCAGTCTGTTTCAAACGATTCGAGGTATCATTAATACACTGTATTTGATCATACCCTCTTCCTAGTTGCAAATTTGTTGCTTTTCCAAATTTCGTAAGTCACGTTGTGCATAGTTGTTTTCATTCCAATTCACATATTTTTGAAATCCAATATCTTAATGAGAGCTACATTCACGAGAAATACTATGGCTGTATATGGCAAAAATTACACAAATATTTTTGCACTATAGGCGGAAACTTAATGGTACCCAAAGTGTTTCACATTTATAGTAGGTCTACTGGTATTGCAAACATTGCTTTTATATACTTCTGTATATATTATTCGACGAGTCTCATCCTATTCACAAATTATAAAACATTCACCTTTTATTATTTTAAAATTAGACATTTCCGTTTGTTTTGCAACTTTTAATTAATATTATCATGACATTTACTGCCACTCAATTTTATCATTAACTATTAATAACGATGAATTATCAAAAATGTATGTTATGGGTACTAATATCAATACTATAATTTAAGATAATAGAACAAAAGTGATATAATGAATATGTTTAATATCAGTAAAACATACTAATTAATTTTTCAGCAGAGCTGAAATTACTAAAATGGAAAGGTAGTGAATTATCACTTTACTTAACAGCGAACAACCAACAGAGTGAAAAAATGTTCGGACCGGGGTTCGATCCCGGATCCCTTGGTATAGCGCACTAAGTGCTTTAACAATTAAGCCATCCGGTCTAGCATTCTCTTACTCTTATATGGCTAGGCTACAACCTTGCAGCACAAGATGGAATGTCAATCATGAGCACAACACCTATTGGCATACATGAGACAAATCAAACCCAGTATCGGTGAATATTTATATACTAATTAATTTTTCAGCAGACCTGAAATTACGCTGTAAGTTACTGAAATACAAGCTTGTTAAGAACTTTTCAGAATGGACTTTTTTTTAAATTTATAGTAATCCGCATTGCAAAAATTATAGATGATCGCCAGGAACTTACTGATATTCAAGTATCTTTTTTATAGTAACTACCGAAGAGATTTCAATATTTTGTAAATAAATTTGGTAGTACCTAAGCTATAAATTGATAGTTTGATCAGAAAATGAAACTGAAAAAAAAAACGCAATAGTTATGCGATTTTGTAAACAAAAAGTTCTACATTTAGTAAATTAACGTTAATAGAAATTAAATGATATTTAAGAAAATATAAACTATAGATCTATATCTATGCATAACATTAAAAAATGTATATATTGAAATAGCTGTAGTACTTCTCGAGAAAAAAAGGCTTCAATCTCACAAGTTTTCCATCAGAATTTTAAAACAGTTTTTGGTTCTTTAAACGGTCTACTTCTTTAATTATTGTGTTAAACAGCCTTGACTACAGCTACAGGAACAAATTATGGATATGTAAATAACTAAGTTAATGTTGTAAAAGTAGAAAAATAATAATAACAAAATTTTAAAACTATGCCAGACAAATTATGCCATTATCGTTTTGATATGCACTACTCGAATTATAGTAGAATAAAATGACCCGATAAAATATTCATGAATTATTAAAACTTAGTTTAAAGCTTATAATTTTGAATACCTCCTTAATTTATTTAAATTTCTTCTAAGGAACATATTGAAAACTACAGTCAATTTCATAAATAAATTTAAATGAAAAAAATTCTTTGTCTTTCCCTTTACAGAATTAAGTAATTATTTTTTTTTTAACAAAATACTGTAAATAATGGATGTACATTAAATATCCTAAGCATTTAATATGAACTTTAGTTGTACAAATTCGATATATAAAAGATCTTATAATATTTCAGTATATAATTATTATATAATGAAATCTACAAAAAAGAAATTTTATTACTTGACATTGTGATTATTTTTGTGTAAATTGTGTAAATTGTGTAAATTATTTTTTATTTTTTCCAGGAAAAGAAATTATATGTTAAAAATAAATTTAAAAAAAAGATTATATTCATATTTTCTACTAGCAGGATCACTCGGTTTTCAGCTTGTTAACTACGAGGGTATTTCGTGTTAAAGTATATAAAATACAATACCCTAAATATACGGCGATTATAAAAACGGAGCAGTAAGCATTCGCGCCCATAAATCGTTAAAAAGGCATTCAGAAAAAGGACGTTACATTGACGCAATTATAGTAAAATCCTTCTGCTTTATAAATGTTCGCTTTCTTTTGCGCGTGTAACAGAAAAATATAAGATTTCTCTTACAGTATGGAAAAAATATTAAAAAATGCAACCAAATGGCACGACATTCAGCAATTCTATTTCATATTGAATTATGTTTAAATGAAAATTTACACTGTATTTCTTAAAAACTAAATGTGCAGTGATTACTTGAAAATGAGGTCAATTTCTAGACAATTACAGTCATGACGTCAGTCATGAATTTTGTTTGAAAAGAGAAATAACAGACCATAAGAAAAAAGTTCTATGGTTAACGGTTTCTTTTCCTGTTTAATATAAATATTAAAAAATGTTACCACTACATCAAAAATATTAAAACAATTAGCTATAAAATATACCTTTAAGACATAGCTGCAGTATACAAACTAAATAGGAAATAAAACGTAGCAACAGTTTGTTTGGAGTCAGTTTGATTTTACGCTGAAAGCGTCTCATAGAAATTGACTTCATATTTAGTCAGTGATTATTTTATTTGTTTTTATTGAATTTGCATTTATAATACCTATATCATAGTAAATATTTTAACTTTGATTGCATTTAAAGGAGGATACTGCGTTATTTTTACGCTCTTATAGTAAAATGTTTAAATTTTATATATCAAAAATGTGCATTACCTGCTCAGAATGAAGCCAATTTCAGATTTTGAAATATAGCGAATGAGCATGAATTACCATTGTCTAATAAAAATATTGTTCATTCGCACTTTCTCTTTGTGGCTAGGGAAAGAAAAAAAATTGCATTAGAAAAAAAAAAAAAAAGATTTGAATAAAGAAAAATTATGACAGGTGATTGAAAATAAGAAGAAAGTTTTGTTTGAGGAATTTTTAAAGTAGCAAGTAATTTTCATTTATATATATATATATATATATATATATATATATATATTAAAGCATAAACAGTACGTCTGATTATTTTTTTCGACAATTATAAGAACACACATTTTATCAAACAATTAAATACACTAAACCAACATGCGTGAAAGCTTCACCTTGTCCAGGACTCGAACTTGGGACCTTCAGCGTACCGTGCTGATGCTCTACCACTAAGCCACCCATATCGATACCCTAGCACGGCAATTTCCCACATTTATCCATGATGGTAAGAGTCATCGGCCAGCAGTTTTGCAGCTTCACATGACAATAATACGATGAATAGCTATTCATCGGTCCGTAATTAATTATATATATTAAAAGCATAAACACTACGTATGATTACTTAATTTTACAATTATAAGATGCGCTTATAATTACAAATCGTAGTACCTTATGATTATAAAATAAAGTATTCAGACGTATTGTTTATGCTTTAATATATATAATTAATTACGGGCCGATGAATAATTATTCTTCATCGTATTATTGTCATCTGAAGCTGCAAAACTGCTGGCCGATGACTGTTACCAAAATGGATAAATGTGGGAAATTGACGGGCTAGATATTGGTATGGATGGTTTAGTGGCAAGGTATGCTGAAGGTCCCAGGTTTGAGTCCTGGACCAGGTCACTTTTTTACTCATGTTGGTTTAGTGTATTTAATTGTCTGATAAAATGTGTGTTCTTATAATTGTAATTTTCAATTTGTTCTCAAACGTACGTATATGAAATTTCGTGCAAATCTGTCAAAATTTGTAGGTTTGTAAAAGAAACCTACACTGATTTATAAATATAAAGATATTTACAATAAATAATGTTTTTTAAATTATTTTATAGTTGAATATCAAAAGATTAAACATTCCATTTTAATAACAATATCCAACATGCATAATTTTCTTTTATTTGTTTTGAATTAAATTAGATTTACCTACTTTTAATATAATTTTCAAAAGAAAGAGTGCTTTAATTTTGGATTATGTTAGTAATCGTTAAAATTGTTTTGCGAATACAAAAAAATAAAAATAAAATAATAATACCTTAATTTTATCAGGAAACTGCAACTTTGAATTCTAGGGCAAATTATGAACATTAGTTCTATTCACGTGAAATTAATTTTGATCAGAATTTTGACAGGGATAATAAGAATTTATTTAGCAGGATAACATGAGTTATGTTCTTGGAAAATGACCTCTTGAATGATCTTCAGATATTGATCATGAGGAAATGAGGTTAATGGATGAAATAGAAAATGTCAGCCATTAGCTATTATATATCTATAAATAAATAGCGTCAGTGTTTTTTAAAAAATAGATAGATATTTTCCATATGCTTGTCTCTCCAAAAAAATTATTTGAATATATTTTCCATCTAATAAATAATTCTTCGATTTTTTTAATTTCTAATACTACACGCGTGCCATTTAGAATATTCCATCTTATATAAAACATGCATTTAAAATTATATCTAAAGGAAAATTATATTTGCAATAAAATATCTACAAAAATGAATGATTTCTTCATTTCTTAAGTTTGATGTCAATTTATAAAATTAAACTGTGATTGGATGTTTGCATTTCGTTTCTATCCCGGGAGAATATTACGAATTAAGGTTCGAAAAAGCACAAGTTATTTTCAGGGATTCAAGAATGTCAGAATAATTATTAAAATCTCAAAATTTAAATTACTTTTCGATATATTCATTTTTGGTGACTTTTAATAAAATTTCTTGAATGGTGGCAAATAAATTAATCCTTCGTTGTGTATAAAAGGGATAAAATGGGAAATAATACGGGTGATATAATTTATTAATGCCATATTCCCCTTAAAATCTAAAAGAAAAAATGTTTTTAAATTGAAATGACAGTGAAAAAAAAATCCTATGAAATTACATTTGGAGGAAAATACAATGAAACATTATTTTCCATAAACCTAGTTTCATATTTTCCAAATCCATGAATTTTTTTATTCTGAAAAACAAAATATCGTCTGTGGACAAATTAACACCTGGAAATCACTACAATGTAGGTTTTTGAATTTTGCATTAAACTAAAATTGGTTAAACTTGTTTAATATACCTATATATAATTTGACAGTTATTGTCCTATACTTACAAAAACTAAATTTAAAGAAATAACATAGATTTTCAAGTAAGTATTTCTGAAAAAGGGCGAATACTTTTTTCATAAGATTGTTAAAAGTGGAACAGTGTAGGAAGAAAAATTAACACTTTTAGAAATTTACTGCATAAAGCGAAAAGCATTTTGTATATGTTTGTCAAAATGATGTCATTTAGAAGAACGAAATATTTTTCATGCAAGGTGTAGTTGGAAAAGTGCATTTCCATTGCGAAAACTTTTAATCGACATTGTTAATATGATTTCTTATTTGAAATGTAACCTACATGTAACCAACATTGTAAATATGATTTCTTACTTAACATTTAGTAATTAATAAAATAATAAAAGGCATTTTAAAATATAGTAGAACAACAAATGATTTATTTATCCCACAAACAATCTGCAGATCTCATGAACAATGTTGAATCTAAACGTAAGTTATACTGGACGCTATTTAAAGAAATACAGAATTGACAGAAAATTTGCTAGTCCAAAATGAAGAACATATTATGGGGCTTTCAAAGGAACCCAAGTAGCACAGTTTGTAGGCCCATCGATTTATTAGTTCGTGGATACCGATGAGAAAGGGTAGGTACAGAGATTCTTCTAATTTGAATCATATATGAGCAGTCTGGATTCTGAGCAGTGAACGATTGCATCAATGGTGGACCTTTGTAGGTAAATTGTTCATCTGCTAATGGTACGGCAACACGGACATTTCGTACTGTTACGGCAATAAACATGAAACGACAATAAACCAACAATTATACAATGTTGGCCCAAACATTTTTCGCTGCTTGGGAAATGCAGTGTTTTTTGTGTTGTTCATGCGTGCGTTCTGTTAGTCCGAAGGAAGAGTCACAATTTTGCAACCAATTATATTGTGAATGATTTTGGTATATATTATAAATTAGATGGTTTAGATAATAAAACTGATAGTCCGCTGACGTACCAGCGGGGGTGTGGTGCCATGGAAACATAGCACACTCCTCTGCAATGTGAAATGAATGTCAAACCGGTTACTGATAATGTACCTTAGTCGGGTAATATCAATAATCAGGTTGCCATTCATTTCACATTGTAGCAAGCTGTACGATGTTACTATGGATCACCCCCACCAGTAAGCGAGTTGACTGGTAGTTTCGTTATCAATACCATCTAATCTATCATATATAGAAAATCAACAACCTTAAATATGGTTAACCAATTGTTACGCTTCTTCCCTTCCCATTAGCTCCAAAGCTGTTGGGGGACTCTGGAGCGTCCCCAAGCAGGATGTAGTGGTACCCCAAGAGCATGAGCTCCACCGAAAATCTCAGCGACCTCAGTCGTCAAAGAATTTAAGTGCAGAGGAGTGATGTGCAGGTAGCGGTGCTCCTCTTGGCCTGAGAGTGTGCTTGTGTGGTGTCCCTGCTAAACCGGGCCCAGGTGGCTCCCTCGATAGATTTCTGTGAACCCAGAAGCGGCGATAAAGTATGCGGCGTAGCTTTGTTTTATCCGTCTCTTTACCTCTCGCTCTATCCATCTCTCTAACCGTTTCACTTTACATCTTTTTTATCATCCTGCTACCCGTCTCTCAACCTAACTGGCTAGCCATCTCTCTTCCCCGTCTGTCTACCCGTCTAACTACTCGTAGGTCTACCCGTCTCGCCACCCGTCTGTCTATCCTTCCTTCTACCCGTCTCTCTACCCGACAGTCTGTCTCTTTATACATCCTGATATCTAGCTGTATGTCTTTTTACAGGTCTCGCTACCCACCTATCTGTCTCTCTACCTGTCTTCCTACCCGTCTGTTTGTCTCTGTAACTGCTTCGCAACCTGCCTGTCTTTCTACACGCTTTTTAAACCGTCTGTCTACCCGTCTCTCTCTCTGTCTTTATACTTAACGCTCTATCCTTCTCTATACCTGTTTCGCTTTCCATCTTTCTTCTCGTCTTTCTACACGTCTCACTAGCCAAATCGCTGCCTATCTCTTTCCTCGGTTGTCTCTCCGTTTATCTATCCCTATATTTGCACGTCTGTCTATCGTCTCGCCATCCATCTATCTCTCTCTGTACCCGTCTGACTACTCTTATCCCAACCCGTCTATCTACTGTCACTCTACTTTTCTAATCTCTAACTGCGGCAAACATATTTTAAAGCCCCAACGTCCGAATAACAGGGCTATTAGGGCTGCATTTTATTAATTTAAGTTGTTTTCACTAATTTCATTTAAAATACTAAAAAGAAAAAAAGCGAAGAATTAATGTCACAATTCAAAGCATTTTATTTAAACATCAAAGAATTGTTTCTAATTTTTACACGCGAAATATAAAAGCTCCCATTGGGGATAAAAAAAATGCTATTGGCGATATTTGCGCCATATCTCTACTACTAAGTTATTACTTTTTTTTCTAATAGAAGAAATTATAGATTTATTTTCCCGTGTGATTAAATTGAAATATGATTTACTATGCTGTATTAGTGCGTGCGAAAATTGTTTGCTCCATCTTCTCTAAAGCAGTAGTCTACAAAATCCTGCCGCCGGTAAAAACGACGTCCCCACTAAACTTTCGTGACGTATGTAATTTAAATGAGCTTATTTATTTATTTTTTAATATAATTTCCGAACGGTTTGAAATTTCGTCTTTGTAATATATCAGTGTCCTTGTTACTCTCACAGATATATTCTGTGAAAATAGAACGAAATCTGGCAAATATTTTTTGAGTTATGCTTGACAAAAGGTTTTAATATCTGCCGTAGCTATATATGCAGCAAAGTAATATTGCGCTGTATATTAGTCTTCGTTTAACTCAAGCAATAGAAAGATTAATTCATATAGAGTATTTTAAGTCATAAACAAATTGTTTTTACGTGTCACATCATGGACTTTTTTTTATTTATAAGCAAGTCATAACAGTAAATGAATTATACAGTGCGAGGCGCATTAATTTTCTTTTCTTTCTTCCTAGTGGACAAGTAAAGAAAAGCAATATTTTTGGAAACATTTTTACATGATACTGAAAAGTTAAAATTTTTTTGTCAGACTAATGTATATGTACACGAAATGAAATATGCATTTTAATATTGATAAAATTTGGAAGTTACCCAGATGACTGCATATTTAAACTAACATTGTAAACTATTGCTAAAATGAAAATTATTTCACATTAAAGAAAATTTTGAAATGAGAAAAGAAAATCTATATATTTCTTATTACGGAGGTGCTCTTTATATATTTTCTTTTTCTACTTTTCTTTTTTCAGTTCTTTAAAAGTTTTGTTTCAAAGACGACTAAGTTATTTCAGCACATTTCTTCTGATATAGCAAACCACCTTCAAAGGAGTTTTCATCCGGATTCATACGAAAGGAATTCCCCGAAGCACAGGTGGATAAATACTGAATCACCTCGAGAAACATCAAATTTTATTCGGTATAGAAATACATATATAAAGGAATATAAAAAAGGTCTTCTTTTATGCATTTAAATGACAAGTAAGAAAATATTTAGAGTTTTTAATTGTATATATATATATATATATATATATATGTGTAATAATTAAACATGTTTTAAGTGAAAGAACAAAAAATGAATTTTAGAATTCATTTTGAAATTTCTGAAATATGATAGTGTTTTACAATCTTGTGATTGGGATAATTGTTGTAATTGGGATAATTGTTTTCTTCTATAAGTATGTTTAGTTTTATCTTACATAAAAACATTTAATGCATAAAAACTCGTAAAATGTAATTACAGGATTGAATTGCGAGTCTCTTAATACTCTATTCAACAATAGTACATCTTGATGTATATGGTATTCTTTAAAGGAACATAGTATTATATTTTAATTAATTAGTTTTATTTATTTAGTTTCAGTCGAAACCAATCAGAGAAATCTTTGGTACAGCAAATACCTATAAGACGCTCAAAACTGAGGAAAAGTTAGTCTAAAAAGCGCATTGTACAATAAGTTAATAAAAACGTGGTTTATGAAATTAAAAACATGCGTTTTTATGAAACGCTACTTGCTTCTGCTTCTTTCCAAGAAGTCAAAACAATTTCATAAAATATGCTTATTTTTCAAACTAAAAAACTCCCATAAACACTTAAATAGGAAATTAGTGTGTTACGCAATGGCCAGTTTTTGTATACTGCATTAAGAAGGGTGGTTTATACAAATAGTTTTATTTAGTATTTTTTATTAATTTTTAATCTTAAAATTTTACCGTTTTTTTACTAGCAGTATTATTTTTGTATTCTAAAAAAATTAACTAATGTTGCTTAACGTAATTGAATTGATTGTGACTTTTTCATTTTCTCGGCTTATTCTGCGAAAATATAAAAACAGGTAAGAATATAAAAACAGGTAGTTTTATAGAGAAATATATGATAAACACGCTGAAATAGTATGTTTATAAATGGAAGAACTTTATTAAGCGGTAATTAAATTTAAAATCGTGTAAAATCGTATATAAATTTTACTATTTGCATAACAATTTAACCATCTCCTTCTTGGATATATTGAATTAGATGTGCAGTGATTTTTTTTAATTGTCTATTTTTTTTTTTTTTACTCAAAATTACATTATCAGATTAAACATTTAATTCATAGTTTGAAGTAGCCATTTTTATCTACTGTTGCCTGATTTTAAAAAGCCCATATAACTATATTTCCAAACATTTTTCAACTGAATATATTTACACGCAAATATTAAAAAAGAAATAAAACTTATAAATAGAATAGATAAAAATAATTAGTTTTTTGCGTGAGAAAAGCATTTAATGGTGAATATTATGTTCCATTTAAAACGTTATATTTAAAAGGAATTGTTTTAGAATATTAAAGAACATTTTTATTCTAGACTTTATAAATGTCCTGGAGGTAGTGATAATTTTTACTTAACCATTTACTAGAAGTTTGCTGTCCTAACAGTGGTGGATGCGGCCTTGGATATCCGAAAAATTCCCTAGTCAGAGAGAAATGAATGGAAATCCACTTATTGAAGATCGTCACTTGTTGTGATAATATTATCCAGTTTTCCGTAATCCGGCAGTATTTTTATATGAAAAAACATTAGCGTATTATTAGAGCCTGTGGTGTCTGAACGGGGATTCGCGAGCGTAGATGATAGAGGGCAGAGCTCTCTAGTATACTAAAGGTGTGCAATAATTTCAAAGACGATTTAAAGTTAACATAATTTTTACCCAGACTTAAGATTTTGAATGATTTAACGCCCTTCTATTAAAATACAGATAATCCAATGTAAAAAATATTAATCATTTCGCATTTCATAGTTTTGAAATATGACTAAATTTTATTGTTCTACAATGGCATGAATCATTCTTTATTCTTTACATATACAAATGTATCTGAAATAATCATAAACTAGAAATATATTGCACATGGTGTTTAGATATTTCGAGTTTACGAGTTTTATGATAAAATGAAAGGAAGCGCGTAAGCAGTTGAAGTTACATTTCAAATCCAAATCCAAACAATGTGTTACAATAATGTATAAAACATATTTGATAAAATAAATAAACTTGGAAAACTTCTATTTTGATAAGTATAACAACAAGAAATTACCTATCATTTTATGAATTATTTGCTTAATAGTAAATGTTAAAGATATATGAAGCTGGGAAACATGTAAAGATGGCCTACATTTTGAGAGCAATTAAATCGCATTCCTTACACAAGAATTTGTGTTCATTAGCGCAGTAACACGTTACGAATGATAAATTCTTTTGATGATGATGAAGTGTGACACACCCGTGGATAGTATGTGTACTTAAAACAGTCATTAACGTAACTAATTACCGATATTTATCATAAAACAGGAAATACTAACTAATCAGAAAACTTAAATTGCTGTATTTTAGCGTATTTTATTATGTAAGAATAATATTGTTTTGGAAGTTTTCATAAGTGACATGATCTAGAAAATAAGCAAAAAGGAAAAGTGTATTTATAACATTCCTGTTAGTTACTTATTAAGTATATCGTCATTTAGTTCTAAAAAGTATTTAAAGCATGAAAAGCATTTTGAAATCGTTTTTAATAGTATGGAAAACAGAATACACTATCTTTGACAGATGTTTTTGAATAAGAAATGAATTTTCCTTTGAATGTTCAAGTAATATTAGATTTTATTTTATGTAACTTAAAAAAAGTAATATAAAACTCGTGCCTCATGCATTGCGCTATATGTGTGACATAACATAAACAATATACAAATTACAACAGAACAAAGAAGAAAACAAAATTATACATCGTAAAGCAAAAATCTTTAAACAAGAGACAAACTCTTGGATATGAGAGCTTGTCGCAAATACCACTAATCTCAGATTGTACATTTTGTGATTTAGAGGGTACCTTCAAAATTTTGACGTGGCGTCATGTTTATTCGTAGAGCATCCAAAAATGCTTACTCATATTAAAAAAAAGGTATATCGCGGACCAATCCACTTATGAAATAACTTCTACTACAAGAAAATCATCGTTATGAACGGAGTGGTCTCGCATTATCATTCATGAAATGATCTGGGGAGCCAGTATTGAAAATTTTCATCATAAGATTGAACAACCTCATTCCTATACATATGTGCTTTCTGAGTATATACATACTTAAAGGGCCCGTACTTCGAGCAATTAAACAAAAGCATCTTGGCAACAGTAAGATTAGACCCATGTCATTTTCTTTGATGAATTAAGATTCCGTACATAACTGGGTTTCCAACGTGTAGTGATTTGACGAATGTGTGTCTCGTGCTATTAACCAAGGAATAAACGGAAAAATTGGTGATTATGGGAATATTGGTTTCTGTGGCATTATAATATATAGACGAACACATCTGAACATCTTCAACGTGAGCATTGTGAGACCACAGTGGTATAGGGTTGATATTTTTGTACCTCTTGTGAAAATTTCCATTGAGGCTGCTAGTCCAGACATCATTTTATGGACAATATAAGAAAGCCACACAGAACAAATATTGATGATTTTCTTGACGTATAGGATATTTGTCCTATGGATTGTTCCAAAAAATGGCATCTGTGGGATACGACGCGTAGACCATGACACGATGTCAATCTCTTTGCAGAAACATCGTACTTAAGAGTTTTAGATGGGATTAATTTCCTTTTATAAGCTCTAATCAATCAACGATTTTAACATAAAATATCTTCATTTACACGTGTGTAAATCACAATAATGAAAATTTACCCAGTATAAAATGACTCATTCATTAGTACTTAATTATAAATGTTGTAGTCAAAGTTTGTGATAAATCAGAGCCACCACGAGGTAATTGAGACATACTCAGATTTAAAATCTAAAACCCTTGTTAATGAATTTAAAATAGAGAAGGACTGCAGTGGAGCTTCTAAATTTCAAACTACGCTACTCTGAAGTAAATTAACTTCAAATTTCAAATTACCTCTCTAAATATGAAAATGCAAATTACTATCAATTTAAATCTAACTTGCATACGGTAGACTGCCTGCACAAACTATACCCAAGTTGGCTTTCGATGTCGAACAAATACTGCCGCGGAAAACAATTTGTCAGTACACAAATTGAAAAACTTACGTAAACTGTCACTAAATACTAGCAATCGTGGTTATTGCAAAAACTTTAATTAATTATGACGAAATACTCTCTTATGATCCGCTCACATGATACCTTAAATATCTCAGAGCGCATAACGTCGATATTAGCTTCAAATCTTAAAAGACGAGAGCTCCAATCTTGTTTTCCTAGATGAGGCAGGACGCCACTCACAATTCACGAATAGTAGCTTTCAAGTCCACTTTAATATCCCGCAGATTCACCAGCATGCCATAATTAAAATAATCTATAGCGAAAACCATGTGTTTCCGAGTGGCACAAACTCAGTTGAGAAAATTAAAGAAAAATGAAGTTCAAATGTTACTTTTGAGCACACAGGTTAACATCGGAGAAAACGTCCACACTCTAAAAATAAACTCCCTTTATAGGAAAGTAGCTAGTACCTTACAAGTTTTCATAACAATAGAGTTTTTATATAAAAATGGACATACGCTGTAAAATTGATACTAATATAAGTACAGGTTGTTAACCAACGTACACTTTACTAAAATTTATATTAAACTAAAATAACTACAGGTTGCTAACCAGCGTACACTTTTCTAAAATTGATATTAAATGTAATAAATTTAATATAAATTTCACTCTCTAAGAAATAATTATAATATCACTAAAAGTGGATATTATTCCCAATCGATTGATGCTAGTTTCATTTTTAACACTTTCCAACCTAGTTGAAAAGTGTTTATGACTTCGGTTTGTCTGGCCGTCTGGCCGTCTGCCGTCTGGCCGTCTGGCCGTCTGGCCGTCTGCCGTCTGCCGTCTGCCGTCTGTCCGTGCTCTAACTCCCGTAAATATGCTCGGATTGCCCTGCAATTTTTATATGTTATAATCGTTATCTATAGCATGTTCCCTATTTCAACGGAAGTGTGTATCACTTATAGTTTTTTTACAGGGACACTCAAAAGAATTCCGTTACATTGCGGTCTATGGGGAAAAATCATTTGCGGTTTACTTAAATAATGTTTCACTATTTTAAACGCATTGAAATTTATATATATCACTAAGGTGCATTAGAAGAAGCTTAATATGGAATAGGGTGTGCATAGCACTTATACTTACTTTACAGGGACAGTCAAAAGAATTCCGTTACATTACGTCTATGGAGAAAAATCGTCTGCGGTTTATTTAAATAATGTTTCACTATTTTAAACGCATTGAAATTTATATAAGGTTCATTACAAGAGACTTACTACGGAATATTGTGTGTATAGCAGTCATCGTTCATTTACAGGGACACACAAAAGAATTCTCTACTGTATGTTAACAATAATTCCTGCAAGTGCGTTTTAAGTTACTGAATGCGATTTTAATTTTAAATCGCTTTTTGTATATTACGTGGTGTGTATAAATTCTGTAGATCCTATACAGGGAAGCACAAAAGTTCGGGAACACATTTCCGTACTATTTAACTCCAGACGGAGAATTTTAAACTGTGCTACGTGTTTCCTAACTGAACTAAAATTTAGCATCCTATGTAGTATATATACAAATCTATAGATCCTATACAGGGCTGAATAAAAGTATTCGGATTACTTAGATGTTACCTTTTAGCTTATTAAAGAGTATGATTCGTAAAATTATTTTGGAAGCGTTGGAAAGTGTTACATAATCTATGCTTGACGCATGATTTTTCGTTCTTGTTCTAATTTTATTTGTAACAGACTTCATAAGGATGTGTGTTTGCTTCCATAACTGCACGTACATGCAATTTAATGCATCAATAAATTAAGTTTCTAGAAGACATAATGATTGACACAAAAATTAGTTTTAATTAAATTTTAGATAATTTTAAATTAACTTCACTAGAAAAAAAATCTGTTTTACATAGGAAATTATATCTTATTTTCTGGTTTATCAAGCGGGGCGGTCGCTCTGCCAAGCCAAGCTTAAAAAAAAAAACGCCACACAAACAACGCCAAGAACTTGACTAAAGCACGCTACTGCTTACTTACAGAAAGCAACTTCGCAATGTTAAATCGACAAAACATGCCAGATTAAAATATCAGATATCAAATAAACCAAGCGTTGCAGAAAAAAACGAAAACTAGAAGAATCTAATGAAGAATTTCTACAATTTAAGACCAAACTCATCTTCATAAGTGATTTATAAACAGAGATATAGATTTTTTTTTTAAAACGTCGAGTTACTTAAAATGATCACTTTTTTCTTCGTCAAACTTTTTTTTTCAAACAACCTACAGGTCTTAATATTGGTCAGACTAAAAAAAGGATTGCATTTTTGGACAAGTAATTACGTAATCTATGTGCTTTTATAAAATACAGTGTAACAAAAATTATTTTCTATCCTTAATTAGAAAAAAAATATATCTTTTACATATGAAATTTACATCTTATTTTCTGGTTTATCTTTTTCTTACGTATCAATTAAGGTAAACTTTAATATATGTGATATTCGAAGTCTCTTTTCGTTATTTTCAAATTAAAGTAAAAAACAATCCGAAAATAAAGCTATAAATATGAAACTGTCATTTCAATTAAATTTAGTTCCATTTTATAGTAAAATTAATACTTTATAACTCTAGCTATATTTTAATTAGAAGAGAAATTTAAGGAAGTTTTGCTATTTTTTTTTTAATTCTTTCAGTTGTTTATTTTGAAAGATTTTAGTAAATAATTAAATTTCAATTCTAAAGATTGCCTTGTTTTGTTGTATTATTATTCATTGAAATAATGCATCTAAACTTCTTTTTTGGAATATAGAAGAAATATTTTGTTTTATGCAAAAATATTAAATTTCAGGAATATGGATATAGAAATATAAATATGCTGGATACATCAGAAATAACTGAAGATTTATTTTCCCCTGTCGAGAATGATATCTATTTTACTCCCAATAAATATATGATATTGGTTGAGCTTTGTCATTAGATATTATATTGAAGATTTGGGGAATTCAGAGGTACATTTTGAATTCAGTGAGATAAAATCTGTGCGAAATATTTTTTGACATGGTCATTTTTATAAAAATATTAAACTTTTTTCTGAATGGATGCATGCAGACGTCGAAGATTTAAAAATATTTAATAAGAACAATTTTCGATTTCACGACTCTTAAATAATGGCTTAAATAATGGCTAAATGTGGCCATTCCTTAGAAATTCCACACACATGGGATGCCGCACCATTTTAATTTTTCTCATTCTTTGTATATTTGAAATCTATATAGAAAATATGTTAAAATACATTTTTAAAACATTTCTAAATCTCATTTATTAAAAATCTTATTTATTAAAGGGGCTCGAAAACTGATATTTTTCACATTTTTATAATATTTAATTATTTATAAAATCTTGGATAAATTTCAAACTAATAAATGAATTAATATATCGAAAGGATCTGATTTCTAAACAATTTTGCATTTTAGATCATGTAATTGTAGTGTCATTATCTGTATATATTTTTAATTGTGTACTTTAAAATATTTTGCAATATCAGACACAACATTAATTTATGTCTTATGATAGTATTAATTGTGGAGAGCAATACTAGTATAGATTTATCTTTTCATATTACTTTTGTCTTTAATAAAGCCCTTTATTTACTCTTAAATATTGTTTTATATTGTCAGTAAAAATCGTGTCTGGTATACTAATATAAGATATAAACGTAATACGGGCATTATAAAAACAGGATGTTCTGTCTTTAGAATATCTACAATACTAGGATTCAGAAAATATATTTCATTAAGGGTATTCTGTTATTATATGTGTGATTAGTACTTTTAAATATATCATAGAGAAGAAAGTTGGCACTTATTTCTGTTCCGTACTAAATTTTAACCATTAGAAATTTGAAAGTTTTCAAAAATCAGCATTTTATCAGCTTGTAACTCAAAGAAAAAAGTGGTATTCATATGCGATATGGTAAGAAAAGAGCATTCCATATAATGTCTATATTCTATAAATATAATTTTCGGTTTTTCGAACTAGTCTATAAGATATTGATACTTGGATTATTCTTAGAATCCAAAATACTTTTGTGTTGCAATTAACCTTTCGATTAGGGATGAGGAATGGTGACTGTTAGGTACCTTACATTAGAAAAAAGCTATCTAATGCAGCCGTTCGGAGGAAAACAATTCCAAAATTTCGGTATATTTTCACCGATCATGTCTTCAGACCCCAAAGCCAATTCTCCGTTCAACTGTTGATTTATATATATATGACATTTGCCATGCTATAATTCTCTATTTTTAACCGATTTGGATGTGACTGAGTATGTGTTTAGGACATACCAAAATCTCGACCGAGTTCGTTGCCCAGCTTCATCCACCATCTTGTTTCAAAATGGTGGCCAGTTAAAAGTTTTTAAATTTTTTTAAATTCTAAAATATGTAAAAAAAAATATAAATTGAAAAAATTGTTCCCTTTAAGTATCAGAACGTGATACAAGGATTCTAGAACATTTTTTGTTTTGGCTATATCTTAAAAAATGGCTGAGATTTGGTAGTTTGAAATTATAGGGTGGCTGAGATTTTGAAGCAATCTGGTATTTGTTATTCTGTAACTCTCGTATTTATGAACCGATATGAATGTGATTGATCATGTGTACAGAACATACCATGGTCTCGACAGAGTTCGTTGGCCAGCTTCATACACCATCTTGTTTCAAAATGGCAGCCAGTTAATTTTTTTAAATTCAAAAACATGTATAAAACACTTTTTCCGTTAAGTGTTAGATCGTGATTCAAGGATTCCGGAACAATTCTTATTTTGGCTTTATCTTAAAAAATGGCAGAGATATGGCAGTTTGAAATTATAGGATGGCTGTCATTTTGTTATGCTGTAACTCTCATGCTGAAATTCGCATTCAAATTCAGTATTAATGAAAACCGGGGTTGAATATTCTATAATCGGGTTCCAAGCCTTTTAGCTTTGGGTGTTTAGTAAAATAAGTGGCATTTTTACCGAAAATATGTGTAACGAATATAAGTGTCATACACTCAGAATAAAAACGGCCGCACAGTTTCAAATCCAAATAAAAATTACAAATTCATTCGCATACAATTACCCCTTGAAAACAATCATACCAACTTAAAAGATCTCAATTTGATTCAAGCGATTATTAGAGCGCTCATGAATAATTGACAAGCAACACGCACAGCTGAATATGCCGAAATATAGTAGGGAAGGGATGGAAGGTTGACAATATATTTCTTTTACATAAAGTTTTTCTTTATGTAACATGCCGAAAAAATGTATGTGATTTATGTTATGTATGTAATGCATGTATATAATGTATGTAATGTATGTCTTTATGTAACATGCCGAAAAATAGTAGGGAAGGGATGGAAGGTTGACAATATATTTCTTTTAAATAAAGTTTCTCTTTGTTATATTTAGAATTTATATAAAATTTTATAATTACAAATAACATTTTCTCCATATTTTTCCTCATAAGATCATAATTATTTTTTTTTTCGAAATTTATGGATAAACTTCTAACACATTTTATTTTATAACTCTTTCAAGATTTAAAATATCGTGCATAAACAATATACACTGCTCAAAACAATTAAAGTATATTTGAAGTTTTATATAAAATAAAGATATAAACGAAATTTTTTTTGCCGAAAATAGAAGAAGAGAATCACAAATGCAAATTTTTCTGGTTTTCAAACTGTGGAGTATGCAAATTTTGAGTTCGACGTCAAAAACGTCGCTTCAGCGGCAGCGAATGAAATTTGACTTTCAACTGGATAAAAGAGAATGAAGACAAGGATGATCGGCATTCAGTGATTGCTTTGTTTCGATGAGTACGATGTCTCAGCGAAGTCATTTGACAGATTCAGAAGCTTGGAGAATTGTTGGTAGGTTAGAAGGGGGCCAAACTCAAGCCGAAGTAGCGCAAGCCATTGGAGTGTCACAAAGTGTCATTTCCAGGATCTGGGACCGTTTTTTGGAGAGTGGATGTGCAGGCCGAAGACTAGGGCAAGGTCGTAGACGGGAAAGAACGCCCAATGAAGATCGGTATTTAGCGTTAACAGCTCGGAGACACCGAAACATGAACGCTACTCTTCTACAACAACACCTTCGCTCGGCTACAGGCACCACGATTTCAACTCAGACTGTCCGAAACCGGCTTCATGCTGTAGGTCTGTATGCTCGCCGACCGATGGTATGTGTTAGATTAACATCAAGGCATCGTCGCGACCGCAGGGAGTGGGCAACCGAGCATGTCAACTGGAGGAGAAATGAATGGAGCAATATTCTGTTTTCTGACGAGTCCCGTTTTTCTGTGCATCCGGATAATAGGCGTATTTTCATCTGGAGGGACCGTGGCAGTAGGAATAATCCTGCGTTCGTGCACGAAAATGTCAGATTTGGCGGTGGAGGAGTGTTGGTGTATGGTGGCATCTCCATTGACGGGCGCACTGACCTCTACATCATTCGAGATGGAGCTCTGACTGGTCGCCGATATAGGGATGAGATCCTCAGACCTATTGTAGTCCCTTACGCTGCAGCAATCGGAGATAACTTCATTTTAATGGATGATAACTGCAGGCCACATCGTGCAAACCTGGTGGAGGATTTCCTTTTCGAGGAAGGAATCGTTCGAATGGAATGGCCAGCGTGTTCTCCAGACATGAATCCAATCGAGCACGTTTGGGACGCTCTAGGAAGACGAGTTTCTGGCCGCCAACAACCCCCACAAACTCTCCAAGAACTGGAAAGAGCTCTTCTGGAAGAGTGGGGCAGAATACCCCAACTCGTCATTAATAGCCTCATTGAGTCCATGCCTCATAAGTGTTCAACGTTGCTGGCCGCCCGTGGAAACCATACCCCCTACTGAAAATGATTTTCTTTGAAGAAAACACCTTTTCTTATTCTTTTTTTCTCATATGCACAAATTGTGTTTTTTCCCTTTTGTACACAAATGCGCAATAAAATGCATTTTTTTCTGCCAAACATGTGTAATTTATTCTAATATAAACTACTATGTCTGTCGACCATGTATCAATCAGCTAAAAAGTTTCCCAGATACAAAATCCATCTAAAACTGCAATATCCTTTAATTGTTTTGAGCAGTGTATATTTCCGGGCTATTTTGTCTCGATAAACATAAATAAAGCTACAAAAGTGGTTGTCACCTTTAAAAAAATAAAGTTGGAACAAATTGCAATTACTTTTATACCTAAAAAAATCTACAAATCCCCATCCATTGATACCTCTCGCATATCTCAGCCCGATTTTTCAAAGAAAATAACGTGGGGTGGTTCGATTTCATTTTCCATAACTGCAGGAAGTCTAATTTTTTTTATTATATATGTTTATAAAATCACTAATTTTAATTTAAGAGTTGATTAGTTCAGAGTGCGTCTTACAGGTTCCAATTTGGCTTTGAAAAATATTAATTCTTGGCGACAAACACTTTAGGTTAATATCAATTAAAGTTTCGTCAGCCATTTTCTTTTATTTTTCTCAGCTCTTAACACAACAGCAAGAAATATTGGCTAAATTTCAGCTTATTACAAGAATCGTCGGTAAATCAAGAGTAGACAAGAATCGTCGGTAAATCAAGAGTAGTCGAATGGTGAGAGTCAACATCGTATCTACAAAAAATAGCGATTTGTCTACTTAATGTCAAAGGCCAGTAGGAATGTAGTGAATGAAGGCCTGTAATGTCAGTAGGAAATCAGATTAATGTTGGAAATGAATTAATCGGAAAATATGCACAATTATGAGATCGGCCAATAATCCCGAATTGGCGAAAAATTAATCTCTTTGCCGGGAGCGTATTGTTTGTCTCCGAAGTAACCTTACCCCCTACAGTGATAACATGGGGAGTGTGTTACATGAGTAAAACCCACCAAAAAGATGCAAGATCTTATTTCTTAAACCCTCTAAAAATGCCCTTTTTCACGTTTCAAAGGTGTATTAGTTTTAAACGGACAGTTGAATGAAGTACAGGTAGAAAAAATACTTTCGAAGAAATGTTCATTTGGTGAGAATAAATTGTTTAATCACAAATAAGTAAACATTAATCTCTTAAAAAATTACAGATAGCATGATAAGTACTGCAAAAGAAATATAACAATTTAAAAGCATTTGTTTTTCTGTTTTAGAATAATTACGTACAGACATTCAAATTTAAAATATACTTTGATGAATGGAACCTATTAAATTGAACTAATATATATGAAATAAATGGTTAGGAAGACTGTTAATTTAGATAAATAAATTGAAATATATTAGATAATATTTGAAATTTAGACAATTACAGAAACAAACTAATTTGCTTTAAATGTATTTTTCTAATTATGAAATTGAAATTTCTGAGTTAAAAAATACTTTTTTGGAAAATATTCAGGTAAAATTCTTCGAATTAAGAAATTAAAATGCTAGAAACAGTTAATAATGAACATAAATAAATGAAAGAAGACATTCAAAGAAAATTTTTCAAAAGTTTTTGCTCATTTTTTCTAAATTTTATAATGTAAGTTGTCTTATAAAGAAGTATATCATCTTTTTTCTTAAGATAGTGAGAAATTTAATTTTATACTTTTTAAATGTTTCCAAAACTGATTGAGTAAATATACTATTGATATATACTATAGAATATAGATTGAAATATACTATAGAAATAACAAAAATAGAGTTTATTATTTCTTTTAATTTCTGAATAATTATTTTATATAATGAGTACTTTTACTCATTAAAATAATTATTTAAAAATTAAAAGAAATAATAAACTCTATTTTTTCTACATAACCATAGTATAATAAGAAGTTTCAAAGAATAGGATTTTCACAGCTAGGAAGCAATGTTAAGTGAAATAAATTTTCATTGCAAGTTGTAAAAATTGTATAGATTGTATAAATTGTATAAAATAATTAAAAAGTATGAAAGTTCGTTTTAAATAAAATAATAAATAATGTTAAATAAGAGTTTTTCCACGATATGATACAAAAATATTTATATATCGAGGATGTAACTAATTAAAACTTAAGAAATTTTGTTTCATTCAACGTTTAAATGTTGCTGTTAAATGACTTTACTATGTAAATTACAATAAATTACAATTTAAATGTAAATTGCAGTCAATTATACTTTATAAGATGCAAAAATATTTATATATCAATAGTATAAGTAACTAATGAGAAATAACGTAATTTTTAACTTAAAATGTAATGTTACTTGCATCTTGCAACGGAAAATGAATCGTAATTTATATCTTAATAGTAATTATATTCTAATTTTTATTGCAAACTTAAATGCAATATTTATAAAGTAAATCGTTTTTCTCTACGTTTTAATTTGTTATACAATCGATAAGTAAATATTTTTGCATCTTATAGGGAAAAATATTCTCGAATAGCAATATTTATTTTTTGAATTAAAAATAACTTTCTTACATTTTAAAAACTATTTTTGCATCTTATAAATTTTCCTATAAGAAATCATTAGCTAATAGGAAAAATATCATATGATATTGCAATGCACTCGGCAAAAAATTAACAATCAACCAAATGATAGAAAAAGAATAGGAAAAAGATTCAAAATCAATTCAGTAGTAGTCGGTATGCGATGGTTGAAAGACTGTTTGCAGGGCGGACAAGAACCCTTTCCTGCTCCGGAGAGTGTGGTCGCCAGGACGAAAAGTAGTCGGGTTAGGAAAATTGCCCAAAGTTCGGAGAAGAATTATTTGCTGTCTGTGTATTTATCTTTATGTACATTTTTAAATATTTTTGGATGAAAGCTCTGATAGTTTAACTCAAACATCCCATATAAGCGAAGCGCCTATAAACAAGTTAGTCAAGTAAACGAGTTATAAACAAGTTATATAATCATTTCATCGCAGAGTACATATAATGTGTGGTTTGTTAAATAGTAAAATGTATAATGTAAGTAATGGTGTGAAAGATTAATTTTTGAGATACTTAATAACATGTTTTTTAAAAATATGGTCGATTTTCACCACCCTTTTTAGACGACAGATGTCATTAATTATGCTATAAATTTGCGAATTTCAGTGAGAAGACTTCTAAAATTAATAGAAATAAATAATTTTTAACTGTTACAAAATACTGGAACATAATAAATTCTCCTATTACCAGCGCGGCGGAAAATCAGCCTCTTTTATTTACACGGTGTTTAATATAAATATCGCAAGTGACTCTAAGATACCAATCTGTAAATACAAAGGGAATTTTGAAAATACATTTTTAATTACGTATTGTAATTGCAAGGATGATACCAAAAATTTCAATATATTTTGCCTATCATAACATACTTTAATTTTTGTCTTATCAATTACATATTGAATGTCCTTTAAGAACTAGAAATCGCTTTTGTAGAATTCAATGGAAATTTAGTAGGATACATAAATTACAGTGAAATCCCAATTACTCAGATTACTTTGCTCAGGACACAAACCGGGTGGGGAGAAATCTTGATGTTTAGGAAAATTTATAAAACAAAAATGTTTCCCGGCTGTCAAGTTTCTGACTTTAACAAAACCTTTGTTGTATATAGCTAAGTTAATTTAACTAATTATATTTAATCATTATTGTATATTACTGTATTCAGATATATAGTTTCTTTTCCTGTAAAACTGCCGTATGTGATTGAGAATTGAATTTCCCTGATCCGCTCAGATGTGTGTGGGATGTTCTCGGGGTCATTGTGAAAAAAACTAATCCTGTTTTGGAATGTGGACGCAATGAGCACTGGATTCCTAGCGAACTGAGTTCAGAAAATAATAGAAAGGGGGAATGTTCTAGAGAAATGTTTCTACAGGTGTAGAAAATCCCGTGGAGGAAGAACGACACGCCCCGTTGATCTGGAGAGTGGCGTGAAGGGTGTGACACGAGTCAGTCGCTGGTGTGCAATGGAGTGAGTAGGTACATGCAGTGTCCTGGGAGAGAGTAGCGGCGTAGACGAGCACATCCCAGCGTGCAGAGGAGAGGGTAGTACGGCAGAGCACAGCGTGTAGAGGAGAGGGTATTACGGCAGAGCCCAGCGTGCAGAGGAGATGGTAGTACCGCAGAATCCAGCGAGCAGTGGAAAGTGTAGGAACAGAGTGTCCTGAGAGAGATAGAGCAGTTTCGTAGATGGGCAGACCTCAGAGAGAACGTGTATCGGACAGTTGGTCCGGAGTGGATGAAATAAAGCGTAGACGGAACGGTGTATAAGGGTGGTGCGTAACGAAGCAGCGAAAAACGTGCGATCAGGGAGATTGTCATTCTACAGTCGCATACGGCAAGTGATAATAATCTATATGGCCCAATAATGACTATCACTGTAACATTTTTTGTGCTAATTTAATCATTAAATTATTAGTTGATTATTTAAGTGAGAACTTCTTTTCACAACGTTTCCGGTATCATTTTAATACCAGTGGTGGCAGTAAATACCATATTACTAAGGTCTTAAGGCTAGTAGAAGTACTACGGTGACCGCAAAAGGCAACAAAACCATAACACCGGCCATTTTGTTTCTGTTGCTATATGTATTTACAAAATTCAACACTAGTTGTTTTAACTTAAAAATCCAGCTGAATTTTCAAAATATAAGTTAATTCCTCGAAGAGAAATACAGCACTTCTGAAACATCTGAAATATTGAAAAAAGAAACTATTTAAATGTTGACTTCAAAAATTCCAATAAAGCATAAATTTTGACATTAGTTTAAATAGGAACTTCACAGAAGATTACGAACAATTCGGTGTATTTCTTATTTGGATAGGATTTTATAATGAGTTGTTTATTTCCTGATATTGAACCGAATATTTGCACATCCATATAACTAGATTTCGTGTTTTACTCTATGGAACACATCTTGATGGATGCGGTTTATTACTGAAAACTCATTCAATTGCTCCTATCCTATATGTATTAAGAGTCATATTTACATTTTAAGAAATCCTATAACACATTAAACGCATTCAACAAGCAATAATGCGACTTATGGGATTTAAAAAAACTTTCCTTTTCGACTATTATTTTTAAACTTCCATTATGTGAAATTTTCAACGAGTTTTTAAATATACTGGTTATATCTTTTAAAATGGTAATCTAACGTAATTGTGTTTGTGCTCCTTTTGAAAACCAGAAAAGTTGTAGAAAAATGGTGATAATGAAAAATTACGTTTACAAGGACAATGAAAAACCAATTTTATTTATTTCTATGTTATAATATATGCAATGTTAAATAATTGAATTATAGGATATGATACTTAAATAAATCATGAAATTATATTAATTATGAAACAACCTTAAAAACCCAATAGATCCATTAAAGTCTAATCTAAAAATTGTAATAATGCATCAAAAACTCATGTTAATTAAAATTTTCTTTCCGAGCCTTATACTGAATTATTTAATTTGCCTTTATTTACAGAAATTTTCTTGCATAATTAATACAACTCATTCAATTTGTAATGGAAGTCATAAAATAAGATATTTAAGTGATTCTCTAAAAGATTTAATTAAACTAACTGAACTTTCCCGGAAATGAAAACGCTAATGTTGTTGCATGTAGAATTAAATTTGCATGATTAACACGAATAGAGGTGCAAAAACAAATTTACTACAAATATTAACAATGCTATTTATCACAAGAATTAAAGGTGATATTAAACTCTGTAAAATCTTTCTAATGTTTTTGTATAGGAATCTATTTTTAATTTTGCATAAATGAATGCTTTAATCAAAAGAAATAATTTATGGTTTCGACAGAAAATGAGTAACTTCGAAAATCTCATAAATACTATCTGAAGTTTGACCCTGCGTTACCCCCATATGTGTCCAGTAAATCCACAAGTTTGATTTTGTTTATTTTGGAGTTAAAAGATGGCGCAACATTTTCATGTTGATAGGTATTCTGTAAATGCAGTATCAAGATATTAGTGCATAAGTAAAATTCATTTCTGGCGAAAAGTCCGCATTGTGGAGATATTTACGCGGATTAGCTCGACACGCATTAATAAAAGTTTACGACCATTTGCTACTGGCAATGACAATCCACATTCCTTGTTTAAAAGCCTAGATATGGTCATCCGGATTACATTTCTTCCTACCTTTATTCTCTTACAGGAACTCCTAGGCAAACGGACAGTTATTCTCAGAATGATATGGTCGTCTCAAGACGTTGTTGCTCTTGGTAAACTGCATTGTTCCCTTGCAATAAATATCTCATCTATTTTATGCTTTACTATGGTATTATGTGCATGTTTATTATTTTTTGTTTATTTGCCGCTCAGCATGTTCTTCAGAGCAATCATTTGCACTCAGCAAACACTACTTAAATCAGTTTTTCTTCGTTTTTCAGAAGAGCACGAGGACGATGACTGCTTCATTTACTACTCAACAAACAATGCTTCTAACCCTCTATCAGTAGTGCAGGAACAGTATGCAGTACTTGGCTTGTCTGATGCAAGCTCATTCTCACTTTTCAAGATTGAGTGTTTTACGCCTACATAGTGTGAGTCGTCTTAAATCTTCATTAATGACTATAACATGTGGGATTCCTAGGCCCATCACTACATAACATGTAAACTTTTCTTTGCACGCGAAAGTGTTTTACGATTGTTTTTAGCTCACAGGCTATCAAAGCCTGAGAGCTAATGTGCCCGCCGGTTCTGTATGTACGTATGTATGTACGTATGTACGTAACGTGATAACTCTTGGTAGAAATAACCGTATTGCTTCAAATTTTGTGTATAGGTTCATTGTGATAAGGAGCTTCCCTGATTAGTTTTGGGGGTTCATTCGTTAAGTATAAAGGGGGGAGGGAACGGGAGGCTAACCCCCTTAATTTAGATAAATGTGTTTTTCATGCAGAATTATCCGATTTTCTTCAAATTTTGAATATAGGTTCATTGTGATAAGGCGCTTATCTGATTCATTTTGAGGATTCATTAGTTAAGTATAAAGGGGTTACCGGGGGGCTAATCCCTCCTTAATTTAGATAAATAGGTTTTTCCTGCAGAACTATCCGATTTGCTTCAAATTTTGCATATATGTTCATTGTAATAAGGTGCTTCCCTAATTTAGTTTTGGGGATTCATTTGTTAATTATAAGGGGGGGGATGAGCCCCCCTTAATATATTGTCGATTTCTTTATTTTCCGAGGGGCTTATTTCAAATTCTCTGAAATAAGAGTATAATATACAATTAGTGTGAGTAGCCTGTGAGCTCATTTCCCTCAGTTTAACTGTTTAACTGGGCAGTTTTCTTTTTATTGTTCCTATTTTATCCGCATTTTTAGTTAAAAAAGTCATTTTTTTAGCTTTTAAATATGAATGAAAAAAAGAAATAATATTTGAGTAAAGACTTAGGCCAAGTAATGCTCTTTTTGATTTAGGATGACGAAGATTGTTAATAGAGTGCAGTTAATAGAGTGCAATAGGATATTTACTTCGGACAAAAAATATGATCTACCGATTTGAATGTTTTAGATACATTATTTTCGAAAAATTAATACTTAATAGCTTTATCAAAAAATTTCGCACTTGATTGTAAATTCAATTTTACTGATTACAAATATATAACCATGTTTTGAAATTGTATGTTTTAGCTCAGGAAACTTACTCATGTCCTTAACTTTTGATAGCCGAGAACTATAGTGATAAAAATAATATCTAGGTTTATTAACTTGACGGTTCGCTAACAGCACCTTTTAACGTTAAAATTAGGACTTAGTGATTCTACTTAGCGTTTGTGAAATTCTATGAAACAACCAAATAAAAAGTTGAAGAGCAGCATCGAGTTAGAATAAAAAGATACACAGATAAATACAAAGAATACGGCGTTTTAAATGCTCATTTGTTTGTTTGAAATTTCCCGCATTGCAACGTAAAATAATGAACAACATAAAAAATTTTAAATTGTAAAATAGTCTCAAAATGAAAAAAAAAATTTTTTTTTGAAAGGAATTATAGTACTTTAAAAGCCTTTATCCTTTCAATTCAGTGAAATTCAGTATCCTATAAAAATTAACTGAATAAATTAGCGAAAAATTGAGATGGGTTTATCAGACCCATTACAAGAATATATGTTTTAAAAAATTCGCGAGTAAAGGAATTGTAAAATGCGTTTCATTTAATAATTATTAAAATTGAACCCGATTTTTATGCTATTGGTAAATTAAAAATATATATATTATTTTTTTTTTGACATAATAGGTATAAAATGAACTTCAAAATGCACTTCCATAATATGATAGGATTAATATCCTTTAACTTTCATTATTCAACTCTATTTGTTTTATGTGGGTGTTTTGTGCACGTATAGTAATAACCAGAAATGACTAAGCCTTTAACATTATAATGTTATTTCTACGAGAACTTTATAAAAAAAAGTCGTCTATAAAATTGTGTAAAATTTGCAAATAAATAATTTAAAACAATTTCAAAAGAAAAATGCAATAGTTAAAATCACAGCGTGTATCGAGGTGTAATATTCTCCACAACAATTAAATAAGAGAAATCTTAAGTTTGGAAATATTAAGTGGGAAATATTTATCCAATTAAATTAAATTAATAAATTCCATATTCGCACCAGAATGTTTTAATAAATTTATCATTTTTAATGTTTTACACACATTTTATAATATATATGCATTTAATTACTTTGCAATCAATTCGTTCTTAAAACATGGTGATATTCCATCATTTCAATAGGCTAGAAGTAAAATTAATTAGACTTATTAAGGGTTAAATATTTTTAAATGGTTTAAGTTAGGCTAGGAATTAAAAATAGGGACCATGTAAAATAAATATAAATTTATTTATAGAAAAGTAATAAAAAAAACTTTATTCATGTATATATTGCTGAAAAAAATTATGTCTCTGTTGATAGATTTTGTCTAATTCAATGCTGCATTGTAGGGCGCTTTTTAATATTTAATATTTGCCTAAAACTATGATTGCATACTACAAAACTTTAAGTGAAGATAGTTTATTTGATACATTTGCAATAATTGTTTTGGTTATTATATTAAGGAAGTTTTAATTAAATTAATATACTAGTTGAACTCTTTAAAATGATATGAACGGTTTAAATAAAACAGAATTTGTGTCTCTGAAGCTAGAATACATTATATGAAATATTTTACAGCTTAAAGAATACGATAAAGCATATCATTATTTCAGTAAATATCAGAATCACTGACATAAATTTAAAATAATTTTACCTTTTAATATATTTTAATACATAAGTATCTATTTGGTCGGTATGCATTTAATATTACTTCAAAATAGTTCATTTATTCTCAGAACATATATATGTATGTCACTTTCTAATGCTGACGTCTGGTTTAGGATTTCCATCTATGTCTAAACCTTTATAATGCAGATGAACTCGTTTTACAACAACGGTATCATAGTAAAATCTTGCAAGCATCTGTGTTCCTTTAGCATATTGCTTTCATTTCAATTTCATAGAATCAGCTGTCATAGAAATATTCAAGAATAGATTGAATTACTAAGCAATGTCTTTGAAAATATCACGATGCTTTATGCAGCATTACATTGTATTATATTTTGACAGAATTTGTTGTGAAACTAGAGCCTTATGCATCACAATGTGGCTGTACAAAGATAAATAGTTTCTGTTTAAAAATCTTTTTGGGATATATTTAAAACCGGGTTTGAGAAGGTATAGATAAAATGACACTTGACGTGCATGAAATGAAAATTATTTTCTTTCTTTTATGAAATCCTGTTTTATATCAGAGTTTTATTTTTTGTGCAAACCTTAAATGTTTATTTAAAGAAAATCAAACCGTAAGAAATTAATACATTAACTACCAATTTGCAATATTTAAAAGAACGATTGTCTGTTTCTCTGTCTGTTTTTTTCGGACACCTTAGCACTGTGACGGGAATGTCTACTATATTTTCCCAGAAATGGATGATTCTATTTAATAAGAAATTTAAATTATTTATCATGTGAGAGGGAGGAGCGACACTATTTAGAAGATACATTTTAAAATATGGATTTATATTTCTAAACATTTTTTTATTGGAATTTATTGATCATCATAATTTATTATTATTTCTTTTTTAATCATATGTTCGCGGGCATTTAAATATTGCAAAATTCAAATTATTATTCAAACGGATAAAGCTAAATGCATACTTTTTAGCAGAATTTATTTGTGAACTTTATTGCTAATCTAATGATTGTTTGAGTTAGTTTTCAGTAGAAAAGTTTTGTTTTTAAGGAAACATTGTAATCTTCACAAAATTCAATTTTTTCAAAGAAGGATAGGGGAGACCGGGGCAAGATGACTATGTTAACAATTTTTGTTGTTTATTAATTTATTTTGAAGTAATAGTAAAATTAATTTTACATGAACTGATAGAGTATACCTTTGTAGTATTAAATACATTACCATTTAATTTTTCAAATAAAAAAAATAAAGGATAATTTTATTTTTTCATAACATTAACAAATCGTCATCTTGCCCCAGTACTGGGGCAAGATGACTTTGGCCTTGGAGCAAGATGACAGCACTGAAAAAGATTGAACATATTTTATCTTTTGAATATGTTACATGGTTTAACAAATGATAACTGTGTTTTTACATCTTACAAAGTATGAAACTAAGCATAATGCATTGATTGTAACGTAATTTTGAAGTGTTTAGTTGTGCAGCTAATAATAGTCACAAATAAAAATGCCATTTTCATAATTGGAACATTCCTCATGCCACCACTCTTGTCATTTACAGCACTGGATCCATTCTTCTGTTGGTGGGTCACAATGCCGGAAGTTGACCTTAAACGCTTTTTGAATTTTTTGGGAGGAGGGGACCAGCGGGGGAGGGGGGAGGTCTTGACCCCGTCGAACGGTACTCTCCTCGTACCGATTGGACGTTTGGAAGTGGAGATATGGACCCCGATAGGGTTTTTCTTTCGGGAGGCTAGGGGGGGGGGCTTAGCGGATGGCAAAAATGTCTTCCTCTGGTCGCCCCCTTTCGAACGACACCTCCCCCGATCCCATGCGCCCCTTAGCGCCAGAGGAGATAGAAGCGCAAGGTCGTGCGAACAAACACACATACAAACAAGCGTTTACAGGATTTAAATAGAATGGACAACATAGTTATTTTAATAAATTCCGAAACACAGGGCCAGATGACGAGCTCGTCATCTCGGTCTCCCCTATATAAAAACGAATGTTTTTGATCATTTAAAAACAAACCGCTCATAAAATCATGTAATTACGCTAGTTACGCCTAAAAACGAGTAAGATGCTCGCAATGTTAACAATAATTAGAATGGTACATTAAAGATTTTTGTCTAAAAATGTTTTACAAACTTTCGTTGATTAAATTGCGCACAAGCTTTTTCTTGAAATAATAATATTTTTACCTGTAATCGTCGATGTTTTATATCTTATATATCTTAGAAGTTTATATCTTAAGTCTGAACATGCATTCGTTTTTTATTTCTGTCACACAAAAACTATGCATATATAAATTCTGAAATATATATACAATTTTTCAAAGTGTATTTTAAAATTAGAACTTTTTCTGAAATATATACAAACATCGGTTCAGATATAAGATAAAATACGTGAAGATTGCATGCAAAAATATAAAAGTCTTCAGGAGAAAACGTGTGCGTAATTTAGAGAAAGAAGGTTTTAACCATTTTAAATGAAATCACTTTAAAGTATCCTTTAAATATTTTCTTGCAATAATAATATCTGACACATTTTTAGTCATAAATAGTGTAATTATAGGATTTTTTTATGCAATACGTTTAAAATGTTCAGTAAATACATACTCTTTCAAATAGAGTAATTCCGGGTGAGATGCCGCATATGTTTTTGAATTTATGTATAAAATTCCATGGTGCACATAAACTAAAAAAAAACCTTCCTACTGTGCTATTTAATGTTAAATATACAACATGTGTTCTGGGACAAAAAAAATATAAAAATAATTATTATTTAAAAAAAATTCTAAAACATTACACTGCGGTGCGTTCCCGAACATTCAGGATGATACGCTGCACTTGTGCGGGAGTTATGCCGCGCTTGTCATAAGAACAGAATAAAACTATAAATAAAAAATATTCAAACAAATGTTCATATCTGGGCTATAATTAACTATGTAAGGACAAATTGAAACAAAATGGGTACAATGAAACGCACTAGTAGGTTCAAATCAATATTCCTCTGCTTACTTTGTTCACTGCTAAAATTAACAACTTTTTTTTAAGGATTGTATTTTGATTGTTATTTCAGCAACAATGTAACATCAGTGTATTAGAGAAAGAAAAGACAAAAAGTAAAATAGTGTTTACATTGTTCAATTTGTTAATAGACCTGTTTTTTCGACCACAATCTACACAAAAAGTGTCGAAAATAGTACAGTCTTCAAGTAACCACATTTGACACATGATGGAACGAAGCCAGTCAGACTTCTTCTTAGTTTTGGAGTAGTTTTCTACACATTCGTTGCAAAGAATGTCTTCGTCACATATGTGACAACTTTTCATTATTATCACCTTGACTTGCATCTTTTTTCGCCTTCTTACTTTTTATTTTTCCCTTTTCTTTTTAGATGTAGTAAACTTCATATTGTTTGAACATTCATCAATGCCTGATGAACTGAACTTTATTAATCACAGCATCATGTGCAAAACAAACTGCAGCATGTATCCCATTTTGTACGGCACAGATATCGCACATGTAAAAAAATGTATAATCGTTTTAATACATAGTATTATTTAAACTTGTTAACATTTAGTTGTCCTGAAATATATATATATATATATATTTATTTTAAGACCCAACTGATAGAACAGGAGTTATTTGTTAGCTGTAATTTGGTTTCTCATTCTTTTTTAATCTAAATGTAGTTTAGAAAAATTTTAAAGGCAATTTTTTTCAAAATAATGTACAACATTTTAATGTACAACACTAATGTATAACTTTTAACACTTTCACCGATTGTTTCGAAATTGTCAAGATTTTTTTTTCATGTAAATATGTAATGAGTATGTGCGGTTTGGTGAAAGAAAATAGTTGAGTTCTTAACTGTGTGATAACATTATTTAAGTTAAAATTTATATTTATGTTTTCAGATCGAAATGTTCTCAGTCATACATGACTCGTAGAATATGTAATCTTTGCCAATTCAGAAAATAATATGAAGCATTTTTGTTGTTTATGTTGTTTCAGGTAAACCTGTGTTTAGAAATTCCACACGCCTTTAGCTTTCTTGGAATGAAAACCTAGAATTTAAATAAGCAATTTGATTTAGAAAACATTTATATCATTGTTATACATTTGGTTATGTGTGTAACGTATGCATTGTTATAAATTAGTTTACTAAAATATTATTTAAGAGTAGTCTGCCTTGTTTAATGAAAACTGTTTTAACCTTTCATTTTTAACAATATTTAAACGATTTTTGCACAATCTTTGTTTTAAGAATTAATATCCAGTTTAAATTCACATTACTATTTATGGGCACTTTATAGAATATAAAACTATCTTTATTATCTATGTTTATATATCACAATACATGCCACCAAAAACCCCTAGCTATTGTATAGCTTTAAATCTTTTTGCATAATCCGAACAGTATAGGAAACAATAATGGTACGCAAAATAAAATTACCGTTCAAAGCAATTCTCAGGCAAATATCAAGTAAATGGATCGTAAATTACCAAAAACTATCTCAAGTAAATGGTTTGTAAATTTTACTCAGAAGATAGATCGATAATCGTCTAACATGAATACCTTAGAAAGAAACAAAGCTAATAGCAGATTTATCAAATTTTCAAAAATGTTCTGCTGGTGTTGTTAAATAATGTTCTAAAACAAATTCAGCTACGCAGGGAATATGTTATATTATAATTGGATAAATCATATATATAACAACGGCAATCTATGCGAGATGATAATGGTTGCAGATTATAATATATTGTTTGAAAATATTAATTTCTAGGGAACAAAAAATAAATTAGGCACAACAAATTAAGTATATTTTAAATAATAGTTATTTTACTATAAATATTTTTAAATGCATGAAAATTTGAAAAATACTTCATGTATATGTACATAAACTTTTAAATATTTTTACATGTATTAAAATAGGAAAATCTAAAAAAACACTGTTAGAAAACGAAAAGAAATTAGTCGAATGAAAATAGTCATTATTAAAGTACTTTATAAAGAGGTCGCACCCATCTAAATTTGAGGGAATAAAAACAAATTTAATCAACAGTTAGATGAAATTATAATAAACATAATTAAATGATTTTAATAAACACATTAATCTTACACAAACTAATCTATTAACTCTCAAATAATAATTATTTTAAACTATATTTACTATAGTACATTTCTACTAAATTTAACTTTTCGCATTATTGAAAAGTAAAACTTGATTTATTTTTAAATAATCTCTTTCAATATAAAATAGTCCGTAATCAGTAATGTAATAAGGATAAATAATCAAGATAAAGTAACTATAAATAAAGCACAAAATTCTATCTCTTAGAGCTACGTAATGAAAAAATCAACAAAAATTACGTCATTTTGCTGAAATCTTATTAGTAACTTTTTTTCAGTTTTTTGAACGAAAAATTTATATTTCAAATTCAACATAACGCCATTCTTTATTAGCGCAAAAGTTTCATAAGTACTTTTTTATATATTTTATCCATATATATTTTAATTCTCAACTGATTATCAATAAATATATTTCCAGCAAAAATCAACGTTTTTAAAAGATAACTTTGAACATAATACCGACAGAGTCATAAACCCAAACTTTAAATCATTTAAATTACATTTGTAGTAAGATATTTCAGTTTTGTACAATAAAATACTTAATATTTGCTAAATGTTATGTCAGTTTCGCATGCTGTAGCATTTTGCTCCTTTTCGAAATCAAGAGCATCAAACACAGCGGCGGGACATTTTCACCAATGGAAAATGATGTCATAAAATTGCATTTTTATTCATAAAACTGAAAAATATTATTATATCCCTTTAGAATAACGTCTTCAGCCTATTGGACGTTTCTCTTTTTCATATAAAATATTTATTTTCAATTGAAACTCCTTATTGTTCATTATATTTCATTGTCTAGTGCTGCCACTGGTACACCGAAGTCATAATTAAAATAACGTAAAAAAAATGTGTATTTTCATCATGTGGAAGGGACAGCGAACAAGAGAAAGATGGTTGAAGGTAAGCATACTGTTTTAGCTCAATTATCGTACATTTTTTGAAGAGTTCTTTGACATTGATTATTAAAACGCTAACTTAAATGTGTATTTTTCTGACAGACCTTTCACACCTTACCTAGTTGTCGTCAGCTCCATTCCCAATGCACAACTTCTACTCAGTCCCTGCCAACTGTCGCATAAAGTGTCCTTCCCTGGCAAGGCCGGCTTATGTGCGATCTAGCCTTTGACCATAGTTTGTTTTCATTGTTATTTTTTGATAAAAATTCAATTATTTTCAATCTTGCCTCTTGTTGCGTTTAACGGCGGGTTTAGCTCCGGCTGAAGTTTATATATTTTTTTTATCTTAATAAAGGGACCAGAAGGCACACTGTGCTCTATAGACTTGTTACGACTCTTAGCAGTCCTTCTTAGGCTATCAAATCAAATCAAACATATATTACATTTTAAATGTTTTAGTAATAAAACTGAATTTTACTCTAAGCATTTACACGTATAATTTGAAGAATAAACAAATGTTTTTTTCATGTCCTTTGTATTGGGCGTTGAGCCTTCATCAGTAGTTTACAGTAATACTACGTTCTTATTGATATACTGAAGGGAAATAATTGTTTTTATTCAAAATTCTATACTGTGTTAAAAAATTAAAAATAGATGCAAAAATAGATAATATATTTCCATAGTTAATTAAATATTAGTTAAAATATTTTCACAGAAATGTATGATTCTACTGAATAAATGTTTTTCTCAATTAGTCAAATGTTATTGAGTTTTTGATCTCAGTGAAATGCGGCACTCTTTTGTAATACTTAATATATAAAGAGATTTATAATTAAGCTTTTTTTTTTAAATATATTTGTTTTCTAATTCATTTAAACATTTTTGTATTATTTTTTCTGTTTGTATGTTGTTTGTAATTGAATTAATTAACATGAACAGATTAATTTTTTTAATATATATTTTTTTTAAATACAACTGAAGATTATTATTTATACTTTCATAATAGCGGCACCGATTAGTGAGGATGAAAATAAAATAGATTATGTGCCTGGAAATGTAAATAATCATACAGTCAGAAAATAAGGAATCAAAAGTTAAAATTAAAATACATTTTCAAGTTTATTCTGATGAGAGTGCGTCTTCTGATCAATTGAACTTTGTATTAAATTTATGTTCAACATGAAAAAACAAAATGTCTTTTCGTTTACAGATATTATTTTAGTGCCACGTTGCAGTATCTTATAAATAATATGTTTTTTGTTTCGTTTTAATGTCCTGTTGGAATTCAATTTCCAGTTGGGGTAACTATACCACTACTTGTTTAAAATTATTTTAGAACACAAAAGTTCATTTTTGAGATAGATTAAAAAGAATGTATATATATATTGATTGAAAATTACTTAAAAGGGCCAATAAATAGGCCTACATATTTGAGACAAATTCAATTCGAAAGTACTTTTTCCTGTTTGCTAATGTAAAAATGGAAATTATGCGATGTTTTGTAATGATGTATGAGCGACAAAAACAAACTCCTGACAACAGAAAAGTCTGCAGTGAAAGAATAGGGATTAAAAATATAATTTTTGTAGCTTGACATTGTATGTTTTGAGCTATTTGAAAACTGGCGTTATTTAGATGCAGAAGAAAATGCTGAAAGGAATAATGACGTGTGAGATTTTGACATTAGTGATGAAGATGAGAAAAAGGAGAACTTTAATTGGAGGGAGATTTTTAAATTCCACAAGTGTTATAGATGAAAAGGTTGAAACGAAAATTTTGATCCTCCTAGATATGAAATAGAAATTTCTGAACAATAATTACCAGACCCAGAACGACTTGAAGGAATGTCCAGTTGTATTCGTCAATTTAGGAAGAAGAGTGACAAGTATTAATGATTTTTTAATAGTTTAATTTAACTATTAATTTATTTTTAAAATAATTTAAATCTGATTTAACACAAAATTGATTTTAATGTTAATTTTTTGAAGTACATCAGATAAATAAATATGTATGGTAATGAAATACAAATCCTCATACAAATATTTTCCATAGATTACGTTTCATATTTTATGAATCGTTAAATGTACATGAATAATAACGCTTAAGGGGTTAACGGGTTCCAGTGGTCAAAATTTCATTTTCTTCCTTATAGACATTTTTAAATCTTTTTTTCCCTAAAATGTATCTTTCTATAATGATTACTTCTCAGATAAAACGTTTTTGAAAACTTTAAAATTATGTAAAAAATTTAAATTTTAAACTTATTTAATTCTTGGTATAATTCATGAGGTACTAGTCCGATTGCATTACTTTTTTCATTATTGTGTTCAGAAAAACGTTTCTTGTTAATTTGTCCTTAGGATTTGTCCTTACAGATTTTATAATAAATTTAAAAAAGAAAGGAAAAATGTTTTTCAAAATTTTCACATTAAATTAAAATTTTTGAAGAAAATTTATTAATATCATAACACAAAATATCTGTATAAAATCGCATACATATATCTTGCAAGAATGATTAGATATATTCTTTTGAACATATTATATTATGAAAAAATCCATTCTGAGATAAATGCACTTAACGTTTTAGTTACGGACAGGGTGACAGGGCTGATAGTACAACACAAAAAGTATTATATCTGCTGATGTAATCATCACAGAAATACACGGTTTGCCTTTATTTAAATTATTTAACTTTGTAGTATTTTATTAACAAGAAAAAAAAAATTCAGAATTTTGACCATTTGACATATTTAATCTACTTTATGTATTGTTGTAATTACAAATTTGATGAAATTTATGAAAGTATTTCAAACTGGTAACGTTGAAATCCATAGACACAACTTGGAACAATTTGAATCCGTTTCTGTTTATTTGGATGATAACGTTTTAAAAGAAATGTGCAAGTACACACTATGATTGATATAAAAATGCAATGAGATGCAAAAAATAAATTTTCTTTAAAAAATCTGAAGTTATGTTCATGATATGCAACTTGCATTTCTCTTTAACAACCCAAAAGTTCAACCATTTATTATATTGCTTCTAATTTTATTATAATTATATTATTAGTATTCTTATCTGGTGTCCCGTTAAATTTTGTATTATTATTTTATGTCTAAGAAAACTTTGTGTCATCATTTTGTATTTGATTAAATTTTGTGTCCTTTTTTGTCCATTATTAAGAATTTTACATTTAGATTCATGTAGTTCAGTAAAATAATTTTCGCAAAACTCAGACCCAATGTCAACTTTATTGGACACACCAAAACACAATACATTCTTTAGTTTTACAGATAAAGGAATATATGTAGAGTTTTCTAGTCCCATAAGTACACTGTTAAAAATTTGCAGCAAACTGTCCGATCATTTGACCGTTTTTGTAAAATACGGTTATATAACCGTAATTTAACTCTATCCTGATCATATTATAAGGGAAAATATGGTCAAAATAAAGCTAAATTACGGTTATGTAACCGTTTTCTATAAAAACGGTCAAATGACTGGACAGTTTGCTGCAAATTTTTAACAGTGTAGCTATAATAAGAATTAGGGTAAAATTCGCCCAAAAATTAGAGCTTGCTGTCTGAAGAGGACCTTCATGTCATATTCACACCGATACGGTCAGGTACTGAACGTTTTCCTTCTCATAATTGAAAAAAATGCTGGATGACTTCCGGTGGATGACTTCGATGCTGATCTGAGCGTCAAGTACATATTTCGACTGCTGCGTGTTCGGGCGGAACTTGGAAAGGGGGCGTGTTATTCCCGCCCTCTTGCTGTGTGTTTCCCGGGCTGAGCTTGGAAAGGGGGCGTGTTATTCCCGCCCTCTTGCTGTTTCTTCATTGCTGTGATTGAGTGTCACAGTCACTGCGTTACACTCACAAATTTGGAGTTCGTTCGTGGAGCAGGTGTTGTTCAGACGTGATTTCACCAGCTGCTTTTATCTCGTTTCCGGCCAGACTTTCCCGCCCGGAATTTTTCTGTGTGCATCATCTCTGTGCTTGTGACTACTTTTTTACCGTAAATATCGCATTGGACACCTACAGTGTTCTTCCGCCAAACAGTTTGACTTTGCTTATGTTTTAAAGACTAAAAACATGGGGTTCGATTTCAACAATAACTGCTTTAGACTGTTAAGTGGCAATGATTATATCGACCTCTCTCGAGCATGGACTGAGTTCCCAACAATAACAGATGAAAATCAACGCAAAATTGTGACGGATTTTTTAGTATACGTTGACGGATACGTCAAGAACATTTTATTGACTGAAGACTTTAAAACCAACTCTGACAAACAGCAGCATGTGAGTAATCTTCTAGATTCAATTTCTTTCTTGTTTATTGAGCCGTTTGACCCCGTTAAGTTGATAAAACTTAAATTTTTCCAACACTACGTTGGAAATAATAATAACCTAGACTTAACAGTCATTCTAAATGATTTAAAAGTAATTAACGATCCTAGATTCTTACCTTGCTCTTACCTGAGCACTGATGATGGTTTTACCTCAGTCAGCAACCGTAAACGCAAAACTCCCACGGCTCCTAATATCCCGCTCAAAAACAAGTTTCAAGCTTTAAGTGAGGATAACTTTGCTACTACCTCTATGGATCAGGACATTCCCTCCGAATGCGACCAATCCGGCAATACTCAAAATTCCGGAAATACTCCAAATCAAAATTCAACCAAAAACAAAATTCATCCTTTTTTTATCGAAATTAAAGGCCACTGGCATGACTTTGCTGCCAAAATAAATGAAATAAATGAAGTTAAACCCCTAATTAAATTGGACGGTGAACTTTTAAAAGTTCACTGCAAAAATGACAACGACTTCAGAAAAACTCAAAATTATCTTGATACTAATAGTATCGCGTATACTACTCTCAGCCCTGCTGAAAAACGCCCTCGTAAGGTATGTATTAGAGGCATTCCTCCATACACTGACCCTAATATAATTATCGAAGCACTTAAAAAGCATAACTTCACTGCAAACAGAGCAGCAATGTTAAAAAATAGAAAAACTGGCGATCCTATGCCCATATATCTTATTAATCTTCTCCCTAGAGACAACTTCGAAGATATATACAAAATAAATGAAATATGCAACCTAAGCGTCACTGTTGAGCGTTTTAAAGGCTCAAACATTGTTAAACAGTGCCATCGATGTCAGGGTTTTGGACACGCGTCCGAAATCTGTCACTTTCCCCCAAAATGTGTTAAATGCGCTGGTCCGCATCTCAGCCCTGAATGCCCCAAAATTGGAAAAATAACCCCAACATGTGCTAACTGCGCTGGCCCACACCCCGCTACGTATAGAGACTGTCCTAAAACCCCTCAAATTGCCCGAAAAAATCAACCAACTAGGCCCAACCGTAGGGAACCTAACCCAAAAAATGAAGTTAAGATTATGACTGACATTCTTGCCAGCTTTAATTACATTAAAAAGACTGCAAATTCTCCTACCACTAACAACACCAATACTGCTCCTGCAGTTAACACTAACTCGGATCCGGACACTACACCCCAAACCTCTTCCACTAATTCTACTGACCTACAGAACCTGTCTTCTAACACTCATTCTACACCTACTAACAGTGTTCCAAACACTAGCTTTACCTCAGAATTTTCTGAAATTTTCAAAACCTTTCAGGAAATGAAAGAAATTCTCAAATTTAACAAATTTATACAATGCTTTAAGAACATCTCTAAAAAGACTAAAAACTGTACTAATCCTTTTGAGAAAATGTTCATTATTATGAACGAATTCGACAGTCTTGCCTCGGAATTTAACAAACCCAACTATGAATAATACCACTAACCTCTCTTCTCTTATCATACTTACCTGGAATTGCAATTCCATCCAATTTAAATTTAATGAATTCAAAATTTTTATCCTCGATCATCCACATATTGACATTATTTTTCTTCAAGAAACCCGTAACCCTACGTTCAATATTAAGATCCCTGGGTATAGGCTTCACTACACACCACGCACTGCTGACCCCAGATGGGGCGGCACCGCCATATACATTAAAAACCACTTACCACACTATATTACTCAAAATACCAATATTCCTAAGATTGATTTCACCAGTATTGTCTTACAACTTCCACATATTAATATTAACTTAGCTTCCATTTATATACATCCTTCTGGTACTTTCCCAGTTAACGATCTCACTAACCTTTTTTTTTTTTTATACCGCTAACCAGGCCCCTACCTGCCCGGCATGAATGCCTAGCTTAACGGGTTAGTACCTGGGTGCGGGGCGGAAATCGCCTGATCACAGCATGGCTGTGATCCACCTGACTATTGATTTGTTCACATCGCTGCTGTGCTTGCTCTCTTGTGATTTGCTACCGCTATCTTTGTTTGCCGGTTCAAGGTTTCTGTTTAACTTTGTTGAATTGACAGATTTAATAGGTCTCGTAATTTAGAACCTTGATCAGGTGACGAGACCCTCACCTGACTAGGCACCCCCAGAGGTATTATTCACAGGTAACTTGGAGGGCTTTGCACCCACGACGGATTTTACATGCACCAGGTGCCATTAGCGTACATAGATTTACATATTTACCATGTCTGTTGGCTTGTCACGTTCATGGTGGGTTGTCGCTGTAGTGTTTATCGCCTCTTTTATGGGCTGATTTCCCTTCTTGTTGTATTTGTCTCTGTCAAGGCTTTTTGGCGTTTTTATAGGCTCGCCCCTGTTGTGGGTTGTTTTTTGTCTATCATTCATTGGTTTTTTGTCTCTTCCTTGATATATTTTTACCTCTAGCTTGTGCTAGAGCTGGTTTTCCCATTTTGAATCTTGGTCTTCTTTCGAGAGTTTCACTGGTTATTATGTCACTATCGTGGGTTTTGTCACGTTGTAACATTTGTTACTGGTGGTTGTCACATTGTAACTTTTGTTACTGGTGGTTGTCACATTGTAACTTTTATTACTGGTGGTTGTCACATTGTAACTTTTGTTACTGGTGGTTGTCACATTGTAACTTTTGTTACTGGTGGTTGTCACATTGTAACTTTTGTTACTGGTGGTTGTCACATTGTAACTTTTGTTACTGGTGGTTGTCACATTGTAACTTTTGTTACTGGTGGTTGTCACATTGTAACTTCTGTTACTGGTGGTTGTCACATTTCTGGATGTTGCACACTCATTTTTGTTGTCTTTGTCACTTTATCTCACCCAAGCATTGGGGATTTTGATTTTTTTTTTCCCTTCGTGAATACGCTTTTTGCGATCAGTCCATTGAATCCTAATGGCTGTTATCACTGCTTTTGAATTTTGTGCAACTTGTTGATTTGTTGTTTGAGAAACTTGTCGCACTAATGGAGTGGGGCTTGTTCCGTGGCCGTTAGTCCGTCATGTATCTATGAGGCTGTATTCACTTGAGTTGACACTGTTTTTTTCCCCATTAACTTTCTTTGGCTGGTGTGCTTTGTGCATTCACCATTTAATTATTTTGTTCACTTTTTGTTGGCAATTTGCCGATCTCACTAACCTTATTTCACAACATACACATTGCTTCTTTGCTGGAGACTTTAACGCCAAAAGCAGACGTTGGAACTGCCACGGTAACTCCCGAAGAGGTACCTCACTGCATAATCTCATTCAGCACCTTAATCTTAGCCTTCATGCTCCAACCACACCAACACATATAAGTACTAGGCCCAATACCCACAACTCCATAATTGACTTTGCTATCACTAAAAACCTCCCCTATCCTATTACTACTACTGTACTTAAAGAACTTAGCTCTGACCATCTTTCTGTCTCTTTCAAAATTGATCTCATTAATCCTCTCGCCCCACCTCCTTCCGTGGCCATTGACTGGACAAAATTTACCAATTTTCTCAATAACAATAACTTAAATCTTCCTGAAATAAATAATACCGCTGATATTGATATTGCTGTTGACAACCTTAATTCTCACATAACTAATGCTCTAAACCACTCCACCATCAAATACTTCAAAAACAACAACTCCTTCACTCTTCCTCCTTATATTTATAACCTCTGTAAACAACGCAATCGTCTTCGGCGTCTTTTTCAAAACTCTAGAGACCCCACCCTTAAACCTCTCATCAATAGACTTAATAATAGTATCAAAAATAGCATCTTCAAAGAAAAACAAAAAAGTTGGTCACATTTTCTCAATAATATTGCTAGCGAGGATAATTCTCTCTGGCTTCTTAAACGTAAAATCAATAACAACCATACCCCCATACCCCCCCTTTCGACCAATAACAGCACTGCTTACACTGACGAGGATAAAGCCGAATTCTTGGCCAGAGCTTACTCTAACCAATTCTCTCCAAATTCCACCCTCGGTAGCCAAAATCATATCACCCACGTCAGCGAAACTGTTCACAGATTCCTGGCACAACCCCCTGATGAACCCCCCACTGAAATTCAACCAATTATTATCCACAAAATTATTTCTAAACTCAAAAAACGTAAAGCCCCTGGGTACGACAAAATTCCTAATACGGCTCTTAAAAACCTACCTCCTAACTATATCATCTACATTACGAAACTTACTAACTCCATTTTCAAATTTAACTATTTTCCGAAACCTTGGAAAATTTCTATAATCTCTCCTATCCCCAAACCTGGTGCTAACCTTTCTGACCCAGTAAACTATAGACCTATCTCCCTTCTTCCTTCACTCAGCAAAGTTGTCGAACGCGTCATTTGGTCGCAACTCCAGAACCACATTCAACTTAACAACACTCTTATGCCTGAACAATTTGGCTTTCGCCCAAAACATTCAACAACACACCAACTACTTCGTGTAGTCGAATTTCTCAGCGAAAAGCTAAACTCGAAGATTCCTGCTGCTGCCATTTTTCTTGACATCGCTAAGGCATTTGACAAAGTCTGGCATGTGGGCCTCATATACAAACTAATTAGGCTTAAATTCCCTGCTAGACTTATACACCTTATTTTCTCTTACCTTAGCGATCGCATTTTTCGCGTCCGCATTAACAACATTCTTTCTAGCATTTTCCGTATCCTAGCAGGCATCCTCCAAGGGAGCGTCATCGGACCCTTGTTATTCAACATATACTTTAACGACATTCCTCGTTCACTTAACACCCACCTTGCACTGTATGCGGACGACACTACAATCTACGCTTACGCTCATCACCCATACACACTTTACAGGTATCTGCAGACTCACATTGATGCCTTCTTAGACTGGTGCGACCTATGGCGCATTAAAATCAATGAAAACAAAACTGCTGCTGTTTATTTCTCTAGAAAACTAACATATCCCAATAGAATAACCATTAATAATACCACTATACCTTGGACTAATGAAGGAAAGTACCTGGGGGTCACCCTTGACCAAAGACTTTCTTTCAAAAAACATATCCTCACCATCAGGGGGAAAGTCGCTGGAGCTATGATTGCACTAAAACCTCTCCTTAATAGTAAAACACTGGCTATCCATAACAAACTTCTCCTTTATAATTCCTGCATTTTACCAATTATCACCTACGCCTGTCCGGTCTGGGGCTATATCTGCAAATCCTCCATGAAAAACCTCAGCCAACTTCATAACAAAAATCTGCGTACTGTCAGAAATGCCTCTCGCTATCTCCGTAATAGCACTGTTCGCAAAGACCTCAAAACTACCACATTAAATAAAAGAATCAACCACCTTGCCAAAAAATTTTATGAAAAATTATATGACCTCCCTAATGATATAATCGCAGAATTGCCGGATTATGACGCATTCGAACCACATCACCGCAAGCGTCCAAAATATTCTTGCATTATTGATTATGAGCATTAGTGCTCACCATCCTGCAAATTTCTCTCTCTTACTTTTATATAAATTTGTATTTTCCTATTTAAACTTATTCCTATGCTATACATTATAATAATAAAATTTAAATATTAATAAAAAACTTTTGTAAAAATAATAATAATAATAATAATAATATTAAAATGTTTGTTCTTTTTTAAGTGCTACTTTTGTTAAAGCTTAGCCTTGCCTGCCTTTTCCACCTGGCATTTATGTACTGTTTTCGAACATGTTCCGAACCCTATTTTACACTTTTTCAACTTTTTTCAGTAGTTAATTTTAACTACAGCTATACCATTTTACTTTTTTCCCATTTATTAGACTCTATCCGTAATCTCAATAGCTTTACCTTTTTATTCCCATTGTTTAATTTTTCTTCTATTTTTAATTGTTCTTTCTTTTGTAGTTAATACTACATTTAACTTTTCCCAACGGCTCAATATTTACAAGACAGGTTACTCACATATAGACTGGGCGTAAAGTTGATCGCAACTCGGAAGCCCCTTAACCGACATCAACTGTTCGGCAACTGTTCATGTCATAATGACGTAATTTTTCGCTAATCTTTTATCTTGCCAATATAGATTTAAAATTCTACAGCTTCAAAATTAGTACTTGACAACAGAATTTTTTTTTACAGTATTTCGCTCAACTGTTTTTAAATGTAGCAGTTGTATGAAAGTAAATGCATGTTTTCGCTTAAACATCATGCCATTTTCATTGATAGAAGCATGTCGTCTTTCTGCGATTAGGACTGTTTTCAATGTAATGGGAATGTTTAAGAGCCTATTGGCTCTGCTAGTAAAAGAAGAATAAAAAGCAAATGTAAATTCCGCCATTTACACACAATTGTAGAAACACATATAATTTTAGGAATGAAACTGTACATTTTCTGTTAAATATATTTTTAAAATGACGTTTTTTTTTTATTTATTTATTTTTATTTTATGAATTTAGTTTAATTTAATTTTTTTTTTCACATGTTAAAACATTTTTTTCTTGAAAATTTGGCCATTAATTTCGGAGTCGGCAGAATGAAAATGTTTTTAAAATGACGTTATTTTGACGCAATTTTAGGACATATTACAGTTTGATGTTTTTAAAGGAATGCTTTCTCTTAAAACTTATGACAGTTAACTTTTAGGGCCCTTGAAAATCTTGAGATCTAAAACACTGCTAATTCAAATTAAGAATATATTTTCACTTTATTTGTAATAAGACAATGAGATCAATAAAGATATAAAAAATAAATAAAAATTAATTCAAATTCCCTTTTTTCAATAATGGAAATAACCCGATTACTACCATATTTACGAAATTCCATTACAAACTTATATATATATATATATATATATATATATATATATATATATATATATATATATATATATAAGAATTAAAATATTTAAAAAAACAGCTATTGCGCGCTCATCCACAAACGAGTAGATTTCAGTTAAGGAAAATAGTTATTAATAAATAGTATTGGTTCAGTACGAAACGCAGAAAAGATGGCGAAAAAAAAACTGTCTTGTGTTTTAAATATATAGCTCATATACAATAAATTATTTCTTATAATTAGTTAACACAATAAAATAAAATAAAAACATGTTATAATAGTTTCATTAAGATTAATCAATAACAGTTTTTGCTTTAAATTAATTAAATTGTGAATTCTAATTGTTCCGATTTAGTCATTTACTTGTAATTTTTAAAACAATCGAAGAATCAAAGGAAAACAATTTCACCCTTCGGGTAAAATCAGGGTTCTTTTCTTCTGCATTTTAGGAGAAACGTGATAATGCGAGAACACTTCCTTTGTACCAAGAAAGAAAGAATGTGATTACAATTCTCTTCAAATTACTAGAGATTAAATGGCGTGAAATAAGATGTTCCTTTGTTGTAAACAAAATAACTAACTATGTAAAACAAAACGTAAAATAAAACAGAGATATTGTGTAGTTATTTAATGAAATGGGTAAAATATTCTGAGGTTTTGTTGACAATAGATGCTTTATTTTAAGAAATATAGTAAAAATTGTTTTATTTAGAGAAATATTTTTTTATTATTTAATATATTTAATACTCTTCATTCGTAATTACAATCTGAACAAAATTCTGCCCGTATTATATCTGAAAAACCTTATATTTTTTAAAGGGAAACAAATAATTTTCTTCTAACATATTGTGCTTTTTGTTTTACACGATGTGAATGTGCTTCTTTAATTTTAAATATTATATTCTACGCAAATATATGCGAAGAATATTTCAAATTATCTAGTTAATGCAGCTGAACGGTAACTGGAAATTTCAACGTTATTAAATATAAAAACATGAAAACTTAATTATATACATATTTTCAAAGAAATTTAACATAAAATATAACATTTTGGATTAAAATGAATAGAGATGTAAAATTCTGATGCATACGAATTTGAGGAAAATCAATTTAGGAATGACCAGAAAGAACAAACTGAATTGAATAGTTACAAATTAAATATCTTACAAAATTTATATTTATAAAAATCAAGTTCACTTGCACTATAGATATTTTAAAAAAGATCAAGTATGGCCCATAGAGTGTTTAAACTACTTCCACATTGTCGAAGAAGATTTGATAAAAATATGTTCTTTTTTAATAAGTATTTACCGCACTAAGAAAAGGTTGAAGTTTAATTTTTTTTTTCTGAAAATTACTAGAAAATTATTTTATATATGAGTATGTGTTTGTGAGGGCAAAAAAGCTGACTACACCTCAATCTCGTTAAAGCTGAAGCTCAAGATTAAAAAATTATGAAGTTATCGCCGAAAAAAAAACCAATGTGTATGCTGTTTGGTTAATTGTGAATGAACAAAACAAAAAAATGTCTGTATTCATATTTTGGCAGACGGCCATTTTGAGCTCATTTAGATGTCGTCAACACAATCTAATATTTATTGCGTTTACCTTTGTCTTTCCTTAATGTTTTTGATCGTTAAAAGATTAGTTTCATAATTTCAAATATTTTATAGTCATTTTTAAGCTATCCAATAATCCCGCATATTGAACTAAAGATGTGTGGGTTGAACTATGATATGTTTTTCAAAGAAAATCTGTAATAATTCTAAATATCTTGCAAACAGATTATTTTCTTTACTGAAAGTGAAACAAATATTTTATTCCCTGAATATGTTGCGGAAAGAAGGATGTATGCTTATCATTCTATGCATCAAGATGTTAAAAAAACTTTCGTGTAGCTTTGAATCACATAGATAAGCAAAAATCAACTGCGCAATACATCGTAATAACAAAATCAATAGGTAAATGAAAGTATACTTCTAATACTGAGTAGATTTGTTTATTTTACAATATCGGCCGCTTGATTGAAGAATTTGTTGACACATATATAATTGTTTTTTCGTATCTGAAAGCTACTGCCAGTCGAAATTTGGTAAAAAATCAAAAGTGTCTTTGGACAGGCTTCTTTATATTGTGACTACTTTTATGCAAAATACTAAAATTATGCAAAATTAAAACTAAACTAAACTATGTGACGCTACAATCCTTAAAGGATCATGGCCTACAGTGCCCAACACTGTTTATTAGTACCTTTTGAACTAAGGTGTTATACAGCATATGCCTCGGTAAGATGGTCAGCCCAACGAAGAACCCTCACTGTTTAGTTTACAGGCAACGACTCCGCAAGGATTAAAGGCTTAGTGAACATTGCCCTAATCCGGAGTCGAACTCTGGAAACGTAGAGTAGCCACTGACCACTAAAGTACTAGGCTTAGTTATGCAAAGCTGGAGTATTAAATTATTGATCTACGGTCTTGGTTCATATTGATTTAGGTCGAGAGTAGTTCTATTTTTGGAACGCTATTGGTCGCATTCGACGTTTTGCCGCTAGTGTCCACGGGCGGAAAATGGAATATACCAAAAAATTATCATTTAATATTCGAATATTACTTTTCAATTAAGTTAAAAATTTGCAATTTACTGAAATTATATAGTTTGTTTATGAGCTTTAAAGTATTGGAGAAGGTTAAAAATGAATAGAAACTTGTCATCGTGTTAGCACTTATAGTGATTATCTCAAATTTGAAAGGTTATATCTTCGGAACAATAAAAGGTAGTGTTCCATTTTACACATCGAAGCGAGTAAAACGTTACAAAGTTTGATAAATGTAAAGTTTCGTTTTTTTTGGCTAGAGATGGTGCAACGAGCGGCGTGTTGAAACTGAACCGACATGTTCCGTTGCCAGTTTATTCAGCCAGTTGCCGCCGAGATGACAACATCACAACAAAAGGCATTCTGTGTAATCTGAAAACGAGGGTAACTGCAGCTATTGCAAATGTAACACCCTACGTACTGAAAATCGTATGGGACGAATTATCCTACAGAATGGATGTCGTTCGTATTTCTGTCTGTGGTCACATTTATAAATGTTTGCTATTAGTAATTTCACAATATTCTTTTTTATGTCTTTTTCACAAATTCGTGTATTTTCTATACTTTTGTTAATAAAGCACTTCAAAGTTGGGATATTCATTTTTATAAACCCTGTATTTTAACTTTGCTGATGAATATACACTTGATAGAAACATGGTATAGCTTTTCATTTTATTATGGGAAATGAGAAACCGTTAAGAGGCTACTTCACTCAGGAGAAAACACCCGCTCGCTAATATTAATGCTATGGGGGAAATAATTTACGATATCTCGTTCGCATTTCAATAATTTTTAATATTTTTTTTTTGCATTGGATAGTTTAGGCTCTATGCACGCTCTTTTGTACTTTTTCGATTTTGATTACAAGTTTTTTTTTATTAAGATACTCTCACTTTCAGAATCGGTTTCGAAAGTAAAAGTATCACCTATTAAAAAAAACTGCAACAAAAATCGAAAAAGTACAAAGTAGCGTGCACAGAGATTGACCTCAGCTATGCAATACTAAAAAATATCTAAACATATTGAAATGTGAACGAGATATCGCAAATTATTTCCCCCATAGGATTGACATTAGCAAGCGGGGGTTTTCGCCTGAGTGAAGTAGCCTCTTAATATCAGCTGCATGGAATTTACCCATTGAATGTTTAAGAGGAAATGGTTTTGGGGAAGCAAACTAATATGGGCAGCGAAAAGCGCTTGACAGTTGACTACTGCCGGGTTAAAAAGAGCGGATTTGCTAACAGTATAAATGTACTAAAAGAAAAGATTTTTCAATTCAAGATTGCGAATTCACAATTTTAAGTTGGATTCTTCAAAGAATAACAGTATTATTCTTCCTTTCTCTTTTATTTTGAGTTTTCGTGTGTTTTATTTTTCAATTATGACCTCTTTTTTGTAACTGTATAACATAATAATAATTTTCTCAAACTTTCAGCATACATCCTCAATCACGATCAGATTTTTTTTCCAGCAACTCTTCATTTTTAACTAGCTTTTGTAAGCGGCTCCGCTCACGTTGAATGTAAATTTTGCAATTCGAAATTCAAATTTCACGTACAATGTTTACATACTTATTGCATAATTTATCTAACTATTAGTGAAATTCACATCAAAATTCGTCCGTAGAACTTTTAGGAAAAGCTAATCTTTCATAATCGTGTTGACCTAATTATAGAATCATAGCTGTATAGCTCCCACAGTTCTGTAACTAAACAATGTACACTGTAAAAATTGCTGCAGTAAAATTACTGCAGCAGAGATTCCAGGCAATGTCAATAAGAAAACGGATTTTGTCCTTAAATAAAGCTTTGTTCTTACATAAACAGTTTTTGTCCGTAAAAACAAGAAATTGACCGTTAACCTTGAAAAGGGGTATTTCCTGTAAAATTACGGCAGCAATTCACGGAGAATGCCCGTGAATTTACAATTCTTTTTTACAGTGTAGAAATGTTTTTTTACGCTAAAAACGCCCCCTATCCCCAAAATTACCTAACTGGCAATGTAACTCCCATAAAAAGATATTTAGCATAACGTTAGTTATAAGTGGTTGGACTGAAATTCACTTACATAATCGGGTTAACATAATTATAGAAGCTTCTGCCATAGCTCTATTACTAAGCAACGCAGAACGATGTGTTAAACAATAAAACCTTCCCCCAAACTTATCTAATTAACAGTGCAAGTTCCATCGAAATCCATTCAGCAGAATGATATTTCGTTATTGTATTCATCTGATTATAGATCTTTCCCCCATAATTCTAAAGCTAAGCATTGTATAATGATATGTTTTGTAATAAAATATTCCCTGGAAAATTATATAACTATCAGTGCAAGTTTCATTGAAATCTATTCCACAAAATCTTTTTAAAAGTCTAATCTTTCGTAATTGGATCTATTTAATTATAGATCTTTCCCCTAACTAAGTAATGCAGAACAATATGTTATATATTAAAACTTTCTCTGAAAAATTATCTAACAGTGCACATTTCCATCAAAACCCATTCAGCAGAACTCAAGTTATACGAACCGGAACGAAAGCAGCCGGAACGAAAGCAGCCAGAACGAAGGCAGCCGGAACGAAATTCTCATTTGCATTTCATTATATAGCAGATATATAGTAGACTAGAAGATCTATGGTTAAAAAAAAGATAAAAAGTGTGTGATGGCATACACATATAATACAAATATCTGGTTTTTACTTGCCACTAAAAATGAAGTAGTTCAGTGATTTTTTACTTCAGTGGTCTTAACAGGATTATGATAATAAGAAATAAAATCTCTATGTATTAATGCACAGATTTATGATAATAGTTATTTGAAGCCTCCATGAGAAACATAATTAGCTTTCTCAAAGACCTTGGATACCTGAACAACATTTAGAAATAATGCAATTCTGTGAATGCGATCAGATGAGATTATTCATTTGTTACGGTTAAGAAACTACATTATTTGTCAACATCAATTTCACAAGAGTTAAATACATTAATTTTACACTTTTAAGTCTAAAATATCTGTAATGCAGAAAAATATACTGAAAAGTATTTGTGATACAGTGCTTTCTGTAGTACAGAAAACAGTAAAATTTTATATTCTGTTCATTAAAAGCGTAATTTTTAATCATTTACAGATAGTATTTTTATTCTGTCTTTAAAGTAAGGAAATACCATACAATATTTTTTATCACCCAGTGATTATTTACACGTTAAAATTTTGTTAGACAATTTTATTTTAAATAATGAGTTGACGTTTGATTTTCTTTTGCAATTTCGATTTATAGCGTTTGAGTAAAATTACGAAACTTGCTGTGTATGGATACTAACACATTTTAGACAAGTTGTTACAGATAAATTTGCATTTTGGGATAAATTAAAATCATAATATACAGATTTTCACAATTACTTTGCATTGTTTTATTGGTTTTTAAGCTGATTTTGAACCCAAACAAATAGTGAAGAAGATGTTGAAATAAAAAATTACAATTCAAAAATCTTCCAAAGAAATTAAAACTGTAAAAATTAATTTTATAAAAGCATTTACATCAACATATATGTTAAACCCCTATTTGCTTTTGTCCGCAAATGAATAATTAATTTACAACACTTTTTTGCTGAATTTTCCGAAAAGTATCATTTATAAATAATAGTTTGAAATAATCAGTTGTCTGAAATTTGAAAAACAGTACATAAGGATTTTTAGTACATATCTTTGTCTGTTACTCAGTGTAATATCTAACCTGACGAACTTCATTTATGATATTGTTTGTCTAACCACATAGCATTACATCCTCTGTTTTTAGAAGAACCATGAATGTGCAAAACAGTTTTCACAATTAGTATAGAACAACAAATCCATAGTTACAAAAAGTATCGTTAAAAATTTATCGTTAAGAAAATAGTAAAAATAAATTTAAAACAAGGTTTAAATTTTAAAAAGTCCTGTCGAATCTTTTCACCATCAGAAGACGGTGAAACGAAATGAACTAGGGGGTATTTGCTTGTAGTTTACCATTTTCTTAAATTAAAAACAATATTTCAGATTTGAAAATTATTTAACTACTAATTGAATATCTGTAAATTATGTTAGAATTTTGAAGCAAAATGTATTTGAAGTATTTTATTTGCCATTTTCAACGGAAAGAACATTAAATTTATGTGGTATTTAGAAGCGAAAATAAGCAAGATTAAATATGATAGATACTACAAAAAACCTGAAAAACATCTCAAAGTTTAATTTGAGATTTTTTCATTCAATTTTGGTAAAAATCGAATTTAGTTGACCTTGTTTTCTCCTCCTTTTTGTACCGAATTCCATAGCGGGTTCGGGGAGAGGGTACCTTCCGTCAAACTATGGTATTCCCAAAAATAGACATCTTGCATAAAAATTACTATTATAATAACTTAATAGATTGCTTTTAAAATTTGCTTCGTGTTGAATATGAAATAAAACGAAAGACAGAGCACATCCTATGTACTTGTACATCAATCATTATGTGTTTTGTCATAAGTTTTTCGTCTTCTTTTCCTTAACCCCTTCGTTATCTTAACGGATGTTTGGAACAATAACAAAAGATTAATTAAAAGAAAGGCTATAAATTGTGGCTGAAAAAGTTATCTAAGAATATATTTTTCAGCATAGCTGTCCCTATTATGGATGAAATGTCGAGTTTATCAAATGTAAATACAATTTTGTCCGCAATCATATATATATTTCATTTTTTTTAAATATTTTATGAAGATAACAAAGATTTTTTGTATTTTAAATCTTTAGACAGTTCAATTAAAAGAGATACAAGTGTCGTACCTATAAGGGTACTATGTAATCCAATTATATCTATGTCGTGCAGTGATATCTGTTACTGTTTCTCAGTTATCGCATTTGTTCAACTTAAATCCAAAATTTTCAAAAGCGTAACATGCCAATAAAAATGCTTTTTAATTTTCAATATTTCTGTTCATGACAATAAATCCATCCTGTTGAATTATTCAGTGTCCAAATACGAAATTAGATTACTTAATAGCTAATAGTCAATTTTATGACAAAGCTGTATTCATGAAAATTATCTTCGGAATTTGATAATATGACATTAATAATTCAGAGAAGTTTATTATAATCACATTTTGCTCTAAATATTTACCCTTCTGTATAATCCCAAAGTCATGTAGCTATTTTTAAGAATATGTTCTATTAAGTAATATTATAAAACAACAATCTGTGTATCTTTAGTGATATTTTTAATAGAATTGTCTTCGTTTGACCAATCAATTAGGTAACAGAAAATAAAAATGTATTATTGACTGCATAATACCATAATGGAATATGCCTTATGTTTAGAGAAATTTCATATTTGAAAAATATTTACTTCATGTTGTGTAATGTGTATTTTATTTCAATTCAAAATCTGTATGAAAATTTAGACGAATAGACAAGCTTTGCAATTCAAATGTTATAAACGTAGCATTTTTTTTTTTTTTTTTTTTTTTTTTTTTTTAAACATTTGATGATACAGTGAGATAGAAACATCATCCTTTTACAATCCTTAATCCTGTGTAGTCAGAGCTTTTATCTCCACGTTTAAAAAAGATATTTCAAAGAAATGATTAAACACCTTTTCTCAGACAAATAGTAGAAATTTTATACAAGTAGGGCTTTTCTCGAAACATGGACACTCAGTATATATAAAAGAGCATACACAAATTTTAATTCAATAAAAAGATAAAATTTCAGTGCAAATTCACCTTGTTTAATAATTAAAATTTATAAAGATACAAATAAATATAAATATATTGCTTGAACGTGCATAAAAACATACATAAAACACTTAAAATTACATTAAAGTCCTTTTAAAATCAAAATGTTTTAAACTGAACTTACTCAGTCATCATCAGTGAAAGTCAAATAGTTAAGTTGAGTTATTGTCTCTTCGCGTCTTATAGTTAAGTATAAAAGCTAAGTATTGAAGTAAAATAGTTTGTTCCGGGCAAGCTAGAAGACGCGAAAAGACAACAACTCAACTTAACTATTAGTTTTTTACTGATGATGACCGAGTAAGTTCGGTTGAAAACGTTTTGTTTTTAAAAGGACTATAATGTGCTTTTAAATGTTTTTATGTATGTTTTTACGCACCTTCAAGCGATATATTTACATTTATTTGTATCTTTATGAATTTTAACAAATTTTAATGTCTCCGAATTTAGCCTTTCTTTAAAATAGCATTTTCTCTATAATTCAAATACTTCAATATTTTTGAAATTAGTAAATAATAAGCTTTTGATTGACATAATAGTTGTTTATTGTTTTCCTGATTAAACTTAAGACAACACATGATTATTTTATTATAGAAGCAGCAAATAGTTTTGGCACGGAAGTGTGTATGAATGCGTGGATTATATTAAGATTCTTAGCTTAGAATTAGAGACAGATTTTGTGTTGTGAACATTAAAAAAATGTCGATTTAAAAAATATATGTTTGCATTGTAAAATATATTGAAGTTAAAAAGGAATTTTATAAAAGCATGTATATATCTCACTTACTATGTTTTCATTATTTTACTTCAAATATTGAGTTTTTTAAATGTAATATATGTTTTATATCTATACAACTGTTTCAAATTGTGACAGCTCTAAAAGATGCGCTTTATCAGAATTAAAATTTACCACACAAGCATTAAAAAATTTCCTTTTTTATATTTCATGTAAAAAGGATTTAGAAACTTTTAAAGTGAAAAGTTGTGTTCTTCTTAGATTGAGTTGAATGTTGATTTTCGATTTATACTAAAACTTTTTAAAACTTTTGTTCCAAACGATAAAATAAAGAAAAGAAAAAACACTTTATCTCAGCAACACTTGATTTTCAATGAGTTCTGTATTGCAGCTTGTACATAACATTATGTAACCGCAAAGAGGAGTGACATTCTTCTTTTAATAAAACAATATTTAATAATAAAACTTCATAATATGCTTCCGAATTGAAAAGGTACAACGTTAAATAAATTATACACAATTTTCGAAAAATACACTACAGTCAAACATTTAATGTGGGGAATTTCGGGTTTTATTTCAGGAAATACTTTTAATATATTTTTTCTTACAGCTGTTTAATATGTATAGATGTATATATATATACACAGTAAAAATGACCAATGTTTCTTATTTTATGAAAATATACTATAACCACGATCGAAAATATAACATAATCTTCAGAGTTATCCGAAATTCCGAATAATGTGTTCCATTGTCTTTTAAATTCCTAGAAACCAATACATTTCCAAAATTTAAAGAATTGTTTATAAAAACAAAGTATTTTTCGCTGCCCGTATTTTTCAGAAACGTTTCCGAAGGGTTTTTATCGTGTATTAATTAGTGTCCTCAGCCTGGAATACCTGTTTTTCGAATGCTATTAATTCTCAAGTAAACATTTCCATGCTCACAAAATATGTTTAACAGACAAACATGCAAAATTAACAGCGTTAACAATAACATTAAAATTAAGATTATTTCTTTACTCTATCATGTATAAATTAACTTATGCTGCTGAAAACGTTTACTTGAGAATGGATGTCATTCGAAAAACAGGTATTCCAGGCTGAGGACACTAATTAATACAATAAAAAAACCCTTCGGAAACGTTTCTGAAAAATACGGGCAGCGAAAAATACTTTGTTTTTATAAATAATCCTTTAAATTTTGGAATTGTATTGGATTCTAGTGATTTAAAAGACAATGGAACACTTTATTCGGAATTTCGGATAACTCAGAAGATTGTTATAGTACATTTTCATAAAATAAGAAACATTGGTCATCTTTTACAGTGTATTAACAATAAAATATTGTTTTAAATGCAAAGAGTTTAATAATATTTCAGAATTGCACTGCAAGCTATAGAGATAGATTTTAAAAAAATCATGCTTTAAAATTATTTTTAAAATCCTGTTTTTAAATTATTTTTAAATTATCAGTAAATTGAGATATTGTTTTCAAACCAATTGCATTCAGACAAATTTTATTTTTAAGAATTTTTTTTTCTATTCAATGGTGTAAAAATTTAAATTGTGCAATGCTTGGAACTTACAAAAATTGCCATAAAAACAAAATTTATTATTCAGATTTTGCCACCGCTCATATGACATCAGAGTTACTCACGGACATGTATTTCCTTTATAATGTAGATCCACATAACTTTAAGATACCTACAGACGTAATATTGTAAATTATCTAAGAAAAATGTTACATAAGTTTTTTTTTTTTTCATAACGACCATTCTGTATTGAAACTAAATAACGTACGTTATTTTCGTTCTGTTTGAAATAACTAAATATTGATGAAACGGATAAGAAAATGTTAGCAAATTTTGATAAATGTACATCGAAATTTTCCCGCGTATTTCATCCGCAGTAAAATAACCAAAAATGTTATTTTTAGTTTTTTTAATAAAGAATATGTTAGTAAATCAATGTATGACATATTTGTAGGATTTCAGTTTAAACACTTCATTTCCTTTATGACGTGCATGATCATCAAATTAACTGACGCTCTAGTACTATTATTATCCTTGATTTAAATGCACGAGTTATAAATATTTTGGATCGCGAGATAAAGATTTGAATATCTTAAAAATGGGAAAAAGAGCCACCCTTCTAATTTTTATTGTGGAGCGAGCGTCGAAATGGGAAATAGCCAATAAAGGCGCAGTTAGGCCTAGTTGGACTTTTGGGAAATAAATATATTGTATATGTTGGCGAGAAGTGTATTAGCTGTGAAGAAATTACTAGTAAAGTATTGTAGAATTACCTTCCTAGGATTGTATTAAAGTTTATATTTTGTTATTGAATGCCTAGTTGTTCAAATAATTCCAGTAAATTAACTGTTTACATATCAGCTTTCTTACATATATATTTAATCATTGAGCAGTCTGAAATAGATTAACAACAATAAAACGTACATTAAAGAATTACAATATATGTATGCTAATGTGTCCAAATCCTTTTTTGCGGTCCTGCAAATCATCTGTACGTACTACTCACACAATTTTCGATAAGAAACGGCAGTTATTTTTAATAGGAATTTTAAAATTCATAACTATTGAAGAACATACATGAATGCTAGAAGACCAAAAGAAGAACAAATAGATATACGAACCAAAGTCATAAACCTTTTCATGAAAAGAAATAACTAAAATCGATAATCATTAACTGCTTAAATCTGAACTGTGTTTCAGTGTAGATTTCTTACGGTATAAAGGATAAATAAATAAGAAAAGTTCAATTGAAGCATATGGAGAAAAATAGAGTTTTGAGAATTTACTTTTAGAAAATATTTTTATTTATTTAAAAAAACAATGTAAGACTTCAAAAGTTGCAATGAGCAACTTTATCAACAAATCTATTTCATTAACTATAATATGTTTTACTTTCTCTTCTTTTCATTTTTTTCAACAAACAATTCAATAATTTAGTTTTCAATCATTATCCATTAAGTAATTTATATTGCAATCGTCACTCAAACATTCTATAGATTTTTCCTTGAAACTATCTTTAAAAATTCTTTTTGAAGTCGTATTTCTCTACGCTAGAAATATTATATTTATTTGTAAAAATCAAAAGATTCCTTAAAACGTATTCTATCATACAAGATTTTCGAAATGAATAGTTAAGATAATGGACAACTATTAGAACTAAAGAATTTAGTTATCATTTCCTGTGCAATGAGAAACGCCGGTGCATAAGCACGTTAATGGATGTTTTAATTACTCATATTAGCCGCAAGAGGGTCATCTTTCATAATCAAGATAATTTAACATCATAAAAATGTTACTCAGGTAATTAACATAAATTAGTATGCAAAGAATTATATTTAATGTAACCTCAAAAGTTGGGAAACTTTTACTTTTTGCTTTTTTTAACTGCAACTTTAATATTGATTACATAATTCATTTTTATGATAATGGGTTTTTTTTCGTTTTCAAAATATTTTTTTCCTTGTTATTCAATTCGTAATTTTAAACATATTCCGGAATAAAATTATGTTTGCTTAGTAAAATTTCATTTTTTAAATTTTTTATATTATTTCCGATTTTATTAGTTTTCAACAGGTAATAGTAAGAATATCCGATATATTTTCTAGATGTCTTATGAAATAATTTTAGAAGTAAAAATGTAAATAAACCAAAGTATACAGAAAGTAATTATTCTACATTTTGTGAAAGAATTAACAAGAAAATAGGGTACTTACGTATTATCTGGGCTAGAAGATAGATCGCCAAAAATGATTGGCAATTGCCTATCTTGTTTATCGTTGCCAATCATGTTCAAAATAGTCATTTAACATTATTAAATACATAACATTGTTAAAACTGGTAAAACTAAGCTACACCGCCGTAGGCGTACATACTTCACCACCGAATCTAGATTCACAGAACCCTTTCGGGTGACCCAGTAAGAGGTGCCCAGTTTAAGCGGGACATCTCACATGTGGGCCTATCAGCCAAGAGGAGGACCGCCACCTGCGCGTCACTTCCCTACCCAAAAGATTGACAACATAGCTCGCTTCGGTTTGTGATGGTTCTCATAACTTTTAGTACACCATCACATCAGACTTGGGGAAATGCCGGAGTCTCCCGACAGCTTCGGAAACGGAAAACCAAAAGAGAACCGGTTCCTAGGTCTTATGCCGCGCTTCCCCGACACCGCATGCTTTTCCGCCGGCTTTGATCTTAAAAACATACAAAGGTAACTAACTAGACTCGTCAACATTTGCGAAGAAATAGGTACCTCTCGCTAGCCCAGGAGGTCGAGGAAAACACACTCCCCGGACGCATAGATAACTCGCAGCTTAGGCTTTCTGCCACAGAGTCGGGAACTCACGGCCCCCTGCACAAGAACGTTTCTCACCTTACCTCCCAACCCTCATCCGTAGACTTCGAGAATACCCCTCGCCGTGCAGGGTCTTCAGTACAGAGAAACTGTAGACGCCGCTCTCGGTCGCCGAGAATCGTGGAATGCTCCCTCTCAAGCGCCAGCGATCGGGCATTAGCAGCCTGAAAGTTAGTTTCTACATTCCTGCTAATCCAACCGTCGGGCATAGAAATATTCGACTACGCTTAGACACGCTGGATTGGTTGGAGACCCAGGGTTCAATTTTGGTCTAGACGCCTTCACTTAACTGATGAGCCTCCTGCCCGGTTTCTCTTGGCTGGTCTGTCCGGAAGGATGGACCTCTCCCAGATGGGAAATACGAGCCATGAGAATCAGACCACGCCTGTGGTTCTCCTATGTACACGAACTGCTAATGGGCAAGCAGAGTGCCCCTCCCATCTTGACCAGACCTCGAGGGCGGCCCACAACTACTCCAGTTACAGAGGGACCCCACCCCGTAAGGGATGAACGATCGTGAAGGGCGAAACGTAAGACCCGGCTTTTGCCAGGCCTCAACCCTTATGTCGTTGTGTACTTTTCTCCGGCTGACAGTACCGAGGAATGCTGCATGCCTGACTAGACATATTGCACTGACTAGACGTCAATACAGAACAACAAGGGTTTGTTACCGTACAGATTACGTCCTCGCCTCTGTTTCTCCCTGGATTAATTTCGAAACGGTCCTATCACATTAGTTAGCCGTTGCCGCTCGTGTCACCACCCGGGTCTAGCCCGGGGACGAGGATTTGGACTACGAGATGCTATTCACGGTCTAGCCGACCCGAGGGCGCCGTCACTGCTTCGACCTCGGAGAAAAGGATAAAGAATATGAAACAAATTATATAAAAATGGTAAATAATGTAAAATAAATTATATAAAACTGATAAATAAAATAAATAAATAAATAAAATATAATAAATGAACAACAGTTAACCTTCACGTTAAGTAACAAAAACTATTAACTATAATAACAAACTATAAATTCTAATTAAAAATAAACTATAAATTATAATAAATAAATAAAATATATAGTTATCAAAAAATGAAGGTTATTGTAATTCGTATAATTGATGCAGCTGTATCTGACCTGGCACGGATAATACGTAAGTTCAAAAAATAGATTGATATTCAATATGTAATTTATAAATGTATTAAACTATTTGTTCATGATTTAAATGTGAAAGTCCCATTGTCCTTTTAACATTTTTGATTTAAATAAAGATTAAAGTGCACAAGTCTAAGAATCATATATGTCCACATTGTTTTATCTTCTCCTAGGACAGAAATAGCAATTTCCGTCATCATTCGCGCAGATGAATGTTTTATAATTTTAATAATTAATTTTCGCTAGCGTAGTATCTGTAAACGAAAATATTACATGTTTGCCATAGACTGTCATTTATACATTCTAGTCGTACCACTAATTAAAAGAAATTATTTTTCGTAGATTTCTCTTGAAGTTGTTTTAAAAGTATTTGAGAAAGGTTACAGTTTGGAAAAACTGGTACGAGCCCATTCAAATGGAATAAAAAAACAGTTGCTTGTTGCCAGCTGAATATTTCTTTCAAGAAATAAGACTTGTTTTTAAAAATATATACTTTGATCTGATCGCTGAGTGAATATTTACTAAAACGTAAACTAAAAAACAATACATTTCATTTTTATTCATAAAAGAATTTATCAATAACTGTGCATTAATGTTATAGTGTATTAAAATAATAGAAATTCATAGAAAAAAAAATCCAGATATATATTTTACATGATATTCTAATACTATTATAAAACAACAAAATACTCTATATTTACACACTGAGCATATTTTATATCTAATAGAAATTCTAAGATTAAGTGGCTGGTTTATGCTAATTTGTACCTGTTATGTAAATCTCCAGAGATATAAGTAATATCAGACGTGAATAATACTTTGGGCATTAAAGAAATATGTGCGGAATGAAACTTTATTTTCCCCTGTAGATACATAAAATTATCAAGGTAACGCAATTATATTAAACTCGCAAAGCTTCGTTAAGCGTAGTAAACTTCAGCTACGTAATTCTAATTAATAAATTGATCTGGGAATACATTTTGTTAAATGTCAAATAATCCCTGTAAGTAGGATTCCTGATTTTATGTTCTGATGCGAATAAGAAGCAAACGTCTCGTTTTTAAGTGGGCGACATTATCAATTATGATGATTACATTAGATATAGCTGTGTGTTATTCTTGATTGAATTTTCTTAATTAATTGATTTACGTCGTCCACATCATAACATGAATGAAACTTAAGCTTTCAGTTACTAGGATATGGTGTATAGCCAAATAATTTATTTTATGCATATCTATAGATTATTGAAAGTATTAGAATAGATTTGTTGAGTATACTTTTTCAAATTACACATGTTTAAAATAAAACATTTTATTACTCGCTGTTAATTCTATTTATACTCTGACTACGCAGTTTGACGATTCCGGTGTGAAGCAATCCATCTTATCTATCGACGATAAGATGCAGACATGTTAAACTTAATTTCGATTTGAGATGTGTATGAAAAAACATATCTGCCTAAATAGAAATCTCTACTACCTCAAATCACCTCTGTACAGCCCATTTTTCTTTAAAACATTCAAAACTAACAAAATGTCAATGATTTGTGCATTCCACTCATCGATTTACTCATCAATTAATAGAGCTTTCATTCAATGAAAACGTTTCTTTTCTAAAAATTGTTTTGGCGCCATCTTTTGGCAATTAATATAAACGAAAAAAACTTTCTGTTGAAATTGTATTTTTTTGAAAGAAAAATGGACGATGTATTGAATTAATTCGAGATCATTATTTAAAAGATTGAGCTACATAACGTTAAAATTTGATTCAATATAATTAAAATGAACATTATTGTACAATTTTAATTCAGTTTTATTAATTTTTAAAATCTTCAGCTATGTAACTTTAAAATTTGATTCAATGTAAATAAAATGAAAATTATTAACATTATTGTTATTTCTTTCGTAGAATTTTAATTTAGTTAAACTCATATTTACTTAAATTTTGCTGGCATTGTTAATAAAATTAATATTTCTTATCAAATGTATTTAAAATATTTGGAATATATAATATCATGTGCTACATATATTAATTATATCAATGAAAATAAAATTCCGATTTTTAACAATTTTAACGTTTGAACTTAATTTTGTATTGAAAACAAAATTGTAACTTAATAAGAGAATGTGAAAAAAATACTTTTCAATCATACGAATGCAAATAGGATAACGCTTTATTTTTCAATTACATTTTTAAAAAATACTCATTTTTTTACAGAGACAAATAGCATTAAAATAAGTAAACGAATAAAAGCTAAGCTCTTAAAATTTAATAAAACTGAACAAAAATTCTAGGAAAGAAATAATAATAATATAAAATTTTATTTTATTTATATTGAATGAAATATTAAAGTTGAATGAAATGTTACAGTTTAAGTTGAATGAAATGTTAAAGATTGAGCTATATAACGTTAAAATTTGATTCAATATAAATAAAATGAAAATTATTGTAGGATTTTCATTTAGTTTTATTAATTTTTAAAGTCTTCAGCTATATAATTTAAAAATTTGATTCAATATAAATAAATTGAAAATTATTAATATTATTGCTATTTATTTCGTAGAATTTTAATTTAGTTTTATCAATTTTTAAGAGCTAATTAAAAGTTATAAAATTCATTACGTCCTACATTTTTCATATAAAAAACTACAATTTCAAAAAAGTTCCTTCATTTATATTAATTGCCGACAGATAGCGCCTTTACAATATTTAGAAACGAAACGTAATCGATAAGTAAAATCACTGTCTTTATCTAGTTAAATGTAAACAAGCAATGGGATGTGTAGTGAGTCATTCATTTTTTTAATTTATTTGATAAAAATTTAAAACTAACCTTCGAGCATTCAATATTGTAACCTCTTGCAGTATTAATATGTAAATTTTGTGTATTTTAATAGTTCTAATTAAGAAAGATCTGTAATTTATCTGCTCTTATATCACGTTATTTACATAAGATTATAAATTTGTTGATAAAACTCCAGAGGCCCATGCATTAATCAGGCCCTGAACTTAACGTTTCAGGTAAGTTTTCCGATGAATAGTATAAAAACATTTTTGTATTGCTTAGCTTACAAGTCAGTAAAAGCTATGTGTACTGATATTGCAATCAATCTATATATATATTTCCTTTTACTAATTATGATAGATATGCAATTTCTGCTCTGTTTCGTCATCTTATTTACCTCAGATTAAAAATGTTGTTAATAACCCCAGAGGCTCATGTATTAATCAGGCCCCGAACTTAGGTCAGTTTTTCTTATTGTCGATGAAAAGTATATGAATAATTTTATCAATTATTCTAAATTTTAAGTGAAAACCACTATTTCTACCCACCGTCCTAGGACGGGTATTTAAATTATTTATTTTAATATACTGTTGAGTATCTTCATATATTTTTAAATACAGAAATTTATATGAAAACAAATAAAACTAAGATCTTTTTGACGTAGGAATATACCGAAAAATATTCTCTTAAATTTTCATTCACACACAAATATTTAAAATTAACTACGACTAAAAAAATGATAAACAAGAAGAAGTTTGTGCAAAAGAGAAAAAAAAATATCATTTCGTGCATTTACTGCTGCGGAGTTTTCACATTCTTTATCTTTCTTTTTTCATATTAAAAAAAATACTTGTCAAAAATTATAAAGAGGTAGGGATAATTCAATAAATGATTTCCAAGTAGTTAATCAGGAATCGCTTTTTATTCTTAAATCCTTACGCTTTAATGATTTATTTTCCCCGTAAATACATAAAATTATCAAGGTTCTTACTACATAATTATATTAAATACCTTGATCTGATAATCCATTTTGTTAAACATGAAATAATCACTGGAAGTAGGATTCCTCATTTTGTGTTCTGATGAGGTTGAGAAACGAACTATAACGTAACATTTGAATCTTGTTATTTTAATATTTTACCGGTTTTTATGTGGATAATATTGTCTATTACGGTAATTATATTAGATATGTGATTCTTGATTGGATTTTCTGAATTAGTCGAATTTCGTCGCACACATCATAAGATCAATGACACTTAAACTTCCAGCTATTAGGATATGGTGTATAGCCATTAAGTTCTTCAAATCTTTAGACAGTCGGAAATATTGAACTAGAGTTTTTGAATATTTTTTTAATTACACATATTTAAAATAAACATTTTTTTACTTGCATTCTGACTACTATTTTAAGATGCTGTTGAGCATCTTGATACATTTTTATAAAAATAAATTTAATTTATATGAAAACAAATACGTCAAAACTAAGATTGTTTTGACGTACGAATAAACCGAAAGAATGGTTCTCATACAGAATTGGTTAAAATTATCTATGACTAAAAAAAGAATAAAAAAGTAGAAGCTTTTACAAAAGAGAATAACATATTATTTGTGTATTCCCTGCAGCGAAGCTTTTTAATTCTTAATAAGAAAGCTTTCTGTTTCATTATTTTTCAGAGAAAACATATTTTAGTACCATTTATGTTTTTCCAAGAAATCCTTGTTTGTCATTAAGTATGACATGTTGTAGTATTTAGTACTCTCTTTTTACCACTTAATTTATCAAAATTGCTTAGTAAATTTCCTTTTAAAGATAACATCTATTTATTATGGCCAATCACAAAAAAATAATAATGAAAACATATTTATTCGTACTCTAAAATCTTTCCTGAAAAGTATTTAACGGTTATCTATAGTAATATGTAATTTAATAAATAAATCTCAGAAATAATTCAGCCTTTCATGATAATTTTCGTAACTGGCAATAAATCAGTTATACGAAATTAAACATAATCTATTTTTATCTCTATTTATTATATCAGCAAGATTAAGTAATAACTCAATCAATCTGTTTACATCTAATTTCTTTATTTCATCAAAATTAAGCAATAACTCAAACAATAATATCAAATGAAATAAAGTCTGTTTATATATCTGTTTATATATCAAATCATTATAGCTAGCAATAAGAATTACTCATAAATGACGCTAATATTAAATCTTTCTAAATCACTCAAGGCCAAAGACAGAGTGATGCAATATTAACAAACATTTTCAATTCCATTCACTTTCAACGGACACTCACTTATGTTCGGTTCTGCTCGAGAAAAGTAGAAAAAATGTAATTTAAAAAAATGAATTTTCGAGAAGCCCGGCTGTTACAATTGGACGGCTGTTTGGACAGGCTTTCTTAGTAACGGATTTTTGTTTCAACGTTCAATAATTTAAATTTTTTTACGAAGGACTCTCTGACACAGAAATAATTTGGTATCCAGATGAGGAATAAAGACACTAGAGTGGAGATGGATTGAGATGATTTCCCAGGAAAGGTCTTCCTGATGACACAGATGCGGGAGACTTTGTTAGATATTTTCGCTTCATCTCTAAAGTTCATATACATGGATATACCATGCATGTGTTCATATACCACGCTATCTCTATTATCAAGTGAAAAATAAGATCTTTTTAGTGTTCCCTCAGTATTTTTAAAAAATATATCGTTATATTCCTTGCGGTGCTCTGGACATATGAAAGAGTTAATTTTTTTGTATCATCTGCGTCGGCGAAAAATGTTGCTCTTCTTGTGTGCAGTATGTCCATCTATACACTCCAATGAAGTTTTAGAAATTGTTATTTTATATACTTCAGTGCAGTCTCCAAAGTTTCTCCGCTGGTGTTCTATTTAGCGATGTGCTTTTCATACTCTTCAAAAGGAGTTCCGTTAGTTACTTGTTTATGATTCAGTATATAATGGTGTGCTGATTTTTTCTATGTCTTATATGTTCTGTGTCTAAGAAAGTGCGAGATATTTCTAACTAATATCACCTATATAAAGAATTGTGTGCCAATGCTAATATTTCACGCTATGATCAAAAGAGAGCATTTCTTTACTAGATTTGAATAATTAAGTAATGCATTACAATAATAGTTATCAGTTAATAGAAAATAATAATGTGGGTTGGCCAACATAAAAAATAAGTATTTCTTTCTTATATTACTCATACATTACTTTTTCTTTACATATTTCTTTACTATGTGAATGTTATACATTATATATGAATATAAAAGTGCTTATTTATTTTTCAATGCTTTTCATGTTACTATATTTCTTTGCCTAAATTGATGATACTCAATATGTTTTCTGAAGCAAAAAGACAAAAAAATAATAAAATTTTAAAAAAGACAATTTTTATAGTAATTTTTCATTAACCTTGTTATTGTGATTTCTTTAAATCCTTCTTTTACCGCTCATCTTTTTCTCATTGATAATTCCTTAAATAACAGATACAAATAATTTTATAACTTTTTAAGAACTTTTTAAATAATTATAAATTTTATTATCTGCTATATCCTTATCCCTCCACCCATATACTTATATTATGGTCTTCAACATATAACTTTTGCGCGTGTCCTTTTTCCTGGCTTCCCTTTATAAATTTGGCACCTTTGAACTCTTTTATAGATTCCCTGTTTAATTTTTGACGAGGTGTCCTCTTTCCTAATTTCCTCTCTTATTTTGTATGCCTTTGATCCTTTTTTCTGGTTTACACCCTTTATTTTTGGTGCTTTTGACCTTTTCTTGGTACCATTTAAAAAACGTTATATGTAGTTTATATTGGAGTATCGTCAGTCAATATATTATTGTGATTTTGTGTGTGTTATGACTTGAAGTTTCTTTAATTTAATGATAGAGCAATCACAATAATATCAATTTCAATAATAATAATACTTCAGTGAATCATATGTCTTTATGTTTTCATGCTAAATGATTCTGAACTTCATTCATTTTTATCAGTGCCATATCCAAGCAAACTCTGAAAACCTTGAAATAATATACAAGGATGATTAATTTTTTTTCGTAGTATATTCAATGTGAATTGCATAGTATTGATATCTTATTAGTAATTTACTAATAACTGAATATGCATGATTTCATTTGTCACATTTCACCTGGAATATTTATCAATTGAAACTAATACACACATTTTATTAGTTTAAAATCAGTAATTTTCTTTTATACATCTATTTTTTTATATATGTTCTGGTAATTTCTATTAGCCATTATATTTGTATAATTAACAAAACGAACAGCCTAGCAGGTTAAATAAAACAAACATGGCTAAAACTAGAATCAACTCAAGTGCAGTTGTATGTTCTGCACATAAAGTGCAATTTCAACTAAACATTCCAACATTTAAAGGCGAACGTTTCATAATACAACATTTCTTTTCCTTATTAAAATACCTACAACAATACAACAATCATTCAAAAGACCAACCTTTAGCTACCATGAGAAGCAAATTATCTGGAAATGCATTGTAATATTACACAGAGTCACCAGATTTTGCTAAAATTAAAACTCTTGATGAAGCCAAAGAAAGATTCAAAAACTTATTTGACTCAAACCGTAAAATTGTTTCAATATCTGAATTTCAATCCTTGAAGTTAGGTCTGTCAGAAACTATAAAATAGCTTGGCCATATAATTGACATAGCAGCATCGATAGTTTAAACTGATATTGATAAAACCTCACTACAAAAAGTCAAATTAAATTAACACAATTGGTTATCGCCTTACCACCTGAAATCAGATACAAAATATCTGAACAGAAATCAATAATTTTTCGGAAGCTGTAAAGTATTCTCAGAAAATACAAGATGCAAAAATATCAGCATACATAGACACGAACATCACACAAAACAATGATTATATCAATCAACTGAAATCGCTGCAAGAACAAATTAATCACCTGCAAAATTAAAACATATGCCAATGTTGCGATTCTAGTGGTCACATTGCCTAAACATGTCCTAAAATAAATTCTCAACTTGCTAATGATCAGCCGAGGACATCATCGCATAACTTCAAACCAAACTTCTATAGAAATAATCAGTTTAGAAAATATAATCCCATTATTTGCCAGTTCTGTTCTAATAAAAGTCACACAGTTCATGAATGTAGACAACACTAAGCTTTAACACAAACAAATACTAAATTTCCGAACCAGAACAGAAAATTCAATAATTACTACCAAAACGACAGAATCATAATAAACCATACTATAGAACTGATGAAAATGTAAACAAATAAGAGAGCATTTTTACAGCTGATTGACATGTTCCTCCAACAAGCAAATCATCAGCTAATATATTACCTCTTTTACAAGTAATTCACAACCCAAACCACTGACTTCATCTACAGCTTCTCAGACAGGTATTTTTCAGTACAGATATATCTACAATGTATCCGATAATTCTCCTACTCTAACTCTCGTTATCGCCGAACAAGCTGATAAGGATATCTCATTCCTTACAGACTTCGAATCAACAATAATTTTACCAAAAAAATGTATTTGATCAAATTATAAACTACATAAAATACTAATTTTTAGGCAGAAAATTATCAATATCCGCTATTAACTCTAATATAGAATACTGAGGTTGCGCAGAAATTTCATTTAAGATAAATGTTTCTCATTTCAGGCATCCATTTTACCTAATATATTTCCCTACAAACTCTAAATTTTCTGGTATCTTGGGATATGACTTTATGTTAAAAAATAATGTTTACAGTCATACAAAATGAAACTCTTTTACGATAAACAATAAGGGAATCTCTCTATTAGATAGTAATGTATCTAAATATATTTATGGTAAACTAGCAAAGACCACCCAATTCATCTGTCTGTGCATATGGTACTCACTCAAAAGCAACTGACTCTGACCCATTTTTATTTGTTCCTATCATTAGACGACATTCTGGATTATATGCTCTTAACACATTGGAAGATGATAAACCAAATATCTTAAATACTAAAATAAAAATTGTTATAAGGAACAACTGAAATGTAAACACTATTCATTTTAATAAAAACAAGATCATAGGACACATTAGAACAATATATAGACTTTTAGGAAATATTTAAAGACTCAATTGAACAAAAAAATCTTCAAACAGAAAATGTAAACCTTATTCAAGCATCTTCTTATATCTTAAAAACGAGAAAATCTGAATTAAAAACATCAGATTTCAATCTACTTCATCTAAAAGAATATAAAAACACACACTTTTAAAGACTTTGATGTCACATTATGCTACTTTTGCTTTACTATCTCTTTATATGCTTGGATGCACAGATAAAATTACACATAAACATCAATTTATTCATAAAAAACCTATTAAAACTCTACCATTCCCGATACCACAAGCTCTTGAAAAAGAAGTCCGTTCAGAAATTGAGGAACTTCAAGTGGCAGGTTTAATTGAACGGACAGTTACAGAATGGAATTGTCCTGTTTTGTTTGTTAAAAAGAAAACAAAAGTGATCTTCCTAAATATAGACTAGCCTTATATTTAAGATTATTAAACATTATAATTCATTTTTCATCTTATCCATCACCCAAAATTTCAACAATCATAAGTAATCTAGCTCAATACAAATACTTCACCATTTGTGATTGCCGAAACGTCAGTGAAGGCTTACTGTTGAGACTCGAAAAGTTTTTGGTTTCTGTCTGTCTGTTTGTCTGTTTGTCTGTCTGTTTGTCTGTCTGTCTGTCTGTTCCGCGATAACTGCCGTAAAAATGATCCGATTAGGTTGATTTTTGGTGGGTATGTTGGTGAGATACCCGGAATTAGCTGTATAGTTTTTGGTTAAATTTGGTTCATTCGTTCGAAAAATAGAGAACATTTCTTTTTAAATCATAATGCTTTCCTATGGGACTGCAGACGATTTTCAAATTTCATTTTTAACTGAAATGGAAATCGCATATTTGAATAATGGATTTCAACGTAAAATTATGGATGTTGATTTTCGATATGGAGGTTTTAAATATATCCAATAATTTTGAAAAATTGACGATATATTTATTAGAATTGAGATATTAATTGTTTAAATGATTGGAAATTTTTTTGCATCTGTTCCGAAAATATAAAACTTTTATTTTCATGTTTTTTACAAATTTTAAAATGCATTTTTTTTTACTTTTCTCTTTAATTTATCAGTTGCCTAGCAACGATATTTCAAAGAAGATAAAAATAATAAAAGCAACACTCACTATTTTGTTCCAATAATTTATTAGCAAAATAAATTATTTTTGTATTCTATTGACATAAATGAAGAATTTATTTTAATACAAGTTTTTTTTTAATCTAAAAAGTTACAAGAATAAGAAGTTCATAAGAATTTCAGAATATCATTGCATAAACCGTGTTTAATTTAACGTTTCTAATTTCTGAAACCTCCGAAGAATTGTATATGCCTGTAAATACGTATGCAATAGAAAAAAATTAAATTGCGGATTGTAAGATGCTAAATAATATGAAAAGTGAGATTAAAAAACAGTGACTTGAGCTGACGTTGAGGCTCTTGATCTGCAGATTTACTAGTTTAAAAAGTGCATAATGGCAAATCATGCTCCCTGAAGAATGCCAAGATATTTTAGCTATTACAACTTCATGGGGCACATTTAAAAATAAACGTTTAGTTTTTTGATTGAAGACGAGCGCTTCTCAATTTCAAGCATTAGTAGAATCAATATTAGATGAAATCCATACAAACAGCTTGTATGCATACCAGGATGATTTCTTAATCTGTGCTTATTAATTTGAAGAATCTTTAACTAGGATCAATCCTTTACTCGATGCATTACGAAAATATAACATTACTTTATTCTCAGAAAAATGTACTTCCCATAGAACATAAATTAACTATCTTCGATTCCACATATCTCATGGAATTGTTAGACCAATTAAAAATAACATTGTTAAAATAAAATCTTTTTTCAATCCCAAAGATTCATAGACAAGTAAAAAAAAACTGTCGGTTTCTGCGGATTCTACAGGTCTCTTATACCGTCCTATGCAGACCTCATGAAGCCTCTTATTGATCTTACTTCATCCAAACATAAATTTAAATGGACACCTTACCATTCTGAGGTATTTCCAGCAACTTCAAAAAATATTCTTTCCTTCCCCTTTTATGAAACTACCTGATTGGAACAAAGAATTTATTTTAAATACAGATGCCTCTAATATTGCAATATCAGGTGTTCTTTTACAAAAACATGATAATCAAATACATCCAATTGCTTATTTTAGTAAAGCTTTACCTAAAACAGAAAAGTATTATCCCGCCATTCAATTAGAACTGCTCCCTATTGAAAAATCTGTTAAGGCTTTTAAACACTATCTGTATAATTGACATTTTGCCATATTATCTGACAGTTTACCATTACAACATTAAAAGAAGGTTATTTCTTCTGCAAACATCATAACAAGATGGTTACTTGAACTTAGTGAGTATTCCTTCACTATGGAACATGTTAAAGGTAAAGTGAATGTATTAGCAGACTTTTTATCAAGAATACCTGACGAATTACCTAATATAACTGTTGAGAATGACCCAAACATATTGAACTCTGAAGACGTACTACCAATCATTGAATATGAAAGTAATGAACAATCCCCGATGATGAGGCAAACAATGCATGTAACAAATTTTTTCAAAATTTACTAGGTAATAATACCTGTTTATTTCCTTTAAACAGTGTTGCTCATAATGAACATGCATTTATCAACCACCTAAAAATCTCTAACACAAAATCTCAAGACCCCTTATTAGAGATTTCTAATGAAACTTTTCTACAGGAACAATTAAAGGATAAGCAAATTTTTAAAATTTATCATGATGTAAACGATGGCGATCAAAAACACAGAAATAGCAGTCTAGATCAATACTTTATACATCCAAGCTCGAAATTATTGATGTATGTTGATAGAAAGAAGGAAATAATAAAACTACACACGAAATATTTGTTTCGAAATCACTAAGATCAAAAGTTTTATCTATTGCACCCTTATCTCATCAAGGACTTGAAAAACTTACTATTTTGTGTATTCCTATTTATTTCTATTCCATTTTTTTCACACAAATTTCTTTTGTAAATATTATTTTTTTCTATTACAATAAATATTTTAACACAGATACGCAATTAAGAATAATAATGTTTCCTATACTTTATATAAATCATCGCTAATCAGAAATTTTATGGCAATTTTTTTAAAATTCTGTTTATCAAATGCAAATTTATGCATGTCTATAAATGTATAAGATAATATTTTTCTCATGAAAGAGTAACACAAAATTGCGAAAAACTATGAGATGTTTGTTGTTAGAATTTGAAAATCATGATACGTCATGATATGTTTTAAAAATTTAAAACTAGCTGATACTAAAATATCAAAAAACACATTTACACAAAAGATCCTATTGTAGAATTATGTAGAATACAAATAATAACAATATTACTATATTGATGAACTTTCTACAAAAGCCCCACCAGTGGCTGAGAGGTTCTGCCCTCGAAGCTGGTAGACAGGAGGTGCTGGGTTCGATCCCAATCGCGCCCATCGGCCTAATCGTTCGGAGTTTTCGTGGTTTTCTTTGATCCGTGGATTTATCCATGCGTAAAAACAGGTTAGGTTCCCTTAGAAAAACCCCCACGAAGGGCATTCCCCCCGGGCCTATATCCCAAGTGTAGATAATTGGCCGTCAATAATCAACCCAACCCTTTCTACAAAAATAAATAAACATTTGCATTTGTATACAAGTACGTTCTTACACATTTCTTTAACCTTTGTATTGTTACATTATATATTTGAATATTTTATGTTGACTTGTTTATGTTTAATGTAAAACTTAATCCATATGTTCATATCATATATCAATGTACTATTTAAATTAAAAAAAATTGTTGTATTATTGTCAGTTGCGACTAAATTTCTTTTCATAATATTATCCAGGTGATGTAATTTTTCTCTTGTCAGTGGGAAGAAATATGTCATAAAGTTTGACATATTGTAGCTACCATGTCAAACTATTGAATATGAAAAAATGCATTTTTCAATACTTTTAAAAATGGGCCGATTTTCACCACTAAAATATATTAGAATTCTTCGCTTAGTAAAAATAATAATAAAATCTCTTTGAAGGACAGGGTTGCCAGTTTGGCCTTCTTTTTTAGTCAGAGATGTCGAATTCATACCGGAAATTTTGCGAGAAACATTTTTACTTTAAGAAATCGCGAAGTAGCTGTCATTATATAAACAAAAAATGTCTATTTTAAATTTCTGGTATGGATTCAAAATTTCTGAATGGAAAAGGAAGCCAAACGGGCCACCCTGGTTATGTTGTAAATCTGCAACCCTCTTAAAATTTAGTGGTGACAATTGGCTCATTTTTAAATATAATGAAAATGCATTTTTTCACTTTCGATAGTTCGACATGGTAGCGACGATATTGTAGTGTTTAATTCTTTTTTTTCCAAATTAATTTATCAAAATTTTTTGTTAAATTTCCTTTTAAAAATTACACCTATTTACTATGGGCAATCACAAAAAAAATCTTTATTCATACGCGTATATATTTATATATACGCTTAAATATATAAGTCATTCAAAGCACTCGTTAAATACAAATTCAATTTCGAGATCAAACTAGGAATGCGAGAATTCACCAATTTTCCTTCCGAAATTTATTTATCAAAATTCTCCACTGTAAAATCCATACAAATACATATGTTTAATTACACGTTTAACCTTCCTTTATTGATTTTCCATCAAATTTCGGTTTAAAAATACTCATATTTAAAGACAAACAAATAAATCCATTTACCCCTTTTTCTAGTCTTCTTTCCCATTTACCGCTTTTAATTATTACCAGTCAAATTAAGTTTTTTTCTGGACATAATTACGAAAGTTTTCAAACTTGGAAATATTGTTTGGGAGGGTCTACTAATGAACATTAAAAGTCCTGATGGATGGGGGGTGAGCGCGAGGGGGGGAAGGTAAAAGAAGGTACCATTTTTCAGTTTTTGTTAATATCCCGTAATCTATAAGTGCTACGGAAAAATCGCTAGTACAAAAGATAAAGAAAATTAAATTCTCTACAAGATAGGTTCTATACATTTTTCTCTAGAGTCCATAGTTAACGAGATAATCGCATTCAAAAATCAAGAAATTTGCCAAAAGTCACACCAGCGCCAGAGAACGAGTCAACGGCACTTACATTGCACTTACTTAACCTAAACATATTTGAGTCCCACTCCCTTAACTAACATATCTACCGATACGTTGAATAACGGAGTTTCGTTGGGATAGAGGTTTATTTAGAATAAAATGTTCCCCCTGGCGGTGGCATGTGAAACTAACAGATTTTGGATTTTAGGTATATTTAAGGTTGTTATCACGGGCCCGGGAAACGCCGAGCGGGTCAGCTAGTATGATATAATATTATAATTAACACTATAAATACGCAAATATTTGTAGGTAGTGCATGTAATAGATGTGTATAAGTACATATACATAAATATATTCACTACATCTCATTTAATATGGTTTATTAATAATAATATTAATAATAAAGGCCTATGGAATTTTAAAAACAGAAATTTTAATTAAATTACTAATTATAAAGATACATTAAATATAATAATGATAAAAACCTGCGATTAATAATTAAAAAGATAATATAGTTATAATAGTTATAATTACAAGTAAATCTGCAGATCAGGAAATCTAATGTTTTTACAATTTTGTTTCCGAAAACAGTTTTGATTGTCGTTCTATAATATTTAGATCTAAGAATTTATCTAAATACATCCTAATCTACTCTATAACATTAGCTTACTAAAATCATCACCAAATGGGTATATTTGGAGACATTTAAACTTAATAGATAGTCATTCATCATCGTGTCTACTTCCAATTGACAAAATTGTTAACGTGATTTGGAGCTATAAAGTATTTTTTTGTGATAGCCTTTTAATACGAGTAGTATCCAGATTCAATTCAAAACCGTAATGTTAATAACATCGTTCATATTTGACGCAATTCTGTGTCGCAGACCAAATTACGAAAAAGTAGCTAATGTTTTGTTTCCCTCAGTCAGGTTTCACATTTCTTCTTTCGCAATTGGGATTATTTGAATGAATATTTTTATAGACTATGAAAAACAGTAGCTAAGTAACGATATAAGTAAAAGAAAAAAATGAATGTCAAATAAGTAAATTTATAAAAAAAAAAATGTTTTACATTATTCGAAAACATGTATGAGAAATTCCACCAAAATTTATTCTTTCGCCAAATGGAAATTTGAAAATCACCTGAATTGCCATAGCAAAGCATTATGACGCAAAATAAAAGATTTTATATTTTCCAAATGAATGAACCAAATGTAACAAAATACAATACAGCTATATCCGGGTACCTCACCAACATGAATACTTAATTTCAAGGATGTCATAATGGAAATGGAACATAAATCAACATCTTTTGAAATTTCCCATTGAACCCGGTGTAATCAAAATGATCAAGAACTTGAGTATAATGTTTATTCCTATATTATTGTATTTTACGCATTTTTCATTTTTGAATGTTTTATGTTAACAAAAAATGTCATTTGATAAAGTTATTGTTCAGGCTTCCATTTTTCTGACTACAACATTTATTAATGTCCGTATAAGTTTAGGTTAAGTAGGTGTAATAATGTAAGAGCCGTGGACCCGCTCTCGGGCGCTGGTGTGACTGTTGACAAATTTCTTCATTTTTGAATGCAATTATCTTGTTACCTATGGACTCTAGAGAAAAATGTATAAAACCTGTTTTGTAGAGAATTTAATTGTCTTTATTTTTTGTATTAGGAATTATTCCGTAGGACTTATAGCTTACGAGATATTAACAAAAAACAGAAAAATGGTACCTTACCTCCCCCCCCCTCGCCCCTACCCATCAGGACTTTTAGTATGTTCATTAGTAGACCTTCCCAAACAATATTACCAAGTTTCAAAACTTTCGTAATTATGTCCCAAAATGACCCAAAATCTGCCTAATTTGACGGGACTATAAACAAAATGTGTTTCTTCTTTTTTTTTTTTTTTTTTTTGTACTGTAAAAACAAAAAAAACTTGTTTCTTAAATTAAGAAAATATAATATAACCACAAACGAAAATATACAATAATCTCTTCCGAGTTACTTAAGATTCCGGGAAATTTTCTCTTTTTTTAGAAACCTCAGAAACTAATATATAGATATTAAAGAAGAATTAATAAAGGCAACGTCCCCTTTTTCTATCACTGATATTCCGAATATTTTGTAAAGTGTATTTAACAGTTTTCTCAGACTGAAACATAAATTTTTCGGATCCTATCAATCCTCAAGAAAACATTTTTATGTTCAACAAGCATATTTTAGAAACATCATAACTTATCAGAATTAACATTATGCATAAAATTAATGTTATTTTGTTACTATTGCATGTATTAATTGAGTTAGGCAGCGGAAAATGTTTAATTGAGCATTGGCAGGATCCTAAAATCGATAGTCCGTTGTGAGAAAACTGAGTAATGTATTTTAAAAACTACTCGGAAAGGTTTCCTTCTGTAAAAGGTTTCCTTCTGTCCTTCCTTCTGTAAATGGTTCTGTAATTGTATAGTTTCGTACGTGGTTTTATTATATTTTCGTAGATCATGAAACGTGTGTCTTTTTTATTCATTTTTATTTATTTATTTATTTATTTATTTTTACATTGGGCATTTGGCTTCCATATAAATAACACCAGGCATCATTTCTGAAAATAAGCCAGTATGAATTTGATTTATATAAACCATAACATATTTTACTCTTTTTCCTTATCCTATTTTTCGAAATAATGTATATATTTCTAAATAATATATATTAACTTTACTTAAACGGAAAATATATTTTTGCCGTATAGTGAATCTTCTAAGAAAATGTAGCAATATCATTAAAATTTCTATAAATGCGATGCATAAATAATGCAAACAAAGAATATAACTTTAGACAATAAAACTGGTCTATTTAGGTATGCGAGATTCACGTCAATGTTATTCTCCAAATAAATATAAAAGTTAGATATTTTATGATGTGACTTTTCAGAAAACGCTTTAATGTGTCGAAACATAAACATATTTGAAGTGAAATATCTTATGTTATAACATTAAGCCATATGAAATTTTTGTTCGCAATTGTAATGTATATTACATCTTCAAATAAAATATATTTGTTTAAAATGTGTTTAAAAAATAGTTTCGTATAATCCAGGTTAAACCTGGATTATACGAAACTATTTTTTTCGGACTCTCGAAATATTCGAATATTCTTATAAAAGGTACATAAAAATTTTCGAAATTGTTTATTTTAAGGAGTGACTATAAAAGACAATAAAACAAAAAAAAAATTGCATAAAGAATGAAGTCGATCGGATAATTAGTTGCCGAGATATTTTTAATCCTATTTTTAACACTCTTCGATTTTTCATGACCTTGTATTTCATCCAAATTGGAATTGAAAGATATATTTTAATTGAAAATGAGACACTTTATCCGACGCAATAAACCGTTATTTAATATGATTAACATTTTTGGAGTTATAAGGATGTTTCTTTTGCGCAATTCAGTAATAGAACATTTAAAGTTTATGACGCCATCAAGCCACGATTTTATTCGAATTGCAATACAATTTATAAGTAGTTTACAGATGTTTTATTTTCATATTTTATATTATGCATATCCATGATGGGTAAGTATTGCGGTGGCCCCCAATGACTAGTTTATTATTTTATCCGAAAATTACTGTATAACAGAAACACTATTTAATAACCACTAATAATGGTTTTATTCCTTCGAAACATCTTTTTTTAGGATCAGTTTGTAATTTTGTAATAAATACAAGAAAAAAAATCCTTTTTTTTTCTGAATAATCCATTTTGAATCTTCTTTAAATACGAAAAACAATTTTCATCCATTAAAATAATTCACGTACGAAAGGGATAAATTATGGATACTGAATATTTCTTGAAATCGATAATAAAATTAGATTGTCTTATCTAATGCTGCGGTTACCGAGATAGTTTGTAATTTAGACATTTTACAGGGTGGGCCAAAAGTCCCGTGTCATAGGAGTTTTTAAATTTTTAAATTTGGTTTTTATATGTTCCTTTCGTGACAAATAATAATGTTAATTCGAAAGATAAATGAGAATAAATGAGCGAACAGTTCTTTGAAGAAAAACAAAACGGGAATAGTTAATTTTCATTTATTTTACATTATAAAAAAAATGGTTCGACCTACTAAAAAATTTTTAGCTTTTCTCATTGATCTTTGTAATTACTAAATATTTTTTGTACAGTTATTTTAGTTTATATATTATATTAGTTATTTTTTCTTACTCAGTTACATGAAAATCTGTAAGAATTACTAGAAAACAGCTAGCAACGATTCCAATTTATAATACCGGATACTAAAAAATTTTGTGCAATACAAATTTATTAAAAAAATTTTAGTAACTTCAGGATTTTTTTTTTTTACAGTGTAACAGTACACTGTTAAAAATTTGCAGCAAACTGCCCAGTCATTTGACCGTTTTTGTAGAAAACGGTTACATAACTATAATTTAACTATATTCTGACCATAAAATGAGCAATAATACGTTCGGAATAGACTTAAATTACAGTTATGTAACCGTTTTCTACAAAAACGGTCAAATGACTGGACAGTTTGCTGCAAATTTTTAACAGTGTAGGGGTTGTCAAGATAAAAAACAAATTTATTTTTCTTAGCTTCACTTGAAATTTTTATATTTCGTAGAACTTTGTTAAATATATATATTTTATTAACCTTTAAAGACATGGCGACGAATTGAGTGCGTCAATCACTGAAAAAAAAAACAGTTATGAATTCTAACATAATTTCGTGATTAACATTTGCGCTTAGTTTATCCTCTTCAACCATTATTTAAACATGAAGTTTGCAATTTTTTCTGCTCTGTTTTATTTTTTTGTAAGTCACCACTGGTTTACGGAATATCCCTCTCGTGTAATTGTGCAATATTTCCTATTTTCATTATCTTTTTCTATAAATGTGATGTATGTGACGTACGTACTTAAACTAAAAAGAAATAATTCCAAAGGCCGGGAAAGAAAAGCAGCCGATAGTTAAAAACAGAACAAAACTTTTATTTACATGTTGATCTGAGAAGAGTTCTTAGGCGACTGACTGGTGCGTCGACTATTGCATACAAAAGATGCGCACGCAACGAAAGGGTTACAGCGCGTGCTGGAAAAATGACCTTGACAGGAGAGGGATAATTTTCTCTCTTTCTGCAACATTCTCCCACCTTTTGAGTGGGCAGCTAAACACTCAAAATCTTTACTTATATTATGCACAAAATACACATTACATAGTACTTACATAAGAAATCACTTATACAATCAAAATACAACCTTACAAATTACAACATAAATACAGTATATAGTATATGTAAAATAACAATAAACACTGGGATACATATAAAGAAGAGAAGTGAAACTAAGTAGAATAATTACTGAAATTAAATATTCTGAATATAAAATTTACCTTACAGGTGTTTTGACAATTCTGCCACTACTGGTGGTTAAAGGCATAGCCTCATCATTTGTTTCTTGTATTGGATTTTCCAATTCTAATCTGAACAATCGCTGAACTGGCCGTAATAACTCAGAATTGTTTGTTTTTATAAGCGCAAGTCTTATTTGGCCATCTCGACCTGGTATAACTTTTAATACGCGAGCTAGGTTCCAATAGGAACGTTTTTTATTAGTATCTTCAAGTAGGACAATTTCTCCTACTTTAAGTGATTTGTTTTTATAGCATTTTATAGACTGCTGTCGTAACTGCCCTAAATACTCTGTACGAAACCTAAGCCTTAAAGTTTCTCTTATCCGCTGCAGATACTTAGTTCTTTTACTCAATTTCACTTTATCTACATTATCAATATCAGGTACACCTGACTGTGGAGTTTCATGTAAAAATTTCTCTGGTGTTAGAGCAAAGTCCTCATCAATGTCCTCTGATACGTAAGTAAGTGGTCTGGAATTAACAACTCTCTCACAGTCACACAATACAGTTAGTAGTTCTTCATAATCAAGAGAAGCACGACCCAATATTTTTCTTAAGATTTGTTTTACAATCTGAATCAAACGCTCCCACCATCCGCCACACCAGGCTGCGGATGGAGGCTTAAACTTCCACTGAATTTTTTGTTCAACAGCTTTAAAACGGAGACCATCCCAGTCTACAGTTTGCAAAAATTTCTCCGAGCCTATGAAATTTTTTCCATTATCTGAATATATGGTAGAAGGTCGTCCACGGCGTGCGATAAAACGTCTTAAAGATTGAAAGAAGGATTCGGTCGATAAGGAAGTGATTAATTCCAAGTGGACGGCACGATAGACTGCACAAGTAAACAGTACAATATATGCTTTTCTACCATCTTTCAAATAAAGTGGTCCAGCCATATCACATCCTATAATTTCAAATACACAAGCATCGCGGACCCTATCATTTGGTAAAATTCCTGGGATGACCTCACATTTTTTCGCTTTAAACTTTTGACATTTTAGACACTTACTAATACAATTTCTTATGTTCTTACGAGATTTTAAAATCCAATACTTTTCTCTTAAATTTCACATTAACAATGAAGTACCAGCATGTAATAAATCATTATGTACACTCATTATCAACAATTTTACAACAGAATGATCAGATGGTAATATAATAGGATATTTAAAATCGTATTTATCATCCCGATAAACAACATTTGATTTAGCTCTTATAAGGCCGTCGCAATCAACTATTGGTCTAAGTTGTCTTAATTTCTCATCATTTTCTCCCTTAAAGGATTCTTTCGGAATTAGTACCATTAAAGCCTTTTCCCCTTTTTCAATTTCTTGTACAGATAAGTCCCCTGAAAGATTTTTGTCAACTTTTCTTACCTTGTCGTAAAACCTAAAAATCCAAGCTAACATCCTTACAATTTTCTTAAATGAAGAAAAATATTTATAATACCACTTAGCATCTTCATCATTTTTTACTAACGTTGTTATAACTGTTTTACGAATCTCAGAATTGACTAAATCTTCATTTGGTTCATCATTCGATTTAGGCCAATTTTCTTTTTTTTTTCGTACAACCAATCAGGTCCCTCCCACCATTTCCTCTCAACTAACTGTTCAGCAGAACACCCCCTTGAAAGCAAATCGGCAGGGTTAAGAGAACCTGAGATGTGATGCCACCAATGAGGCGAGGTCAATGAATTAATTTCTGTAACCCGATTTTGAATTAATATTCCCCAATTTTGCTTTCGCTGAATCCAACATAAGGCTGTTGTAGAATCGGTCCAGCAATAAATATCAACCCCTGATAAATTTAGATCTTTAATTATGTTAGATAACAACCTAGAGCCAATATTGCAAGACAAAAGCTCTAAGCGAGGAATTGTAATGGGTTTTAAAGGAGCTACCCTAGATCTTGCTTGTACTAGATTAATTTTTACCCCATCGTCGTCTTCCGCTCTTAAGAAAACGCAGGTACCGTATGCTTTTTTACTGCCGTCGCAAAATAAATGCAAGCTTATTTCTTGATCACTTTGTTTAAGCCCAAACCATCTAGGTATATTTATCAATGAGAGTAAATTTAAGTTTTTTCTCCACGATTTAAATTTCTTTACCAAATCATCGGGTAGGTTGCCATCCCATTTTAGTTTGGAATTCCATGTTTCCTGTAAGATTAGTTTCGGAATTAGCATCACTGGAGCTGTATAACCAACAATATCAAAAACTTGGTGTGCTACTGCCAAAACTATTCTTTTTGTGACTGATTCTAATGGATTTATAGCCTGTTCTATTTTACACGATAGTGTATCCGTATGTGTATTCCATACGAGACCTAATAGGGAAACATCCTCTTTCGTGGAGGAATCCTCCTCAAATATTTCATTAATTAAATTGGATTTCCAACATCTTAGATTAAAATGACCTAAAGACATGATTAATTTTGATTCTAAGAAAAACTTTCTCATTTCTATCTCGGAGTTTAAACTTGTTACGCAGTTATCTACGTAGAAAGCTGTTTTCAAAATATCTGCAGAGTGCTTTAAATTTTCTTGAACCGTATTTAAATGATACAGTAAAGTTGCGGCCAATAAATAAGGACTGCATGTAACGCCGAAAACTACCCTTTGATGCCGATATACGTTCACCTGTTCTTGATTTTCTTTATCAAACCACAGAAACCGCAAAAAATCTCGGTCTCTTTCTTTTATCGCAATCTGCAAAAACGCCTTTTCAATGTCCGCGGTGACGCCTACATAATTCATACGAAAACGATTCAAAATTGAGGGGATCATTTCTATTAAATTTGGACCCGTAGCCAGACAATCATTTAAAGATGGAAAACCAGGTAAATGAAAACTAGCGTTGAACACTGGCCTTATATTCGTGGTGCTGTTCTCCTTTATTACCGCCCTATGAGGTAAATAATGAACACCCTTTAGTTTCTCAGTCGATGTCTTTTCGATTATGCCGAGAGCTAACCAGTTTTCAAAAATATCACAATAATCATTAAACTTTCCGGAATTCATCAATTTTCTTTTGGAGTTTAAAATAGATTTTTCCGCATTTATTTTATTATCCGGTAAAAGAGTGTTGTCCAGAACCCAAGGCAACGCAACTTCATATCTCCCCTCACTATTTATACTTAGAGTCTCTTCAAAATATTTCTGTGTATCCTCCTGCAATTCAGCTTTCGTTTTACTTATTGGGGGTTCCTTAATTCCCAAAACATCTAACTTCCAAAGATCACTTATACACCGATTTTTAACTAAAAGAGAAGAAATAATAAGAGAAGCTGTACTCTGAGAATTTGGCTCAGTGCCAGGATTAAATTTACCCATTAATGTCCATCCTAATTTCGTATTTATCGCTGTTATGCCACATTTAAGACTTACAATGTTTCCTGTTAAAAGCTTACCTGCAACGTCTGCACCAATTAACAATTTTATTTCCTTATCAACTTTAAAATGTTTGTTTTCTGAATCATTTATTTTAATTCGGTGTAACTTAAGTTCATTTAGCCAAGGACCAGAAGGAATTTGCTTAATTTCAGAACAAATACGTTTCTGACTAAGTACTTCTAATTTACACTTATATTTATCATTTACATCACTTAATTCAATTAAATAATTTCTATATACATTTTCTGGTGTTTCAACACCACCAAATAGAGATTGCTTAATTTTCGTTTCACCAATACACCTAAATTTCATACTTTGTGCAACATCTTCACAAATATAAGACTTCATTGAACCACTATCATAAATAGCACGAATAAACATTGTTTTAGAACCATTGTGAATTTTTACAATTAAAGTTTGTAAGAGTACATCTGAAATTTTAATGTAATTATTCAGAGTGCTTGTTTTGTTTTCACTTTTATCTCCAACCGAGATATTATCAACTTTGTTAGAAACTAAATCCGGACACAAAATTACAAAGTGCCGATTTTTGCAAATTGGGCATCGATGTTTTGACTTACATTGATTAGCCTTATGATTTCGTTTTAAGCATACAAAACAAGCATTCTTTTTCTTAACTATGTCTTTTTTACAATCTAAACTCATAGCAAAAGCATCGTTACAGTTCTCTGAATTATGAAATTTACTACAAAAAATACAATCAAATTTTTTAAACTTAGAATTTTCATGAAAATTACTGCTATTGTTGCCGTTATTGGCATTAAGTAATTCATAAGCAGTTGACACACTGCTTTTAGGTTCAGAGGGCTTATTTTTCTTAACAGTTAATTTTTCAGAATTTAAGCAATCACGAGTGATTTTAAGTCTAAATTCAGTTTCTACTTCATTTTTAACAAAATCCATTAAGAGATCTAAATCGGTCTTACCTGTTTCAGCTAATGTACTTTTCTGTCGCTCCCAAATTTTAATTAAATCTGTGGGGAGTGCTGATTCTATTAGCGGGAGCAACATATGCGAAAACTTGTCTTGTGTAACTCCCAGAGATTCTAAGGCACGCAGCTGCGTTTGTAGTTTGTCATAGAGAGTCAGCAAATTCACTTGCGTTTTGTCCGTAATAACCAGCTTTAAAAGTTCTCGAACGTAAATTTGGATAAGGACACTTTCTTTTCCAAAACGGTCTTTCAAATAGTTCAATGCTTTATCGTAATTTAATTCTGTAGCAGGAAAACTCTCCACTATTTGTCGAGCTATTGATTCAGGCTTAGTAGACTGTAGTAGGTACTGAAACTTGTCGCGGACATCTATTCTTGGATCTTCATTGATTTTGCTAAACTGCGTCCAAAAGGTGAGCCAATTTTTTGGGTTGCCGTCAAATTTAACTAATTCGATTTCCGGGAGTTTCTGTTTAGCAACCGGTGACGCCATAATTGAAGAAGAGGAAACAGCATTTACTGTATTGTAACTAAGCTTCGTTTTTAACCTGTTACATTTCACCTTTAACGTAGACATCTTCTCGTAATATTCCTGAGCTGCCTCATATTCCTTTTCGTAATCTTCTTGAGAGCAGCTTTGTTTTTGAAAAAAATCTAAAAGTTTTTCATCTATAGTTCGGAGGATTTTATATTTTTCTTGTAGTTGATCTAGCAGTATTTCCACATCATCTAAACCCGGAGCATCGGCACTTATTAGTTCTTGTAGCTTGTTAGCCGTCTTCGTAAAAGATGATCTAGTGGCTTTTCTCTGCTGCTTTGTACTTTCTAGATCCGTCATATTTTTTTTTTCGTAAAAAATACTTAAATACTTAATTTAAACTTACTTAAGCTTAACATTTAACTATCGGCAAAATAAGAATGTCATAATTAACATTCATCTCGGTAGTGGGATGCCAGAATGTGACGTACGTACTTAAACTATAAAGAAATAATTCCCAAGGCCGGGAAAGAAAAGCAGCCGATAGTTAAAAACAGAACAAAACTTTTATTTACATGTTGATCTGAGAAGAGTTCTTAGGCGACTGACTGGTGCGTCGACTATTGCATACAAAAGATGCGCACGCAACGAAAGGGTTACAGCGCGTGCTGGAAAAATGACCTTGACAGGAGAGGGATAATTTTCTCTCTTTCTGCAACAATGTATATTATTTTTATATCATTGCTAGACATTATACAGGGTGGGCCAAAAGTCCCGCGTCATAGGAGTTTTTAAAATTTAAAATTTCGTTTTTCTATTTTTACTTTCTTCTATCTTTACAAGAAGAAAGTATTGGATTCATGAAAATTTTCGACTTCCAGTTTTCGGCGGATTTATACGTTTTAGAAGGTCCTGAACACGATTTGACTATTTTTAGAAAATGTCTGTCTGTCTGTCTGTTTGTATGTGACAAAAAAATTGTGGGCGCTCTACCTCAAGAACTAATGCACGAAATTTAATAAAACTTTATATTCAGTTAGTCCCTGATATAAATTGGTTCTGATTAGTTTTTGGTGAAAATCGTCCAATAGGTGGCGCTCTATGCGGTATTTTTAACAATTTCCGCAATAGCACTATCTCAAGAACTAATGCATTTACTTTTATCAAACTTCAGATTCAGTTAGACCTTAACATAAATGGACGTTGATTACGTTTTGGTGTAGAAATCCCAACAGGTGGTATTGCTAAACCACCTTTGTCCTGATTTTTGCTATAGCTATATCTCAAGAACTAATGCACGGAATTTCATCAAACTTCAGAGTCAGTTATACCTTGACATAAATAGACATTGATTAAGTTTTGGTGTAGATATCCCAACAGGCGCTGCTATACCACTTTTTATGATTTTTGCGATACGTATATCTCAAGAACTAATGCTCGGCATTTCATCAAACTTCAGATTCTGTTAGACGTTCACAAAAATAGATGCTGCGTACGTTTTGGTGTAAATAGCCCAACAGATGGCGTTGCTATGCTACTTTTTTCATTATTATCACGATAACTATATCTCAAGAACTAATGTACGGATTTTCATCAAACTTCAGATTCAGTTAGACGTTTACATAAGTTGTTGTTGATTAAGTTTTGGTCTAAATCTCCGAACAGGGGGCGCTGCTATGCTACATTTCGCAGGATTTACACGATTTTAGTAATAGTCATATCTCAAGAACTAATGTACGGAATTAAAAAAAAAAAAAAAAAAAACTTTAGATTCAGTTAGACCTTGATATAAATTGGTGCTGGTTCTTTTTAATGTATGCGAAACCTGTGTGAGATAGAAGAAAGTTTTGGGATTGGCACATCCGACTAGTTTTAATTTTGTAGGTGAAAATGCTGACTACTGAAGAGCGTGTATTTTGTATGGGGTTATCTTAAATCGAAAGTTTACAGTGAGAAGATCAGGGAGAAAAATCGTTTGCGTGAGCTAATTGCTACTGACAAGGGACCGCCAAACATGATGCGCACAGAGTTTGATGATTTTAAAGTATGTTGTAGGGGTCATACCCCTAACTATTCAGGTCAAAGGTTTCCTTCAAATGGTCTTTAGTTTTCGAGAAATTTAGGGTTAAAGTTCAGCATCCTTTTCAAATACCCATTAGTTCGCAGTCTTAAACGAGGTCTTCCTGGCTCTGTGCTAGCACGCGCGATTTGAGTGCCGGCGATGAGGGTTCTGTCCACTCCTGTGACTTTTACTTTTTTAAAATAAATTTAATATATTTGTCGCGTTATATGTTTTATACAGAATTATGAATTCTGCATCTTTGAACTTTTTGATATTTTCCAAGTAATTTCCATGTACATTTTCGAATTTTTCGTGATAATTTACATTTTTTTTTTTTTTTTTTTGTGCAGTTTTGAAATTAATATTTCACGAAATTCCAAACTAATTTATGTCTAGATTTTGTTTATTTTGTTTATTATTATTTGACCTTTATATTTTAATAACCGTTCTAAAATAATACTTTTTTTTAACTTTATGAAATTTTAAATAAAATTTTATATTCTTTTATAATTTATACAAATTATTTTTTATTTCAAATATTCTAAAGGTATGTATGATTAGGTAATTTCAACAACATATCTTGAAAGGAGAAATAAAATATTAAAACAATAACGCTTATATCCAAGTTTTAGCCAGTTATGTATACACACACACACACACACACACACACATATATATATATATATATATATATATTGTTATTTAAATACATTTAACTGTAAAGTTCAAACTCAACATCATTTTTGATTTACACAAATAAAAAATAATATATTACAATTAATTGTTTTTAATTCTAACAAGTCGACGCCATACAGAAAAATTCAACTAGAAATGAACAATTGTCTGTAAATTACAATAGATATAAAAAATACATGAAAAAAACCCGTCTGCAATGACTTTTACGGTAATATCAGAATAAATAAATTTTTCTTTTTATCCATTTCGTTTAATCCTTTGCAGACAATTACCACGTTTTGAAATAATTTCTTTTCCAAATTTAATGCATTTTTTAATATTTATCACAATTTAAGTATTTTTAAAGACAATTACCACGTTTGAAATTTTCTTTTCCAAATTTAATGCATTTTTAAATATATTTATCACAATTTAAGTAGTATTTAAAGAATATATAATAGGCTAATTTATACATTCTTCCAATATTGTTAAAACAATTTACGTAAAGAATATCTTTAAAGGCGATTTGTAATGCGGAATTTGTTTAGAATATTTTTGCGATATGTATCACACAATTAGTTCGATATTTAATAAACTAAAAATGTCGATGTCGGTAATGATAAATATTTTAGTATTTCAGCAGTTAACATATTTCAATATATTTAGAACAAATCAAATATTAAAAGGATACATTATTCTTTTTATTTTTTCTTAATCATTTAAATTTTTTTAAATAGAAAATGCAGCTAAAAAAATGCATTATTTCATAAATACGATAAATAAATAATTAAATATACATAAATGTAAACAAGAAACATTTTAAAAAGACGAGATATCAAGACTTAAAATAGTTTAGATTTTCATCAACAGAAATATTAGAATAAAAATTGCGAAAAAAACTATAAATTTTCACGAAAAATTCGAAAATGTCAATGGAATTTTATGGAAAGTATCAAAAATTTCAAAGATGCAGAATTCATAAATCTGCATAAAACTTATAACGCGAAAAACATATAAAATGTATTAAAAAAAGGTAAAAGTCACATGAGAGGACAGAACTCTCATCTCCGGCTCTCAAATCGCGCACGCTAGCACAGAGCCACGAAGACCTCATTTAAGACTGCGAACTAATGGGTATTTGAAATACATGCTGAACTTTAATTTTTCGAAAACTAAAGCCCATTTGAAGGAAACCTTTGACCTGAATAGTTAGGGGTATGACCCCTACAACATACTTTAAAATCATCAAAATCTGTGCGCATCATGTTTGGCGGTCTCCTTGTGAGTGCCATGCCATAACGCCAGTCTTAGTGACCAACATTCTGAGGAACATGAACGATCGCCTGCAGTTGTGTTTTAACAACGGAGGCAACAATATATCAATACAATATATATATCAATACAATATATATATCAATACAATATATTGAGAATATTTTGTAACAATACAAGTGTTTCCTATGATGGGGAATTTTTGGCCCATCCTGTACACTATTCTTCTTTAGCGTCAAAAATTGATCTTTAAGCTTTAAAATGCGTTGCGCATGGAGTGCGCCACCCGTTACTATAAACGTTCACGTTATATTAATTCTAATTAAATGAGTTTTTTTTTTAAACAATTTCCTGTTTATTACTTTTACGCTACTACTGAACATTACATTAAACAAGTATATCATTAAAAATTGTTAGTTAGATAATTCAAATACAACATTTGCTAAATGGTACATACATTAAAATCGTGAATTTACAATCACAATTAAACATCAACGTTTCATTTCGCTTCTGCGAACGTCATCAGGATGTTACAAACAAGTCGAAAATGTCAAAATGATCATACACGTCAGAGTTCTGGAGAAAACATGATCGGAGAGTGCGCAAACGTCATCAAGTTCCCATGGTAACCAAGTGGATCATACCACCGTAGTGAAAAGAGGGAACTTGAGGGGTCCACTTGGTTACCATGGGAACTTGATGACGTTTGCGCACTCTCCGATCATGTTTTCTCCAGAACTCTGATGTGTATGCTCATTTTGACATTTTCGACTTGTTTGTAACATCCTGATGTCGTTCGCAGAAGCGAAATGAAACGTTGATGTTTAATTGTGATTGTAAATTCACGATTTTAATGTATGTACCATTTAGCAAATGTTGTATTTGAATTATAGAAATTATGGTGCAATTGTCCTGTTTTTAAATATTGTTATTTAGAGTTTGAAAACCGATGGCGCATAGAGTACGTCGCCCATATCATTAAAAATTAAATCTCACATATCTTCTTTTCATCACTTTCGAACATAGTTGGAAAGTGTTTATGAATTCGGATTTTCTGTCTGTCTCTATGTCCTGTATGGCAAGCCACATACGGAGGCGACGCGGGCAATATCACGCGCCTCTTAGGAGAAAAACAGGTTAAAATAAAGAAGAAACCTGCTGATAACTTTTTTGTTCTACTAAGACGCACGTCAGGTTGCTTGTGTTGTTTGGTGTGTGGCCTGACTAAGTCGCTAACATATATAGTTGGAGACCGGGGCAAGATGACGAATGTCTTAATTTTTCCGTTTTCCGCTAGGTGGCAGCATCAACCGGACACTACTGGCTCTCCTAACGGCTATTCGTTAAACAATACTATAGAGACGCTGAAATCGCCCTGTTTGTGTCAGTTGTGAAGTTTTGATTGTTTTCCGCTGCCACGTTATCTTTTATGCATATGCAAATAAGCTCTGCTACAGATACAGGTAAGATATATCGTTTCTCTTTAATATTTATGAGTAACTTAGTTTAAATACTACCTATTACCATGAATAAATGTCAATTAATCGCCTTCCTTCATGGCAATGAAAACGAATATTTTTAAACAGGCAGTCCGGGGCAAGATGACGAGCTCGTCATCTGGCCCTGTGTTTCGGAATTTATTAAACTAACTATGTTGTCCATTCTATTTAAATCCTGTAAACGCTTGTTTGCCTGTGTGTTTGTTCGCACGACCCTTGCGCTTCTATCTCCTCTGGAGATAAGGGGCGCATGGGATCGGGAGAGGTGTCGTTCGAAAGGGGGCGACCAGAGGAAGACATTTTTGCCATCCGCTAAGCACCCCCTAACCTCCCGAAAGAAAAACCCTATCGGGGTCCGTATCTCCACTTCCAAGCGAGGAGAGTACCGTTCGACGGGGTCAAGACCTTCCCCCTCCCCCGCTGGTCCCCCTCCTCCCAAAAAATTCAAAAAGCGTTTAAGGTCAACTTCCGGCATTGTGACCCACCAACAGAAGAATGGATCCAGTGCTGTAAATGCCAAGAGTGGTGGCATGAGGAATGCTCCAATTGTGAAAATGGCATTTTTATTTGTGTCTATTATTAGCTGCACAACTAAACACTTCAAAATTACGTTAAAATCAATGCATTATGCTTAGTTTGATACTTTGTAAGATGTAAAAACACAGTTATCATTTGTTAAACCATGTAACATATTCAAAAGATAAAATATGTTCAATCTTTTTCAGTGTTGTCATCTTAGCCCAAGGCCAAAGTCATCTTACTGGGACAAGATGATGATTTGTTAATGTTATGAAATTTTTTTTAACCAAAAATAGAACCGACTTAAAAAACTACTACAAAGTAAAAAATAATTTTTTTTTAGATAATAGTTAATAAGAAATTAAATTAAGAGCATTGTATTTACCATGCATATTATTATATTTATGTACATTAATTTGATTTTTTGTAGTCGGTGCCAGACAAGCCAAATTGAAGCCATGTTACCATTTTTAAACATTTCATCTGATGTTATAAATGTGTATTTTCAAATGAGATTAGCAACTATATATTTGGACAAACATTGCTTTGGAAATTAGTTAATCATTTAAATCATTGTATTTTCTACCATTTGAAGAGTTATATGTTTTTTTTTTTTATTGTCTCGTATTTATGTAGCTATAATTTATACGCGTGTTACGATTTATATTGGATATTTTGTTTTGAATTTTGTACTTAGCTTGGCTGGCACCGACTCCAAAAAATCAAATTAATGTACATAAATATAATAATATGCATGGTAAATACGATGCTCTTAATTTAATTTCTTATTAACTATTATCTAAAAAAAATTATTTTTTCCCTTTGTAGTAGATTTTGAAGTCTGTTCTATTTTTGGTTAAAAAATTTATTTTTCGCTTTTTAGTAGATTTTGAAGTCGGTTCTATTTTTGGTTAAAAAGTTTATTTTTCGCTTTTTAGTAGTTTTTATAGTCGGTTCTGTTTTTAGTTAAAAGGTTTATTTATTTATCTATTACTTTAGTGATATCCATATTTACATTAAACCATATTGTTGCTAATATCTTTTTTATTTCACGCAAACCTTGGCAGTAGACTCGAGTATCCAAGATTAGAAAATTTATCATTATTCTCATCAAATGTCTTTAAAGCCTTTAATGATATCTATATTTACATTAAACCATATTGTTGCTAATATATTTTTTATTTCACGCTAACCTTGGCAGTAGACTTGATTACGGAAGATTAGAAAATTTATCATTATTCTCATCTAATGTCTTTAAAGCCTTTAATGATATCTATATTAACATTAAACCGTATTCTTGCTAATAAATTTTTTATTTCATTAGCATGTTCCCTATTTCAACTGAAGTGTGTAGCACTTATAGTTTTTTTACAGGGACACTCAAAAGAATTCCATTACATTACAGTCTATGGGGAAAAATCATTTGCGGTTTATTTTAATGATGTTACACAATTTCAAACACATCGTAATTGATATATATCACAAAGGTGCATTACAAGAAGCTTAATATGGAATAGGGTGTGCATAGCACTTATAGTTACTTTACAGGGGCAGTCAAAAGAATTCCGTTACATTACGTCTATGGAGAAAAATCGTTTGCGGTTTAATTAAATAATGTTTCACTATTTTAAACACATTGAAATTTATATATATCACTAAGGTGCATTACAAGAGGCTTACTACAGAATATTGTGTGTATAGTAGTCATTGTTCATTTACAGGGACACACAAAAGAATTCTCTAACGTCTGTTAACAATAATTCCTGGAAGTGCGTTTTCAGTTGCTGAACGCGATTTTAAATTTAACTCACTTTTGGATATAACTTGGTGTGTATAAATTCTGTAGATCCTATACAGGGCAGCACAAAAGTTCGCGAACACATTTCCGTTTATTGACAGAAACTCCAGAAGGCGAATTTTAAACTGTGCTACGCGTTTCCTAACTAAACTAGAATTTAGCATCCTGTGTAGTATATATACAAATCTATAGATCATATACAGGGCGGAATAAAAGTATTCGGATATTTTTCCGAATATTGTATATGTTGGAAACTCTTGAAATTACAATTTTAAATATGTTATGCGATGCGTTTTCCAAATTGTTTACTTAGATGTTATCTCTCAGCTTATTAAACGGTAATGATTTGTAAAATTATTTTCGAAGCGTTGGAAAGTGTTACATAATCTATGCTTGACGCATGATTTTTCGTTCTTGTTATTATTTGCAACTTGAAAGTTGTCTGGCCAACAACTGGTGACCCGAACGTAATAACTCTTCATGATATCCGATTTGCTTAAAATTTTGTATATACGTTCATTGTGATAAGGCGCTCTTTGGTTAAGTATAATGAGGGGGGGGGACAGTGGCTAATCCCCCCTTTAATTTATTTATTCAGAATTATAATACGATAAGTTAAAGCTGATTTAAATATATCAGTCTTTTTATTTGCAAATTCACTTAATAGAATATTTTAGGATATTAAATGAAAGTCGTCTGCCCAACAAATTAACTATTTTTAAAATGCTTATTTTTTTTTCGTTTTTGTTGAATTTCTGAAAAAGTACTGATTCAATTTTAATAAAATTGAAATGGGACCAATTCGAGAGTATTCTCTTTCGAATAAAAAAAATCACATAAATAGGACGCATAGTTTCGGAGTAATCGTGTACATACATTAAAAAAAAAAAAAAAAAAAAAAAAAAAAATACATACACGTCGAATTGATAACCTCCTCCTTTTTGAGTCTGTTAAAAAATAAAATTATCCTTTATTTATTTTTTTTAATTAAATGGTAATGTATTTAATACTACAAAGGTATACTCTATCAGTTCATGTAAAATTAAGTTTACTATTACTTCAAAATAAATTAATAAACAACAACAATTGTTAACACATTCATCTTGCCCCTGTCTCCCCTACACGGATTCACACGTAGTTTTTATGTGTTACTGATGCTCACTTTAAAATGTTTGCTATTGAAAAGGAAGTGTGTAGTATTTATAGTTTATTTATAGGGAAACATAAAATAATTTTGATACATTAAATATCTACAAGGGAAAATCCTTTGCGTTCATTTTATTTACATTGGTTATTTAGATATCTCATTTAATTGTATAAAAATTAAATTTCTTGATAATATTCTGTCAGTTTTGGAAAATGTTTCATAATCCATGCCTGATGCATGACATCCTGTTCTTTTGTTCGTTTGTTATTATAGATTGATTTACATAATTTCCCATTCGAATACTTTAATACTTTAAACAAATCATCGGATTTATAATTGTGAAAGGAAGAAAAGAGTAGATTTTCTAACAAGACATATACTTTCGAAAATAAGTACAATTTATTTCATTCTCTTCCAATCTATTATAAAATTTCTTTTTGCTGTATCGAATTAGTCATCTGAGGTAACTGGATTAAAAAGAAAAGATTTTAAATCTGTAAACCAGCTTCTTCGTTTTTAGCTCACAGGCTATCAAAGCCTGAGAGCTTATGTGCCCGCCCGTTCTGTATGTATGTATGTATGTATGTATGTATGTATGTACGTATGTACGTACGTAACGCGATAACTCTTGACATAAATAACCGTTTTGCTTCCAATTTTGTTTATAGGTTCCTTGTGATAAGGCGCTTCCCTGATTAGTTTTGGGGATTGATTGTTTAACTATAAAGGGGGGAACGGGGGGGCTAACCCCCCTTAATTAAGATAAATGGTTTTTTCATGCAGAATTGTCCAATTTTCTTCAAATTTTGTATATAGGTTCATTGTGATAAGGTTCTTTCCTGATTAGTTTTGGGGGTTCATAGGTTAAGTATAAAGGGGCTAACGGGGGGGGGAATCCTCCCCCTTAATTTAGATAAATGAATTTTTCATGCAGAGTTATCCGATTTTCTTCAAATTTTGTATATAGGTTCATTGTGATAAGGTTATTTCCTGATTAGTTTTGGGGGTTCATAGGTTAAGTATAAAGGGGGTAACGGGGGGGGGGTTAATCCACCCCCTTATTTTAGATAAATGATTTTTTTCATGCAGAGTTATCCGATTTTCTTCAAACTTTCTATATGGGCTCATTGTGGTAAGGGGCTTCCCTGATTAGTTTTGGGGGTTCATTGGTGAAGTGTAAAGGAGGGAAACGGGGGCTACCCCCCCCTTAATTTTGATAAATGGATTTTTCATGCAGAATTATCCAATTTACTCCAAATTTTGTATATAGGCTCATTGGTGCACTTCCCTGATTAGTTTTGGGGGTTCACTGGTAAAGTATAAAGGGGGGAACGGGGGGGACTAACCCCCCTTGATATAGATAAATGGGTTTTTTTAAGCAGAATTATCCGATTTTCTTCAAATTTTATATATATGTTCATTGTGATAAGGCGCTTCTCTGATTAGTTTTGGGGGTTCTTTGGTTAAGTATAAAGGGGGGACGGGGGGCTAACCCCCCCCCCTTAATTTAGATAAATGGATTTTTCATGCAGAATTATCTGATTTTTTCAAATTTTGTATATAGGTTCATTGTGGTAAGGCGCTTCTCTGATTAGTTTTATGGGTTCATTGGTTAATTATAAGAAGGAGAAACGGGAGATGGTTCCCCCTCTTAATATATTGTCGATTTCTTCATTTTTCGAGGGCTTATTTCAAATTCTTTGAAATAAGAATATAATTTACAGTTAGTGTGAATAGCCTGTGAGCTCAATGCCGTCAGTTTAACTGGGCAGTTTTCTTTTATTTATTTTCTGTACAAAAGATATGAAGTCACTATCTATACTAATATTATTAAGGAGTAAAGATTGTTTGTTTGTTTGTAGGGGGTAATCTCTGGAACTACCGAACCGATTTCAAAAGTGATGGTGGCAAATTGATGGTGACAACCCCTGCTCCAACATAGGCTATATTTTATGTCGGTGCCACTAACCCCAGGGGGTGCAAGAGCGAAAAACGTTCTAAAATTGCGATTTTTTAGCTCACAGGCTATCAAAGCCTGGGAGCTTATGCGCCCGCCGGTTCTGTATGTATGTATGTACGTACGTAACGCGATAACTCTTCATAGAAATATCCGTTTTCCTTCAAATTTTATTTATAGGTTCACTGAGTTAATGCGCTTCCCTGATTAGTTTTCGGGATTGATTGGTTAAGTATAAAGGGGGGGAACGGGGGGCTAATTCCCCCACTTAATTTATATAAATGGGTTTTTCATGCAGAATTATTCCGTTTTCCTTCAAATTTTGTTTATAGGTTCATTGGGTTAAGACGCTTCCCTGATTAGTTTTCGGGATTGATTGGTTAAGTATAAAGGGGGAACGGGGGGCTAATCCCTCCTTAATTTATATAAATGGGTTTTTCAAGCAGAATTATTCCGTTTTCCTTCAAATTTTGTTTATAGGTTCACTGTGTTAAGGCGCTTCCCTGATAATTTTCGGGATTGATTGGTTAAGTATAAAGGGGGAACGGGGGGCTAATCCCTCCTTAATTTATATAAATGGGTTTTTCAAGCAGAATTATTCCGTTTTCCTTCAAATTTTGTTTATAGGTTCACTGTGTTAAGGCGCTTCCCTGATAATTTTCGGGATTGATTGGTTAAGTATAAAGGGGGGAACGGGGGGGGAGCTAATCCCTCCCTTAATTTATATAAATGGATTTTTCATGCAGAATTATCCCATTTCCTTCAAATTTTGGTTAAAGGTTCACTGTGTTAAGACGCTTCCCTAATTAGTTTTCGGGATTGATTGGTTAAGTATAAAGGGGGGGAACGGGGGCTAATCCCCCCTGATTTTATATAAATGGGTTTTTCATGCAGAATTAATCCGTTTTCCTCCAAATTTTGTTTATAGGTTCACTGTGTTAAGGCGCTTCCCTGATTAGTTTTCGGGATTAATTGGTTAAGTATAAAGGGGGGAACGGAGGGATAACCCCCTTAATTTATAAAAATGAGTTTTTCATGCAGAATTATCCCATTCCCTTCAAATTTTGTTTATAGGTTCACTGTGTTAAGGCGTTTCCCTGATTAGTTTTCGGGATTGATTGGTTAAGTATAAAAGGGGGAAACGGGGGGCATATCCCCCCCTTATTTTAAATAAATGGGTTATTCATGCAGAATTATTCCGTTTTCCTTCAAATTTTGTTTATAGGTTCACTGTGTTAAGGCGCTTCCCTGATGAGTTTTCGGGATTGATTGGTTAAGTATAAAGGGTGGGGGAACAGGGGGGGATAATCCCCCCCCCTTAATTTATATAAATTGGTTTTTCATGCAGAATTATTCTATTTGCTTCAAAATTTGTTTATAGGTTCATTGGGTTAAAACGCTTCCCTGATTAGTTTTCGGGATTGATTGATTAAGTATAAAGGGGGGGACGGGGGGCTAATACCCTCCTTAATTTATATAAATGGGCTTTTCAGGCAGAATTTTCCCATTTCCTTCAAATTTTGTTTATAGGTTCACTGTGTTAAGGCGCTTCCCTCATTAGTTTTCGGGATTGATTGGTTAAGTATAAAGGGGGGAACGGAGGGCTAATCCCCCCTTATCTTATATAAATGGGTTTTTCATGCAGAATTATTCGTTTTCCTTCAAAATTTGTTTATAGGTTCACTGTGTTAAGGCGCTTCCCTGATTAGTTTTCGGGATTGATTGGTTAAGTACAAAGAGGGGGGAACGGGGGGGCTAATCCCCCCCTTAATTTATATAAATGGGTTTTTCATGCAGAATTATCCCATTTGCTTCAAAATTTGTTTATAGGTTCATTGGGTTAAGACGCTTCCCTGATTAGTTTTCGGGATTGATTGGTTAAGTATAAAGGGGAGGGGTAACGGGGCTGGCTAATACCGCCTTAATTTATATAAATGGATTTTTCATGCAGAATTATCCGATTTTCTTCAAATTTTGTATATATATTCATTGTAATTAGAGATTTACCTGATTAATTTAAGGGGTTCATTAGTTAACTATGATGGGGGTAACGGGGGGATGACCCCCCTTAATATATTGTTGATTTCTTTATTTTTCGATGGGCTTATTTCAAATTCTTTGAAATAAGAGTATAATATACAATTAGTGTGAATAGCCTGTGAACTCAATGCCCTCAGTTTAACTGGGCAGTTTTCTTTTTATTTTTTATACTGAAGGAGCTACAAATTTGAAATTTGTCATTGTAGTTACTTATAGGATGTAAATGCTCTCTAAGAACAAAATAAAAAAGAAATCGAAATTTAAAAGGGTGAAATGAGCGAAAAGCGTTCTAAAAACAGTCTAAATTACAATTTCTATGAAATCTCTGGAACTACAGAACCGATTTCAAAAGTAATGGTGGCAAATTGATGGGGACAATCCCTACTCCAACATATGCTATATTTTATGTCGGTGAAACTAACATCAATGGGGTGCAGGATCGAAAAATGTTCGAAAATGGCAACTTTTTTATACTGAAGGGGCAAGAAATTTGACATTTAGCATTGTAGTTACTTATAAAATGTAAATGCTCTCTAAGAATAAATTTTAAAAAAAATCGAAATTTAAATGGGTGAAATGAGCGAAAAGCGTTCTAAAGTCATTCTAAATTACAATTTCTATGGAATCTCTAGAACCACGGAACCGATTTCAAAAGTGATGGTGGCAAATTGGTGGTGACAATCCCTGCTCCAACAGCCTCTTTAATAAAAAACTATGTGTTGCTGACGACTGGGTTTTTCGCTAATTGTTGCAACAGATTAATCTCGGAAAATGAAACATTTGAAGTTACTGAAAAAAATAATAGCTCAAAAAGTATTTGTCAGAAAATTGTTAGACAAACTGCGTTTGAAAGGTAAAAAATTGTATTTTTCTTGATATAAATTTGAAATCTAATGATTATGCCGTTTTTCAAATATTGAATTTCAAAAATTACCAAATTTTCCAATGGAGTACCATAGCGAAACTTTCATGCGTAAAAAGATAATGATAAGGGCGAATTGTCCTGACGTGTATATTGGCTATAGCACGAGTCACAAATTATAGTAGCCTTATTATTCTGTTAAATTATAAAAGTTATTTATGAAATGTCAATATTTTGTTTGATTAAAGGTTCGTTAAAAGAAATTGACCAGCGTAGCGGGCGTAGCTTGTTAGTATATAATAAAAGAGGAAAGAGCTTTATATAAGAAGTTGCATTATATTTTAACTTCGTTTCGAAAATTCATGTCATATAAAAAATGTATTACAGAAACATAATAACATAATAGATTTCTTATCCTTCATTAAATGTACTTTAATCATATGATATTCATTACAACACTTAAAAGTTATTTAAAATTTAATTTCGAAACTACTTTTAGCTCACAGGCTATCAAAGTCTGAGAGCTAATGTGCCCGCCCGTTCTGTATGTACGTACGTATGCATGTACGTATGTATGTACGTAACGCAATAACTCGATAGAAATAACAGTTTTGCTTCAAATTTTGTTTATAGGTTCAATGTGATAAGTTGCTTCCCAGATTAGTTTTGGTGGTTCATTGGTTAAATATAAAGGAGGAACGGGGGGCTAACCCCCATTAATTTAAATAAATGGGTCTTTCATGCAGAATTATCCGAATTTCTTGAAAAGTTTTATATAGGTTCATTGTGATAAGGCGCTTCCCTGATTAGTTTTGGGGGTTCATTGGTTAACTATAAGGGGGGAACGGGGGCTAATCCTCCCCCTTAATTGGAATAAATGGGTTTTTTATGCAGAATGATCCGATTTTCTTCAATCTTTTCTTATAGGTTCATTGTGATAAGGCGCTTCCCTGATTAGTTTTGGGGGTTCATTGGTTAACTATAAGGGGAGAACGGGGGCTAATCCTCCCCCTTAATTTACATAAATGTGTTTTTCATGCGGAATTATGCGATTTTCTTCGAATTTTGTATATAGGCTCAATGTGGTAAAGGTCCCTGATTAGATTTGGGAGTTCATTGGTTACGTATAAAGGGATACGGGAAAACATATGTTGAAGTTTTAGCATTTTGATAATACCGATATATTGAAAAAACACAAATTAATGAAAAAGAATTTTAAAAAAAATGCATTTCTAAATCATTTAAAAGGAAGTGAATGCAGTAAAAATATTTATCATGAATACTCTTTTGAATATTTTTATTATCGGATCATTACGCATTTTCGTTAGAAAATATTACGAATGTCTTAACTCATTTTAAACAAAAACAACAATAAAAAAGTCTTTCCGGCCTGTACCGGGATAAAAAGGTAGCTTCTATATTCCATTAAAAAAAAATTCAACTCACACTACTCAAACACCCGAAGCTAAAATGCTTGGAAACTGATTTTATTTTTGAAGGTTCAATCCCGGTTCTCGTTAATACTGAATTTGAATGTGAATTTCAGCATCAGAGTTACAGCATAACAAAAATCAGATTGTTTCAAAATATCAGCCAAACTAGAATTTCAAACAGCTATATCTCAGTTATTTTTAGAGATAAGGCCAAAACAAAAAATGCTCCGGAATCCTTGTATAACAGTCTAACACTTAACAGAAACAACTTTTTTCAATTCATGATTTTTATACATCTTTTTGAATTAAAAATCAATGTAAAATTTTAACTGGCCGCCATTTCGAAACAAGATTGCGCATGAAGCTGGCCAACGAACACTGTCGAGACCTTGGTATGTCCTCTCCACTCAGCAGCCACATTCATACCGGTTGTTAAATACGAGAGTTACAGCATAACTTATATCATAGAGAGAGTTATACCATAACAAAAATCAGATAGTTTCAAAATGTCAGCCACCCTAGGATTACAAACTTTCATATCTCACTCATTTTTAGATGCGTTCATAATAATATAAATACGTAGCACCTATTGTCGTCGTCTGGTCCGTCCGTCTGTCTGTTTTCCCTCCGTCCGTATATAACAACGCAAAAACTACCCAACCGAATGATTTGAAATTTAAGATATATTATATTTGCAGAATTTTGTCGAGACATTTCAAATTTTATAAAAATTGAATCGAAACTTTAGAAAATATTAATAAAAACATTTATTAAGAAATTTGATTTTTTTTAATCGGTGCTTTCTTGTTATAGTAGCTTTCGAAGTTTAATCGTCAAGCGACCGATTATTTTATTGCAGATATTAATCTGCAGACGATATAATTCATTTCACAGAATTAAAAATCATTAAGATATGAATATTTATATAAATAGCTACAGCACGAACGCACCTCATTTGTCACGTTTGACGTACAATTTCCAACTTGTTTAAGATAAAGCCAAAACAAAAATGTTTCGGAATCCTTGTATTACTATCTAACACTTAATGGAAACAATTTTTTCAATTTATACTTTTTTACATCTACATATACTTTTTTACACCTTTTTAATTATTAATTTTTTTCTTTTTTAACTGTCTGCCATTTTGAATCAAGACGACAGATGAAGCTGGCCAACGCACTCGGTCGAGACCTTGATATGCCATATACTCATACTCAGTAACATCCCAAATTAATTAAAAAATAAGAGAGTTACAGCATGACATATGTCATATATATATATATTTATTTATTTATATAAATCAACATTTCAACGGAGGCTGGTTTCGGGGTCTGGGGATCATTATCGGTGAAACTATGCCAAAATTTTTTGGAATTGTTTCCTCCGAACGGCTGCAATAGGTAACTTTCTACTTTATGTAATGAAACCCTTCAAAAAATGGAAAATTGATCAAAAAGAAAAGTGCTGAGTTCACTTAAAAATCTAAAAATAGAAAAGTCTTCTTCCAAAAATTTAAGAGTCACATGGTTTTATATTGCTTCTATCAAAGATTTTAACTTAATGACATTTCAAACATATTATTAATAGACTGATAATCGCAGAATGAATATGTAAATGTATCTCTACATCTCTAAACAATGATTAATTTTAATTATTTTATTACACATTCTAACTAAAATTGCTCAACTTAAAATTGCACATCCTTATTTTTCGCTTGGGTCATAAAAAACACTTTTTTTTCATTTTGAATGACGATAAATGCAATTGCATCTATTAACACTCACGAGCAGGGAAGACCGATCTACGCTCGGTCAATATTAGCTTTGAGTTCAAATATCACGAAAAATCTTTCAATTTGTGCCAAGTATGTGCTTTGTCATTGGTAATCTTGAAAGTAAATTTTCCAGCCTAATGTCGCCAATATTTCTCCAAATTTTGCGAAATGATGACAACCTTCCGGCTTCGTTTATTGCCAACTATTTAACAACTTAATAACTGTTGTATTCTTCATTTCCATTGAAACGCATTACGCATAGTGATACCAAAATGATACACTAATCGAATTTTCTCGAACATGTGATCTAACCTAATGGTCTTCCCATAATCGAAAACGGTAGGTTAATTTTTTTTTCAAAATCGTTAGATTAGATTTTTAGATAAAATTAGCTTGACCCACAGTGAAACCAAAGTGACACATTAATCGATGATTTTTCTCGAAAATGTGACTTAGCCCAATGACCTTCTAGTGTCCGAAATCTGTAAGATACAAAATTCAATTAATTAGTTTGAGCCGTTTTTGATTAAATACGTTTGACACGCAGTAACCTAAAAATGACTCACTAATCGTAATTTCTCGAACATGTGAGCTGGCCCAATAGTTTTCCCGTTCCCAAAAGCCATTGGATACTAAATTTAGTTCAAATCGTCTGAACCGTTTTTTTAAAAAAAATTATTTGACCCATAATGCCCCGTAATCAAAATTACCCCTAATCGAATTTTCTCGAACATGTGACCAAGACATATCGTCTTCTCGTGCCCGAAACCCGTAAGATATAAAATTTAGTCGAAATAGTTCTTTAGATAAAATTAGCTTGATCCACAGTGACTCGAAAATGAACCACTAATCGAATTTTCTCGAGAATGTGACCTATACGAATGATTTTCTCGTTCCCCAAAATCGTAGGATACAAAATTTAGTTCAAATCGCCTAAGCCGTTTTAAAGATGAAAATACCTTGACCCATAATGATCCATGACCAAAATAACCCAGTAATCGAAATTTCTCGGACATGTGACCTAACCCAATAGTCTTCTCTTTCCCCAAAACTGTAGAAAACTTAATTTCTTTTAAATCCTTTGAGCTGTTTTTAAGATAAAAATAGCTTGGCACATAATGACCCATGACCAAAATGTGCTATTAATCGAAATATCTCGAACATGTGACCTAGCCTAATAGTCTTCTCGTTCCCGAAAACTGTAGGATACAAAACTTAGCTCAAATCGTCTGAGCCTTTTTTAGATAAAAATAGCTTGACCCATAATGACCCATGACCAAAATGACCCTCTATACGAATTTTCTCGAACGTGTGACCTAGCCCGTGTTTTTCCGTTTCCCAAAATCAAATCGGCTGTAGACAAAAATATTTTTAACAACATCACATTTTAAGATAAATGCGAAATAAAACGATATGAAGTGAAGAGATATGAAGTGATATCTTATTATTTGGATTTTTGCCTGTAGGAAATTTAGTACTATTCCCGATCTTCATTTGATGAGGGTTGTAATGAGGGTTTCATTTATCGAGGGTTTCATTATCTTGCTTTTTCATATTATATTACCACTTCCAAGGCAGAAAAGTGGCGACAATAGTAAAAGCTCATAAGATTATTACAATAATTGTATAAGAAAAATTATTTCTTTGAACAAATGATTCGAATATACAGGGTGTCCCAAAAGTCTCCGTACAACTTCAGAAATTTATTACAAAAAAAATAATAGGCCTACAGCAAAAATAATTACAACAGTACATAGAGTAACTTAAAAAGTTTTTTTCTACTACCTTAGTATACTTGTACATTAGATCCTTCCGTTGCACGAAGAATATCAAGTCGCTATTCCAATTCCATCCACGTGCATTTCATCATGCTTAACATCAACAGCAGTTACAACTGTTTGGATCTTTTGTTTCAATTCCACGAGACTGTTCACTTGGAACAAAAGATCCAAACAGTTGTTCAAGTCAACAAGTGCACAGTCTCGTGAAACAAGTGAACAGTCTTGTGGAATTGAAAAAAAATCCAAACAGTTGTAACTGCTGTTGATGTTAGCATGCTGCAACGCACGTGGATGGAATTGGAATATCGACTTGATATTCTGCGTGCAACGAAAGGATCTCATGTACAAGTATACTAAGGTAGTAGAAAAAAACTTTTTAAGTTACTCTATGTACTGTTGTAATTATTTTTGCTGTAGGCATATTATTTTTTTTGTAATAAATTTTTGAAATTGTACGGAGACGTTTGGGACACCCTGTAGTTCTGCAGTTTTTTGTGATTACATTTCATTCCTTTGTTTTAATTTAAATGTGTATTTGCTTGATTTAAAGAATCGCCTGTTGAATAATACTTGGATTTCTGTGGTGGTAAGTCTTTAAAAAAAGTTTCAAGTATTAAAATGTTTCAATTCCCCCCCAAAAAATAATGAATTTGTCGAGTATTTCCAGCATACATTAAAATGTTAGAACAAGCTATATATATAAAACGCCAAGGTATGTGAAGGCAAAACAGAGTTTATTTCCCTTTTACCAATGGCAACTACACTGTAAAAAATGACCGATGTTTCTTATTTTATGAAAATATGCTATAACCACGAACGAAAATGTAATATAATCTTCTGAGTTATCCGAAATTCCGAATAGCGTGTTCCAATGTCTTTTGAATCCCCAGAATCCAATACATTTCCAAAATTTAAAGAATTATTTATAAAAACAAAGTATTTTTCGCTGCCCGTATTTTTCAGAAACGTTTCCGAATGGCTTTTATAGTGTATTAATTAATGTCCTCAGGCTGGAATACCTGTTTTTCGAATGCTATCCATTCTCAAGTACACGTTTTCAGCCGCATAAGTAAATTTATATATGAAAGAGTAAATAAATAATCTTAATTTTAATGTTATTGTTAACGCTGTTAATTTTGCATGTTTGTCTGTTAAACTTTTTTTTTAGCATGAAAATGTTTACTTCAGAATTGATAGCATTCGAAAAACAGGTATTCCAGGCTGAGGACACCCATTAATACACTATAAAAACCCTTCGGAAACGTTTCTGAAAAATTCGGGCAGCTAAAAATAATTTGTTTTTATAAATTATTCTTTAAATTTTGAAGATGTATTCGTTTATGGGGATTCAAAAGACAATGTAACATGTTATTTGAAATTTCGGATAACTCAGAAGATTATATTATATTTTCGTTCGTGGTTATAGCATATTTTCATAAAATAAGAAACATCGGTCATTTTTTACAGTGTAGTGGTTTGTTTTCACTAATTTTCGAATATTAAGAAAAGTTATCAATTTAAACTCATCACACGTATGTAGAAAAATTTCTGCATCCAAAAATCCAATTTTAGGCAAATAGACCGGCGTTTACTCTTTATTTTTCCAGAAAACTAACTACTTTCTGAAAAGGAAAAAGGAAATCAAATGCTGAAGTGAAACCAAAAAAACGCCATTTTGTTTCTGTTTCATAAATTACAGATATTTATTAATATTAAAGGTCATTTGTTAACCCTTTGAATACTGAAGGCATAAAACTCAGTAGCCTTCAAAATATGGCGAACGCTCGAACGTGAAATATGCTGCACGATTATTTCACTGCCTATCTTCTACCTGCCTACTTTTCAGTAAGACAATAAGAGGTTAAAGTGGAAACTTCCTAAGTTAACTGGTACAAAAGGCTCCCCACCCGTTGATACCAATAATCGCCTGTTTTGCTACAATAGTTGGATATTTACGGGAGGAGAAAATGGAACAGGCGTTCGGGCGGTCTGCCAGTATTTTGCTTGGCCGGTCGTCTTGGGCGGTTTAGTAGCGAAAGGGTTAAATTATGAGGGGAGGGGTAGAGCTCCTATAATACAGTCTGAATCATACCGCCATTTAATGACCCAGCGGACCAAAAACCAAGCTAAAACCGGTTTGCTTACCGTACTAGTGGACCGCCAGTGACAGTAACAGGGACGGCAAACACCTGCTCAGGCGTTTTCCTAATGCTGAGCTAGGTCACAATATGGCGGTTATTTTGGGCAACATAATGGATGTGCGTCAGCTCCCCTTATAGGAGCCTTAGGGAGGGGGAGTATGGTCATAATTTATATATCGCGTTAAGGTTACAAGTATATAGATCTGGCGCCCCCCTGGCGGTGGAACTAACTTATTCTCCAGAGTGTGCGCAGCACGCTCACTATACGGTGCGGCACTATAGGCAGCGGGGAACCGTTCCAGAGGTTCTTTCGGATAGAGATTTATTTAGAACAAAATGAGGATTTCGGTGGTGGAAGATAGAATTAAAAGATGTTTTAATCATACGAGGTTCGTTGGAAAAATCGACCAGGCGTAGCCTTCTAGTATTTTATATTGCATGATATCAGAGAAGATAAGAGTTGTAGATAATATAACTTGCATGGGACGAATCTTTATAGTCTGTTAACTGTTTTATCATTTTCGAATACTCTGGAATCATTCAAACCTGATGACATTCTTGGTATGATGCGAAAACTTTTAAGCCCAACGAAACAGATAATTTCTAAACGGATAAAATTTCGAAAATGTTCCAATATGAAATAGAAATTTTTAATGATTTTTCGGCGAGCCCTGTTGAGGCATTAAATTAAAACATTTGAAGCAATTTCGAAGACAATTGAAAATTGAAATAACACAGATTATTGATTACTCCGGTTTAAGTGTTAACTTTTTAGAAATCCGAGGAAAATAAATTTTAGAACAGCTCTGCAAAATATAATATTAACATTCTTTCAAATGTCAACATAAATAAAGAAAAATCACAATAGATTTCTTAATTCGTCACATTTAGCTATTTCTTGTAGATATATTAATGCTATTTGCAGAGTGCATACAGATTAAAAACTTTTTTGGAATAGAATTATTTTCCTTTTTAATTGCAGAAAATTATTAATAATTCTGCGCTTAATTGCAGAAACATTTTTAGTCTGAGGAAAGTATATTAGGCAAAACTTTGTAATCTTAAATAATAGTTCCATACTCTTTGGGAGTTCTAAAGTGTGAACGCACCTTGCATTTGTATATTATCTAATGAGCTTGGTCATTTATGTAATGTTTGTAAGCACAATTGTTCTAAGAAACCAGTGTATATATTAAATACAGTTAATATATAATCGGTAGTTCTGTAAAAGTACAATAACCATTAAAATTCCGTTGCTAATGAAACTGAGGGCATGAGCTGACATGGAACCTGATACATTATCCACAATTTATGCTACACCAATTACCCTTAAAAATATAGAAATTTGTTATATGTCATTTTCACACAAGATTTTAAAATTAATTTCATTTTGAAATTTCTGGACTTGACAAAACGTTTTCTTGTTATCACTCTTTAGATACGGTGAAATGGTAATTTCTAAATTGACACTTTTAGAAGTATTAGATCCAATTGCAAAAATGTTTCAAATGTTTTCCTCGTCACATTAAAAGCCATTTACGTCAGAAAGGCAATTATTTTTGTAACCATTAACTCGACCCTGTAAAAAAAAATAACAATTGTTTTCACCATGCTAAAACAAGTACAAAAATAATAATTCTTTTAAAATAAATATTTATCAAGTTATAAAACTTTGAAATTTATGAAATTTCATTACTTCGGCTCTAAACATGTATTTTGCGATTTTTTAACAGCATAAATATACCATTTTATAGGATACATTTTATTAATGTATTAAAAATAAAACTTTAAATTTGTTTTTATGGCTTTCATTCAATACTTTTTCTTTTCAGATTTGAATTTGAAGGCAAGGCGTTCGGAAATCGTCGTTTACATTCCAACATAACATATATATATCTATATTATTATTTTGAAATTTCTGGACTTGACAAAACATTTTCTTGTTATCACTCTTTATATACGGTGAAATGGTAATTTCTAAATTGACACTTTTAGAAGTATTAGTTCAAATTGCAAAATGTTTCATATATATGCAATATAGCATATAGCATAAAATATAACATTGAATTTTTAATATACAGACCAATAAAAAAAGTTAATAATTTTTTTTTACAAAATAATGGATTAAATTATTTACGTAATTTGATTTTACGCTATTGCGAGAGATATTCTACTTATCTGCTAACAGTAATGAGAGAAATGAAGAATTGTCAATTAAAATTAATGGCTTTGTCAATATCAATATACGGTTTGTTGTAAAGTCTAGACATACACTTATTAAAAGCTGAATTAGTTGTACAGTATGCTTCGAAAATTTTTTATTCTTGATGAATATCATTTTAAATAGTGGCATTATTAAATAACACCAGAAAATCTATTGGATTGCTGATATTTGCCATTAAAATTTTATAATAGTTGCAAATTTTATTTTTATTTAACCACTTCAGGTGGAGAATTATGAAAATTTAGCTTTGATATCTTAAATTTTATATTCATCTTGCATACTATTTTAAAAGAATACCAACTTTAAAATCTACAATTTTATTATTTCGGCATGTAGTATTTATATTTGAAGAAATAAACATTTTTTAATAATAATGGAAAACATATAAGACATTCCATTTATAAAAGTGAATCGTAAACGCAGTTTTAATTAACGTGTCCGTCTTAAAATATCTGCCTATGCCATTCACACACACATGAGTACTGACAATAGAGAATGAAATAATAGTAAATCCGCAGATCAATAGCCACAACATCGGATGCCAAAACTACATTTTTGTTTTAATCGCGCTTATATAGAGCGCATCCAGTACTGTCACTGGTACGTAACCGGTAAGGTCGGTTAGTTACCAAAGTATTCAGTGCTGCTAACTGATACGCAACCAACGTCTTTCAGTGGAAGTAACCGAAGTGACCGGTAAGGGACCGAACTAACCGAAGAAAAATCTTGGTTAGTTGGGTCACGTGATCAGTTACTTAAAGATTTAAGATAATGTGATACAGACGTAATTACGATGATGTAATACAGATGGCGCTACAAGTAAATAATACCATTTTCCTTCAGTAGGTTTGTCGACCGGTTAGAAACCGGTCACATTGGTCACTTTGGTTAGGTCTACTGGACGCGCTCATAATATCCAAAATCTTTCAATCTTTAATTTTGTTTTTGTTTTTTGCATTACACAGCTTTATAAATATATAAAATTACTAGCTGTTACCCGTGACTTCGTTCACGTAACATTAAAAAAAGAATAAATGCATTAACTTAGTAAAACATTTCACTTGATAATTAACAACATATATAATTAACCAAAGCTTTATCACATTTTATAGGAGACCATACGGTATTTCTTTGCTATACTGGCCTTGACATAACCCAGTCTTAAAAAAGTGAAATTTCATGCCAAATAATATATACAATCGCGAAAATGAAACTGCAACTAATGAAAAAAGGAGGACCAAGTAAAATCGTGAAAATCGACGAATCGCTCTTCGTAAAACGAAAAACAACACTGGCAGAATTCTTCTATTCAACAGTGCATTTTAGGTGGTATTTGGTGTACAATTTGTATATGTGTGCATTGCTAAATGGGCATTATTATATTGTTTATTTGCATAGACATATGTTATATATTTCTTACTACATTATCTTGTTTATGTATATATTAAATTAAGTGCTTCACGCTAAGTGGTGTAAATAGTGAACAAACTGCTTGTGGATTTTATAAATTGATAGATATTTCACAAAGATATAACAATCTGATGCGATTCTAAAATGTAAATAAAGGTTGCTAGAAAGAACTTTAAATTTTGCCCAATTTAACCTCGATATTTTCTCTATCGCGTCAAGAACACTATAAGCAAATAAATACCGACGACACAAATCTGATAATCTAAATTTATATATTTTTGTTAGTATATATAGGATTATTTTGATTTATTTCATGCGCTTGAAATTTTTTACGCTTTCTCTAGGTTTAGGTGTCGAATAAATGTACTTTCTTGTTATTTTATTTTGCCATTTCTATTTATTCTATTTTCCATTCATTCCATTTATGGATATTGATTTCATTTACATATTCGTGTCAAAGAATATTCTTTAAAGTTATTATCAGGATTAGGATAGGATACGATTAGGGTTAGGATTAGGAATAAAAATTGAACGACAATGGCATGACCGATTCAGGTTTAAAGTATGAACCATGAAGTCTATTTACATCATGAAGCAATAAGAAAATTAGAAAATTATCGGCTAATATTTTTTAATATGTTTTACAGTCATAGTTGGCATCAAAGGTGAGCGGGGAAATGATCATCTAAAATACCATTAAGTGTTTACCACGCAAAAAACAAATCTGGTTACAACAATGTATTTAATTTTGCGCCAAATTTCACTTGATAAAAAAAAAAAAAAATTGACTATGGACCTAATTACAGACCCCTAACCTTCCTATTCTCAGAAATGTTCTACCTATATGTAAAAAAAATTCTACTGTATAGAACGCGCTTTCACGTTTATAATGTTATGAATTGGCACGATCGGCTTGTTCAAGTTTACACAATTCGGCAGGAAGAAAAGATTCATTACTTTTTTATTTCTTTTGTGCTTTTGCCTTACGCAAATTTGTTGGTAAAATCGATTTTCTTTTCGATAACATTGTTGTTTTTTAAGTTTAAAAAATATTGTAATTTTACTTAAACATTGCTTTAAAATCTGTGCAATTTTTCTTATCCTGCAAGACTTTACAAAAATCTATTATGAAACAACTTTAAAAAAAGCTATATTTAAAAACGACAACAAAGTTTTTCCTATTTTAAAACTAAAAGAAATGTAAAATTAAATTCCGGTTCGAAACGACGATTTACAAATGTGTTTCCGATTTTGGGAAAATGATAGAGGAAAAATGCTGTTACTTCGACACAATCATATTAAACCTTTAGCTTTTATGAGAAAAGCAACTTTCTTTTAAAAAATATAGTTATTTTTATTAAGATTTTCTGATTTTCGATACGGATAATTTTGCGATGCTTATCATTGACATTTGCCATCCATTTTTTTTTTTTTTTTTTTTTTTTTACTTTTTAAAATTTAAATTAAAAATATGGTATCTTTATGTTAGCCGTGTGCAGACGATAAATCGCCAACCTATCCCATCATTCGTATTGAATTCATTAAAAATATAAATATTTCACTCATTTCATTTAAAACACAGAACTTTAATTTACAACACATACATTTAAAATACATATATTACGTACATTTAAAATAATTCCTTTCATGTGAAAAAGAAAAAGAAAAAAAAAAGAGAAATTAATCACAAATAATTTGATAGCCCAAGATCATTTTATTTCCACATCAAAACAAATTTGTTTTATTTTTCTATATATGACATCATATTCGCTTGCTTTTCATACTTACTCGTATTTATGCACTTTGTATTATTATCAAATATTTGAAAACGCACGTTTTATTTCTAATATGACATCATTTCATATTCTGTTTAATTCTTAAATAATTCATTTCATTTTCATTTTTCACGTGGAAAATTTTCACTTGAAAATAAATTGTTGATTAAAAATTATTACTCAGGGGTTTTATTTTATATTGGCAACGATTAAGTATTAGCAACGGTAAAATAAATTTAACCATTTTAAAAAAAGTTTCAAAACCGGGCCCTTTGGGCCATACCAACCAAACCAACCAACCATTGTAAAATATACGAAAAAAATGTCCATTTATTCTGTATGAAAATAATGAAAATTTTAAATTTTTAGAAAAATATTGAAATAAAATAAAAGAAAACCAGCCTATATTCATTTGAGGGTTATAATCAACTTATATGCAAAGATACAGGATCATTAAATGCTTCATTTTGACGCTGGCTTCAGCCTAACATTTGCACACAATCAGATTTATAATATTATTAGGATTAAGGAAATCTAAATTACAGAACTGTTACATTAAATATGATTTCGGACAATAAAGCTCTTTGACTGTAAAGCTGAATTTCTTATAAATATTTTAAATGAAAAGCACTAATCTTACTTCTTACTATATTCTATATCTGAACCGATCTCTAGGTCTCAATAGTTGTCTCATTAATTTTACGTTTCCATTTTAGAATATTTGTCCATTTCATGTTTTTAGTATACCTACCGATGCTCTTTATACGGCGGTATTTTTAGCATAAGCACCGACTTGTACATGATACATTATCCTATCCTAATAAGGATATTTACTTACCTGCCAATCACAAAACATATGTATCTATTTGAAGAAGTTGTATAAAGTCTCACGTAAACAAAAAAATAATAATAATAAAAAAAATCCATAGACGTTAACGTATTCAAATATTTAAATGCAGCCTGTATAGCAACAGTTAACATTTTGGGTACTGATTTTTTTGAAAAAAAAAACATACAGAACAGACACACCTGAAATTTAGAATAGTGTTTTTTCTGTATTTGATGACAGATACTCCCTGATTAAAAAGAAGCGAGAAGTACTGTTTGAATTTTCTGATATAAATTCGAAATTTCTGAATAAAAAAAAATAAAAAATCCGTGGACAATACTGATGACGAGTCTCAGTCGTCAAATGTATCCAAGGGGTTAATTCACTTTGAAACACGGAACAAAACGGAAAACGCTTTTCCAAATAATACTATCCGTCGAAGACATTATATCCATTTCTTTCTGTACTAACTTATTTAATTATATTCTTCTCACATAAATTAGTAGGACCTATGGAAGTAAAGTGGTCAGTGCAGATAAAATTATTGATACCATTTATGAAGACATTTTTTTACATTTTGTCTCCTTCACCTTTTTATGTTTTTCGTAGTGATAAATTTAAAAAATAAAAAAATAATAATTGGCATCATTATTACATTTATCAAGTCCCTTTATTCCATTTTATTCGATAAACGTGTTTTTTTATTAACTGTAAAACTGTCTTATTTCAAGTTGTTTTAGAGAAAAGCACGTTTTATAGCAAAGAATTCAGCAAAAAAAAAAATCTAATAACCAGTAAAGGAATTCGCCAGTAATTTATTTCATTTTTTATGTATCTGTAGAGTGAAGTAAAGTTGTTTTATTGTGAGGTTTAACAAATATATATGTATCTTTTTTTTTTTTTAACATGCCAATAAACATGTAATGGTTTTACTAAACTTGAAAATGGGGGATTATTTTAAGCTAGCTAAAAGAATTATATTAGGAAAAAAATACAAATGATAACAAATGATAACAAGTGGAATAAAGCATTACGTTTAGAAAAGCATGTGAATGAAAAGTAAAATTAAATTACTTAGACCTTTAAAAAATATATATTAATTGGTCGCCGTCTGTTCAATTAAAATTATCTTTCAGATATCATTGCTTTGTATGTGTGTTTTGTTTATTGTTTTGCCTATTCCATTTTTCTAGAAATGCTACTTAAAAATGCTTCCTAAATAATTGATATTACTTCACTTCAAATGTTATCCGTTTTGGGGTATATTTGAAAAAGTAAATAAAAGTGATTTGTAACATTGTTAAATTTATAAAATCAGTCAAACGAATGATTTTTTCTGATGATGTAACTTTATTTAAAATTTATTTAGTACTTTGTCCCCATCACAATCTCTGTTTTCTCGGATGGTTGTTCTTCTAAAGAAAAAACAAATGCGTAAAAATAATTAGGGTAAAATAGGTAAAGTTTTGACCAAAGAAACAGTGGCTTAGTGACTATAAATCAAATATTAAAAAAGACAAAAAAAGAAAAAATCTCATAAATCTTAAAAATCACAAAAAAAACAAAATTCTGCCCTTAAATTGCTCCTAATAAATTTGCTCCTAAATTTTGTCTATTTAATGTGAACGAAAACATAATTAAACTGACAAATGTCTAACAAAATGTATTTTAATTTCTTACAGATAACTCAAATGTATGTATTATGAAAACAAACTGAATTTTCTTATACTATTTTTTAAATTTAGACACAAACTAAATCATGCTTCAATTCATGACAGTTTACCCCCAATGACTTCATAGTAACTTTTATTTCAGAAGGTAAACGCTTATATGCGTACAGGAATTTTAACAAATCTTGTTGTTACACTGTAATGTGTTCAAAACTTTTGGGCAACTGTGTATGTTATCTATACTGCTGGCCATCCAAAATTCTGCACCATGAAGGAATGCAAATAACAGAATGATATTTATTGGACAAATACATTATAATGGGAAGGACAATTGATTACATTTTCAGAAAATTTGGAAGTATAGATCCTGAGAAAACACTACCCAAAGCAGCAACCACTGACCACAATAACAGCATTTATCTGCCTAGCCATGGAGTCGAACAGAGATTGGATGTCATGCACGGGTACATCAGTCCATGCAGCTTCAGCACTATGCCACAGTTCATCAACTGTAGTGACGGGCGAGTGGCGGCGGGCCAGTCGCTCAGAAGCCATTGACAGAACATTTTCAATTGGTGAGAAATCTGGAGAACGAGCTGGCCAGGGGAACAGGATTTGCATTCCTTCATGGTGCAGAATTTTGGAATCATACTTTGAATCATACTTTATTATTAAAACATATTATGATATATGTCAAAATAGGAGAAAGCTTAAGCAACAACACATGTAAATAAACTGTTGAACTTAAAATGAACAGTACATTCTGAATGAGAAAAGAAAATAATACCAATAATAAATTTACCTAATTATGTGATTGACGTTATGCAATCTTATTTATTGCAACAACATAAACTGCTTTGACAGTTTGAATTGTACTAGAGTCCCTTGATTTTACGACTGCATTTAGCCGTAGAACACTTATTTTTGCAATGACAGCGTGTATAGTCTTGCAATCTACTTCTCGAATGAGCTGCAACTTTTCTCTCAGCGACATTTCTTGAGAAGAAATCTCATCTAGGGAAAGTAACTTTTCTTTACAAGTTACAAACTGATTGCGTGTATAAAGATGCTTGAGGGTACCTTTTTTGTTTCTTAAATTTTAAAAGCCGGAGTCTTCTATTCCAACCGCCAACACATTTCGGGCATCTGTACGGCCAGGGTAGATATCAGGGACTTGTATTCGTACTGTTTCACCAATTTGAGGAGAAGGTTTTTTTTTTTTTTTTTTTTTTTTTTTTTTTTTTTTTTTTTGAGTTTCGTAACATTTTCGTTGCTTGCAGTATGAGATTCTATTTCGCGGCCGCCTTTTTTATAGAAATAAACTCGTGTTGTTCAGTCAGGGCTTGATATGAAGACGTGGTGGGTTACAGCTCAATATATTTCGTTAAAATATGGTTTTCGGTATGAGCCACTGCTCAAATTTTCTTCGAAAGTATTAACAATGTCTTCGAGATATTCTTCGGTTTCAATATTTGCGATTTGTTCGCCAGGCAAACATGACGATTCTAAGCCTCTTCTTGGTTTAATGCCAAACATGACTTACTAAGGACTTCGCGTATTCCTTCCTTCAGAAAGTATTTTAGAGTACGTTTCTTGAGAAAAATAAAAACAATTGTCTTCTCGTTTACTTACAATTAATGCATGCAACTTTTCAAAAAAAATTATAACGATTAACTGCAGCATCCATTAAATATAAATTAGGGTATCGGATAAAAAAATAAAATTTAAGTAAACATTGCGCGCACAAGCAAACCTTGCATACGACTGACAAACAGTGCTCTAGAGGCATCTATTTGTTATTAAACGTGACTTCAAACGCGGCAGAACAAAGGACTTGACGAGAGTCTGTCGCCTCGCTGTCGACATCGACTTCTCGTTTCGACCTCCACCAGAGCATATCTGTGTTTGTCGGCATAAACCGGTGATGGTCCGAATGTATAAGAGTATAACGAAATATTATGTCTTTCACCGACGTATTTTGATATGTGTTGACATTCACCAGAGAAAGTCGAAATTCTCCAATTTCGGTCTTTCATGGTAACATATATATATATTTATACATATCACATAGTATGCTAAACTTCAACTGTGCTGAAAATACCTAACGCAACTGATAAGGATTTTCCAGAGATTACTCTACACTGAGAGTAATGTACCCATATTCATTTTCCAGACCTTTATATAAATTTTATTGCACTCACATCAGTTAGTATAGTAAAATTCAGCTAAAAAACGCATAGCGCATTTAACCCTGGTATAGACGCATGACGATCTTTTTGCTGCTCACATCTCCTTTCATCTAAATGAGCTTACTTTATAAGTACAAAGGGTACTCCATGTAGCTGAACTGAAGCTGTCATTCTTGTACCACTGTGAAGTAATTGAACAATCCTGATTTCTATATTTAAAAGTATATATTTAAAAACAAAGTTGAAATTTGTCAAAATGTGCACGATACTATCTCTAGTTTCAGTGTTTTCTACTCTTCTATAAAACTCGTGAGAAATGTGAATAATTTCAATAAAATGAAATTTTGTAACTATATTAAAAAAATATATTTGAATAATAAATTAAACATCTTTCTTATTTTCCAGTTTCTTACAGAGGACAGTGTGATGATGTAATTATTTAATCATCACATATTATTATCCCGAATTAAAAGTGAAATTCTCCTTTTACATATATAATAATTCTAACTTCCTTCCTTTTCAAAAATATATTAATTTCTTCATCTATTTTGCTGTTAATAAATGACATTCATTTTAACAGTCATCAGTTCTTTCCACCCGTTAATAAGAGTAAAATTCTCTTTATTATTCTAAAATCTTTAACAGTGAAATTGCATATTTATCTGGTCGTTGACGAATAAATGAAAATAAAGCATTTGTTGATCTGACACAAATTCCGCAGTAATCTAAACGCTTATTAATGCTCACAACAGTAGTCATTACAAGAAATTATTTCAGTCGTATATATGAACCTTGTTTACGTTTAAAAAGGGCATTTCGCATGCATATTTGTCTCTCTTTCGCCTATTAAGTTAAATATTCCTAAAGTCCAGCCCTAGGCATCGAATGTGTACGTTGAAACTGTTGGCGACTATGTGTCTGATGTCTGTCTATTTGCTGTCTGCTGTCTGTGCGTCTGATTTCCGTCTGTCTGCGGTCTGTGTGTCTGCTCTGTGTGTGTCTGCTCTCTGTTTGTCTGCTCTCTGTGTGTCTACTCTCTGTGCGTCTGCTTTCTGCTAACTGTCTACTGACTGTCTGCTGACTGTCTGCTGACTGTCTGCTGATTGTTTGCTGTCAGTCTGCTGTCTGTTTGTCTGCCCGCTGTCTTGTTTACTGACTGTCTTGTCTACAACTTGTTTGCTGTATGTCTCACTGTCCGTTGGATGTCTGCTGTCTGATTGTCTGTCTGTCTGATGTATGTCTGCCAACTGTCTACCGAACTATCTGCTGTCTGCCTGCATGATATCTGTCTGCTCTCTGGTGTCTACCTGACTGTCTTCTGCCTGTCTCCCTTACTTTCTGCTTTTTTGTCTGTCTGTCTGTCTGTTGTCTGCTGTTCGTCTGCTGTCATTCCGCTGTCTGTCTTCTTTCTGTCTGTGTCTCTGTTGTTGGTATGTATTCTTTATAAGAAAAAAAAATTATGAAAAATGATTTTAATTTATATGTTACTAAAATAGACGAAAGAAAAAAAATAAATGTACAAATGTCTTAAAAATTTTAAAACACAAGATCATAGTAGAACATAACTCTTCTAGCGCTTTCGGCTCAACACTAAGCCATTATCAAAGACCTTCGATCATCGGGGACCACAGCACAGATGTTGTTCCAGACCAGAATTCAAAGTGACAGGAGAACTCATTATGGACATGCGGCGGCGGATGGACTCATTGTTAATGAGGGGGAAACGCAAAACACGACACTTTCGGGAGACAAAACTGTCCCTTAACTCAGAGCAGTTCGTACCAAATGCTTGGTATTTGGTATGATAATACATCATTGCAATATTTGTTTTCTTGTGATAAAATTTCTAGGGACTCCAAAATTACACAACTTTTAAAATCGGCAGCCCGCATAATGATTCGGGCTTTATGGAAAAATATCTGAATATCACTTATTTGAAATAATCTAGGGCAGTGCCTGGTCTATTTTTGCTAATATCTTGAATATGTTCATTGATTCTCATTTTGAACTTTCTAGTGGTCATACCTGCATAATTTAATAATTTATTTGTAACCTTATCTTTGTAAGGAATCACGTAAACACCTGACCTACTGTGCATATCAATTGGATCAATTCTTGCCTGTACAATGTTTACTAATTTAGCATCACGTCAGACTACTAAAATCATATTATATTTCTTATTATCATTATTTCTTCTTATTATATTCTTCTTATTATTTCTTATTCTTTTGTATTATTGATCAATAGATTATATACCTCATTGTTTGAAAAGTTAAAATATATCCTAATATATTTTAACTTTTCAAACAATGAGGTATATAATCTATTGATCAAGAATATCCCTTATAATAGCTATTCCCCGTTCAACAATAAAGCTGCTGCTTACCGCTTTTATATTAGGTTTTCACACTCCTTTAATTGTGGTATAGCAAAAGTTGTCGCGGCAGCTCAGCATACGACCTAGAAACCGATTCTCCCTATGTTGTTTCGGCGACGAAGGCGCCGGGTGTCCTTCGCCTGTTTGACACGGGTCCGTCCTGTGTGGGAGTTTCCCCAGAGTGGGGTTATTGTCGTGGGGTTATTGTAGCTACCTATGTCGTCTTCTCGTTGGTACTAGGTTAGAGGGTCCGCAGTGAGGTGCGGCTCTCTGACCGGCCGAAGCGCCGTAGCGAGACAAAGCTACTGGCGCAATGAAAGTCTCTCCGGACTTGGGATCGGTGGTCGATTGTGTGCAGTGCGTCCCCCTTCGGCGCATGTCTCTTTTACCGCTTTTATATAAAACGTACTTTTGTAGATTGCTATGATTTTAACCTTCAGTATGAATTAAACAAAATTAAGTTAATTGCTAACAGTAATGGCTTTTCCAGTAGTTTTATTAATAAGTCGATTTACAAGTTTAAGTATCCGAAAGTGACAGAAATTGTAAAAATCAGTAATGATAAAATGAAGTTAAATTTGTAGCAATAGATTATATCCCTCATTTATTTGAAAAGTTGAAATATATAAAGGTAAAATATATATGCACAGTAGGTCAGGTGTTTACGTAATTCCCTACAAAGATAAGGTTACAAACAAATTATTAAATTATGTTGGTATAACCATACCAAGTTCAAAATGAGATTCAATGAACATATTCAAGATATTAGCAAAAATAGACCCGCCACCGCCCTATCTAGATTATTCCAAATAAGTGATAATGAAATATTTTTCCATAAAGCAAGAATCATTATGCGGGCTGCCGATTTTAAAAGTTGTGTAATTTTAGAGTCCTAGAAACTTTATCGCAAGCAAACAAATGTTACAATGATGTATTATCATACCAAATACCAAGCATTTGGTACAAACTGCTCCGAGTTACGGGAAAGTTTGGTCTCCGAAAGTGTGGTGATTTGTGTTTCTCCCTCACCAACAATGGGTACATCCGCCATGCGCATGTCCATAATGAGTTCTCCTTACACTTTGAGTTCTGGTCTTGAACAACATCTGTGCTGTGGTCTCCGCTGGTCGAAGGTCCTTGATAATGGCTTAATGTTGAGCCGAAAGCGTTAGGACAGTTATGTACTACTAAGATCTTATGTTTTAAAGTTTTTAAGACATTTGTACATTTGTTTTTTATCTTACATCTATTTTAGTAACATATAAATTAAAATCATTTTTCATAAAAAATGTTTTTCTTATAATGAATAAACAACGGCGAATCTTTCGTTTCGAATTTTCTTTTATTGTTAAAGTTATTTTGGTATGTATGCTATCTGTTTTCTCTCTGTCCGACTCTCTGTGTGCCTCTTTGTATATCCAGATTATACTTCAAACTGCGAATTAAACGTTTCATAAATTCGCTTCATATATTTGATTCATATATTCGTTTCATATATTCGATTCATGTATTGATTTCATGTGATTTCTATATTCGCGTCATATATTCGAATTCCATTTTTAGTTTTTTCATAAAATTGTTACACCAAATCGTTTCATGAAATCGTTTACACAAATTCGTTATGACATGATTTTGTATTGATTTTTAATGGATTGTTTAAAAAATATGTAAACAACATTGATATTCCAAATCTATATTTATAATGTATTGAAGTAGGACAATCCTAACAAATTAAAGATGATTAATAAACTTGTATATTGTAAGTATAGTGTTTGTGTTAGTGAAATTTACTGAAACTAACTTACATCAAATACGCTGTATACTTAAGAGAAATGAATAAAGCGGTGGGATGTAGGAGATTATATACTAATTAGAATAAGGTCAAAGTCTCCAAATAATTTGACTTGCATAGTTTAAAAGACGGCCTATGTAACTAGCGTCACCAAAAGCGTCAGGACGCCTGTAACTACCGAAAATGGATAAGGGCTGAAATTGAGTCAAATTGGCGCGGTGCGACTTATTGATGCTTTTTGTTGTTTTCCACCAGAAATCGGTTTTAATCTTATTGAACGTCTCCTCCTATACCGTCTCAAATGTAATGTTGAATCTATGACTGTTCGTGGTAACCTCGCACATATAGTAAGACTACCCATATGTTCGATTCTGTAACATCTAAGTGTAGGATTAAAAAAAAATAATTAAACGATGTTGACTTTTACTAAGTAGATGTAATTAATTCTTAATTCTACAGACTACTTGATGTTTCTTATTTATAACTTGTCTTGTTATAACACATAATGTAAATATTTTTGCGCTGTACATTACCACTTTCCTTATTAGAAGTTGTTCTTATTATAAATAATGATTTATCACACGCACACGCAAAGATTTTTGTATTTCTATTGCATTCTTTCAAATCCATATTTCAGCCTTTCATTTCATTATTTTAAACATTTTTCATCTGATTGTGAACATGCCTCAACCTTTTTGTCTTTGCTTTTTTAATAGTTATCTAACTTTTCCCTATCCATTAAATTATATTAAGCTTTCTTACATTTAACAGTGGTATATTTTTTTGTCTGCTATGTCTATATTATAAAGGAAAAACGTGTCCTTTTTTAACGCTGACGTTATTTTGCGAATGGCAACACTTGACAATGAAATTTCGATTTTGCGATTTTGCTACTGCAATATTTTTAACTTCTAAACATCGCACATTTTCAAACTTTACACCGTTATATCGAAAAAAAAAACTACTTTCAAATGCAATTTGTTTGAAAACTGTATATTAATTGACGGATTTATTATGGATTTTAAATTAAATTTCAAGCATGATTTTTTTTAATAATCTATCTCTATCTCTTTCAGAAGATTACAAAATATTAATCCGTTTGCACTTAAACAAAATAAAATATTCAGCATTTTCCAGCTAATATTCAATAACGAAATTAAAACTTTATTAAGCAATAAATAAAATAGTATAAGTAAAACACAAATTTAACAGACATTGAAAATAATTGAAATAATTCGTTGAATTACGGAATAATTGAAATAATTACTTAAAACTGCTTAAGGCGACAGTGGACGTTCAAATTCGCTAAAAACATTAAAAAAATCAATTTTATGTTTTTTTGAAAAAAATATTCCGGAAATCGTCTGCTTTTAAATAAAAAAAAAATAATCGATTCCGATAATTTTTTGCAGAGATACAGCTGTTTTTATAACGTAAACAATCTATTTCAGAATTAAAAGGCACCTGCCAAAACACCACAATCTAGCTGCAAAGCCATATGAATATCATCTTCCATGGTTTTAATTTTCAGAAACAACTACTACTACTGCTGCTGTTTTCATTAACCGCAACTGTGTTACTCAATGCTTGTTTTTGTTTATAGCGACCGCGTTTATCACGAGGTAAAGCGTGGTTTGTATTATCTAACATTTTCCTGCAAAAAGTGTAAATTTCTGAAGTTTTGAAATCGTTTTTAACCAGTGATTATTATTTTAGAATGTATTCTACATTTATTATTTGTTTTCGTAATGGAACTTATAAGTTCTCGTTACCGTAAGCCCAAAGGTAGAAGTTCGAAGCGTAAAAGGGCTTCTGTAAAAAATATTTCGAAACGATGGAATAATTCTTCAACTGTTGATATAACAGAAAACGAAAGTAGTATTGATAACACTGCTTTGAACTCTGAATCACAGGTTGATTCAAATTACATAATTATGGATAAACAAATGTTTTCGTCATTATTATGTGATGTATGCTGCCCTGAATGCCAAACACCAAATTTAAATATTTCTTCTGGTAAAACATTTGGTTATTCAACTAACATTAAACTCTACTGTGAAGAATGTAAATATGCCTCTAAATCGTCTTTCAGTAGTTCACGCCAATCCTTTTCCAGAAGATTTGATGTAAATAATAAATTTGTGAAAGCATTTCTTTCTTTTGGAAAGGGACATTCAGCCCTAGAAACTTTTTCTATGATTTTAGGTATACCTGCAATGGATCGTAAAACTTTTTCAAGTTGCTTGGACCAACTTTCCTTGAACAATGCAGAAACAAAATATGAACTTTTAGAAATATCGCATGCTGCAATAAGAGAAAAACATCTGGAAGTTGATCCGTCTCTTTCTGAAAAAGATATTTTAGACATTTGTGTATCGTATGATGTTACTTGGCAAAAGCGTGGTCATACGTCTCTGTATAGTATTCGTGTCGTCATTGATATTATGACAGGTTTAGATTGTAGATTTTGAAATCTTGAGCAAGTACTGTCCTGAATGTGTTAACCCTTTCCGGCACAGACAAAGTCTGTTCGTAAAATGAGAAATTGCTGATTGACACCGGAATTTACAAACGACTTTTTTAGAAAATATCAACTCCTTATTTTAAGCTTTCATTATAGAAACAAAATTTTATTAAAATATTCTTGGTGCCGTTTGCAAGTTTGGAATTAAAATTAGGTGTGCCCGGAGTGGAACCACTGTGCCGGAAAGGGTTAATGCTATTAGAGATCTGGGAAACAATACCGCAGAATTTCATATATGGAATAGTTCACATTCATCTGAGTGCCAAAAGAATTTTTCTTTATCGTCAAACAGCATGGAAATGCATGCTGCTCTGATTCTTTGGAAGCGGTCAATTGAAATTGGAAAAATGCGTTACACAACGATGCTTTCAGATGGCGACTCAAAAGCATTTCAATTTTTGAATGAGAAAAAGGTGTATGGAAAAAAAAGTGTCGAAAAAGAAGAATGCATAAAACATGTTGCTAAAAGGTTAGGCACTGGTATTCGAAACAAAATTAAAGAATGCAAAAGCAAAGGAATCACACTTGGTGGCAAGAAACGAAGAAATCTAACTGAAGCCACACTTATAAAACTACAAACTATTATAGAAAAGCTATAAAAGAAAATGCTCCAGATATAGATAAGATGCACTGTTAAAAATTTGCAGCAAACTGACCAGTCAATTGACCGTTTTTTGAAAAAAAGGTTACATATCCGTAATTTAACTGTATTTTGACCATAATATGGGCAATAATCTGGTCAGAATATAGTTAAATTACAGTTATGTAAGCGTTTTCTATAAAAACGGTCGAATGACTGAAAAGTTTACTGCAAATTTTTAACAGTGTAAAAATGTCTATTTTAGCATCTTTATGTCATTCAATGTCAACAGATGATAAATCGCAGCATTCAAAGTGTCCAGAAGGATTGTCATCGCGGTGCTTTTGCCAGCGAGCACTATATGCAAATGTAAAACCCAAAAGTCATTCCACTATGAAAACTGTTTTGTCACCGTCTGTTGTCTCCAAAATTCTTCCTGTTTACCAGAGGCTATTGTCAACAGAACTGTTATCCCGATGTACTTCAGCAAAGACCCAAAATGCAAACGAGACCCTTCACAGCTGCATTTGGAATAAATGCCCAAAAGAGGTATTTGTATCCAACAAACGACTAGAACTGTGCGTGATATCAGCGGTTAGTGAGTTTAATTTAGGATATGCTGAGTCGTTAAAAATTAATAACTGTGAAAAAACTGTTTCTCTTGAAATTGCAAACAGACGCGATAATCGAAGAAGTTCACAAATTAATGTCAGATCATCTGAATCATATAAACGTAAAAGGAATCTAAAAAAGTTTAAAAATACATCGGACAATGCAAAAAAAAAGCCGAAGGTTCATCTTATGGGGCTGGAAAATTTTAGGGAAAATGTAAGTTTCAGCTACAATTTTTGTATTCAATTTCCCTTTTTTATTGGTATTATTATTTATATATTATAGGAAAATTCCCATAAAATTGACATTTATATTTCAAATTTTTACGGCCCTAATTACTTAGTCATTCCTAATTTTTATTAAATTTTAATTGCTAGACTAAGCAATCAAAATATAATTTATAAAAAACAAACACATTATGCTGAATATGTGTAAAAATATTGATCCAAACTTGAAATAAAACGTTGAATGTTGTTTTTTCAATATGAGAATTCTTTGTCGACCCGAGTAAGTCGTCAACTTGAGTCTTTTATAATAACTGTATTATTATTGCTATTATTTTATCTTAACTTTAAATATGTACCTATAATTGATGCATTGTATAAATTTAAAACTATAAGAGTAATTTTTCCAGTGATATTTAAGTAGACAGTAATCTTATAAGAAAATTCATATAAAATGGTCATTTATATTTGAAACTTACGGCCTTAATTATTTAGTCATTCCTAATTTTTATTGAATTTTAATTGCTAGACTAAGCAATAATTATATAATTTATAAAAAACAAACGCATTATGCTGAATATGTGTACAAATATTGATCCAAACTTGAAATAAAACTTTGAATGTTATTTTTTTTATATGAGAATTTTTGTCGACCTGAGTAAGTCGTCAACTTGAGTATTTTATAATAACTGTATTATTATTGCTATTATTTTATCTTAACTTTAAATATGTACCTATAATTGATGCATTGTATAAATTTAAAATTATAAGAGTAATTTTTCTAGTGATATTTAAGTAGACAGTAATCTTATAAGAAAATTCATATAAAATGGTCATTTATATTGAAACTTACGGCCTTAATTATTTAGTCATTCCTAATTATTGAATTTTAATTGCTAGACTTAGCAATCATTATATAATTTATAAAAAACAAACGCATTGTGCTGAATATGTGTACAAATATTGATCCAAACATGAAATAAAACTTTGAATGTTGTTTTTTTCAATATGAGAATTTTTGTCGACCCGAGTAAGTCGTCAACTTCAGTTTCCAAAGCTTATACTTCACCAATTCTGATTATTTTATTACTATTAGTTGCCAAACTAAACAATATTAATATGATTTACAAAAATTAAGTGTTTCGTGCTGGGTTTACTGGAGAAAATTTGAGTTACACGAAAAATAAAAATTTGAAATCGCGTTTTCTCGAAACGAGAATTTTCGTCGAGTTAGTATGTTGAAAATGCTCCATGCATCTTTTTTTTTTTTTTATCCAATTTTCATAATATTAAGTATTCTTGTTTGCAATATGCTATACTTCAAAACTAGGTATTAATATGCATGAATTATTTTACATAAAAGGAAAATTTTGTAATTATAATAACTTTTTTTCGTGATTGTTTGCAGTTTATGGCAATTTTTCACAGGGTCCCTGAATTTATTGAACTTCAATTTTTGAGTATTTTTTATAATAATTTAACATTATTGTGTACATAATATAAATTAAATCTTGATATATGCATTAATTACATGTAAAATTCTTTTCCTAGCAAGATGTCAGCAAATGCAAAATATGTATGAAATTTTCCTAAAAAGTGATACATACTTGAAGTTTTCAAATCGTAAAATACTTAACCCATTGTGATTATTTTTTTACTTTTATTTGCTAAACTTAACAATATTAATATTGTTTACAAAAATTAAATGTTTCGTGCTGATTTTCTTGGAGAAAAAGTAAGTTACACAAAAAATAAAACTTTAAATTGCGTTTTCTCAAAATGAGAATTTTCGTCAAAATAGTATGTTCAAAACGTTACATGCACAATCTTTTTTATCCAATTTTCATAATATTAAGAAATATTGTTTGGAATATGCTATATTTCAAAACTTGCTATTAATATGCATGCTTTATTGTACATAAAAGGGAAATTTAGTAGTTATATAACTTTTTTCCGTGAAATTTCATGGAAAAGTGTAAATATTGAAATTTTTTTAGTATTTTTTCTCAAACTATCAGTATAAATTTTAAAACGCATAGCAACTTTTGTTTCAGTGTTATAAAGCTACCATTTTAACAAAACACCAGGTACCTAAAGCCAAATTTAAAGGGCATGGAGCATTTTGAATTAGAGTTGTTAATTAACATATTTTAATTAATAACGTAATTAATTATCACTATTTTTCAATAAAATTGATTAATTTATGTAGAAAATTTATGAATTATTATGCATGCAAAATTTCACCAAAATTGAGTGAAAATTGAAAAAAAAAGAGTTTTGAACGTCCACTGTCGCCTTAAATTATCAGAATAAAATAAACTGCTGTAGATAATGAAATATTTAACGATTTCATTGGCTATTAACTTCTGGCATGAGGCCAATACAAAATTACCGCTTTTAAATTTTTTAAAAATTTTATTTGAATATATAATTGACATATTTCATATAAAAATGCTCTTTTCTGCTGTTAAGGGGCAATCTAAAAAAATGTAAAATTATAGTTTTCATTAAAATAAATAGTTTTCAGATACATTCTCTATTCCGGGAAGCCCGAGTTGGATGCCCTAGTTAAAATAATTTCAACTTTGTTAAGGGTTGTCGCACTAACAACTGTCATCTTTACGAAGGAGTATATTAATGTTGTTCAAAATTAACCCGATTGTATTAATTTTTGCTTCGTAAGTTCAAAATGTGCACATAAATTTTTATTTAATTGCTTATTTAATGTATATTTAATTTATTATTTTCCCTTATATATTGTACGATGTTTGCCTCGGTACGTTTTACCTAAGAGCTCTAGAAACATAATGGATGGATTCAGCTCAGCACTTGATTTACTAATACAAAATCAACTCATACGGGACCCATATCGTTTTGAAGCAGATATTAAATTCCTAAATTCAAATGTTAATAATTTTCTGTGCTGAAATCGAATTGGGAAATAAAAGGATACTTTAATAATTTTCTGAAGGATACCCATGAGATAATAATGCTGTGGAACTCATATTATAAAACTCATGAAAATTATTTTCATTAGGCACTTATCGGTGAAATATTCAAATCTGTGATGGGAATTATTTCTAAGTTTGTGGTTTGATGCGATTTAAACATAACTAATGTTAATTGCACTGGACTTTCATTATAATTTTAGCAAAGCATTTTAATGAATTTAACGTTTTCAAATTATGCTAAGAGTTTTATCATTAATATTATGATCAACAGTATTATAAAGGTAGCATGTTGTTAAATATATCTGCTCTAGAGTATTTTTCATTTTTATAAGGCTCTTTTTATAAAGTTGAAAAATATTAATCAAAATTTAAGTTATTTAAGTGCATTATGAATTATATGTTATATATATAATAAGTTAATAAAGTGCATTGTACATTACCAGTGCAAATGCATATATATATAATTTATCTCTATTCTAAAAAGAAAAAAAAGTAACTAACTGTTATCGACGTTGCTGCTGCCGGAAATGAATTTTTTGTGACTGGAGGTCTTTCATGGCTTATATTAAGAAAACAATTGCATTGCAATTCATTTGAAAATTGGTAGTTTTATAGAGCAATATTTGATAAACACGCTGAAGAAGACAGTTTTTAAATATAAGAATCATTAAAGTGCTATTTAATGTTGACCTTGGTCAAAGCAGTTCAGTTAAATAAGTTTTATAAGATCAAAAACTATGCATAGCTATTTTTTGCACGCTTACACGGGACAAAGTTGCGGTATGCAGTCTCTAAATATTTTTTAATTTGTCTAAATTTTTTACTTTATTTTTAAATATTTTGTTCAAAGCTTCAATGCTTTTATAATGATTAATTTCATATTTAAAAGAAGTTCTTTTGTTACGTATTGTTGCCAAAAATTAAAAAAAGTACAAATTATGTTTCCAAATATTTTAGAATTGAAAAATATATTTACACGTGAATATTAAAAGAGAAAAAACACTTACATGCGAAAAGAATTAAAAGAGAAAAAAATTACGTCATAAAAGCCAAGAGTACAATATTCAGCCTTCTATAAGGTAAAATTTTCAATATAACGAACCTACTTAAACAGCATTAAGTTTTATGTTACGTTGCTGATATATTCTAAAGGTCCTTTCATTTTATTCACATCTCACTATCAAATGTCTTGGAAGAGATCATACCCTAATCCATTTGAAAAACTGTAGAACCAAGAAAAGTAACTTGTATGTCAGAAGCAACTGCATAATAAATCAAAGTAACAGAAGCAACAACTGGATTTCGTACATATTACTAGGTGGTTTCTGACATGTCGCTCTTGTCTCTCATTACTTCTATATTTGTCCTTTAACAGGTCGCTGGCATGTTCGCCCGCTTCCTGTTCTTCCAGACGTTTCGCTGGCTAATATTTTATCGCGTCCGGCTTTGCTCTAAAAACTTAAAGACATCTTTAACTTTCTATGCGACTTTTCTACCTTAATCCACCACTGCGCAAAAACTCGGGTTCCTCTTTTTTCCCTGCTCTTTGTGGGGTCGGAGCTTTCAATTATCCGGCAGTGATATTAAATGGAACTATTGTCTTTTTTACAAATATTGATTCCGGTATATTCATATACTAGCTGTTACCCGCGACTTCATTCACGCAACATTAAAAAAGAATAAATGCGTTAATTAAGCAAAACATTTCACTCCCGATAGTTAAAAACGTTAATAATTAACTAACTCTTTATCACATTTCATCGGAAACAATACGGTATATCTTTGTTATAGGGACCTTGACATAACTCTGTCTTAGAAAAGGGAAAAATTATACTTAATAATCGCGAAAATTAAAATGCATCCAATGGAAAATGGAGGGCAAAATAAAATCGTGGAAATCGACAAATTGGGTAAAAACAAATGTTAATTTTACTTGATAAACCATTTTACTTTTAACGCCTTTGTGAAACATTTTAACAGCCGTCCATCAAAAATAATTAATTGAAATAGTATATGCATTTTCTTTAAATTCAAGTCTGCCTCCTTGGTTTAATGTGTAGCTGAAACAAATCTTGTTTTCTAAATGACAATATCTTAACAGACGATTTTTGTTCTGCAGAAAAATTTATTCATGAAATTTGAATAGGTGAAAATATTTTTAGATAGCTTTCATTACAAAAACCTACCTATTGCAGCCGTTTGGAGGAAATCAATTCCAAAAAATTTTGATATAATTTCCCCGATCATGACCCCCAGACCCCAAAACCACCCAAATATATATATATATATATATATATATATATATATATATCTGACATTTGTCCTGGTCTCGACCGAGTTCGTTGGCCAGCTTCATCCGTCATCTTGTTTCATAATGGTGTCTAGTTAAAAAGTTTTACATTTTTAAAAAATCAAAAAGATGGACAAAAAAATTATAAATTGAAAAAATTGTTTCCTTTAAGTGTTAGCACGTAAGTAATGGTTTCTGGAACATTTTTCTTTTTTGGCTATATCTAAAAAATGGCTGAGATATGGCAGTTTGAAATTCCAGGGTGGCTGAGATTTTGAAACAAACTGATATCTGTTATTCTGTAACACTCGTATTTATGAACCGATATGAATATGACTGATCATGTGTAAAGAACATACCAAGGTCTCGACCGAGTTCGTTGGCCAGCTTCATGCGCCATCTTGTTTCAAATTGGATGCCAGTTACATGTTTAAAAAAAACTTTTTAAAATTCAAAAAGATGTATAAAAAGTCCTTCCGGCCTGTACCGGGAGGAAAAGGTAGCTTTCCTATATCTTCGTTTAAAAATTTTAGCTATTGTTACACGAAAACAGCAAGTTAAAATGCAATGAAAACGTTTACAAAATATACGTTAATACTGAATTTGAATAAGAAATTCGCCAAATTATTGAGCAATAGCCAAATTGGCTTCATTTATGAAGACTTATTTTGGTCGCCAAAGTTGGTGATATTTCGCAAAATCTCGCCAAGTTTGGCGAGAATTTTGACATAACTAAGTTTTAAAAAAGTGAAATTTTGTGACAAATAATACGAAAAAGAAACTGTAACCAATGAAAAAATGCGGGCCAAATAAAATCGTGGAAATCGGCGAATTATATAAAAACATACGTCAAGTTTACCTGGTAAACCATTTTACTTTTAACGCCTTTGTGACACGTTTTAATAGCAATCCTTCAAAGATAATGGAAATAGTATATTCTTTTTCATTAAATTCAATTCTTGCAAATAGGGAGCAATTATTGTAGACATAAATGCAAGTAGCTTAAATTTGCCTCCTTTATTTAATATATAACTGAAAAAAAATCTTTATTTCTAAATGAAATATGTTGACAGACGATTTTTGTTGGCCAGAATAAATTGAGTCATGAAGTTTGAATATGTGAAAATACGTTTTTATTTTACAAAAATTTTACTGTAATCAAATTTTTTTTTTCTTTCACCATCTATTCAAATTGAAAATAATTTTTTTTCAGTTTTAATGAGAAAAAATATATTAATCCGTTTTATTTCTTCTTTTTTATCCACAAAAATGGAATAATTTAGTTGCCATTTTTAGAGAAACTTCGTTAAAATTTACATAAATAAATAAATAAATAAATAAATAATAATAATATCTCGGAATTTAAATCATTTTTTTTAAATTCTGAGAGTTTATGACATCCTCGGATGAATGATGACCGGTGTTAAGTAAATCGCGTTGCGTTCGACAATCTGAAAAGAGTAGTTGCGAAATACAAACAGGCGGTTAGATTTTAATATAATAGATTCGTATTTATTTTTCTTTTCCTAATAACCATGGTGTGGTTTTTGGCAAAAAACTCTCATCTGTATGTAACTGATATTCATCCTTAATAATCGGTATAGATAAAAAAAATTTCAATTTTTCGTTTTAAATATGTCGTAAAACTAATCTACTTTCTATACTTACTGATCCTTGTATTATTAATGTACGAAATTAATTCCCGCGCCTTGTAAAACACATTTGAAAATTCCCGTTTTATTTCAAATATGACGTCAAATTTTCCTCAGAGAAATCTCTTTTTAATGCCATAATTCATTTGAATCCTCAAACAAGGGCGACCCTTGGCGGCGTCGAAGTTGGCGAAGCGATAAATGAGATTTTCTTGCTACTAGTTCGTTTGTTATGTTTCTTCCACACCTACTGTGGTTGATTGGTTGGTTTATTGTTGTTTGTTCTGGAGATTGGATTGTATTTTGAGCTCAATGCAAATATGTAAGAATTTTGATTCGATTATTGTGTGTCGGATTTCTTGAATTACGTTTGTGGAATGTAATGTGTGAAGTTTAATGATTTGACGTTTTGTGGTATGTTATAGAAGGATAATTCCCGTGAAATAATTGAGAAAAAAACGAAAGATGAGAAATATGGGTGTTATATATATATTATTGTAGTGGCAACACTATTTTTCTATAGACGTTTTGGCAACAAGACAGTTTTTTTTTGTATTCGATACATGCCGCTACGTTTGCTTGTATATGTTTATTAATGCTAATTAAAAGATGGATTAAATACAAACAAAAGGTAAGTGATTTTTTGTTGATTTTATTGAAGTATGAGTTTCGTATATTCTAGAACCACTGCACGTTGAGGTGCATACATCCAGAGGTGTTTTTTTTTTCGGAAAATGTACGCGAAGCGTTCATATATAAGTTACTAATCGCTGCTTGTATGAGTTTCGAATATTCTAGAACCGCTGCACGATGAGGTGCGTGCATCCAAAGATGTTTTTTTTCTCGGAAAATGTACGCGAAGCGTTCATATATAAGTTACTAATCGCTGCTTGTATGAGTTTTGTATATTCTAGAGACCGCTGCACGTTCAGTTCTATACATCCAGAGGGGGGTATTTTTCGGAAAATGTACGCGTAGCGTACATATGTAAGTTAATAACCGCATGTTTGTAAAAATTGAAATATCCGGAGGAAATATTGCTAAAAGTTTGTAAAAATAGAAAAATACGGAGAAAAATATTGCTAAAATGTAAAAATACAAAAATACAGAGGAAAATATTGCTAAGTGCTTGTAAAAATCGAAATATCCGGAAGAAATATTGCTAAAAGTTTGTAAAAATATAAAAATACGCAGGTAAATGTTGCTAAAAGTTTGTAAAAATCGAAAAATCGTGAAGAAAATATTACTAAAACTTTGTAAATAGTCGAAAAAATGAATAAAATCGATGTTTACTTTGTGAAGAAGCTTGCCGTAGGGAGCGTCGTTCTGATTGGGTAGAATTTGGAGGTTGCCGAGTTTTGGGTTGGCGCGCGTCAGTGCTTGGCGTGCGTCAAAAAAATCTCCAAATTGGGGGTCGACCTTGTTTGAGGATTTTGCCCATAATTCTTGTTAATTTTCTTTTTCTGGCAATCAAGACGTATATTTTAGCGGAAAATTAACATTTGTATGTAACTGGTACTCAAGCTAATTATTAATCAGTATCGATAAAAAATATTTCAGTTTTTCATCTTAAATATTACGTACATTATCTATCTACTTTCATTATACATTGATATTCATGCTCCTTGTATTATTACGACTATTTGAAAATACATGTTTTATTTATGACGTCATATTTGTCCAAGCAGAGGAGGATCATTTTCATAGTTCCATGGTCCAAGCGAAATCTATTTTTAAGAATGTAATTATTGTTCATTTTTCCTTCTAATTATAGCGCAGTTTTTTGACATAAAAATATCTTTTTAATGTAACCGATATTCATACTTACTAAAAAAATACTCCATATTTTTGTTTCAACATTACGGAAATTCATCTTCTTTTGAATTCTTTTTCATTTTCATTTTTCACGTGAAAATCGTTCAAATGAAAATTAATTGCTGAGGAAAAATTATTTTTCCGTGTTTTTATTTATTGGCAATGATCAAAGTCCTGGCAACGATAAAGTAAAATGGTTAAATTTTATGGGAAAATGTCCATTTATTCTCTATGAAAATAACGAAATTTTGAATTATTAAGGAAAATATTTGAATAAAATGAACAAAAACCGGCCTATGTTCATTTGAGGGTTATAATCAACGTATATGCAAAGATACATGATCATTAAATGCCCCATTTTGACGCGGGCTTCAGCCTAACATTTGCACACAATCAGATTTATAATATTATTAGGATTAGGATTCATTTGTCTATTGTTCACCACCCTCCCTCTGTCGGGCTTACCGGCGGGATTTTGTATTTTTTAAACCTCAATAAAGAGTACCGGGGAGACATCTATGCTCTACAGACGTAGTTCCTAGTCTGAGCAGTCCGTCTCGTGCAGTAAAGTAAAGTAAAGCCGGTTTCTGAAAGTAAACTCGGTTTGGCTATAAATAAAAGACCTGCATACATAAAAATATATTATTATATACATCCTTAAACTACCGTTTTTCCAACAGTCGCCTTTTAAGTTTAACAATTTGTCATAGCGTTTCACTAATTTATAATTTCCTTCTTCATACAATTCGGCCGCCTGGATATGTAGCAAGCCTTTCATGGCATTTTGAAATTCATGATTGTCATTGAAGTGGTGCGACGCAAGCCACTTCTTTATGTTTATAAAAAAATTCCACTCGGAACAAAGTCTGGGCTGTAAGGTGGGTGATCAAAAAATCCCATTTGATTTTATTTAAAAGTTCTTGAGTTTTTAGAGCACAGTGAGCATGAGTTTTGTTTAGACGATGACAACGATGAGTTGAATTCACGATGAATGTCTGCTGCTGAATCATTTTGAGCCCAAAGAAATCTTATTACAGAACGCACCTCGCATTGGCAGGATTTTCTGTTGAAGAACTCATTTTTGGAGGTTATAACAAGCGAATACGTGAAAGAACAAAGTTCACACTGTCATAGCTGGATGCTTACAGAATCAGAGATCCCCACAATGTAGTAACGACGGCATCCGTCCAGTACTAGCAGCGCGACGCTAAAACTGCGGGATTTTTCGAAACACATCTAGTATAATACCTACGGCATTATAAAACTTATTTCATTGCTCGTTTAATGTACTGTAAGATTGTCTTTAACACTAATGTTTACCCAATTAAGTATGAAATGAATAGGTGAATTTTTTTATACAATAAATGTTATAAAATAAATGTATGTACAACTTCTTTATTTTACTCATTTCTTTGTCAGTTTTTTTCACATTATATATGCAGCAAAAATGTGCAATACGTCTTTACATATCGTTCTTTGTTACTATTTCTACATCAATTTATGCTATTTTTGCTCTCTTTTTTTGGTCATTTAAGAAAGAAATAAAACTATTATTTTAAAATCTTGTAATATAAAAAATTGAATGTTTTGATCATAAACGAGAGAGTGACGTTTTATTTCAAGACATTCTATGGATGCATGACTCTTTGGTTGAAAAATGTAGATTACTAAATAGAAAGTATTAAAAATTTAAACATAGAAAATATTAAAAATTTAAAAATAGAAAATATTAAAAATTTAAAAATAGAAAATATTAAAAAAATCATTTCCTAAATGAACATGTAACAGATTAAAATTTGAATTTTAAACACACTTACTTTCCTTGTATTGTTTAATACTTAAAACGCCCTTTTTGCGTTTTAAATAATACTATCTGAACTGTCATGAAAACCATTTAAGAAGTAGGAGTATTGTGATTTCCGAAATTGAATAATTTCGGGAAACCAATGCTAAATAGCAAAATAGTTTAAAACTTTTCAGATTATACCAAAAAATGTGCCAATTAAATTCCCACATGTTAAAGAAAGGAAGATTTGTTACTTGCGACTCTTAAATGAATATTGTTAGGTCTTGAGTGTGTATATGTACGCATACAGGTTTAATTAAATCGTTCTTGGAACCCAATGGACTTTGGTGACCAAATATTTAAAATGATCATATCTGAAACTGTATCTGCTGTGACCAATGCAAATCTCGATATCGAGACTTTCTTAATAATTTAGGGTGAACAACATACAGAAATAATCACTTGGATATAAATTGGGCCTTAATAATAAAAACTACCGATTTTTAAATTTCTCATATTAAATATATTTTTTTGTAATGTGAAAAATAAATAAGCAATGGGTGTTGATTTCTTAAGTTTCCTTTAAAAAATATGTAACTCTTTAAATGAATCCATATATTTTAAAAATGCAAAAATCAAAAATTACATCAAAGAATACAGATTTTCACTTCAATAATATTGTCTTGACATTATTTTCAGCAACCGATATGGTATTAACGGTAGACTTAAAGTCAATAAAATTGAATTAGAGATTTTGTCAACGTTTTTCGATGCAATTCGAATTTAATACAGCCCTTTTCTCATACTTTATCTTCTCTCTGAGACATTTTCAGCTAAATTTGTTTGACGACGATTTCGAGTTGCATTGGCGGATATATCTGTCGTTTTATGAATTTTCCGATGACTTTTTCTCTTCCGAAATAAAGTCATGATGTGGAAAAATATTGAATATTATTTTCCAAAAACTCGATAGAAAAATCCAAAGTTCAGTATCCTAAATCCAGAAATCCTGCATACGATTTCAAATGCTTTTAAACAGATAGTAAACTTTCTAAACTGATATTTTTCACAGAATGATAAAAAGTGTTAGAAAGGTATGCATTTTTAAGGTTTTTAAATCTACTAAACATAAATTTTAAGAAGAACAAAAAATCCTGCATCAGGCATTGATTATAAAAATTTTCGAAAATTAACAGAATATATCTATAGCTTGAGATAGGTATCTGTAATCTAACAGAGATATCTATAAGCAATATAAATAAAATTTACCGTAGACGAGTTCTTCTATAGACAATAATATAATGGAATTATTTTGTGTATCCTTGAAATGAAATAAAAATGCAACATACTTCATTTTCAGTTGCGAACCTCTATAGTGAAACTCATAACATATTAAAATTGCATGTTAATCTGATTATATTTACGCCAGTGAGAGCACGCCGAGACGGAAAGGCACCCAGATTGCCAGTTAGACAAAGCAACCGAAATCATAAAGTTTTCTGATATGTTGGAAAGTGTTTAAAATGAAAGCAAGAACATATATCAAACTCCTGTCTGAGATACGTATTTTTAAGATTTTATTTTTTCTTGCAATACAGTTTACATTTCAACTATGTTTCAATATTCTATAATATAAACAGCGGTTATTTGTTGATAAAAAATAAATAGTTTGTAGCGGTTATTCGCTATTATATCTAAATGTTTTATGAGTAAGCTGAATGTGCAATTTTTTAGGGTTTTTAACTTATTGCCATTATATGGTTTCTTTGAGAAAGAAAAATCTGAAGAAAGTGAACATAATTTATTTATCATGGAAGAACAAATCTAAAAAAATTCATATACTATGATTCTAAAAATTATTTCTGATTAATGATCATGACAGTGAACGAGAATTCGTTTTTATCAGTTTTAATATTATTTTCTTTACGTTTTAATTATCCTATTTCAAATTCTCCATGCTTTACATTGTGATTTCGCAATGTTCTAATCATGAATAAATGCATAATATATACGAGGATCTGTCAAAATATGCTAGAAACATTTCGATATGTTAGACAAAATTGAAGACAAACTTTTCATTTTGGGCAAGAATAAAAAAATGGAAAACTATTAACATTTCAACTTTTCGCTTCCATACGCATTTAAATATTCAATAATTCATATTTATACCATTTTAATTTCAGTATTATAGAAATTTAGTTCCAACGTATAGAATTTTAGTGAAATATTTTCTGACCATTGTTCTTATAATTCATACATTTACACGAACACGCACAATTAGAATGCATCAAATGAGTTGGAATTCACAACGTAATTCTTAAAAAATATAACTTTTTTTTTTTCTTTCAGTAACTTTTATTTGTGCAAATATTGGATATTATAGAAAATGGAGGTATTTATATTTTCACATTTATATACATTTATACAACAGTCAATATGCCTTGAAAAATTCAATATTAATATATAATAATGAATAATACAATGGATTATCTATTTTACAAATATGCAAAAATTACTAGCATTTACATGTCCTATTAAATTTCCACTCTTTACGAATAATAATCTTACCTTACTTTAATGACAGGAATGTCAGAAATAATGGTACTCAAAGAACCGTGAATGTTCTTCGTTACAAACCGTTATCATGTATTACATAACATAATATACTGTACGATTTTGTAACACGTACAATTTAGTTTGATAAAAAACAAAAACTTATTAAAAGATAACTGCATCGTAGTTGAAAGAGTCAGTAATATTTAAATTTCTTTTTCGATTTCATCAAATGAAAAACAAGAATCTGCTGTTTTATAAAGTTAAACCAAAGAGCCAGAATAATTTTGTAACGAAGCTTAATGCAGTACTTTACATACTAAATGAACGTATGTTTTTTAAACAGATGCAGTACAAATATTTTTCAAAAATTAGTGATGAAAATGACGCATTAGATAGTAATTGATCTTTTTTTTAATTCTTGAGAGCGTTTGTTTTTTATACATAGAAAAGAACAACGAGGCTTAATTGGTTTTCATGAAAGTTATTAATATGTATAAATAATCAATCAATATGTATTAATTTTTGTAAAATATTCTAATGAAATAAAAGAAAATAACATTAATTAGTATAAGTAGTATTAATTAACAAAATTCTACAACTTTATTGATGACGAAATATGCCACGAACATTTATTCAAACTTGAAAAACGTTTTACAGTAAATATAGTGGCTCATATTATATACGAATCTGAAACTAGTCGGATGCGTCAATCCCAAAACTTTCTTCTATCCCAGTCATGTTAGTACTTCAAAATTCGCTATCACATAGCCAATAAAATCAATATTTTTCGTCGTTGTACGTCAGCTTCTTGCGAATCGTCGGGTTACCGGGATGCCATCAACTGATGTATACTAAACTACGAAAAGTCCTTCTGGCCTGTACCGACAGGAACAAATAGCCTCCCTATTCCTTGGTTTTACGATTTTAGCTACTTTTACTAGAAAACACGAAGATAAAATGCGTGGAACCCAATTAAAGGAGATTCATTCACAGTTCTCGTCGACATTGAATTTGAATGAGAATATCGCTAAATTAGTTCTCTACATCCAAGTTAGCTTCATTTATGGCAACCTATTTTTGTCGCCAAATTTGGCGATATTTCGCCAACTGTCGCCAAGATTGGCGAGAATTTGACGTTGGCGAAAATAAATATATAGTGTTAAGCATATAAGAATAGGAACAATGGTTACAACAATGAAAGAGAATTTGCCAAAACCATGTTAATTAAAACTCATAAATTAAACCCGTTTATGGATGAATTCTGCTGTCTTGTTTCAAAATGTCAGCTACCCTAAAATTTCAAACCGCTATATTTCAGCCATTTTTTAAGATAGAGGCAAAACAAAAATTGCTCCGGATTCTCCGGATCAATGCCGAACATTTAAGGAAAAAAACTTTTAAGATTTCTAATTTTTTTGTACATCTTTTTGAATTTGAAATCTTTAAATGGCTATTACAGCGCACCCTTCCGGCGGAATATCACCAAATTCGAGTAGGACCTGCTGACCATAGCCAAATACAAAGAAAAAAATTTTTTTAACTATCTGCATACCATCATACACTTTTCGTGATACAATATTAAAAATCGAATAAAAATCGAACAAAAATCGCGATCGCAGCGCCCGATTTCGTCGAAATATCCCCGAATTCAACTTGGACCGGCAGTCTATAGTCAAAAACATAAAAGAAAATTGGTTCAATTTTCTGCATAACTTCATACACTTTTCGATGATACAATAGTGAAAATCGAACAAAAATCGCGATAGCAGCACCCCCTTTATTCGAAATATCCCCAAATTCAACTGGGACATGCAGGCTATAGTCAAAAACATAGAAAAACAGTTTTGTTCAATTATCTTCATAACTTCATACACTTTTCGATGATACAATAGTGAAAATCGAACAAAAATCGCGATAGCAGCGCCCCCTTTCGTCGAAATATCCCCAAATTCAAGTAGGATCTGCTTGCCATAGCCAAAAATATAGAAAAAAAAATGTGGTTCAATTTGAAACATAACTTCATACGCTTTTCGATGATACAATGAGGACGGACAGACGGACATTTTGTAAAAACATGTTTTTCGGAATCTCTGATCCCTAAAACGTGTAAATCCGTCGAAAACCGGAAATCTAAAAAAAATTCGGTTACAATACTTTCTTCTATTATAGATAGAAGAAAGTAAAAAGAAGAAGCTTCAAAAGCTTCGTTTTTTATAATTTTATCTCTTTCATCAGATATATATCAGATGTAAATATAATATTTTTATTAACCAATCTTTCTCATTAATGACGATAAATCATAAGCTATACATGATTATTAATATTTCGTAGCATTTAATATGACGATAAAAAAAAAGCTTCGAATTAGCAGTCATAAATGGTTAATTAAAAAATTAAGCGTCTGAAGGCTTTCCTTCATTTTTATGAATATATTCGTAAAACTAATGTGAATTTAGGTTTTCTTTCCGTGTTTGTTTGTGAAAGTCACGTCATATCTCTTTATTTTACATTTATCTTAAAATATAATTCTGTTTAAAATATTTTTGTCTATTGCCGATTTAAGTTGATTTTGGGAAACGGAAAAATACGGGCAAATCGTTAAGATGGTTAAAAGATTTTGTCCTTGACAAACTAAAATATATAATTATATCCTCATATAGCATATTGTTATCATTTTGAATTATTAAGTAAGATTATTAATGGATGTGAGGTTTTTTTTTATTTGAAAAAAAGAAACATGTTTTGACGTGTTTTTGTAGGATTGTTTTTGAAACTGGAGTGATTTAGCTAAAGGATAATTAAGTTTGGAAAAATACTAAATAAAGCCAGAAAAATATTAAATAAAATGCTGCTTCATTCTACATAATTCCATTAGACTATTTTTATTTCATACGTATAATGTTTAATAATGCAATTTTCGATATCCTTTAAAACATATTAAAATAAACAAAGAAACCTCATTCATGACAGTGCTAAACTTACTTACCTATCAAATAGTTTAATCAATATTAGAATTTTTGAAATACGCAGTACATTTTAATCGTAATTATGCAGTATACCCACAGTCATAAATTAGTGTATTACATGCTTTTAATTTTATTTGCTTAATGTCTTGCCATTACTCTCCATTGTAAGTAGATTCTGCCAACTGTTGGTAGGTGCACTATCTTGCTCGTTAAAGCACATGATCTGTTGGTGACGTCTTTACAACCTGTGTATCAAGTATTTTTAGATCTAATGCAACTGACCAATATTCGTGTCATTAAAGGATAATGTTGTGAAGAGGAATTATCTTCACATATTCCACTTCTAATTAATTTACACCTTAGCCCCCCCCCCACCTAAAATACCTTTTTTCAAAATTACCATCCTAAATATATTTTATTTTTCTACACTGTAAATGTATATAGTCCCAGCCTTTTTTCCACTTTTATTATAACTTCTTTTCAATTCATTTGTAATTCTTTCGCTCTGCGTTTCTCTTATAAAAAAAAAAGAAGAAAAGAAATTATTTAGTTCGCCTAGCAACTGTGAATGTATCTCTATCCCACGCTCAGTCAAATCTACCAGATGCCCTCTGCTACCCTTTCTCTTTTACATTTCTCTTCTTAAATTGTATTATCATTCTAACGTACATGTCTATTTTTAATTTTTAGTAACACTCCTTAATACAACCCTATGTGAACCAGACTCTTGTGGTTTGCGAGGCTACTATATTCATTCCTCACTGTTGGCATCTAAAAATTCATATTTGTTCGTCATCAATCTCCCATTGACTTAACATTTAACGGAAAATAACACCTGCGTTTCTATCACATTCCTCTCGCCAAATGTACGTTAATCTGGCTACTTGGCTTTATGTAACTCTGTCATCACTGCTCTGTATCCACCAAAGAAATTGTCTAATTAATCATCATTCTCTCTCGAACCTTGTGATTGATAACAACATGTAAAAGCTGTATTAAGTGTACGTTTGGAGTCCCGGGTACCATTGCCTTCGGCAGCTGTACCTATTCGACTATGTACCTGTGCTTTATCTGAACCTGGATTAAAGAACCCTTGGATATATTTAATTTTTGACTCTTTCTGCAAGATGTCTCTCCTGTGTCTTCTTTTATTTTTTTTAATAACTTACGATCACGACGCACGAAAATCACGACGCACCAAACTCCAGTACACAGATTGGTTCCTTGACCATAGCACTTGTACAGTAACATTTACAGCACGGTACCCGGGAATCAACGAATAGCAAACAACAAACAAAAAATAATATCCTCGATTTTTTAAGTATGTTTCTGAAATCTTTATAGACATCAGGAGAGATTTGTTTCCGTATTTTCGCAAGCAGTATGGACAAAGAAAAATGGAAATGACGATAAAATTTTTGAACTGGAATCCCCAAGTTTTTTTTTCTCTTATGAAAGATCTTCTCCGATATTTCAAATGGAAGAATTCGATGGAATATAATTTTCTCTGAGTCTCGGATAATTATTAAAGAAGCAGCTAAACTGCAGGACCTTTTTCCCCTTTACATATTAAATTTAGCTGTTCAAGAGAATTGATAAACGAAAACTGCCTCATCGCTTTTTTTTCCCGGCGATATGTATGAACGATGTGCAGATCTGATGCCTACTTTGCAAGTCATTATTATTTTTTTTCTCCATTTGTAAAACGTCTGTTATGAATCGCCGCGATTTGTTTTTCGCATCCTAATATTCACGGATTTGTGTATGAAAATTAAGGATTACTGCTGATATTTACAATAATTCATTGCGGAACTCAATTACCGAAAGCTCAACTGAATACAGCTTCTACCGGCGAAAATTAATAGTGCGACCCTGACGTCAAGCATATTTCACTAAACCATCGCATCCGTACTTTTAAACACTTATAAACCCGCGATTCTTCTTTTTTTTCTCTCTTCGCTTTAGAGATTATTACGAAGTATCGAAAGAGTAACTAATGAGACAGACAAAAACAAATGCATATTGAGTGCGCTGTGGTTTATTTCAGTTCTTGAACTTCATATCAGCTCAGTCATAGACTTATAATTCATTATATGCTGCGGATAAGGAATTTGACTGATAAACAGTGCTATTGTTATTGAATATCGAAATTGGAAACCGATATAAACGTTTGTACTTTATATAAGCACGAACTTTCCAGTGATCCATCTTCATTATTATAGCAAGGATTCCCATATTTTAGTGGACATTTACAATGCACATTTTATGCGCGAAGTATATATTTTTTTAGTTTACGAATATTGCTTTCAAAGCTAAGGATTATTGCGTGAAATATTTCACCGTTAATTAGCCTACATCAATATTATATTTAGATATAAAAAATTGCTTCTTATATTTGTGCTAAATGGATTTACTGATGTTAATATTTCAAGTGGTAAGTCACTTCTTTTTATATTGTTCAACATGAGGATATTTTTGGTCAGGTAAAGTAATGAAAAATATATATGTGCTTTTATAGTATAAAAATTCAATCTATTTAATTACTGCCTAAACTGACTAAAGAAAGATTTAGTATGTATGCACTAGGTAGTTGTGTTTCAACATAATCATGCTTTTTAATAATATTTTAACAATCTAATAATAGAGATAAAAGGCATAATATTCATTCATAGATATATTTCTTTATAGATAGTTAACTTTTGGTTTATGTTGTGAATTTTTTTTTACAATCCTTTATTCTAAGTAGCAGTTTGCCATACAGTATTTCAACATTTTTAAACGTATGCTGCCGCTCATGCAAATTTTATTGAAAGAATATTTTTAATAAGATTTTGAATTTTCCTCGTTAAAAGAAAATGTATAATATGCAAATTTGATATCTTTCACACTTGTGTACATTTATGTACACACTTGTGTACATGTTGCGCAAAATGTACTTAATGTTGTGTTTGAATTTTCCTTGTGGGCCTACTCGGCTGGTCCAAGTATCTTCCCCATCAAGGGAAATACTAACGTGACAATCCTGCTGTGAATTTTATCTTTTTATGAGTTATTTGCATATATACACATTCTTTTTTCTCTCATCACATTAAAAAAAAAAGAATAATACTAAAAATAGAAAAAAAACTAAATCTTCTTAATTTTTTTCCTTTATATTTTTCTTCTCACACAAATATTTACAATAATTGTAATAATAATAATTGTCACATTAATTTTATTCTAATTTAAATATTATCTTTATTAATTAATGGCAGTTAAGTATTTTATAGATCTATGCCCGCATCTCATGATTTGTTACACTTACCGATTTTGACATTTTGACAAGGATAGAATTTCCTTACTCTAGGACTGACTTTGCATTTAACATGTATACAATGTATATAATTTTTTTCTCTAATCATTTTTTATATTGTGTACTTGCATTTATATCTGATTTTTTTGTTTGTTATTGTATTTGGTATTATATGCTATACTATATCAGTGTTTTTATTTTATTCGAATAAGCATAATACATTTATGAGATAATTGCATCATCAAAATAAATTAATTGTCTTTAACAATAATACAAGTATAATAACCTTGTGTTTATATACTGGATCAGTCAACGGATAAATTTTATGTTGCAGTACGGTACATGTTGCCATATATATATATATACATTTTTATTTATAACGAATTGTCCTTTCTTTTTAATATATCCTTTGGACGCATAGTTACAGTAATTCAAAATTTAGTGTTGACATTAGGGGTGCTCGCACAAAATAAACAGGTAATAAGTAATGGCAATGTACTTTCATACAAACATATTACACACTTACAGTTTCGTAATAGGAATTCCATATTCGTAGGATGCTATCTAATTTCTTATTATAAATTTATATTGTGTTGGAGTGATATTTACTTGCATATTTTTTTCATGGATCCAGAAAAGAGTGTAAGATCTTGTCATTTTGTATTGATTTGAATTTTTAGCGCTAATTTTCCATCAATTCATTCGGATCAATCTTTGATGATAAACTTGGTGTCACTTCTTCACAATACACTTTTTAGTTTTTAATTCATTGATTCTTTTTGTTGTTAAATTTAAATATAATTATAATATTGCGGTTATATTTTGATAAGAAAACTTAATTATTACACAATTTAGACATATATACACACTCTGTTATTACAAAATTTATACACTTCAATTTTTTCAAAATTGCTTCTTTAAACTTATGATTTCGTAAATAGATAACACTTGATATAACACATTTCTTTGTATTATTATCGAAGTTTTGATCTACACACATGAATAAAGATAACTTTGCTTAAATTAACATGTTCTTTACACCTTAAGGTCACTTTTGTCATGTTAAAACAATTAGCAGTACTTTTGTGTCAGATATTTCTGGCCATGTATAAAATTACTTTTTAAGTTATTTTCCCCAGTGCTGATCCATGTTTTAATAAATATATAAGGTTTTGTGTACAACAATTTTTGCACATATATACTTATCTTAAAGTTGACTTTTCCTTCTCAATTTCTTTACACAGATTTATTTATTTATGCCATATTTATTGCCATAATTTCTAAGAAATGAAAATTTTCAGGTTTGTATATGTATGAGTTAATACATAATTGCCACTGTTTATTTTTTATTAATGTTTTGAGCATTCATCTTCATATAGTTTTTTTTTTTGCTGTTTCAAAAGAAGATAGAATATATATATTTTTATAAAATGTGTTTTTCATAATTAGACACAACCGTGTTAATTTTTTTTTTTTAATGAATCATTTAAGTAATATTTTTTCTTCGTTATAAACATATGGCACTGCTTACCGATATAGCAACTAATTAATTAAAGACATTCTTCTTATTGTTTTTTTTATTTATACATGCCGTATTTTCTTTTATACTTAGATAAAGTTTATTTGTATGATGGCAAGTATATTTTTGTGTTATTTTTATTAAGTTGATATATTTTAATCCATGTGTATTGTTTCAGTAGCATTATTTAGGAACTTTTTTAAACAGCTTAAAGAGCCTTTGAGATCTATTGCAATCTTGCAATTATTTGAAAATGCTTTTCTATATTCAATAACCAATTTTATAATCTACAACGGTTCCTTCTTTTTTAATTACACATGCCAATTACACAACTAGTCAAAGTTACCAATCATTATACACTACCAGTTTGTACCAATCCTTGTTATACTCTTTACCATTCATTGTTTTTTTTGTTCTGTTCCTTTTTATATCTTCCGACATCAGTATACGACATCATATATCAATTCCACTTTGATAAACACTCTAGTCAATATTATATAAATAGACACATAATTAAAAAAAAACATACTTTTCATTAAATAATACTTGTTTGCTGATACAAACAAAGGGTGCATTACTGAATCAGGCCTTAATGATGATTATATTATTTTTAATATTACGATTCTTAGAGATCTACTCAGATTTCTGTCCAATGCACTCATTTCATGAAACTTTCATGTGCAACGCATCAAGTATTTCTTCCTGTAAATTTACACAAACTTCTTACACATACTTCTATAATCTATACTTTATGCATTCCGTTTTCTCACTTACAGTTTTTTTTAATTTATTTATTAATCAATGTTTCAAGTATTACCAATCAAGGATATATATAAATATATAATACCAGTCAAAGTATTTGTTTCACCATTCAATGTATAACTATGCTTTTCACATTCATTCTTTTTTAATTAACACCTGTTTCTTTGACATTACATACCTTACTTGTAGGTTCTATTATACTACTTCTAATATTAAACATAATTCATTAACACAATCTCTGCACATGTATCATCTTATCATGTTTTCCATGTAAATTTATATTAGGTACTAGTTATACCATATATTTATTGGAGGAGTTCATAGAATTCGCTATATGCACCAATTATGGTAAACAACACTGTACTTAGTTACCTACTGCAATCGCAACAATTTTGGTAATGTTAGTTATCATGGTAACATACCTTTTTTTCATTATTCATTTTATCACTTTACTTCTACATTTTCTGTCATATTTACATAATCACATATTCTTTTTAATAAAAATAAGTTAAATAACCATTTTTTTTCCTTGCTAAATTTAGTCTACAATTGAAAAATGAAAAATGTGCACTACTGAATCATGCCAGTGTGGCAATATTATTATTTTCATAATAAGATTTTATAGGGAATTTTTCCTCTTGTAGTGCACGTTGCTTTCATGAAATTATTGAAATAGAGGCATCCTTTTTTTCATTCTGTGGACATACACAACATTTTACACATTTCCTTTTCTTACATGTATAACACTACATTCCATCATTCACATTTTTAAATATCTTTTAAGAATTTTGTCTCTGGTTCTCCTTTCTGTTTTTTTTATTATTCCTGACATATTAAATAGTAAAATATTTTAGTACATGCAATTGATAAATTTTCACTGTATATCTAATTTAAATTCACTTTTTACCATTCATTTTCCTCCATGGAGTATGTGTCACACTTCAAGTTCATCCCTTGTTTTGCCTACTCAATGCTCGTAAATTAACCTTCTTTATTCGTTCAATATATGTAATTTTTAAAGACATACCTTTTTTTCGCATTTGTTTTCATACACTACACTTGTTTGTGGAAGTATTTATTCACGGTTGTTATGTAATTGCAACCTTTGGTATTTATACCAGTCATTTCTTCTGCCGAAGTTATATTAATGGTTGCTTTCAGACTGTACATACTTTCTCAAATACCTCTTTTCATTTACACAATGCCAATGTCCACATAATTGTCTCTAAATTTTTTTTTCAGTCTAAATTTTCACATTTTGTAAATGTAGGTACAAAATTAAACGAACAGTGTTTATATGTTCTATTTTGCTCACACTTCATCTTGCACTAATCCCCTAAAACACTCTCAGTCACATTTTTTTGTACATGATGTCACACTTTTTAATTCACATCTAAATTGCCTTTCATATTTAGTACAACATATGTTTATTTAAAATTTTAAATTAGTTCACATAATTTTTCTTACTCTTTTACATACTATGTAATGTTCCATTACATTTTTACCTTACCATCCCGGCACAACAACGTATGAAGTTGTTTTTCATGTGTCATGTTTCATAACATGTTGTGGACGGTAAGTTGTGGTGATCATTCACCCTACATAGAAACTATATCCCACGTTACACATTTCTGACAGTCCTTAAATTTTGTCAATATTTGCAAGATATGCGATTTTACATTTTTATATAAAATTATGCCAGTTTTTCTAAATATGCTACTTCGCCAAATTCTCCTTTATATTATTCTCATAATCAAGTATGCTATATATTTATTTACATTTAGCTTTATTTTTTTATATATACGTACAGCAATTTATTCTGCTGATACAAAAATATGTCTCATATTAAAGGCCTTCAAATAATTGAATATAGTTTGATATATGGCCAAATGACATTTACTTTATACATTATATTTTTTTGTCATGTCTCAAAAGCATAAGTTTATGTTGGAAATACCCAACAATTGTAACAATAAAAGTAATTGCTATTGCTTGAATTTGCATTTCAAGTTAATAATTAATTTTAGTTTCTGGTTTAAATAATGATATATGTGTGCACACTCCTAAAAAAACTAAAGAAAAAAATCCAGAAACATACTGATTATTATTTTGAGCTCATATTTACGTATACTTTTCAAATCTTCAAGCATAAGAGGTCGACCCAGCTTGTCTTTACTTTATCATGCCTATACGCATGTATATATTACTTGAGACATGATGTTTTTGTTTTTGTATCAACATTTATTTTGTGAATTATTATCAATTACGCTTAGATAATTTACCAGGGTTCTATCACAAGTGTTTTCTTTTATGATTTTATATGTGAATTGCTATGTTAGTGAAGAGGCGCAGGTAAGTTTTCCGGTGCTCATGCCCTCCTTAATACAACAAAAATAATTTTTCTTTCTTCGGTTGTTGGGGAGAAATATGTGAAGAGGAATTATCTTCACATATTCCACTTCTAATTAATTTACACCTTAGCCCCCCCCCACCTAAAATACCTTTTTTCAAAATTACCATCCTAAATATATTTTATTTTTCTACACTGCAAATGTATATAGTCCCAGCCTTTTTTCCACTTTTATTATAACTTCTTTTCAATTCATTTGTAATTCTTTCGCTCTGCGTTTCTCTTATAAAAAAAAAGAAGAAAAGAAATTATTTAGTTCGCCTAGCAACTGTGAATGTATATCTATCCCACGCTCAGTCAAATCTACCAGATGCCCTCTGCTACCCTTTCTCTTTTACATTTCTCTTCTTAAATTGTATTATCATTCTAACGTACATGTCTATTTTTAATTTTTAGTAACACTCCTTAATACAACCCTATGTGAACCAGACTCTTGTGGTTTGCGAGGCTACTATATTCATTCCTCACTGTTGGCATCTAAAAATTCATATTTGTTCGTCATCAATCTCCCATTGACTTAACATTTAACGGAAAATAACACCTGCGTTTCTATCACATTCCTCTCGCCAAATGTACGTTAATCTGGCTACTTGGCTTTATGTAACTCTGTCATCACTGCTCTGTATCCACCAAAGAAATTGTCTAATTAATCATCATTCTCTCTCGAACCTTGTGATTGATAACAACATGTAAAAGCTGTATTAAGTGTACGTTTGGAGTCCCGGGTACCATTGCCTTCGGCAGCTGTACCTATTCGACTATGTACCTGTGCTTTATCTGAACCTGGATAAAAGAACCCTTGGATATATTTAATTTTCGACTCTTTCTGCAAGATGTCTCTCCTGTGTCTTCTTTTATTTTTTTTAATAACTTACGATCACGACGCACGAAAATCACGACGCACCAAACTCCAGTACAAATGTATATATATATATATTCATCTCTGTGTGATAATTTAAAACCCTATCATATAGCCCATTAGGTTATGGGCCCAGGTGAATTAAGCAGAATAAAAAATAATAATATTATATATATATATCTATACAATATATACATATATATATTATACATATACCGGGTGGACAAAATGTCCGTAGAAATTTTAAAAAATCATAAAAACTGGCAAAATAACCGAAATAAAAAACGGTTTGCAGGGCTAGCATCGCTAGGTCACGGGAATATTTTTAAGATAGGAAAAACTAATTTAAAGACACCCGATAGGTGGCACTGACGCACACAAGTCAAAGAAAAGGTACGCAAATAACGAACAGAATGCCTCCAATTCGTTTATTACAGCTGTATAAACGCATGTTCCACATGACCACCACCATAGTGGATGATACATTGCAGGCGAATCACAAATCTAGCAACGGCAGAGTGCAGCAGGTCTGGATGTACAGGATCACACATCTCGGCGGATCGCATCTTTCAGTTCCGACAGATTAGACGGAGCGGATCAGTACCCCCGGGTTGGGTTGGGTTGATTATTGACGGCCAATTATCGACACTAGGGATATAGGCCCAGGGGGAGTGCCCTTCGTGGGGGTCTTTCTAAGGGAACCTAATCCGTATTTACGCATGGAGAAAATCCACGGCTCGAAAGAAAACCACGAAAACTCCGAGCGATTAGGCCGACGGGCGCGATTGGGATCGAACCCAGCACCTCCCGTCTACCAGCTTCGAGAGCACAACCTCTCAGCCACAGTACCCCCGGGATTTTAAATATCCTCATAACCAGAAGTCTGTTTCTGTAAAATGTGTTTACCGAGGAGTCCAAGGGAACCTGAAACCTCTGTGTGGGAACGATTGTTCACATATTTTTAATAAGTAAATAAATAACAAAAACTTTAAACTTATTTTATGTACTGTTTAGGTATACTGTATTATATTTTTTTATGTCACATTATTTTCTTTTTTATATAGTATATTATACTTGTTTATACCATATGCTTGTCAACCAAACCAAAGTTAGAGGTTTAAATTCACGGATACGCTAGCTAGGGAAACCGGAAGGGAACATCGTATTTCTAGGGAATCTCGCTTGTCGGGCGCACCTATCTCCAAAGAACTGCCCCGGATGGGAAAACATGCAGCTGCGAAATTAACCCATCCCAAAAGACATTACCTTTGGTTCAAAGAGTTGACCAATGGGATTTTGCTGCAACTAAAATTTACATAGGTCATAAAGGGCATCCAATAGGAAGATACTTTCTTTTCTATATCAACGCCCAAGCCGATACATAGTCTAAAAAAAAAATAATAGAAAACAGTTTCATTCTTTTTTTGGCTCTATGTCACTTCAGAAAAAAACTCCATCGGCTCAAGTAGTTTTGCGGCTTTCTTCCACCCAGTGATAGAATATTCTCTTCGAACTCCGGCCAACTCCACTGAATGCGTCATTCCATCCCCCTTATGGAGCCTACTGCTAAGCCCCGCTGAAAGAGAAGCTGACTTCGCCGATCACGACCCAGCGTCCCGCCACTAGGCCTTGGCAGCCGCCGAATGCGAATCCCATCTCACAGCGGTTCAAGTACGATGATTACTCCTGAACCTCCTTTGCATAGCGGAACTATCGGCCTAGCCCAGATTCATCTCTGAGAATGATCACGGCTATTCTGACTTCTCACGAATTATCCATCCATATGTTCAAACTGTTAATGACAAGCAAGAATGAGCAAAGTCCTACGCCTCTGATAAGTATGAACTTCAAAGAACTGACAATTGGTGAGATTCCTTTATACATTTTAACTGGCTTAATAATAATAATAAAACTAAATTCTGATGCATTGATTTTTGTAAAAAAAAAGGCATTCAATTCATTTTAATTCATATGTATATTTGTGAACTTAAATATACGGCATTGAAGCATTGAATATACGGCCTAATTTTGAGCCTCTCTCAAAATTTAACAAAGATTCAATGCTGTGCTGTTAAATAATGATTTATCATAATTGAGTGCTCTAAATCATAAAGAGTTATTGTTGCAGAATATGATTTTTATGAATTGATAATTTTGAGAAATAACTGTGTTCCTATTTGTTTATAATTTTTTATGATCTCACTATATAAATAAATAAAATGATTTTTCTCAGTAACTTTATCTTTCTATTTCTTTATTAACCCCTTCGCGACGAGCGTCCTTTACAGAACTTTTAATCTTTTACCACCGGTTTTTCAAAACTGAGATTTTTAACTAATTGAATCTCAGAAATGCTGTCATTAAATAAGGCAAAACTTACAATAAAAATTAGCTGGTGGGAAAAATCAAGGATTCTGAGCATCTTATGCGTCACGTATACGAGTCGCTCGTCCCCAAGGGGTTAAAGAGTGTATTGTATTCTTAATTTTGGATTAAAAAAAACAATTATTTAATTCACAGAAAGTTCAATCAGTAAATCTATTCGAACCCCTTTACCTTTATTATCAGTGTTTCACAACACTGCTGAAAGGTAAAGTTCTTTTTTTTTTTTTACTTTTACTCCATACACTATAAAGGCCCCTCGTAAATGTTGGAATTCCATCCCCCCTCCCATTTTTCCGTCCAACACTCTGCTAATGATTTTGTCTTCCCTGAACGTCTGTACCAGAAATGCCTTGACCAGAGCAGCAATGTGACTAGATGTTGCATTTTGTAAAAACTTGACTGTAGAAAGGGCATCTCGTTCACGCAAATATGGAACGACTTTCTCGCTCAGAAGCTTTAAATAACGCTTCGCATTCACCGTAGCCGTTTTCTACCCATTTTCTGAGCACTACGTTCCAAAGAAGAAAGGTCCTATGATGAACGAACCTGTGAACCCACACCACACTGTCACTTTAGGGGAGTGCAATGGTTTTTGCGTGTACGCACGTAGATTAGACGTCATCCAGGTGCAACAGTTATGGGTATTAACGCCGCCATGAAGCGAAAAATGACCTGTATCTGTTCACAAGATGTTAAAGACCCAGGTAGGATTCTGTTTGAGTTTGGAGAAAGCCCGCTTCGCAAAAGCTTCCCTCTGTATGGTATCCACTGGTAAAATTTCATGGCACGACTACACGGATACAGATCAAGGATTCCATGAAGAATATTGCGTACCGAGGATGTCCGAGCGTCTGGCAGCTTCACGAACACTGCTTGTCTGTGCTGCTGAATCGGATGCTAACGCTCCCATTTTTGCTGAAACACGCCGAATGTGCCTTCCTTGGAAACATGGTCGAACGGATCTTAGACGATCCTCCAGCGTTCCAGTTTCCTCAAACAGACGAATAAACTTTATGAGGCCTGTCGTTGTCAAAGGCGTTTTTGCACTCCTCATATTCTTCAGAACTCGGAATTTACGCAAGGCAATGGTCGCTGATTCTTGGTTCGCGTAAAATAACTTCACCAACAAAGCTTTTTCCTTCGCACTCAGCATCCTTGTTCTCATACACGGTTTACAACAATGAACTGGTTGTGGAGTGGCAGCGCAAGTTCGTAATAGCGTCCCATTTGCATATTTCCACCAAACACGCTCGTACCAGCGTTACCTAACGGATCCTATCCGTGACGTAGTGATGCTAACCATGCAAACCATTTCGGTTATTTTTCCGGTTTTTATCATTTTTAATTTTTTTCGGACTTTTTGTCCACCCTGTATATATATATATATATATATATATATATATATATATATATATATATATATATATTCCTTACATAGTAAATAGACTTTATTCTGCTCAGGACATTCTTTGTTTTGTAATAGCGTCGTATGGAACATTTAGAATATAGATGATACACAAACATAATTTCTTAAAATGGCGTATTCAAATGAAAGTTCTATTAGGGAAAAATTATTTATGGTTTATGTATCGGGTTTGAAACAAAACGCGGAACTGATAGACAATGTTGAAAATTAACTCAAAAAAAAAATTACAATAAACGGATGGCGATGGATGGAAAACGAAAGCAGACTTAATTCTGGGAATTTTTCATTAGGGCTTAAACAAATTAAAAACTGTGAAACTTCACTCAACAAACTTAAATTCGATAACTTTTAAATCGTTTTGTTAATACAGAAGATAAATTCATAGCTTGTCCTGTGGATGTAAGCATTCTTTAACAAAAAGTTGAAAAGTGCAATGAGAACGAATTTCCCTAAAGGGAATTATTTGGAAGTTTAATGGAGGTTGCAATTTTCACAAGGGACGACATTGTAAATATAGTTAGCCAATTGAGTCAGTTTCTAAATTTGTATGACAAAACTCACTGGAATTTAACTAAACGGTATTTAAAGTAATAATTAATATTGGACTAATATTTACTCTTTGATTACTGAGTTAGGACATATGTCGTACTAGCGACTATTTCTTTATTCTTCTCGCACCACATTTTGCAAATTAATCTCTTATACTAGAATACTTATGACTAGGATACCATACATTTATATTAGGATAATTTCAAGACAAATCTACTACAAAGAATTTTTTTTTTGTAAATTGTAGTACGAGTTAATGTAAAAATAGTCGCCAGTCCTAGCCCGTAAGTAAAAAGTTAAAAATACAAATGGATCTTTATTCGGATATACGTACATTGATTTTTGGAATTGCCCTAATGCTTGTAAGTCTTATACTGACTGTTGTTTTATTATGAGAGTTAGTGCTATTTCATGAGAAAGTCGCAAACAGTGCACCGTGGAAATCTTATCAACCGAGACAGAGTACACTGTAAAATTAAACGGGAAAAGTACTGCTGATTTTTTGGGCATCGCGTCACTGGCATTAAAAGCATTCCAATTGAGATACTCATAAGCAGTGTGAAGCAGAAACGGGATATTATTAGCGTTACGTCTTGTGATTGTTAGCGTCGTTCTAAAAAAGTGCTTATTATTGTAAGTCGAGTCGGCATTTTTTGATACATAAACACAAGACTGGATATATATTTTAAAAATTAGGGGTAGGTTTTCTTTTTATGTTTATTTGTATCATTGATTTAATAATAAGTAAATAGTCAGTTCTCTTATATAATATAAGATGCAATTTTCGTTTTTGAGCATGCGTATATAAACGTTCAGAAACAATAGCTTTTGAATCATTTGTATAAAGATTAAATATTTTGTCTTAAATAAGAAAAATTGATTTTACAGATTAAATTGATCTGTAAATTTACAGCAAAATGTGCTGGCACCAATATAGCAAAATGTTCTGGCACCCATATTGCGAGCATTTTTTGCTGTAAAGATACAGTGATTTTTTTACAGTATGATCTGATTTCACAAAATAAAGTACTTATCTTTCTAATTTTCTTAGCGAATTATGCGATGATAACGTTAAAATGTTACGCATACTAACAAATAATACATCATCGCAATAAAATTAGCTGAATGTCCTGTTTTCCATAAAAGGACAAAACATGCAGATATTAAACACCAATTTATAAGATATGTCCTGAAAAACGGGCAATTTTGGAAGAACAAAGAAATGACTGAGATTTCTTGACTTTCACACGTCAGTAAATCTACCTTTTCATTCAATTTATAATGTTTTCACAAATATCTTACATGAGAGCACATTGGAATTAAAGTTCATTCATGATTATGATATATTGTTATTAGAAAATTTGAGAACTAGAGTATAATGTACATCATATATCATATTTTTTACTTTTTGCGTTAAAGATTTTTTTTAATACACAGTTACTATTATTTTTTTTTAAGTTAATTTTTTTTATTTGTTTTGAAAGTATCTGTGTATAGATAAATATAACTTAGAATAATCTATTATTATATAATGTAAATAAAATTCTAAAAATCAATTATTTATGAAGCACTAGCTTCAGAATTCTTCTACTGATATATTTATACTTCCAGTAAATTTATTAGATTTTAATTCCATGATTAGACAAACAGCAGTTTTTTAAAATAATTATTCAATTTATAATATTGTTATTATTATTTTTATACTGAAGAGTGTGTTGAAATAACACTTTATAATCAAATTATATAATGTTATATAATATATTGAAATAAGTAAAATATGCAGTTTAGTAATTAGTAATAGTCTGATATGAAATTCGCATCGTTGAAATTACATAATGGTAATAAATTTCGCATCGCGTTGAGAAATAAAACACGTTACTTTTTGTAATTTTCTTTACTGCAGTCATTTGATAACTTTTTAACGTCTATGTTTACAGACGCTTACCAAATTGGAATGATATATAATTTTTTTCAAACTACAATAAGAAAATATAATTTAAATTACAATGCGAAAAACAATTACACCTTGTACTTTTAAGACATATTTTATTATCTTGAAGATATTTAAAACATTTTATTCCTCCCAACTTGTTTTTATCTCATTATCAGTTACATAGTTGCCAACCTCCCGATTTTTTCCAAACAACAATCACACAGAACACACAAAATCATATAAACATTTGTACAAAATCATACAAACATCTTCGCTTTATTAAATAGCAGAAATTACATGATTAAATTAAACAAATATTTTTTCATAAAATACTGGTAGGGAAAAAATCGGGAGGTTGGTAACTATGCAGTTATGTGCTAGAAAAGAGTTGTATTTTGCAAACTTTTATTGCCTTTAATTGAACTAATTTGTGGAAATATTTTACAAGAAAATTCTCAAGAAGTTTGGGAATCAACAACAACAACGAAAACAACAGGAAACTATTGTATGTTCTATTAAATGTGAAATATTTAGCTGATAATTTTCTAGAGTAATTTGTCGGCGTCTATTTTACAACCATAAATTTAAATCAAGAGTTGTTTTATAGTAAGCTATTGCTCATTGATATGTATCGATGTGTAGTTATTGATTTAACATCCCACCTCACATAGCCTGGTGATAATTAATTAAAAAAGTAGTTGACAAGTACCAAGTAAAAGCGTAATCAATCACACGGCTACCGTTTAATCAGAGTTATAAAAGAATGTTTAAAAAATGAAAACAAAACCAAATTGATTTTAATACGAAAAAAAAATAGGTAAATAGTTTGAAAGCTCTTAAAGGAAAATAATAAAAAAATGTAAGAGGTAATGAAATTTTGTATTTTTTTACGATACATGACAGCAATATGTTATTTAATCCGTAGGAGCTTTTAAGAGTGGATGAAGGTGTTTCAGTATTAATTTCAAAATAACGAAAAAAGTAACTCATTAATAAAGATTAATGACCGTTTTTATTCATATGTTTTACTTCCCTTTATTAGATGCTAAGCTACACTAAAATTATTTACATTTTAAAATAACTAATAGATTGCTTATTCACGTGCATGCACATAGATTATTTGTGTTTTAAAAATATGACGATAAATTTCAATTTATTTAATCTATTTTGCAAAACTCGAAAGAAAAAATATGAAATATTTTAAACATGTTTTGTTGAGCAAACAATAAAAATTCACGTTTAAAGTAATGCCTAGAAAAATATTTTTTTTTTCTCCTTTTATTCACCTGTAATTTTTTTTAGTTTACTATTTTCTCAAAAACTGCCTATATTAAAGTACATTTGAAAAAAAAAAACCTATATTTTCTTTTATGCTATAATTGTACAGTAAAGCCTGTATAAAAAAATCGCTAGTATCTGCAAAATGTTTTATTTATGACAGATTCCGTCTCATAAGTTATGTTTGTAAGGTTATAATCTGTTATATTCTGTCTGTTGGCACCATAAATTTTAACCAATTAAAACAGGATTTCGTTATAGAAATGTTCAATTTCCAAATGTTTAGTGAAATGAAGAGAAAAATTCAATACTTGTTAAAAAACTGTATTATATTTATTAAATAACTGTTAAGGAACTTTGTAAAAAGCATAAATTACTGTATGTTTCATGCATTTTAAATTATTTAATTTTTAGAAAAAGGGTAATTAAAAATACATATTTGTAGTATGCAAAGGATTCTTAGTATGATGAAACTATATGCATATCTCACAAAATCGTTAGAATTTGTTTATAATTTAACAAATGTATTTAAAAAAATATCGGTAATAAACCACACAAATAAAGAAATCTGTAATAACACTATACGAAACATCGAAATTATATACTGGTGGCACTGTCCGCATTTAGGCTTTGAGTCGTGAAATTTGTTTTCGTCTCAACTAATTAAAGTATTTATAGAAGCTCGCACAGAACATTTATTAAACCCATATATATCAAAACAGACATTTTAGAACTTACATTTCAAAAACAAGGAAATTTCATTGGTTGAAAATATCTGCCAGGCGACAAAATGGTAATGCGTGCCGTGCCTATCGTTCAAGACCGCAGGTCTGCGAAAGAGATTGCACGTTCACTTTAATATATAATGCAAGCTGAAATATACACAAGACCATTTTCACTCTGTATGTTATATATTAAAAATAGAGTCCGTTTTAATAGTTTCAATATCTTCTAAGCGACCGCAATGATAGAATTTGCTAATGTCGGAATTTGGTTAAAATCCGCGCGTTTGGGAACGTGAGTGCATTTACACTGAAGATATGACAAAAAGTAAACATGAAAAATAGTCCATTTTAACTATCTTCAATATCTTCCAGGCAACCTCAATGATTAAAATTGCCAAATCTAGAATTTCCTTAGAGACGCTTGTTTGGAAATGTGAGCGCAAATATTTTCGTTTATTTTAACAATTTAAATACATTATAAAAACTGACACTCACACAGGATATTTTTTAGACCCTGTGAAACACACATTCTAAAAGCCAGGCGATTTCAGCTCTTTAACGTACCTGCCAGTTGACCCGAAATGCTAATTCTAATGATTGCGTATTTTTGAAGCCTACGAATGGGCAAATAAAAATTGTTAGGCTGAGTGCGAACAAAATGCGAATTCATCAAAAAGAGCTAAAATTCTGCAAAGAGCAGGTTTATGATTAGTTAATCATATCTTGAAAATGGCGAAAAATCTAGTTAGATCCCTACTTAAATTATCGTAAAATTTAACTATCGATGAATGAGTATTTTTGCCTTGATAATAATATATTGTCTCGTTTTTCTACGACACTGTCACTTTTTTTATGTTGAAGTGCTATGGACAGAGTTAAAAACGGTTTTGTCCCCAAAGTCGAGTTCTCTTATAAAATTCTATCATTGGCAATTTGTATCATTGCATTCCCCTAGCAGATATTAAAAATCCTTAAATTTGACGGACTTTTGTAACATATGTACTAGAGACTGCAAAAAAGCTCGTGAACCGATTTTATCTTTTATCAGGTATTTAGTTTACATGCAGTCACGTTCCCAAATGCGCGGGCTTTTAAGAAATTCTATCTTTGACAAGTCGCCTGGCAGATGTAAAATACACTTTTGTAATGTATATTAATGCGGCGTCTAAATAAATATCGTGTACATTTTTGCTTTCATCATGTATTAAAACATAACTGCGGTCTTGGCCGCTGATGCCGGGCTTGAATGATACGCAGTTCTTGGCATTAGAATTATGGTTACCCAGCAGGTATTTTAAATCGTTGACATCATTTGTATTTTGGAATGTATGCTCTACAGCGTCAAAGAAATGTGATATAAGTAGAGTATCAGCTTTTATCATTTCAATAAGTATTTGGGACAGAAAGCGGACATTTGTTTCACTCACGTTCCCAATCGCGCGGATTTTAGAAATTCTATTATTGTGTTTACCTGTCAGATATTAAAAAACATTAAAATTAACTGACTTTTGTAGTAATATACTAAAGTGTTTTAAAAATGCCCCATGTAGATTTTGTCTTTTATCAAGTAAATAGTATAGTAAAGTATCAGATAGTAAGTATCAGTCTAAATGTTCTCTTGCTACCGAACACGCTAGTTTTAATGTTATTCTGTCATTGGCAAATTCCATCTTTTAGGCCACCTGATATATAGTGATAACCGTTAAATTGGACTGATTTTTATAAAAAACACACCGGAAAAAAATTAATAACCGTTGTGCGGAAACACGATGGATTTTTTATACTTATACAGATGGCTTTATAAAGCACAATGTAAACACATTGATAATTTACGTTACTATCGAGGTGCAATAAATCAAATCACAGTTTTAAAACATTAAAACTATTAGATGTTAAAATCCATGAGCTTTCGGCTAAACATTAGCCTTCCGCAGATGAAAAACAAGCAGTCGAGAAGACGCAGCTCCGAATGGCGCGCTTTGGACAGGCTGGAAATGGGCGAAACCAAACAGGTACGAAATGAAGGGAGTGGTGGAAGTCGGGATGATACCATTACAAGCTGAGGGGGGGGGGGGGTCAGCAAAAACCGAAAACCCCAGTGATACCCAGTACATTATACCATATACGAGGGATCTGATAAGATAATACATCATTGCATGTATTATCACCTCTTTTCAAAATCTCTAGGGACTCTATGATTATGCAACTATTATACTGTGAACCTCGTGAAATTATTTCAGCTTTACTGAAAAATACATCAATATCTTTAGCTTGATTTAATCTGGATAAAGCAGTGGATAATTTATTTTTTTTCATGTCAGCTGTATGTCCCTTATTCCTTTCCTTTAATTTGCGGGTTGTCATGCCTATATATGAATATATTTTAGAACTGCCATTAACTTTAAAAGGAATAATATATATGCCAGATTTATCTCGGTTATCAATAGGGTCAATCATTCTATGTACCAGATATTTTAGCTTTGTTGGGGGCTTAGCGATAAGAGTTACATTATATTTCTTTAATGCGTATTTAATCCGTTCAAAAAGATGCGGGATATAATCAATACTGTAGAATTTTGAAGATTGCATATCTTTTTTAACTTGTGTAGCTTGTTTATTTCTGTACTCATAAATTAACTTATTAATAAATTTGTTTAAAATTAACTGTGATTTGATTTATTGCACCTCGATAGTAACGTAAATTATCAATGTGTTTACATTGTGTTTTATAAAATTTGATAAGGTGAATTTGACGTTCGTATTATATGGATTTTTATATATTTTTTTATTTATACAGATGGCGTTGCAGAAGTGTTGCGAAGTAAACCGATACTGAAATGGTGCGCCGAAACCATAACAGTAACGTGGGGATGGTAAGTCATACGAAGTAAGGAAATACTGCTTTCAGAAAGGTAGAAAGAGGATTTAGCAGAGTAGCGCAAAGGTGCCATCATATTTGGGCGTACGATCATCTATTTCTACAAAATGAGTGAAGATGCAAGATTTCTTCGTGCATCGAAGCGGACCGCACAATGTGTCTGCATGGATTCCTGATGGCCATGAAACATAGCATCAAAACTGTGGATGGAAAAAGATCCCAAACCAGAGATACCATAAACAAGTGTCACCACTTGTTGCTGAAAATTCGGTACAAACAGGACAGGGATTACTGGGGTTCATTGAATGAAGGTATATCCCAACCTGTATTCGAGAGAATATTTCTAAGGGAACTGCATACAATAAATATTTGGAGCAGAGTACATCGCAAGAGGAACATTCTCAAAGCAGCAAATAAAGTTGCACATCTAAAATAGGACAAAAACACCGAACGTGTACAGCCGACTAGAGGCGCCCAATGTGTTACGACGATTCAAAAATTTCTTTTTTTGGCGTATTCCGCAGACGTTTCAAGTGCATGGACAGTCAGCATTGTGTGGAGACTGTAGTTCATCCGGTGGTGGTTCTCTTATTATCTCCAGTTGTTTATCGTACTGTAACTGGGGTCAATAAATCCTCTGACCCATTAACATAATCTAGGATATTTGTATTTAGTATTTTCGGTTATCAGGCCATTCGATGATAAGGATCCCTTCATTAACTCTTTAATTCCCAACCCTCAGAAAACTGAATGACCGCAGAATCCCAGCCAAATAGCCCAAATTCTCTGATATTTCCTCCCCTCTTTTTCGCATGGGAAGTAGTGAAACGGACAACCTACTGCTTCCTGCCTTTATTCAAATTTCGACAAGTGGTACGCCCATCTGTTTATCATTGTGAATATTGCTCTAGTTACAAGTAAGGGTGTTATGAAAAGAAATACAAAGGATCCAAGCCAATGCCAATGACTTGCAATGTTTGTTTTTTTTCTCTCAAAATTCCAAACAAATATTTTTGTTTGTGTTTATAAAATCACATTTTTTCTGTGTAATTTTTCTTCCTTAGTGACTCTAAAAAGATTTTTTCTAACTGTATTTTGAAATGTAAAACATAATTACTCTGTAAAATTTTTTAGTGCAAGTAATTATATTTTCAAAATATACTACTATATATGAAATTTATCGTAACATCTAAAATTAAAAATTAAAATTAAGAATAAAAAATATGTAGGAGATTGAATTAGACGTTTCTACATTGCCTGTATGAAGAACATGATGAGTCACACGTTAAGAGTTCATAATTTCAAATGCAGATGATTACGTATATACGGTTGCTGTTAGTACATGAAGGAAGGCAGTTGACACACGGGCAAAAAGAAGAATCATGAGTAGCGATGAAGGTGATTCATTTGGAACCAATAATCAAGGATATTATTAGGCATCAAGAACAAATAGACGAAAGCGCAAGGGGGGGTACCCTACAAAAATCAGCGGCTTACAGGCACACCTAGTCTGGTCGGTGTAAAAGGGAGAAGAGATAAGTTTGAAAAGTTACTTGTACGGGTGTTGGCGCGGAAAACATGATAAAATCGCCAGTACTTGGCGAGAGAACTTTTAGAGAATAATGATGGAAGCTTGTGGGAAAAAGCGATTGTGGGTGATTTCTGTCTATGATTAAGCATTCTTTTGAGAGCGGTGGGGGTTGCAGGAATTCTTGCATGGAGACGAAACAAGGAAAAAGAAAAGAAAATAATTTTGGGATTGGCGTTTGATTTTGCTAAAAGGCAGCTGCAATTAAAAGTTACTTGTGACTCGAATCTAATAACAAGGTGTGAAAAATATGAACTTGCATATTACATTTTACATGTGGGCGAGAGATATTTTAATTAATTATTTTGAGAGCGTATGAGAAGTGCTAATGCATGCATAAAGAATGTCGGTTATACGTTACTTTACTTTAAAAAGTAGAGCACAGCTGCTTATATGTTTTGTCTAAGTTTTTAAGACAGTTATACTTTTGATTTCATAAGAAGAAAACGGTTGGATTAGAAATATATGAACACTTGCTACCTATTTTAACATAACCACAAAGATAGTAAAACTTTTTTTGTCTGCGAATAATGACTTGTATTTTAGAATAAAGAAAATCAGATTCGTTATCTAAATTGAATCCGAAACGGATTTAGTTAAAATAATGATTTTTTTTTTTTTTTTTTTTGGGGGGGGGGGGGGGGGGAATTACAGACATTTAAAATCTATAAACTATATTTGTTTATTCTTATAATTATTTATTTTTTTTTGTTGGGGGGGGGAGGATGAAATCAATACAAACTTGTTAGATTTTGGAAGAGGAAAGGAAAAGTTTATGTTAACTTGTTTTTTTTTTTTTTTTTTTTTGGGGGGGGGGGGGTAGTTGAACTGAAAGCAAGATATATGACAAATGTCTTTGTCATATATATCACCCCATTGACCAGAAAAGCTGTACTGTTCACAGTACAGTTTTAAAAAAATACAATACAGTTGTACTCTCCCCAAGCTGAAAACAATATACCTAAACATAAGATACAGAAATATATCTAAATCAGGTAGGTTGCAACATAATCAAGGAAATTTGTTAGTTACGTAACTTTTTTGTTAGTTCAATAGTTCTTAATACAGTCTACAAATATGTCATTGAGTGCACTACTTACGAAGATTTTTTTTATATATCTCTTCGTCTTCTCTTCTTTTTTTGTTCTGTTTTGTTCTGTTCTGGTACCAATTTAAAAAAAAAATGTTAATTTACTAGACATGTCTAATGATAATTGAGTACAAAATTTTACTCCTATTCTCAATTTTCTTGCACTTAAATACTATAATTAATACTTAAGTATAATATGAAACACAAATGAAAACAATTAAAAAATAAACACAAATAACACATAACATACATATATATCCTTAAAAATGAATTTGAATTATATGAAAAAGTGAAAATGGATTAACTCAAGTGTAGTGCAATGAAAAGTTGTTTGAGAAAGGTTTAAAAAATTCGTGCAAGCACAGGACGGTAAAAAAAGGGATGCATATGGCACGCGCATAAAAAGGAGACCTCCCTTAATCTTGTCAAAGGACAAGTGTTATGGCTCAGGCTTAGGGCCTTACGCCTTAGGTGAGTAGGGCAGTAATGAGAGTTCACATCATTACAACATGAACTCCCTGCTCCCCAATGAAGATCGCACTGATCCCCACACAGGAGCACGATTCGGGAACACATGTACTTTTGGGAAAAGGGAATATTGTGAATTAGTAAACTAAATCACAATTGTCTCTCTAAACACAATCTGGTGAGGTGTGGTAACCTAAGGGCAAAAATTTAGAACGGTACCACTAGCCTGAAGGGGAAGAATTATTAAAAACAAAAAAAACAAGATACAAGTGTATCGTATGCATATCCAAATGTATTGACAGTCCTAGAGTGTTGAGAGACCTAAAATATGTCGTAATCGGGTATGATGAAGTGAAACTGTACAAGTCATGTAAGCGAAAACTTTAAGTTTGTTTGAGAGAACATTTTTTTAAATTAAAAACTTTATTTAATGAGAATGTCTAGCATTTTGTATCCAGTATGAATGAAAGTTTAAAATGTGAGAGAAAAATGTGAAAAGATTATATTTATCTACTGTTTATAAAATTGAATGAAAAAATAACAGAAAGATGTGACCCGATACAAAATATTGTGTAAAAGTGGTCTTCACAAGAAGATATGGACCAGCCGTGAAGTCAGGTGAAGACAAGTTATGCACAGTATACGTAGAATCCTGACCAGGGATAAAACACTTAGTATCAGATCATATAAAAATTTAAGAGTTTTTTTTTTGTTACAAATTATCTTTTTCTTAAATTGTAGCGAGGGGCGAGAATAGTGTTAGAAGAATTATTATCTATAACATGACTTGCAGGATCACATAAATGGATCCATATGCAGGATCCATATCGAGGTGGTGCTAGAAGAAGTCTATCAATATGTACCCTAAATGCAGTATCATCATGAGCATATAATCTTTTAATTGAAAATGAAACAGGGGAGTGTTTAAATGTTACAATATATGGACCGGTATATTTAGGTTTAAATTTGTCGACTGATTTTAAATAGACAATATCTTTTAAACATTTATGTGATATGAGAAAGTATTATTTATGATATCTTCCTTTTTTAACATTAGTATCTTAGAATCAGGGTGTATGAAGTAATTCGGGAATTTTGAAGAAGGTCCATTTTGTAATATATGATCATAAATACTAGCTAAGGTAGGGTCTTTTTGTTGTTCAGTGCAAAAAGTTTGATATGATATCTCCAATAATGGGTCTCGTTTTGTTCGTTCACCTGAGACGAGAAAATTTACTTGACAATTGTTGTTATTAACAGATTTACAACTATCAGGTGTTGCATGATCAACTATTGGAAGCGGTTGAGGATCATGGATAAGGTTGGGATTGGTTAGTAAATTTTCTTGGTTATTGTCAAAATTACAGCGAGAGAAATAATCTGCTAAAACATTTGAAGATCCTGGAATGTGTTCAAAATCATACGAATATTCTGAAAGGTCAATTAGCCACCGGGTGGTTATGTCTGCTGGTAGTCTTTGTAGTCTTTTTGTATCTTTTTAGAGGTTTACTATCTGACAAGATTAGGAACTTTCTGTTGTATAAGTAATATTTGAATGCAATAACAGATTTGTAAATTGCCATGAGTTCTAGTTTTAAAGCAGGATATTTTTTTTTCAGAGGAATTTAAGGATTTAGAAAAGTATGCTACTGGTAGAAGATTTCCATTATGTTCTTGCAGTAAAACGCCAGAGATAGCAATGTTAGATGCATCTGTATTTAAATAAAATTTCTTGTTCCAATCTGGTAACCTAACCATGGGTGAACCGAAGAAAATTGTCTGTATTGTTTTAAGTATGTCCTGAGGTTTTTCTGTCCAGATGAATTTAGTTTTAGGAGTAGTTAAATCAATAAGTGTTTGCACTAGTTTGTTAAATGTTGGAATTAAGGATTTACAGAAAGTTATCAAACCAATAAGCCTTTTTAGTTGTCGTTTTGTAGTTGGTGTAGGAAATGAAGTTATTTTTACCATGTTGGAATGGATTGGTGAAATACAATGATTTTCTATTTGAAAACCTAAGTAGTTGACTTTTGTTTGATGAAAGTTGCATTTATTAGGTGAAAGAGTGAGATTGTACTTGGAAAGGAGGTTAAAAATCTTATCGAGTTTAGAACACATTTCATCAAAAGAATTTGCACCTATGATAAAGTCATCTTGATAAGTATACACACCTTGTAGGTGTAGTTCGTCAATTAAAGAGTCCATTAGAGCTTGAAAGATTGAGGCACTTGTCTTTAAACCAAAGACAAGTCTGCGGTAGGAAAAAGATCCAAACATGGTGGTAAAAGTTAGTTGATTGTGAAATTTTTCTGGTAAGTTAATTTGATGGTAGGCTTGATGAAAGTCGAGTGCTGTAAAGAATGTGTAAGAGGAGAGATTAGCGATAATGTTTTGAATTTTTGGTAGTGGGTAAGATGAGCCTTGTATTACAGTGTTTAACATTCGAAGGTCAAGTGCGAGGCGAAATTTTTGTTTACTAGTACCATCTGGCTTTTTCCTGACAAGTAACATAGGGCAAGCCCATTCCGAGCAATGTCTTTGTATAATTCCATCTTCAAGTAATTGATTAATTTGATCTAATGCATCTTTTTGTAATACCTGAGGTATTGGAAAAGGACGTGTTTTTATAGGATAGTCATTAATAAATTTCAAATCTGGAATAATTTTATCTGTATGCCCAAGTGTATTTAGAGATTTTGAAAACATAGGATAATATTTGAGTAACATTTCTTTTAGAATTTCAGCCTCATTGGTCGGTAAGTGTTCAAGATTAAAATCAGTTGCAGACAAGTCTTCTTTTCTTTTATAGAGAATTTTTTTAGAAGCCTGAATGAGATTTACAAATTGTTGATCTGAGTCATCTCGACTAATTTTATCTGGGGAGTACTCAATGATTTCCTCGACCTCAAAAAGTTGGCCTATTTTGGCATTTTTTTGAAGATGAATGGGATTAACAGAGTTATTTTTAACCGAAATCAGGAAAAATGTATATTGTTGTGGAATTTTTCTTTTTCGCTTTGGAATTTTGGATTTCACTATAGCATCAAATCCTATTAAGTTGTCAATGGGTGAATTGTATTGAAATAAATACTCTTTTTCTGTGTCAATGGTGTCTGTGAAAACTGAAATCCATTTTTGTTCCTGAGGATTTAAAGAAACTCTACGAGTCAAAGCTACAAGTTGATTTTTGAAGGCGGTGGGTTGGGTACTACATTGATTTATCTCAGAAGATGGAGTAGTTTGTTTGTTTACTAAAGGAATCGATAAAGTGTTGTCAATATGAATAAGATTTTTGACAGTATTTACAACAATATTGAATCTTTTGATGAAATCATAGCCAATAATACCTTGGAAACTAGATGAGTATGGTATATCTACAATGTAGAAATGATGATTAAAGTTTTTATGCTGGAGTTTAATAGAGATTCTAATACATGCGGAAAAGTCTACATCAGAATTGACTGTTTTGATGACAACACCAGTTGATAATCTCTTATATTTTAAAGTTTCTTTCAATTCGTTAAATAGTGATTGTGAGAGCAACGAAATTGTACTACCCGTATTGCACAGTAAAACAATATCCTTTTTAGCAATTGTGGCCTTTACAATGGGGAGTGATGTAGAGTCTTTAACTACATTATAAATGATTTTTGTAGTATTGTTTTCATATTGTTCTGTGTTTGTTTGTGTCGTTTCATGCTTAGAAATTTTTACAATATTACATGTTTGTGTGCTTACTGAGTTTACTAGTCTATTCTGTGAATTTTTTGGTAAGGAAGGATCTGGGAAAAAACTAGCTGTTGTGAATTCAGTAGTGGGGTGAGGTGCAAAGCCATCAGCAAAATTACACCTCTGACTTAGTTTTCCTGTTGTCGCCTGTTATTATTGTTGTGAAATTGTCCTCGTCGTGTATTTAAGCGTTTCCATTTAAAACAGGCCTGCGCTTCATGACCACTTTTGAAACATAGCTGGCAAGTTGTACGGTTAAATTTGTATGATTTATGTGGAGAGGGGCGTTTGTTAAAATTGCGATTTTGAAATTTCCGTTTGTTGTACATGCCAGCAAATTTCGTTTTGTAAGTTGCAGCGTCTGCCCTAATTTCTGGCTGTGTTTGGGTATTTACAGAAAGGGCATTTATTTTCTCGGTCAGCTGTTTTAGCTGATCAGCAAATGTTGAAGCAGTTGGGGAAGGGGTGGGGTAAGCATGCAAAATTTTTTCACCGTGTAAAATGTCTTGAAGTGCCTGGGGCCTTAAAACAGCGGGTTGGTATTCTGTAATTCCTTCCTCTTGAATTTTAATTCTTAAATTGGAAGGCATAGTTTCCAAGAATTTCATATACTTTATTTTGTCGCGCGCATTGGCGTCGTGAATATCTGCATAAACTGTTGCAGCCAGAACGTTAAGCCTATAGGCAAAGTTTTTTATGGTTTCCGCAGGTAACAGGGTTAAGTTAGCCAATTCGATTGCAACAGCTGATTTGCTCGGCGGGGAAAAAAATAGAAAATTCCTTTTCAATAAAATCTATATCATTTGCGTTTGTTAAATCAGGGTTCTGTGTTAAATATTTTAATGCAGAACCAGAAAGTTTACTTTTTAGCAGCGCGATTGTTGCTTCCGGGCTGTATTTATTTATGCGACTGACAGACCGTACTTGGTCGAAAAAGAATTTGAGTGATTCATGATCACCATCAAAATTTGGAAGATTAATTGGTATTTGCCGAGAAGCCATGGTGGCCAAAAATACAGTTAACTAAAATATTGAAATTCAAGGAAACACTGCATGCACAATAAAATTACCAAAAATATCAATATACACTAGCAGATAATTAGTATAAAGTGAAAAAAAATTGTAAACTGCATTTATATCATAATAAATAATAATAATAAATCACTGTTTTTTTCTAGCGTATAGATCCCTAACGCTCATTTTTAATTCCTTTTTAAAAAAGAAACAGCGATGAATGAGAGAGAAAAAGAAAAAAATCCTTATCTTTTTTTTTTTTTAATAAATTTAAAATCAATATTTTTACACTAATTTGAGGAAAACTTACCTGTGATTTATCAACACAAGTATAAAAAGTAAAAATTCATGTAAATTATTATGAATGTAACATAACTTTCCTTTTATTCATTTAAAAAAATGAAAACCAATATTGCAAGGCAATTTAAGTTATTATTATTTTTTTTATATTCTATAACTGGCATAGTAAAAAAAATAATCAGATTACTATTTGTAGCGAAAACACATTAAAAAATGTATCTTGCCTTAACTATTCATAAAAATATCATATTTTAAAACAACTAAAAAAAATGTAAGATAAAATAATCATATTTATACCATTTAATGTGAAAGTTCAAACATTAAATTGAATTAAATTTCATCCTGCATATTTAATTAAGAAGGTTTTGGTAAAAGGCAAACACAAAAAAAATTAACTAAAAATTTGTTATTGAATAAATTCTTTTAAGAATAGGAATGCAATATTTTTAACCAAATAAAACATTTTACTATTGACTGATATATAAAATATATATATATAACACTGACACTAATGCTATATGAGAGAAAGGAGAAAAAAATATATATATTGTGATACTGAAATATTAAATGTATTCATGTAACTGTTTTTTTTTTTTTTTTTTTTTTTTTTTTTTATAAGAGAAGTATGAAGGTTGAAATGTACATTTTAAGCAAAGTAAAAGAAACAAATTTTTTTATTTACTGCGATTGAGTAAAATTTAAAATATGAAAACATTCTATTCATCCTTCATACTTATTAATTCAAAAACCATGAAACAAAAAAAAAACATTAATTATCGCGCCGATAATTTTTTTAAAACAATGCCATGTAAAATCACTTTTTCTTTACTTTTAGCTTGCACAGAAAAGAGATACTGATGATGCTATTTATAATAACTCACATTAAGATACTGTTACTAAGCATTTTTTTTTTTAAAGCTACACTTTTTTTTTTTTTTTTAGATATTGAAACACAGTAGCGTTAAAAATCACGAACTCACTAGGACTGGTGTTCCGGAAAGTACTATTTAAGCACTATCAACACTGTTGATTTTTTTGTTTCACTTATTTCGCGCACATAATTTTTGAAAACACTCTTTGATTTACTTTGCATGCAAAAAAAACACAAACGGTAAGATGAAGACTGGTAGTCTTGAAGAATACACCTTTTGTTTTAAAATTAACACATCACTTTAGGTAAATAGCGTACACACAACTGAAGAACGGAACACATCTGAAGGCACTAAAACACACGTGCACGTATTTCTTATTTTTTTTATTTTAGGAGAATCTTGAATCGTCGTGCACGACTGTTGCAGAGATACCGTTGGATTTACATGGAAAACACACACTGTCGTGATTGTTGATGTCGCGTAGAGCATCACTGGGGGGGGGGTGGGGGGGGGCAGGCCACTTTCAGAGGGTTGAGGCGCTCCAGGTATCAACAACAATCTAGAATGGCAGGTGCGGGAGGGGTGATGACGAGTTCAGACAGAAGCGAGGCCAGAGCCCAGAGACACGTACCGCACGGAGAGAAGAGAGGGGGGGAAGCGCGAAGGCAGGAAAAACAACAGCTGAGATGAGTGTAGCGTATCCGATCAGGGACGGAGGGTGAGGGGGTAGTGCTTCCACAGGAACGGAGTCGGTGACACTTTGCGACGGAAAAAAATGTTCAAGCAGTAATGTACGGTGCCTGAGTACCTCCCCTTGTTGGAAAAAGGTAGTCTCTAGGTAGAGAGATCGGCGAAGACGCACCAGATTTTATGAAGAAGATGATGAGTCACACGTTAAGAGTTCATAATTTCAAATGCAGATGATTACGTATATACGGTTGTTGTTAGTACATGAAGGAAGGCAGTTGACACACGGGCAAAAAGAAGAATCATGAGTAGCGATGAAGGTGATTTATTTGGAACCAATAATCAAGGATATTATTAGGCATCAAGAACAAATAAACGAAAGCGCAAGGGGAGGTACCCTACAAAAATCAGCGGCTTACAGGCACACCTAGTCTGGTCGGTGTAAAAGGGAGAAGAGATGTGGGTGATTTCTGTCTATGATTAAGCATTCTTTTGAGAGCGGTGGGGGTTGCAGGAATTCTTGCATGGAGACGAAACAAGGAAAAAGAAAAGAAAATAATTTTGGGATTGGCGCTTGATTTTGCTAAAAAGCAGCTGCAATTAACAGTTACTTGTGACTCGAATCTAATAACAGGGTGTGAACAATATGAACTTGCATATTACAGTTTACATGTGGGCGAGAGATATTTTAATTAATTCTTTTGAGAGCGGATGAGAAGTGCTAATGCATGCATAAAGAATGTCGGTTATACGTTACTTTACTTTAACAAGTAGAGCACAGCTGCTTATATGTTTTGTCTAAGTTTTTAAGACAGATGTACTTTTGATTTCATAAGAAGAAAACGGTTGGATTAGAAATATATGAACACTTGCGACCTATTTTAAAATAACCACAAAGATTAGTAAAACTTTTTTGATGTCTGCGAATAATGACTTGTATTTTAGGATAAAGAAAATCAGATTCGTTATCTAAATTGAATCAGAAACGGATTTAGTTAAAATATTGATTTTTTTTTGGAGGGGGGGGGGGGGGAATTACAGACATTTAAAATCTATAAACTATATTTGTTTATTCTTATAATTATTTATTTTATAATATTTATTTTTTTGGGGGGGGAATGAATGAATATTTAGGAATTTATTATTTATCTCTATTTTTTTTTGGGGGGGGAAGCATGAAATCAATACAAACTTGTTAGATTTTGGAAGAGGAAAGGAAAAGTTTATGTTAACTTTTTTTTTTTTTTTTTTTTTTTGGGGGGGGGGGGGTAGTTGAACTGAAAGCAAGATACATGACAAATGTCTTTGTCATAGCCTGGACCAAATGTTTTTTCACTGGATTTTTTTTTCTTTCATTAGACATTTCTTTGGATACGGACTAGAGCAGTATTTACTTTATTTCTGAAGGTCTGTACCATTGCTGGCCCTGGACCACATTCATTCTTTGCCGTTGCAGGCAGGAAATTAATTCAGTTAATATTATTGTTTTTATTTTTTTTTATTTTTTTTTAACTAAACTTTTAGAAATTTGTAGAGAAGTATCTTAATTTCAATACAATTCTGTAAGGTTATTAATGTTATTGTTTAATTGTTATCGTATAAAAAATGACAAGGTTTGAAGAATAACAAAATATATGTTTCGTAGAAGAAAAATAATAATTAGAAATTTGTGTATAAAAATAGTATTTAAAAACTAGCGCATGGAAAGAGTTGAGTGTGTGTGTGGGGGGGGGGTTGAGATTAAATACAATTACAGAACACTGTTATGATGCATACAAAATACATAGTAATAAGATGAAGCCTGTTGGGTAAAATGGAAATTTTGTGAAGTGGCCTGGTTCATTAAGAGTAATTTTGTGAAAGTGCCTAATTCATTAAGAAGAATTTTGTGAAGGTACAAATACACATTTTAAAACCTAACAAAATAAAACTAATTAATGAAGAGTATGTTTTATGCAATAGAATTTTGCGAAGTAACCTGTTTTATAAAGAAGAATTTTGTGAAGGAGTGAAATTACACATTTTAAAACCTAACAAAATAAAACTAATTAATGAAGAGTATGTTTCATAGAATGGAATTTTGTGAAGGGTTCTGTTATATTAAGAGGGATTTTGTTAAGATGCTTGGTTTATTGAGAGGAATTTCGTGAAGGAGCCTATTTTATTAATAGACAATTTCATGAAGGGGCCTGGTTTATTAAGAGGAATTTTGTGAAGGCGCCTGTTTTATTATGAGAATTTTGTGAAGGCACATATTTTATTAAGAGGAATTTTGTGAAGGAACATGTTTTATTAAGAGAAATTTTGTGAAGGCACCTGGTTTGATAAGAAGAATTTTGTGAAGGGTCCTGTTTTATTAAGAGAAATTTTGTAAAGGGTCTTGTTTATTAAGAAAAATTTTGTGGAGCGCCTGTTTTATTAAGAGAAATTGTGTTAAGGTGCTTGGTTTATTGAGAGGAATTTCATGAAGGAACCTATTTTATTAAGAGAAATTTCATGAAGGAACCTGGTTTATTAAGAGGAATTTTGTGAAGGCTCCTGTTTTATTAAGAGGAATTTTGTAAAAGTGCATGTTTTTAAGAGGACTTTTGTGAAGGGACTTATTTTATTAAGAGAAATTTTGCGAAAGGCCTGGTTTATTAAGAGAAATTTTGTGAAGGCACCTGGTTTGATAAGAAGAATTTTGTGAAGGGTCCTGTTTTATTAAGAGAAATTTTGTAAAGGGTCTTGTTTATTAAGAAAAATTTTGTGGAGCGCCTGTTTTATTAAGAGAAATTGTGTTAAGGTGCTTGGTTTATTGAGAGGAATTTCATGAAGGAACCTATTTTATTAAGAGAAATTTCATGAAGGAACCTGGTTTATTAAGAGGAATTTTGTGAAGGCTCCTGTTTTATTAAGAGGAATTTTGTAAAAGTGCATGTTTTTAAGAGGACTTTTGTGAAGGGACTTATTTTATTAAGAGAAATTTTGCGAAAGGCCTGGTTTATTAAGAGAAATTTTGACAAGGGGTCTGGTTTATTAAGAGATATTTTGTGAAGGGCGTGTTTTTTTTATTTAGAGGAATTTTGTGAAGAGGTCTGTTTTAATATATGGATTTTGGAGAAAGGGCCTAAAAAGGAGCCAAATTTTGCCTGGATCTACCCTTATTTCGTTATGGTTGAATCGTTGTAACAACTTTTCCCCACAGAACGTAATTTTAGGGAAACTATTTGTGCATCCTTGTAAACGAACTATAAATGCTGCTTATTCTATACTCTTTTGAAAGAATGTTGTAGTCATCTCAATGATGTATATCAACCTCATTAGGTTTGACCTATCGTAATATCAATAAAATGCACCCCAAACAATGTTTCCCTATAGACCGTAATGTAAAGGAATTATATTGTATGTCGCTGTAAACGAACTATAAATGCTGCACACTTTCCAATACCAAACGTTGTATAGGAAATCCGAATGATATATTAAAATTTCATGGCAATCGGGGTATATTTACGAGCGTTAAAGCTTGGACAAACAGACAAACTGAATTTATAAACTCTTTTCAACTATGTTTGAAACTGTTAAAAATCGTACAGCTGATTTATGAACAACTTATGACAAACATAATAAAGCCAACCCTCAATATTGGCCCTAGGGTCAATTTGCAAAAAAAAGAGAGTGCAGAAAAGTAGAACCGAAAAACAATTGAGGATAGGTACCGTTTGTAGCGTATTTATTGACAAAGAAGTATTTTTAAAAATTCTAAAAGGGTAAAAATGAAGCAATGCTGTTAATTAAATTTATTATTCTGATCGTACATATTAGAGGTGTTAATAATTTAAACATTGGATTTCTTACATTATATTTATAATATAGAACTTCAGTAAGAAATAATTTTTCATTTGATTTTCTTTTTTGCATTTTTTTTTGTAATTCTTATTTATTTTAATGACTGAATAGTTATCGTTTTCAATCAAAAGAGAAAATGGCGTTATATTTATGATAAAGCATCCCGATCATCGAAAGAAACACATACCCCATTATGGAAATGCAAGAAGGCAAACCCCTGCAAATTTAGAAACAACTGTGAATTGAAAACATTTGCAGTTTCAATTCACGCACAAAAATGGGAAAGTATGTTTAAAAATATATATTTATTTATTAGTCTTGTCACTCTGCTTTTAAAATAAAATCTGACTGGTAAGACAGTTTGCTTATTAATTTTGTCAGTTTTATTTCTTTGCGTGGTGTTTTAAGATTCTTGATGCCTCACTCTCCACTGCTGAGTAATAATTGATTACTTGAATTTCAGTCGATTTTATTTTTGAATATGAAAGTGTAACTGAAGATATTTATTCTTTATTTTGACTATTTTAAGTTTGAATTAAAAATAAAATTTTGCTTGGGTTAAACCCTTTCTTCTTCTAAAAGCCATTTTAGAAAAAACAAAGCTTGAAAATTCGCAAAATAAAATATTGCGACTCCAAAATATACAGACTTATAAAAATGATAATTTTCAAAAAAAAAAAAAAAAAAAAAAAAAACTGAATAAATGCTTGTTTCTCTGACTGTATTGTCTAGAAATGCCAACACCTTCCCCCATCCATCACTGAGAGGGATCACCCCTTTTACAGCCCAAGAACTTATTTAGGGGGAATGGAAATCCCTTCAGCTATAGACGGCTATTCTGGGTTTCAGCAGCTTCGGCTATTTACGCCTATCATGTGATTCAAAAGGTTAAACATATTTTTGATGAATATGTTATGCACAAACCCACTTTCTAAGACACCAACCTTGTTCACAGTGCAGCAAGAGTGCGTGCCTGATTTGATGAACAGTCAGAGATCCTATACGTCTCGACAGTCCAATATAATTCTTATCTTAACTCTGTAGAAAATTCTTTGGGCCTGTTTGAAAAAGCATAAAACCGCAGACTTCAGCATTCAAGCAATATGACGGTCTTACATGTTCTACGCATGCTCTAGTAGGGAAAACTAGATGTGGAATTACTGTAGAACATTGTAGAGTCCGTACCTTGATGAATCCAGACTGTTATCAAGAACGGAGGTCGTGTTACGCTGTATTTGAATGACATTGCCAGGGAGTGACTAATTTTCTGTCCGGTGCGCTTATATATATCTGACAAAATGTCTTGTATATATTTCAGCTTGCATAATTTATTAAAGCGTTTGAATGGTACGCAATATCGACAATATCATTTTAGTCGTTTGGTAGGTATTTTAATTTGATGAAATCACTTGGCTTTTCGAAAGCATGTTCTGCAATTCTAAGTTATGTCCTGCGTGAGTGTAGGGTTTTATCAAGTACTTAAGTAGATGAGCCAAAAACACAGAATTTCTTTGCAACTTTGAGAACGCCTGGCAACATATTTAAACCGAAAGAATCGCCTGGCATTGTATTTTCTAAATTTAATAAAATGTAAAATTTATTATATAAAAATGTGGAGTTTTATCAAGTATTTAAATAGCAGAACCAAAATTTTCAAGTTCAAAAATATTTAGTGTACTTTCAAACTGCTGAATACCTGCCAGGTCATACATACGTATTTCAGATTAGCAAGTAAAATAATTTTATAAAGGTTCATCATTTATGAAATACTTGGGTCAATCTGTAATCATCTCTCAGTCTAATTTATTTCTTATATCATGTGCGCTATTTTTCTCTCTGCATCCTTTTTGCAACAATTTGTTAATGATTTATCTCTAGTTTAGATTACAGAATCCTTTTGTTTGTAAAGATATAAATTTTTGTAAAACTCAGTTTACAAACTACGCTTACAAAGCTATGTTTATAAACATACATTAAATTACAATGCAGAAAACAAATGACACTTAGCATTTAAAGTCAGATTTTACGATTAGCGCAAATATCTCAAATCATTAAATCTATGTACTTTTGCTTACATATCATTATCAGATTGTACTTAATGTACTGGAAAAGTATTTCTGTGTCTTATATTAATTTTTTATATGCCCACACACTGCAACTTTTCACACATGCTTTTAATTTCAACATAGATCAAGACACTCAGCCGTGTATAAATCTTGAAAAAACAACGAAACTTTTGACGCTTCAAAAGTTGCTATTCAAAACTACAATTCGCTAACCAAGTCACTGATTCACATTTCATGCCATATAATTTTTTTTCTTTGAAATATAATATGTTTTAAAACAGATAAACATAGAAAATGGTAAATAAAGTGATATCGTAGATGTATTTTTGCCCTTATTTTGAATGGGCAATATATCCAAATGATATAAAAGTAAAATTAACAGTTGTATTAAAAAAATAACAACAATAAAATATTTATTTTATTATACAGGGTGATTTTTTTTTAAGTTGTGAAAGTAAAACACTATAACAAAAGAACCACTGATCCAAATGACCTGAAATTTTACTAGTGTGCTCCCAAAGCAATGGGGATTTTTTAGACATGGTTAAAAAACAAAACAAAAAAACATTAAAATCCCGCCAACAGATGGCGCTGTGTATGCAGCAAAGTCGGGAGATGTGATTGGGCACGACACACATACAGTGGCGATAAAAACGTGAAACACGTACACCTCGTGTTAATTATTCCACGGATATCCTCGCAATGAGTGTGCCATTGCGTTGTTAGTGAGACTGTATTATCAGAATAATGACAGCGCAGACACTTAAGAGTTTAAGAAAAGGTTCAATGACTATAGAATATTTACGGAAGATGGTTTTGAAATTTGAACAGACTGCTTCACTGAGCCTAAAACCCGGTAGAGGCAGGAAACCAGTTGATGTTAACATACAGCGCTATCTGTCGCTGCGATTTTTAGTTTTTTTTTTTTTAAACTACGCCTAAAAAACCCATTGCTTTGCGAGCATACTGGTGAAATTTCAGGTCATTTAGATCAATGGTTCTTTTGTTATAGGGTTTTACTTTCACAACTTTAAAAAAAATCACCCTGTATTTTTTATTAAATGTCATACAATTAGTTGAAATATTGTTAAACATTTTTATGGGCTTCCATGTAATAACTATAATATTATATTGAAAGGTTTTTATAGTATTGTATACTGCACTTGATTTCTATCACTGATTTAACATTTTTTATTTGAAAATTTATATAATAATGCGCACATTGCAAAGTACCATGCAGTTAATCATTCGAATGTTTTAATTAACCGTTTATTTCCAAGACATACAAAAGAAATAAAAAAAAACCACAGATAACCAAATAATTTTTAATTAATGATAAAAATACCTTTCATTAATAGACAAATGGTTAGAGAACTGCCAAACGAAATGATAAAAAAATCAGGAACTAATGAAGTTTTGTAATTTTTTGTATAATGCAACTCATGATAATTTTTTAATCCGTCTAATATTTGTAGGGTTTTTTTTGTTGTTGTTGAGTTTCTCAGTATTAATAACAATAAAAAATCATTTTTATCAAGATTAATGATCCTCTTACTTTAGAAGTTTTATTTTTTTCCATTAGATGATAAGCTGATATCATTTTCATTTTAAATTGTTTAATAATGTACTGTTCATGAATAGACTAGACATACATTATTGATAATGATTGCATAGAAGATAATTTATGATGGCAATCAATTTTTCTTGTACAAAGCGAAAACTGAATATAATTTTTTATAATATATGTCAAACACCTGTTTTGTTTTAATTAACAAATGAATGTTGAGTTTACCTTAATTTTTTTGTAGTTGTTTTAAAGATTATTAATGTATTTTTCACTATTTTCGTAAAAATAAAATTTAAAGTTCTGTTGAAGTAAGGTGTATTAAAATATAATGCTTCCACTTCCACTTTAAAAATTTAAGAAATTGGAAATTTACTGCATTATATGACAAATGTTTAAAAAAAATGAAAATAATTTACTCAAACCGCAGTTTTAGAAATGACTTGCACTGTCATTCGACATCACATTGTACTTTATAGAATTGAAATTTACTTTCATGGATAAAAAAGTTTAAGATGCTTTAAAAACATCTAATTTTGAAAGCAATACTGATTTCTAATTATTATGAAACTGTTAAGATATATGAAGAAAAAAGTTACATAAATAGATATAGTAATAGACTTATTATATCGCAACATATATATTATTAGTAAATATCAATAGTTCTGATGACTATAACAGTATTATATTTTTCAATTTCATTAAAAGAATATGAACTTTCGCTGAATTACCCTATATGTTCTAGCAATGGGAAATTATATTTAATTTTTTATGACAATTCCGTTGATTGTGCGAAATTATTTTTAATTTATTATTTTATATTTTTATATTTCATTATTTTATAATTTTTTTTAGTCCATGAGAATAATATTTTTTTTCACCAATAACGCCACTACTAATCACCAATATGTAATTATCAACAGCTAATCATACATACCTACCCCTCCGTAATAAGTCCTAACTTTGAGTACCAGAGTTTTTATTTTACTCTGACTTACCCTTCGACATCTCTGTCTTTGAATATACTATCAGTAGCAAGCTACCGCCTGCATAGCTCTCATTGTCTCCGGTGCACACAAAATCCTTCGCCCGTCCCATTCAGGCAAAACACCATCGGCAAGTTAGAATTTAATATATTCACAGATACACCAATAATTATATTCGATGAAGTTTAGTTTGCAACTTTCTTTAACTGATAAAAGCATAAAAATGTAAGTTTAAAATTACATAGTTACTTAAACAAACATAATAGGAAAATATGAAAAACATACTTTTTTATTGAATTTGTTATTCAGTATTACACATAAATTTTGGAAGTTATCGCTTATTGAAAAATAATGTTATTCTCGATGGCTTCTTATAATATAAATTAGATTTCTGAAAAACAGTTCTCAGTGGATGCAGATAATGTTTTATTTTAATAATAAAATTCAGTTTCCGGTTCTAGCAACTACATGTGCCATTGTTGTGCAATATTTGAGTTAGTTGGAATAATTTGTTTTGTAAGATTTAATTCCATAATCTAAATGTTTCAGCAAAATAAGTCATGCATTATTTTAATATAGTATTTAAAAAAAAATGCAAATGCAGCTTTTTCATACATATATTTTTATAATGCTGCCCTGTTCCAACTCGGGTTCGTGTGTTTCAATAATCAGTAAATAAATGTTTGATTTTTGAGTTTACTTCAGCCTACATCAATTTACAAATTGCATTGTAAATATTATTAATATTTTAAGTACTAAGACAGACTAAAATTTCAAAACAAAAATTCATCGAAGAATGATAAAGTACAATTTAATGATATTAAATTACTTCTTAGATAAACAAAACCTGATAATAGTTTTTTAAGTATATTACAAAATGACACTCATAAAAACTTGTATGTGTAGCCTCTGCAAGTTTTATACATGTGTTAATGGTTCGCACAAAACATTTCAAATGGTTGGTTGGTTATTTGTTAAGGCCGATTATCTGCGCTAGGGATATAGGCCGGTGGGGGGAGTGCCGTCCGTGGGGTTCTTTCTAAGGGATCCTAACCCGTATTTACGGCAATCTTTGAAGAAAACAACGAAAAACTTTGAACGGTTAGGTTGACGAGCACGACTGGGGTTGACATTTTAAATGCATTACATTCTATGAGCTATTATTGTAAGATGTTCGTTTTAATTTAAACAGCCGTTAACATCTAAACAAACTTTTAAAATGTTATTCACTTTGTAGAGTCTGTAGATCTTAAACAAGTTCGTACAAAAGAAGTCAAATATGTTTGTATTATTATTAAATATACGAACTCTCATTAATACATAGTATTGTTAGTAATTATATAAAGTCTCTTATAACTTGAATTGCGTACACATTATCAAACAGGATGCAAAATAAAGTCCCGAGTACACTCAAATAACTATTTATGAGATAACGCTAGAATTGTGGAAAAAAATCTATATGTAGAGTACAACGATTATTAGTACAACGATAATATAAGAATAGTTGCAGTATCCCTAGTGGAGAAGTTTACAATTTAATGACACTATCTCCAAAATTATGAGCGATAAAGAGCAAATATCAATAATAAAAGTATAAAGGGTCCTCTATTTAGTTTAAAATTACGCCTTAGATGAAAAAATAATTTTATTAAAAGTTCTGAGATGTAAATATTTTGATAACCAATCAGCGGTTTAAATACGTCGCTATGCCCTTAGAAAATTGTGTCATTATATAGCAGATGCATATATACTAATAACACTAACGCATGTCAGCAACGTACAATTTATTTAAATTAGAAAATGAAGTTAAGTAATCACAACATGATCACTATCTGCAATAATGCATATATATGCTATGCATGCGAGTGCATACGTATAATGAGGAATTAGATTTTTGAGGGTAGGTTCAGATGAACAGTGGGGTACCATTGTAAAGATTCGTCTGACTTACTGATATCCCCATGTGTCATAATCGAATACAAAAATGCAGTAAAACCAGTTTATTTTATAGTGAAAATGATAAATTCATATTTGGATTTTTATAAAATATTTTAAATTACAGTTCCTAATACAAGTCTTGCTGAAATCGCGCTGAAGTCTTCCTGAAATAAAAAATATAGGTTAAGATGTTTCATAAGTTCTAGTTTACAGTCCTAAAAAAATTTAAATGAAAAAAGTCAAACAGCAAAACCAAGCGTAAAATCTATTTATCAAATTAAACGCATTCAATAAAATAGTACAAAATATTTTACCGTTCTAAAGTGAAGTTCGTAAATTCAAATTATCTTTCTTTAAAGATTGTCTTATTTTTCATTCCTCAAAAGCTCAGGATATTAGATGAGGCAGCTTTAAGCACGGACACATAGAATAGCGTACGCCAGAACTTGTCTTTGATACCGGGAAGCAGATGAAAATTCGCTTAAGTACTTGCATAAGCACAGAGAGATAAATCAGTAACAACCACAAAGAGTCACGTGTGAAAAAATAATTACAAATCAATAAAAATAAATAAATAAATGTATTAAAATTTTAAATATATTAAAACTCATTCACAAGCTTCAAAATTAGAGTTTTAATTCAAAATTAGCAATTTATATAAGGCATTACAAGCACACTATCAAAAACCACCAATAACTCTCAATTCCAGTATGAAAGAATCAAAAACTTCTTAGAGTATCTTTATAATATATATGAATGACGACTATTCAGTATATACATTATTCAGTTTCCCGATTATTTTTGGTTGACCATTTGATCGTGGAAAAAGAGCTTTATCAAGATTATATTTGGAGGGGGGTTATAATATTGTTTAATGACAGTAAATTGATTTTTATTTCAAATTATTATCTAAAATATATTATAAGAGAATCCATAGAAATCTATACACGTAGATATTTTGTCTGCAACGGTAATTTTCCTATATTATTCCAATTTTATGGTTGGAATTACTAATTAAATATTTTAAAGAAAACTTTAATATGGGGAGCCACGTGCGTAAACCATCTGAAATCAGTGTCTTTTTTTTCTTTTCATCATTGATAATAGAGGGCGTTTATGTGTTTTGTATGTTGCATATTTTTCGTTGTCCAGTGTCATTCGTCTTGACCGATGATGTATTTTTATGATAATGCTGTTTATCTTTAATGAAACCGAAATATTTAAAGTGGTTTATTTGTTTACATATGTATTTTGTGCGATAATTTACATAAGAAAAAGAAAGTTCTTATGAGTTTATATGATGTTGTATATTATTGTCGATGAATCTGTAAATTCGTAGCAAAAGTATTTGTGAGCAAAAGGTCTTTGCAGGTATACTACAAGACATCTTAACTGAATTATAAGTTTTTGTAAAACGTCCACATTACACTATTCGCCCATGCCTGAATTAATTTAAAAACAACTGCAATGCGTGGGCGAAAAACTATTTTCTTTTTTAATTTTGCACCAGAAAACACAATAACATTCAAAAAATCGTTTAACATTAAACAAAGCCTTGTTAAGTTTAATCATGTTATTTTCAAACTTACTCTAAAATATGAGAATGCACACATTGTTTTCGTGTAACTATCATTATTTTTCCATTTCTAATTTTTGTTTCATATAATTAATTTCTTCTTCAAAGAACATGAAAAATATTTATTTTATATACATAAAGCACAGAACATAACAATCCCTCTTAGGTTGCCATTAAAATGCTCTCACACCAATATAATTAAACTATAAAACATTATTCAATATATAATTAAGTAATTATTTGGTCACCATAATTTGCATCATTGAGTATCTGAATAATTTTTAGTACAAAGTAATCAGTTTTTCTTTTAAATCATTTAATAAATAGTGTTTTTCATATTAAAGAAATCTACTTATTTATTCTTATTGTCTAAAAATTGTTACAGAAAATAATAATTAAAAAATATAAATGTGATCTTGGAATTTAATTAAGTAAAAGTGCTTCAATTTCTTATTTTATTCAATGTCTTATATTTCTAAAAGATAACACAGAAGATTTATGATTACTTTCTTATTATATTCATGTAAATATCGTGCATCGCTAGATAACAGCTAAGTTGAAAATAAACGAAATTACTTTAATAAATGTTTTGAGTTATCAAAATAAAACAAAATATTCTAATAAAGTACGAAATACATTACGTAACATAAATTAAATTAATTTGTAATACAAAGTTAAAGTTTCATTATATTTTTATATCCCAGTTAAATGTTCTTCAAACTGTTTGTATAAGCATGCGATTTACATGAATTTTCAATAAATTTAAATTGCTTTTCAAACGAAAAGTTAATGACATGTTGAATGTAAGTGTTTTTTAATTGTTTTGAAAGATATTTCTTAAAAAATATAAAATGAAGAAACATACAATTTTTTCAAAGATATAACTTTCTATTCAATCTGTCAATACATAATACAATAGATGCCTCATCATACAATTTCAGAACAATATGCAATAAAATACATTAATCTAAATTTTGTACTAAATTCTTCGTTTTAAACTCAGAGAAACATCCCACTTAATGCAATTTCATTTGCTTGCAAAAAATAGAAATTAATGTAAAATTTTTGAATAAGGGAAAATACGTTCAAAAACAGATGCATTTTATGAGTGCATAAATGTTTTTATTTAATAGAAATACGCTTTATTTATAATAAATATTTAAAATGTCGTTGTCAATTCTATACTTTTTTTTAAATTTGTGAATTGATAATGCGTAATTTAAAATAATTTTCATAAAGAATAATTTTAATGCAAATGTACTGATGAATATTAATGTATTTTAACGTAATTCTAGCTTAAATTAACAAAGAAAATATTTTACGTATCATTTTTGGAACTTCATTTACTCTTTTTTTTTCAAATGTGACTGTACTATTCTCATGTTTAAACATACAATACATACTTTCTGTTATTATTTCAATAAAAGTCAGAAAAGTGGCAATGAATTTTTAAGGTTGCTTTAAATAAAACTAATAATAAATGGTTTTGAATGAATTATATATTAGTAACCGATATTTTGAGGAACTTTAGATGTTTAAAGGATATTTCAAAATAACTTTTTTGTAACTCACAAATTATTGTTACTATTGCAAAATTTTACTATCCAATTTCTTTTACATTTCCATAAATATCAATCAACGTAATTTCATATTAATCTGGAAATTCAAATATAAAATGTTATAATTCTAATTAAAAGTTCCTTAAATACATGAATATAGATCCGAATAAGTATAAAATAGCATTTTGTTTTTAATCTTCTGTATTTGATTTATAAGCATATTTTTTAAATAATCAATTATTCGCATTGAAATAGTGTAAATATAGATTGCGCTATGACTATGTTTTAAAATAACTTGTGATTGAAGGTTTGGATTTAGTGAAAAATATAACTTTATTTCGAAACGAAGTAGTCTGTTCGAATTTCAGTTTATCAATGTAGGTTTAAAGGATTAATTTTATATTCTTATATAAAGACATATTTTTGTTATTCGAACAAACAAAAATACTATAAATCGTTTCCATAATTGAATTATATTTTAATTAAAGTATTTTTCTCGGTATTAAAAATATTCAATTTATTCCTTAATTGGAATTTTTATAACCACATAATCTTAAATTTGACATTTGAAAATAAAACGAGCAAATAAAACTGAATTATTTTTCAATACTTATATTTTGTCTTACAAAACAAATAAAAATTAGCTTTATTTGTCATAAAATCAGTTTAACTTTTTTAAATTAAAAAACGTCCAAAAATAAAAATAGGTTTATCTCTATATTAAAAAACAAGTTGGAAATTGTACGTCAAAAGTGACAAATGAGGTGCGTTCGTGCTATAGCTAGTTATATAAATATTCAGATCTTCTTGATTTTTAATTCTGTGAAATGAATTATATCGTCTGCAGATTAAATTCTGTCATAAAATAAATATCTCGGTCGCTTGACGATTCAACCTCGGAAGCTCCTATAACAAAAAAGCACCGATTTTTTAAAAAATAATTCACATTTCTTAATAAATATTTTTATTAATATTTCCTAAAGTTTTGATTCGATTTTCATAAAATTTGAAATGTCTCGACAAATTTCTGCAAAGATAATATATCTAAAATTTCAAACCATTCGGTTGGGTAGTTTTTGCGTTGTTATATGCGGACGGACGGACAAACGGACGGACAGACAGACGGACGGACGGACGGACAGACGGACGGACCAAGCGACGACAATAGGTGCTACGTATTTACATAATTACGAACGCACCTAAAAAGTAACCACCGCCGCCGCAGCCGCAGCCGCTGTCAATGAAGATTTTGTGCCTTGAGGTTTTTGTGGACTAGAGGTTTCTGTGGAACCAGAAAACTATTACATATAAAAATTTAAAAATTGGTAGTTTTATAAAGAAATGCTCGATAAACACGCTGAAGTAGGCAGTTTTTAATTTGAAGAATTATTTTAAGAGATATTTAATATTAAAATTGGTCAAAATAGTTTTCTTTAAAAAGTTTTATAGGAACGAAAACTATGCACAGGAATTTAACCAAAATTTATAAGGATATAGTTGACAAGCTTGCGGTGTGCAGATTGCAATTATTTTTTTCATATGAGTAATTTTTTGAGGTTATATTTCAAATTTTTATTCAAATTTTTCATTATTTTGATGAAGATTTATTTCATATTTCATAAAATCCACTATTTGAATTGTTGCCAATTTGTAAAATAGCGCACATAATAATAATCCCTTTCAATTAAGAAATGTATTTACACGTGACTATTAAAAACAGAAATAAAAATTTAAAATAATAATTAAATGACCACGTGTTAAAAGCAGTAAATGTAGAAAATTACGTAATAAAAAATAAACTTGCGTGTGAATATTAAAAAGAGAAATAATTAAATTATTAGGCGTTTTCAAAGAATTAAGTAGAGAAACTTAGGTCATATTTAAAATGCTCAAATAACAATATTTTCATACAATTTCAATTAAAAATTATATTTACACGAGAGATTAATTTAGTTCGACATATCTTTTACCTATTATTGCAAATTTTAAAACAGCGTAAATAATATTTCCTCTCATTTAAAAACGATATTTTTACACTTAATAATTACCTTTAAAATACCGAAATAACTAAGAAATTGTTAAAATATAATTAACAATATGGTACTTCTCCTTTATCCCGTCGACCACTTTTCATAACAAAAAACTATTGCCAAACTATAGAATTTAACACAAAAAATGCATGAATGTGGTGTCACATTCACTTGACGTCAGAGGCATTACATGTGTTTGTTATGGCATCAAGTTGTTTTTAATTCAACATATACATATATTTTTCAATATGTTTCATTGATTTATTAATTATTTCATTAACTAAAATAACAATTGCATCTTTAAACGGCAGTGCCATGATATTAAAAAAGAAAAGACATTGAAAAATGTTGCGATGAACAGTTACATACAATAGGTCAGTTTCAACTGACGGCACAAACATTTATTCACCAGCCGAGAGAGATAATTAAGAAAAATAATGTAAATAAATATCCAAGATTATTTTTTTTTTTGTTTTCAGTAATATATTGTACATTTTATTGTTTAAACTTACTGTGATTGTTGACACTTTTGTGAGTGGGGTTTTTCCGAATTTCTTGTATTTTATTTATTTATTTATTTTTTAATTATTTTTTTGAGATTCCAATGGCAAAATTATTCTATTTAGTTATTTGGCGTTACTGTTTGGTGTTAGTTTTTTTAAAATGAAAATTGATCGACCGGGGAAATGGAGAAATATTAAAAAGACTAATAAACGTTGAATTAAAAATCCCTCGGTGAAATAACTAATTCTTGTAACGCATCTGATGTCAACTAAATGCGACGCGACGCCAGGATCATGCACGTTTGTCGTTAAATGATATATTTTGGCGACAGTTATTTTATTTTTATGGAAAGTAGTCGATGGGATAATGGAGACGTAACCAATTTTCTATAGCATCGTTATAAAATTGTCCGATGCAGCGTCTTTGTTTACTTATAACCATTTCACACAAGTTGATTTTTAAATCTTTAATTGATCTTATTAATTAATCAGGAAAACAGTTGTTAGCTGTTTCGACAGCAGTTGATTCGATCTTAAAATCCTCATTCAAAGGAAAATGAATGAAAACCCGGTTACAGCAGATCGCCACTGGTCGTTTAATTATAATTCCATTTTCTGTAATCGTTTTAGAATTGATCAAATCAGAGTGTTTTACATGCGGTGTCAGAACGGGGGTTGGCGAGAGTAGCTCGAAAGGGGTAGTGCCCCCTAGTTTTATACAATATTTCAACTACATTATGTACGAGGGATTTTCGAAAAGTAAAGATACAATGTCTCATACTCATTCAAAAACTTTTAAGTGATAAAATGTCCATTACAAATTACTTACTGGTTATATGCCTTATTATTTGAAATTGTTACTGTCATTGTCCAAGCATTTGTTAAGTCTGAGTAAAAGCTTGCGTATCCCACAGTCATAGAAGTTTACCGCCTGTTGTCGAAATCGTATTTAAACTTCGATTTTGATCTCATCAACATCATCGTCGTAGAAATTTTGCCTTGAAATATGTTTCTTCAGATAAAGGAATAAGTGGTTATCGCTGAGTGCCATTTCCGATATCATAGATGGCTTACCTGTTCTGAGTTATTAATGAACATTGGTTTTACCTCCAGAAAAAGCACAGCAGCATTTCGTTACATTTTGTCGATTCATAATGTTCCCATAGACGGAAACAATTTCTTTCTGGACATCTGCTAAACGCTCTCTTTTGCATGAAGAAAACGTATGACGGAAAGTACTTCACAATTGGCGGGATTTGGAATTGACGCATCTTCATGCACGTGCTACACGAAATAGACTCACCGTACAAATAAACAAGTTGGAAATTGTACGTCAAACGTTACAAATGAGGTGCGTTCGTACTATAGCTAGTTATATAAATATTCAGATCTTGATGATTTTTAATTCTGTGAAATGAATTATATCGTCTGCAGATTAATTTCTGTAATAAAATAAGTATCTCGGTCGCTTGACGATTAAACTTCGAAAGCTTCTATAAAAAGAAAGCACCGATTTAAAAAAAAATCAAATTTCTTAATAAATGTTTTTATTAATATTTTCTGAAGTTTTGATTCGATTTTTAAAAAAGTTGAAATGTCACGACAAAATTCTGCAAAGATAATATATCTTAAATTTCAAACCATTCAGTTGGGTAGTTTTTGCGTTGTTATATGCGGACGGACGGACAGACAGACGGACAGACGGACGGACCAGACGACGACAATAGGTGCTACGTATTTATATAATTACTAACGCACCTAAAAATGACTGCGAGGGAATGGTCAAATGTTCAAGGTTACAATATGTGTTGCCAACGCGCACATTAAAACTTTTTCTTTCTTGCTGTCTGAGGTGTATCATTACTTTTCGAAAATACCTCGTACATTTTTTCACTTAGATTTACACTAAATTAAATATAGGATTTATTTTCTACTGCAGTATTAAATAAAATTTTGAGATATTTCGAAATTGATCATAAAATTATCTAACATATTTCCAGTTTTGAAAAGTTTATAGTAATTTATAAATTCAATCGCTTATGCACTCTTATAATCGATTAATAAATATTTTAGATGTATTTTAGATTTGTTGCATTCTAAGCTATGTCTTATTTTTTGTGGACGTTATTTATCGTAAAAAGTGATTATGAAAAGTAATTAAATTAAAAAAATTAATTTATTAAGAATTATACTAGTATTAATATTAAAATATCATTTTTAAGCCGAAAAATATTTCAGGCAATCAAAATCGTCGACTATATCCGTATCAAAGTTATATGCGTTTTTACAAGCACACAATTTTTAAGCACATTTATCTTAGATGAGTGTTATTGTAATATATACTATATATGGTTAGTTAAAGAAATACTAATTTTATACTTGTTTTGTTATTTATTATTATAAACATTAAATTAAGAGGAATAATGCTGCGCACAATATCCATTGTTATTTTGTCAATTAAAACAACATTCAAGCCTTCGTAATTTATTCTGCTTCATGTATGTAGGTCTGGTTTATTCTTGTGAATTACGCGAGGGCTTCTGAAATTAGCATATGCTACAGTTGCTAAAGTAACACCCAAGGCTCTAATTAAATTCAGTCAGTTGAAATAAATTCCATTGAAACTCAAGATACCACAAAACGCTATCCATATTTCTGAAAATTAAATTATGAAATAAAAATTCATCAGAGTATGTATGCTGTTAGAATAATAGATTCACTTATATCAGTAATTTGGAAAATAGCGTATTATCAATTTAGATAGAAAATGCAAATTTTTAGGTAGCATTTAAAATCAAAATTTTATTTAAAGATCTTGGACTAAGAAATTACTTATTAAATCTAACTTATTATTAATGGTTGTTTTATAATCTCTTATATATCATATACATTGGTTAATTTAGGATGAAATTACGTGAGTTTATTCAGGTTAGTGGACTGTGACTTACAAGCTATAAATAGTAACAAAATATTCAAAATAAAGTTTTTTTTCCTTTAGAGATACCGAAATAAATTGTTTCATATTCCAATCAACTAAAACTCAGTACTATCGACAATAGAATTGATTTAAAAGGCTTGTATTAACTTTAGCAGAGCACTACAGTCCTGGCCAAATTATTAGGCGCAATTGTTCTTATTATAATTTATTAAATATCTGGAAAGATACATGAGGAATTATCCTGAAACTTCAGGAGTGTAAACAACATAATAAACGTCATATATTTCCGCGAAGATTTTTTCCCGAAACCCCATAAGGGGCCGTCAACAAATTGAAGAAAAACGAATATCTTTTGGATAACCCTGTAAAAACTAATGTTACAAAAAGCATTCAAACTGTAGATTATGATTAAGTGGCTTATTGTAATAATTTGGGTTCATTTGTATGAAGATAGCATGTATAAGCGAAGAGAAATTCCTGTTTTTATAAAAACAGTCCCAAATTTTACCAAGTTTTTTGCTTATAATTTGCAGAGTTTTTAATATAAAAACAAGTTATTTTCAGAAAATATGACAAAAAAATTATACACAATACCCTGCAATCAGAATTAAAAAATAATAAAAATTGTATGAAAAATGAGCAGATTTACTAAATATTGTTTCACTGCGCATGCGCGAATTCAATCAAAATATACTGTGCATAATATATTAGCTTAATGTATAGACCAACTTTTATGAAAGTCTCAAAAACATAGCTTGAAAATTCTGATAGTAGTCGACGATAGAATAAGCTCGAAATTCGCTGTTCCCAAAAGGTAGCAAAAAGATAAGGGGCTGTATCCAAATATACTAGCTTATGAAAGTTGACATAATAAGAATGAAGTGTCTCTCATTGTATATTTGGATTTTGGAGGCTGAGGACACTAATAAATACACTATAAAAACCCTTCGGAAACGTTTCTGAAAAATTCGGGCTGCTAAAAATAATTTGTTTTTATAAATTATTCTTTAAATTTTGAAAATGTATTCGTTTCTGGGGATTCAAAAAACAATGTAACATGCTATTTGAAATTTCGGATAACTCAGAAGATTATATTATATTTTCGTTCGTGGTTACAGCATATTTTCATAAAATAAGAAACATTGGTCATTTTTTACAGTGTACAGCCCGCCACAATATACAGATCAAAGAGAAGAAAATTTTCAATTAAAAGTTTCTGTTAGGTAATTTGCCTATAATTCCACAGGCTGTATTACTAAATTGTGTAGATAAGCTATTCTTACACTGTGCATATACTTATCGAGGGAATCCATGAGCTTAAAAACAAACTGAATTTGTAAACACTTTTCAATATGTTGGAACGTGTTAAAAATTAAAAGAAAAAAACGAAGAGTATTCTCATACAATAGAATATTAAAAAGGATAAATTAAATTCTGATTAAGAAATTTAATTAATGTGTAGCATTGTAGCATTATGGTTGTTTGAAGTTCACTGGAAAATATATTTAAAAATAATTTACTAGTTTTCTTTTTATATAAATAATATAATTTGTTTCACCTTGAAACCAGTGTATCATTTATGAATACAGGTAAATTATTCAAGTGACAGTCATGCTTTTTCAGTTTCTAAGAGAATTTTCAACAAATTCATTTCTGATGGGAAATGAACATATTTAATAATGTTCTTTTAAAAATGTAAATCACAAAAACAATCCCTTTAAACTAATTTTAGTTATACTTAAAAATTTATCACTGCGATATTATCAAACAAAAAATAAGATTAAATAATTATATAATTACTCGCTCACCATACTATGCCTCCTTGAGTCTCTGTGTTTATTTTCAGTATAAAGTAATTAGATTTTTAAAAACTATTTAATAAGTCGTTCTTATTATATTTAAGAACACTTTTTAATTTGGTAGTCATTAATTTGACTAAAATTAATTATATGCGATAGTAATTCAATGAATAATATATAATATTTCATTTTAATGATGTAAAAATTCAGTTTTTTAATTTATTGTTTTGTATTTCTTAAGTATTATCTATGATTATTTTATATTGTAATTATATATATTTAAATATAGTGCATTACTCTATAAATACGAAACACATAAACGAAAAAATTATTTTCGAAAATATTTGCGAACGTGAAAAAAAAAAAAAAAAAGAATTTTTTTTAATGCGATCGAAATTTATTTTCTAACGCTATGTAAATTGATTTCTAATGCGGTGTAAAAGCTTAATTATATTTTTGTATTTCAGTGAAGTCGTTTGTAACATTACATAATGATGGTAACATTTTTTTTTTCTAAAAGTTTTCTTTTTTTTCCCTAAAGGTCATGATATGCGATGCAATTTTTTAACATGAAATTTCCAAACAATATATAGAAAAAAATATTTATGTGTAACTAAGTTTTATGTTAAATTCGGGGTGTAATACTTTGAGAGGACTTCATTTAACACATAATTGTTTATAGTTTAACGCAATCAACAATCATTAATTAAAAGATTTTAAAATAATAAATTTTGAACACACTCACAATCATGTGCATTTTAAGAGCTCATGAAGTATTTTATATATATATATATGTAGCATTTTGACGAGGTTGAGATATTACGATGAATAATATTCGATGAAAAGATGGCAGTCCTTCAACGATATAGCAAGTTGCAGTCGATATTAGCGAGTATGGCGAAGTAGCAGGCAATGAAATGAGTCCACCAAAGTTTTCCAATAAATCTAGCCAATCTCCAGACAAATAATTTTATTAGAAGACGAACAACACAGAAACAATTCCCAAAGGTCTAAAACTTATAGCCCTCGGGCTAATGTTGCTTCACTTCATTGAATTAAGATGTTACTGGGCCAGTTGAATATTCTATGGAATTAAAAACACCAGATACATATTTGTTATGCTTCCGAAAACGTCAAAAATCTCGTGCTCCGACCGATGCGACCTGGTTTTGTTCCTTCAGCAGAGACATACAGTAATTTACGTCACGAGCGTACAAACCAATGAGTGAGAGGCTAGCTCCAGCCCAGCAAATGAGGTGCGAAGGAGGAGCTAAGACGGTAAAGAATTCCGAACCTGGTAGCGGATTAATTTTGGAGTGAAACTACCTCAGCGCGCGAAAAATTTAGCATAATAATAATAATAAAAAGAAAATGGATTTTAAAAACATTCGAAATGAGAACGCGTCTCAGAATTTTATAGATTGGGGAGCTGATAAAAGCTACGAATGACTTTAAATTTTAAATTAAGATTTAAATTAAGAATAAAATAATTATTAATATACGGATCTTTACTTTTAAAGGACTTTAAATAGGAATAGATATTATTAAGAATTAGGGAAATGCTGATGATGTCAGAAGTTAGATTAATTTTAAAAGATTAATGCGAATAAAATGGAAGGATACGAAGGAAATAAATTTTTATATAACATATATATATATATATATATATAAGCCATATGCTACAATAGTAAACATCGAATACTAAATATCATAAAAATATAAGCTCAAACCATTAATTACTGCGCGGAGGGATGTTCTCTGAAAATACTCACTAAATTCAAACACTTGGCTCAAAGCAAAATGGCTCTGCTTATATATATATTTGCATTTTAAGGGCTCATGAAGTATTATATATATATATATATATATATATATATATATATATTATTTAATATTCGCTACCAATTCATTGGTATTTTATTTTCCAATACATTTGTGACGTACTCTTTGGAGAAATGTACTGGAAAAGAGGTAATGACACAAAATTAACAACAGCCACAATTTCTTCAAACCGATAGAAAGGGCTATTGGAAGTGGAGCGAGTAGATTAAAGATTATCTAATAGTAAACATCGAATGCTAAAGATCATAAAAATATAAGCTCAAACCATTAATTACTGCGTGGAGGGATGTTCTCTGAAAATACTCACTAAATTCAAACACTTGACTCAAAACAAAATGGCTCTGCTGATATATATATTTGCATTTTAAGAGCTCATGAAGTATTATATATATATATATATATATTATTTAATATTCACTGCCAATTCATTGGTATTTTGTTTTCCAATAAATTTGTGACGTACTCTTTGGAGAAATGTACTGGAAAAGAGGTAATGACACAAAAATAACAACAGCCACAATTTAGTCAAACCGATAGAAAGGGCTATTGGAAGTGGAGCGAGTAGATTAAAGATGATCTAATAATAAACATCGAATACTAAATATCATAAAAATATAAGCTCAAACCATTAATTACTGCGCCAAGGGATGTTCTCTGAAAATACTCACTAAATTCAAACACTTGGCTCAAAACAAAATGGCTCTGCTGATAAGTTCTGTAGGAACCGAAGGTAAAACTGCTCAACTCCCTGTAAAATATCGCTTGAAATATCTAATATCACTATAGAAATGTCGCTATGAGCACTTTGATATCCCTCTAAAAGGAATCTCGTGGATTTCAACAGTATTTTATTCGTAAACACTAAACTGAACTTCTTACCAAGGTGGCGGAGCTGTCAGTCAAAGAGCTAATATAGAAACACAGCTTGCAAATGACCTTTGTAGGGATCAACGGTGTTCAAATCCAGACTAAATTCCCACTAATGGCGAGATGTGTCTAAATCCATCTAATCTAATTCCTACCCCAGTTTTTATAGTAACTACATAACCACGGATACCTAATTATCATATGATTGAAAGAAAAAACCAAGACAATCATTCCCATACAATTATCTATACTTTGCTAAACTTAAAGAAATGACAGAATAGATCCACCAGATCACTACACCACAATCGCATGCAAAAAGTACTCACTCGATCACATAGTACCTTCATCAAGCTCTAGCTAGACACTATCACACAAATTGAAAATGCATAACGTAAAATAATGCTTCAAAACTTCCATTTAAATGTACCTTTGCTGATGAAGAACAAACACTTTAAGAAAATTAAAGAGAAAATAATATCTATAACAAAATATTTTACATATTATTTTCGGACGTTTTACTAAAAGAACAGTTGTTTTGTTGTTAGTTTTAAGGTTTGCAATGTTGAAAAAATTTTATTTTTATTATTTTTTATTTTATAATGCTTGAAACTTTAAAAATGTCATACAGTTGATCCGAAAGAAAATATTCCTAAAATTTTGGTCGTACTAGACATAAAAGTTGATCCGCGCAGATAGGCGACACTTGCGTAGTGAAAATGTGGAAGTTTTCTGGTGGTAGTGCGAAGTTCTCTTAACGCACCTTTAATCAAGTGAAATATTGACTTTGAATTTAACCTTGTATTTTAAAACCCTATGGATCTTTACTTGGAATGTCCTTCTGCATTTCTGAAAACAATACAAACGCTATTGCGTTATTACATTTTTTATGTGTCAGACAAAATTTGGGCTGTTAAGGACAAATTAGGCCATTTCTCTGTAGACTTTATTATGGAATTGGTCAGCATCAAAAAAATAAACAATTGTGTTAAATTATGATGTCTATAGGGAATAATCATTTTCGTTGGATTCAAATTGGATTCGAATGAAGTTACAATTTACAATACTTCAAATATGATGAAATTGATATGTCTCACTGAGGTGGACAAAAATATGCTACTCGTCGAGAATTAAATAAAAATCCTGCACTCGCGACATCGTAATTCACTTTTATATTTTAACAGAATAAAAAGGCTGCTATAGTTTGTGACTCGTGCTATAGCCAATATATATACGTCAGGACACAATGCCGTTATCATTATCTTTCTATGCGTGAAGATTTCTCTATGGTACTCCATTGTAAAATTTGGTAATTTTTGAAATTCAATATTTGAAAAACGGCATAATCATTAGATTTGAAATTTATATCAAGAAAAATACAATTTTTTACCTTTCCAACGCAGTTTGTCTAACAATTTTTCTGACAAATACTTTTCGAGCTATTAATTTTTTCACTAACTTCAAATGTTTCTTTTCCGAGATTAATCTGTGGCAACGATTAGCGAAAAACTCAGTCGTTAGCAACACATAGCTTTCTATTAAAGAGGATTGTTTAACTATAATTTTTGGACGTCATGTTTACCTGGATTACTAAATGAAATATATAAGAATTGAAACTTATTGTTTAATTTACTACAGATGTGCTAAAAATACATAAAACGGTTTTTAAAACATAAAAACTGATACAAAACAGCCATCCTAAGTGGAATTTCAGAGGTGTAAATGTTCATGAATGTTCGTTGATTAAATAGCCGGAGACGAGTCTATTTCAAAGAAGAGGAGGAGGGCGGGGGGGGGGGGGAATTCGATAGTTACGCTACAAAATCACCAGAGATATTTAGTGAGCTATACCAGATCCTGAACATATTGTGGGAGGAGCATATCATTTCAAGTGCTCCGTCCTTGAGTTAAAATCTCTAAACACTCTCTGTTTATTGATGCATAGTAATGTGAAGTACGGGTTATGATTCTTGCTTTACTGAAATCTATATCGATTACTTGTTTTTGGTTTAACATTGAAAGAGCTGTTGAGCATTTACTATACTTTATGTCTGCGATATGTTCTTTAAGTCTATCCTATTTCATGCCTATGTAATTGAGTTTTTTTCTGATTTATATTATCTATAAGAGGTATCATATGTACGCCTGAAGTTTTGTCGTTAGGGATTGGGTTTGATTTTCTGTGTGCAAGATCTTTTAATTTGGCAGATGGTTCTGCGATTACGTTGATAATATATTTCTTTAATGCATATCTAATTCTTTCCAATAATTGAGGTACGTAATTGAAACTGTAAAATTTGAGATTATTTTAAAATTCATTTTTAATTGACTCTTTATGCTGGATGTCGAAAATTAAATTATTAATATATTGAGGGGGAAATACCATTTCAATAGTAATCTCCCCTTTAAATATAAATTTGCAGCTTATAATTTTTATATAAAAAAAGTCATCAAATTCTGTACAAGAAATAATCTACAATAACAATTACTTACTATTAGGAAAATTGCAATATAAAATTGTTTTTTCCCGCAATATAATAATAAATTATTTTTCGAAAGCCAAGATAAAGAGTCAATTAAAAGTGGCCATAAAAAGAATCTTACAGTTCCAATTCCGTATCTCAAGTATTTGAAATAACTACATATGCATTAAAGAAATATAATATCAACGTAATTGCAAAACCATCTACTAAATTAAAAGATCTTTCACAAAGAAAAAAAGACCCAATCCCTAACGAATACTTCCCATTACTACGCATCAATAATCAGAGAAGGTTTAGTAATATTTGTTTTATACACTGTATGACTATATCTGGATGGGTGACCCCATCCAGATGATTTTCTCATTAAGCTTTTCCCTTTTGGTTTTTGTTGTGGCTTTTTTTAATATTTTTTTCTTTACTCTTACTTTGGCGCAGCTTGTCCCCAATGGGACCTTGTGTCATTAAACTTAAATCAACCAACCAACCAAACAGAGAATCTTTAGAAGTTTTAACTCAAAGACAGAACACTTGCAATGATATGCTCCTTCTACAATACATCCAGGATCTGGTGTAGCACACTATAATCTCTGGCGATTTTGGAACGTAGCTAACGCATTTCCTCCCTTTATACGTCATGCACCGGCCGTGTATAACGTAGGTCGCAATGCAACTCAGACTTTGATGCATGGTGTCATCAGGTATATCTATCTCCACATTGGTTGATTGTTTTTTGTGATTGGCAGTTACTGTAGGTAGAATCAGAAGTTAATAGTTTTATCTTGTTCTTTTCATTTAGTATTGAGTTTAACTTTTGTTTAACTTTTAACTTTTTTAAAATTAAGTGAAAGCAAGTTTTTATTCTTTGTTTGTCATTTAAAAAATAATATGGTAAATAGTACTGGAAGAAAAAAGGATATAACATAGCTCATCTCTTTTGATGAGATAAAAATTGAATCCAGGAAAGGTATTAGAGCCAAATTTAAAAGTTGTGGTAAACAATTAGAAGTCACTTATTAGACTACATCTACGAAAGGGAAAGGCAAAATTGGACTATAATTTAAAAAAATCAAATTGTATGTCTTGGATTTGATGGATGATCAAATGTACATAACGAATAAGTGAAAGGTGTAACTGTTACAACCAAGACAGGTAATGTGTACTTAATTATACAATCGATACTAGTTGAGAAGCTCATATATCTGAAAATTTGAAAAATATGGTTATTGCTTATATCAAAACTAGTCGTTGGGGGCCACCGTAATACTTACTTATCATGGATATGCATAATATAAAATATGAAAATAAAACATGTGTAAACTATGTATAAAATACATTGCAATTTGAATAAACTCGTGGCTTGATGACGTCATAAACTTTAAATGCTCTATTACTGAATTGCGTAAAAGAAACATCCTTATAACTCCAAAGTTGATAACCATATCCGTAAATCGTTAAAAAGTTTTTTTTCGATTTTCAAAATGATTACAAGTCTTACCCTATACTGATGGATAAGTAAAATGTGAATTGGAGTTGCATTGTTCCATTCGATCGGTTGTTATAGAAAACGTTGAAAATGTCACTAAAATGCGACATTTAGTAAGCACAAATGAGTATTTAAATGTTATTACATATGACTGCTCAGCAAACGTGTTAAATTTAATATTCAATGACATTCAAAATCAGTTTCCTGCAATCAAAGAAAACCTTCTAGAAATTATTAAGTACTTTCGCAGTAATCACCTTAAGATGCATTACACATCTCATACAAATGCTTTGAAAGTAATTCTCTCTAGCAAAACTGAATGGAATTCAATGAAAAATGTACTCAAAGTTTACGTTAAAAATTACGTTAGGCTACGTTTTTGAATGAAGGGAATAGAGAACATCGGCACAAACATTGAAAACCATTTGTCCAATTTTGTCTTGTGAAAATAAATATATGAACAACTGGAACCAATTGCAAATGTGCTCAACAAAATTCAAGAAGATAATTGTAGCATTGCTGATATTGTGTATACCTGTAAAGTTCTTGTAAAAAAATTTGAATAAAATCGAGAAAATAAAGTAGTGATGACACACTTTGATAGTCTATATAAAATGGCATCTATGCATTTTCTTGCATATATGCTGCATCCAAAACAGAAAAAAAGTACAGATTTATCGCAACAAGAACGAAAAGATGCTTATGAGTTTGCAAAGCCAAAGTATCCGTTAAATTCACTGATACCGTTGATTATTACATTCAATGCAAAGAGCTAACTGGAGAAGGGCTCCAAAAACGAAGAGGATCGGTTAAATAAGGGGGGGGGAACCTATTAACAATTTAGAGAAAAAAAACTTAAAGGTGCCAATGAAAAATGAGACCCTCAAAAAATTAAAGATCCGAGCCTCAGGTTCATCATGACCTGCCTTGGACTATCTGCACTCAAATTTTCAGACTTCTACGTGTGGTAGACTTCACTAGCCGTCGCACGCAGACACACACAAAGACAAACAACTTTCTTTTATTAGTATAGATATTAAAGCTTTTGTTATTGTTCTTTTAAACTTAAGAAATATATTTTTATTTCGATAAACAAAAATAAATTACAGAAAACATATGCAACAGTCTAAATTAATTACAGTGTTCCTAATCCACGATAAAATTTTCGACATAGTCATTCCTTTAAATACAATATTCAGTTAGAATTAGAGTATTCAGTTATATTATGACAATTTTTTTTTTGCCGTTTAACTAGTAGCTGGAAGTCCTAAGACTTTTTTATAAAAAAAGTTAGTGAATCGGACGAGTTTTAAGGGAGCTATAGTAGGGGGCCCAAAAGGGTCCAACTGATACTTTAGAGAAGGGTCTTAAGAAGAAAATATCTTAAATGCTTTGAAATTAATTCTCTTTAGCAAAACTCGATGGAATTCAATGAAAAATGTATTCGAAGTTTACGTTAAAACTTACGTTGACTACTTTATTGAGTTGTTCTGATTGAGTTGTTGTTGTATAACTGATATTTCCTAGTACTTAGTGTTTTAGATCTGCAATTAGTCAAAATTAAGCATAGGGTATAAATTACTCATTGGAATAAAACGTTAAAGAATTGCTTAAAAAAGGGCACTAGGGCCCCAATAAAAATATGAGGGTGTTGGCCCTGGGAGAAGAGTCCAAAAACTCAACTTTAAAGTTATGCATTTAGAGAGTGACGCAATTAGGTGGGTGACCAATGCAAAGCACACAAAAAGTTTAAAGGGCCTCGGACCGGTCCCCAGATTGCCAGTGTTCTATCTGGAATGTAGAAATGTGGAAATAACTAAATGTAGAAAAGACCCTAAAAACGAAGAATATCGTATTGAAAGGGGGCAAGTTATTAACATTGTAGGGAACAAAACTTTCAAATGGCCCCAGCGGTATAGGGTCTTAATTGGCACGTAGAAATGGGGAAAAAGCTAAATGAAGATAAGGCATCAAAAACAAAGAAGCTCGGATAAAAATGAAGCAAATTATTAACAATTTTGGACAAAAAACTTAAAGGGGCCCCAGGAGCCCGAGTCATAAAAAAATTTAAAAAAAGCCTCAGATGCATCAAGAACTGCCTTGGATTACCCAAATTTCAGATGTCTATGTGTGATAGATTTCGCTAGCCATCGCACACACACACACTCACATACACAGACAAACAACTTTATTTTACTAGTAAGGTAAATATAAGTTAGATGCCCCATCGGGTTAGTTGCTCTAGTCACTGTATTTCAGCTATTGGACGTATGTCCGAGATAGTGATATCCTTCTACTATGAATTGTTATAAAAAAGCACAGTGGAGGAAGTTACAGATATTTATTTCTTGAAATAAATGTGTTATCCATCAAAGAAAGATATTTCTTTTATTGCTGGCAAGTTTTCTTCCCCTGCCACGCTTAATTTAAATTACATAAGTTAAACCTACCTTAGAATATATAAAATATTTTGAAATGAGTCATTAAGGAACATAGAATTGTTTGAATGGCTTCAAATTTTGCATACAGATTTATTCGAATGGTTGGTAATAGCAAATATCCTTTGATGTGAGAGTGTAATGCAGGATTAATATACAAATAATGTAAACTCATTTTTCTTTCAAAAACAAAAATCGTAAATTAGATATAAATAGGAAATTATGTCAAGTGAAAATCTAGATTTTGAATTATGAATGTTAATTAACTATACTTCCTATTCTTTTCCGAGTGGGGCATCTATCCCGATCAAGTGGGGTGTCAAACCCCGAGGTCCGGGATACAAGTTTTTTTTTAATGAAAACAATATTTTATATGGTATTGATATAAAAGTAATATTTTTTATGAAATTCTACATAAAATTTGTTGCAGAAGTGTTACATGTGAACTACAAAAATCATTCCTATAAAAAATAAAATGAAGGGGGTTTAAGTACAACAACTATCCTGGATTTAACCTATATGTATTACGTCAATAAGTATATTATAGTTTATGTACAAAGTCATTTTATGTTATCTATGTGGAATGGTAGTATTGTATATCTCACTGGTTTTAGTAAAACGCATAAAATAATTTTTGTTACTGTTCTCTAGATGAAGTTTTTTTTATATATTTATTTAAGATTACGTAAGAAAATAAACTCCTTAATTTTAAGAAATACAATACTAGATTAAAAATAATAGTTTTGTTTAAGTTCAGTTACGTAATTATTGGAAAAATGAGTCATTTATTGTATTTTAGGTAGTGTAGTCAGACCAGTAAGTGAACAACCTCAGTGAATGGACAATTAGTAAATATTTTAATTGAATAAGGTTTGAAGAACTCTCCACAAGTTAATTATCATGCTAAGTTTCAAAAACCCTTAAATCAGTAAAAACGTGTTAAACATTATTTGTAGAAGTTGTAAAATAAATAACATAGTATGAAACTTACGTGATTTTTAGTTGCTGCCTGTTCATTCACTGGAAACTTTTACGTTCATTCACTGGTAAGAGCTGTTCATTTACTTGGCGTTTTTATAGCTTTTTATTAAGACACACCTAATTTCCCAAACCAACGAAATATAAACTTAATTTTATTATTTTTTAATCATTTGTATACCAACACATGTTTATGTACTGTCAGACACCAAAAGGTAATGTTTATTAAAATATTATCAACAATTAAAAAAAGAATAGTGCTTGAGTGTTCATTTACTGGTCGGACTACCCTATATTAGTTTATGTTGTTTAAGTAAATAAATTCTAAACGATGCGTCTGATACAAAGAAAAGTTTCCTTTTTGTGTGTGATTAATCTAATATTTTGAAAGGTGATATAAAGTTTCAATAGTTTAAACAACATCTTCCACTTTAAACGAGAACTTTAACCATATTACTATCGACCGCTGTACTTAATTACGCAAGATGTTAAAATTCAAATGTGAGATAATTTTAAACATGCGTAATTTGCCCAACCGAAAATGTTAAAGTATTTTCCTAAGTATACACTGAATAGGATGTTATTTTACTCTCAAGAAACTTAATATTATTATGTTCATATGATGCGATAAATTTTAATGCATGGAAATATTTCGCATAAAGAATCTTAAGATAATTATCAAAATTTATGACAAGCACGTACTTCTATTTTGTGGCTAGGTGAATGTATAGAAAATGTGCTAAGAGGAAAACAGCCAAAATATATTCTGTTTTTAACTACTTTTACATTATTTTATATACCCAATATAAAAAGTCACATTTTATCAGACAATTAAATACACTAAACCAACATGAGTGAAAAATTGACCTGTGCCAGGACTCGAATCTGGGACCTTCAGCGTACCGTGCTGAAAGTCCTCAGCTGAAGGTCCCGTGCTGAAGGTCCTCGGCACTGTACGCTGAAGGTCCCAGGTTCGAGTCCTGGCCCAGGTCAATTTTTCACTCATGTTGGTTTAGTGTATTTAATTGTCTGATAAAATGTTACTTCTTATATTGTGTAAAATAAAGTAATCAGACGTAGTGTTTATGATTTAAAATATATATGTATATTTTATATACGTTTGCAAGAATAGATATAGAATAACTTATGCAATTTTGCTTCTTTATTTATATACTTTTCTTGTGATGGAAGGATAAATGAGCTTAACTGAATAAGTTAGTCATAAAGATTTCATTAAAGAGGTGGTTTAATAGAAAATAATTTTCCCGTTGTATATCCTCATGTATGTTTTAATGCATAATCATACCGAAATCAGATCTTTGCAAATTGTGTAAATTTTTAATTCATGTATTAAGTATAAGCCCTTTTTTCTGTTTTCGCTTTCAAAATATTTACTACGGTATTTTAAATAAATGGTTTTTCAGTATTAGATGTTCACTTCAGAAGTCAACAGAGCAAGTTTCCGCGCTAGGGTTTATGTCAGTCGTACTATACACAGTGGAAGGCGTGTGTGCGTAGACATAAGAAGAAACTGCATCCAAGAAAACAAACAAGCCTTTATTTAGAAGCTTAAAACGACATCCGGTGCAGGTCTGATTTCACACGAGTCATCTTTTTAGTTTCGATGACAGAGCTCCCATTACAGCAGAAGCAAAGAAGGTTATCTTTTTAAATTTTTCATTCCGAAATAGTATAACAAAAGAATATTGGTCGCTTCGCCAATACCATGCAGAGATTCAATTTAATTACCAACTTAACAAACCAAGCACCGATCCAGCGCCTCCTGTCGGAAGCGGCTGAATATCATTTGAGGAAGAGTAGGGATACATGGGTCACGTGACGGCTTGTGCGCCAATGGAGAATAGGGATTCATTGCGAAACGCGCCAGAATTCGGGGTCAAAATGGTTTCCGCTAAGAAATGGCGCGAAAAAAGCTACGAGAATATTCTATAATATTCGATAAACTAGCTGTGACCCAAAGTGTTTTAAGTTAACTGATTATCGTTAGTTACTGGTTTGAGAATATGGAATGATTTTTACTTTCACGGAAAGTTAAAAAGAAAATAATAAAAATGGTTATCGAACTTGGATCAAAACCAGAATGGAATTAAAATAAAATGTTTTAAATTTTAATACAAGAAAAAGATTATATGATTTTCAGAGTTACTTTTAATATCTGAAATTATTAAAATAAATACAGCCTTTTTAGGAATTTAGAAAAATAAAAAAGAAATAATGCGGGTTTTTTTTAAAAAGGGGAATATTATGAAATTTTTATAATTTAAAGATAAAGACGCCATTTATTGAACTAACTAGCAGCAATTAATATATTGAATTTATATGTGAGGCTTTTGGAATAGAATAGAGTTAAAATATATTAATAAACGGAGGAAATAAATATTATAGAATAATTTAGAGTAGGATGGGATAAAAATAATTTAGCGTATCGCGATAAATTTTGTTATATATATTATACAATTATGTGCATATTGTAAATAAATGCATATCATATATATATTATACAATTATGTGTATATAATAAGTAAATGCATATCATAAATGAATATATATGTGTATGCATAATGACGATGGACAAAAAGCAGGTGTAAAAATGAACTACGGCAAGAGATGCACAGATGTAAATACAGAAAAAAAAGAGCGACTCACATTGAATTATTTGAACAATCTCAGCAATCAAAAGTCAATTATAAAAATATAGTAAAAATAGAAAAGTATGCATTGAAACGTATAATCAATCAAGTATCCGTCCACAAGCACCTGGCCATTCTCCCACTACCTTGATCAATCTAGAGTTTATGTGAACTGTCAGAATTTACAAGATAGTTCTCCCTAAGCGCATACTAAAAAAAAACTAATAATTAGCATTTTCTTCGTATGTGGGTAGATGTGTTTCTTGTAGGAAATTGCGGATTCTAAATTATATTCACGTAAACAATAATACCATTTTCGTTATTTAGAAATTTATCGCTGATTGGCTGCAAAATGAAACATATAAAAAAAACAATGTTTTGTTATCAACAAATATGCTTTTGCCATAATCAAAAGGTTTTTTTTCAGTGATGGATAAATAATTTAAATCATACACTTAATTTGCATGTATAGTATAACGTTATACGAAAAAAACTGTACACTATTTCATTATTTAAATTTAAATTCAGTATGTATTGGATATTAAAACCCGTGCGTTTGACGAGCACAAGTCATCTTCACCAAATTGCTTTCGCAATGAAAACTCGATAATTGAATAAAATCAAATTTTGAATTTTTTATTGTGGTTTCGCAGTTGTTTCACTGATATGTTAGATACAGTCGAGGAAAAAAACTGAACACCTCTTACTAACTCTGCAGCAAATTATCGTAGAAGAAAGTTATCGAAACCGAACGATTCGAAAAAAAATCTACTTTTACATGATGTATATAAAATTTTCTTTTGCTTTTTTTTTCAATTGCAACAACCAATTTCGACTAGAAATTTTCAATTTTCAACTTCAACTATGCCTAGTTACCAAATTTCAAGTCATTTAGATGATACGTTTTTTTTTTTTCAACATTCGAAATTTAGAGATTCTAATGTATAATTACCTTTTCATATTTTTATTAATATCTCCTGAAATTATGATCCTAATGTGCTAATTTTTTGTTTGTTATAATACTAAAAAACCCAAACATATACGTATATGTTGAATTTGTAATTTTTATAATTTTATAATATAAATTATAAATTATGAAATAAATATTCGAAAAAATTATGAATTGCAATCTACAATTTTTTGATGGATTTACATTTATTATGCCCTGTTTTATACACATTCAAAATTTCAGTTTTGTCTTCCAAGTAGTTTTGAAAATATGTTTAAAAAACGGTAAGATACTGGTTTCATGGTATCTAGTTCAGAAAAGCATAATTAGAGAAAAATATTTTTCTCATTTTATTGTTGATTAGAATAAGACTTTTTTTAACTTTTTCTGTGTCAGTTTTCATTAAAATTGCGTTCCATAAAATTCACTAAAATGTTTCATTAAAATTAGGTAAATCGTATTTGCATGAGATATAATTTTACGTCAGTTATGTAAATTAGTTTCGCTTTTATTTTTAAATTAACGAAGCTCATTTTAAAAAAAAATAACAGTCCTACCTTAGAGAAAAATTTTACACCTTATTTTTTTTGCCTTTAATTGCATTTCTACCTCCTTCTCCAGTCTAATAAACCTATTTTATTTTTTCTGCGATATACATGTTTGAAGTAAAGCTTCTTATAAATGCATATGTGTTGGTTATTTGCTGAAAAAGTTGTAAAAATATGCCTTTAGCAATCGAGTTAAGATTTATATTGAGACTGAAAAGCAATCTGGATTTGTTCTACATCTATACTATATTTAGGTAGTTTTTATTACAAAAAGCTACCTATTGCAGCCGTTTGGAAGAAACGAATTCCAAAAAAAATTGTTATATTTTCACCGATCATGACCCCCAGACCCCCAAACCCCCTCCATTCAAATGTTGATATATATATTACATATATATCTGACATATTTCATGCTGTAACTCTCTTATTTATGAACCGATTTGGATGTGACTGAGTATGTGTATAGGGCATATCAAGGTCTCGACCGAGTTCGTTGACCAGTTTCATCCACCATCTTTTTTCAAACTAGCGGCCAGATAAATTTGTTTTTAATTTTTAAAATCCTAAAAGCTGCATAAAGAACTTATAAATTGAAAAAAATGTTTCTGTTAAGTGTTAGAACAAAATATAAGAATTCTGGAACATTTTTTGTTTTGACTATATCTTAAAAAATGTCTGAGATATGGCTTTCTGAAATTCTAGGGTAGCTGAGATTTTGAAACTATCTGATACTTGATATGCTGTAACTCTAGGCTTTATGAACACATATGAATGTGACTGATCATGTGTACAGAACATACCAAGGTCTCGACCAAGTTCGTTGGCCAGCTTCATGCGCAATTTTGTTTCAAAATGGCGGAAAGTTTATTTTTTTTAATTTTTTTTTAATTTTAAAAAGAATTATAAAAAATTATAAGTTGAAAAATTTGTTTCCGTTAACTGTTAGATCGCGATACAAGGATTCCGGAACATTTTTGTTCTGGCTTTATCTTAAAAAATGGCTGAGGTATGGCAGTTTGAAATTATAGGGTGGCTGACATTTGGAAACAATCTGATTTTTGTTATGCTGTAACTCTCCTGCTAAAATTCGCATTCAAATGCAGTATTAACGAAAACCGGGATTGAATTTTCTATAATCGGTCTCCAAGCATTTTAGCTTAGTGTGTTTGTGTAAAATCAGTTGAATTTTTAAAAACATAGACAATGAAAGCTACCTTTACCTACCAGTGCAGGCCGGAAGGACTTTTAATTCTAATGTTTGTATTCGCGGATATTCTAAGCATATAAATTTAGAAAAGAGCAAGTAAAATAAATTCTAAATCTGAGAAAAAGCATCATTAAAACACTTATAAAATTCGAATCACATTCATATATTCGAAGACTATTTTAATTGTAGATAACCTTTTAATAATCGGTAATTCAACACTTCTGAGCGAATATTGAAAAGTATTTTATAGTTTGTAACAATAGAAGAAACATATTAAGTAGTAAATTGGTCATATTAACAAGAAATAATACATTAACAGAAGTGACTCTTCAAGCATTTCAACAATCGAGTAACGAACTTCAATTTGCATACAGCCCCTAAAATATGCTCATTTAAAATAATTAATTTTTCTTAAATTAATCTTAGGAATTTCATGAAATTATTTTGTAGATAGGTATTGTTTGAAACGAAGATTTATAATATTATATCCAAATTGGGTATTGTAATTAAAATAAAAAACGTTTGAGTATGTTTTGATATATATATGGCCCCCTAAGCAAATTTTATATTATATAATTTGAAAGTAGACTTTATTTCGAATCGTTTGGTACCAGTAACTTTCTTTTACAATACTTTGTTGCAGAGTTAGTGGGGGGTGTTCCTTCTTTTTTCCGTGACTGTATATATATAAGGTCATCAGCATTTTTTGTTTCAAAATATTCTGAATATGCACTTTAAAGAGACCTTCCGTGTTAGAACACATTTTGAATGCTTTTTCTTTAAACGCTCCTTTGAGTTCACATGTTACTCAAATTTATTTATATTTTCTTTGCTTTACAGTTATAAATACATGGATTGTAATAAAGCAGATAAATATCCCGAACTTTCAGAATTTTTTCGTTACGATAAGTACTACATTTAAATAAAACTAGTTTCTTAAAAGAGAGCTATTTTTAATTTCTAGTTTTCTATACTTTTTTTTTCAAATTTGAGTTAATTTGTTATGCTTTACAGAAATTTCCACGAATGTTTTACAATGTTTTTTTAAAGTCAGGTGCTATTTGTTTTGGAAAATTAAACATAACTGCTCTGGAAAAATTTCGCTTTTCTAAATTAGAAACATTTGCATTTGAGTACGTTTATATTCTGAAGAAATGCATTTTTTATTAGTTTACAACCTGACACGTACATCATTGAGCGGGCACGAAATTAAAATCTGAAGTATACCTAAAATCAGTTTTGAATTGAGATATGTATTTCCGGTGGGTGCACTGTGAATTTCAGGTGGAGAAATAACACTTAGTTGTGGAGTTATTAAATTTTGAAATTTTTAAAACGCGTTTTTCTGTATGCAGGTATTGAAAAAAAATATCAATTCTCCTACGCGAATCCTCCTACTTTAAAAAGAACGAAATTCGTTGTGCAAGGTCCTCGGAGATTGTGATGTAATCTGCAGAAAAAAAATTAAAATTTATATTCATATTTTTTTTTAGCGAAAAGAACCATTAAAATCAGAATAATATTTGCGTAAGTGGGCATTTTTTTTTCATCCGGGCGATGAAGATGACAATTTCAAACTGAAGAAAGACAAAAAATATGTAAACGATACTCATATTTTTTTTAAATACAAATCATTAATTTTTGTTAATAAATGGTACCGTTGTGAGCGGAAACAAACTGTTATAAGTGGGTAATATATATATACATATCTACCCTATATATATAAAATCCTAATGAAACGAATTTGTGAAACGATTTTATGAAACGAATTTATGAAACGATTTTATGAAACGACTGACTAAACGACTGATTATGTTTCAGGGCTATTTTAATAAAATATTAAACGCTTGATGGTGAAATTAATACCAATTGTCCATAAAAATCCGCGGATGTCAAAACTGGTAATAGAATTTTGAAATTGGGATTAGTTTTCGAGATATTAATTTTTTTCTAATTTTAATGACATTTCTGTAATGATGGCAACTAATTACTCAGTTTTTTTGTGACAAAAAAGGGAAAAAAATTGAAAAGGATCCCGATAGGGATTATTGATTTCTTTTTATTCGTCATTTTCAAATTGAAATTGAATTTATCTTTTATTTCAATCGATAATGAAGACAATATTGTGATTAAATTATGTTTTTCAGGAAAACTTGAAAAAAAAATCACATTTCTATCGTCAGGATTCAATCGTCTGTCAGCATTTAATTTAATTTATAAACTGAAAATATTTTGAATAAATTCGTCCAAATGACGTCATTTATGTAAACGCAAAAGAAAGGTGGGAAAGGGAATTAATAGTAATTAATATTTATTGATATCATTTTGTTATTTTTTTGTAAAATTTAATTAAACGAATTTATAAAATCACTAATTCGGATATTTGAAACGAATGTATAAAATAATAATTACCCAACTGAACGGAAGGAGAATAAAATATCCTGCTTGGTTTTCTATCCTGCTTAGTTTTTTCCACCAAGCTTTTTAAAAAAGCGTCAAGTCCCCTATAATAGAAAAGCAACAAAAGTTCATTGGGTTTGTTTTCATAACTTTTGGCAACAAATCTATGTATATTAACGAATCTATCCCTTTTTGAAGCTCGAATTACACCAAACCTAAAAGCAAAGGATCCTATACTGGAAAAGTACCCGATTTTCTTATGAACAATATGCAAGTGACATAACATGGTGTAAAATTATCACAGATAGCAAATTTGTTTAAATATCTCATCAATTGATGCCGAATAAATTCAGGCATGCATGCACAAAATATTTAATTAATTTTGTATGATAAATAATTATTAGAAAATTCGTATATACATATTAATTAAAATAAATAATTTACATATTTAAAATAACATGAAAATATGCATGATGGTGCACTAAAATAGAGAGAAAATTAAAACCTGTTACTGAAAATGTCTATAACATAGTACTTTTCAATAGCGTGGTTCTTAATGTTATTCACAAGCAGATGGAATTTTTCTCATCCTTAAACGCAAAGGAAGAATAGAATACAGATCGTTGTTATAAAAGTCCGAGAAGTAGCCACAATTTAAACCTAACCATTTTATACAAGCTGGTTTTCAAGTTGTAATTGATTTTACTTATCAATCCCGAAAACAGTCGTCAGTTGTCGCAACAGCTGTGTGTGAGGCCATGATAATGAAAAATGCCCCATTAAAACGTTAAAAGCATGGCAACCAAATTACAGATTTACCACTATTTTTAAAATATAGTACGCTGTCATGTTTTTAGAGGCCTCGAAGTCTGAGCGGGGGTTGGCGAGCGTAGCTCGCAGGGGGCAGGCCCCCTAGTATATATATATATTCATATTATATTTCTTTTCGGGCTACGCCGATAGCAGCTTAAAACTGCATGAAAAACGAAGCGTATGAAAACGAATTTAAGGGAATATGTTTTTTGAAAGAGTAAATATGTTTTTTTAACAAAAAATACCGTTACAACCGCGAACGTACGTGACTTTTTTTTTTCGTAACTCCATAGGTCGCCGACGATCACATTTTCAATACGCAGGAAAAATGAAACGTTTAATACTTCTGCTCTTGAAGAGCTACGTTTTCCGCGAACATGCATAAAAGCTATCGCAACGCCAGCGAACTGCCCAAAATTTAGGCTCGTTCATTGGTAATTGATAAGTGTTTTTGATTAATATCTCGCTAATCATCAAAAAATGAAAAATCTGATTTTAGTTGCATTCGAACCTGTCTTCATTTATCCTTATCTAAATTTCGAGATATCTGCGTGCAATAGGTTTCTCTAGCCACCGCCAACAAACAAACTGACAAACACACTGACACACATGCAAAAACTGTTTTTTAATTATTGTAGATATTTACTTGTATCTCTTTCATTTTTTTTAATTTTAAGGTTTTCCAATGGCAGTTATTAAACATCATGCAGGGACAAAATTTGAACAACATTAAAAGGAAATATGATTAAAAAAAACTTCTTAGCAGGATAATTTCTCTGAAGAACCCGTAAAAGAAAAAAATCCCTGACGGCTCGGCCTACAGGCACAGGTAGATTTCGAAGACGCTGATCGTGGGGCCCCTGTTTGTCGGGAATTGCGGAAGAAATGACCTATTTGCGATGATGCGGCAGTTGGAACCGCCTACTTCGAAACCTAACTTGTTTGCAGGCGGAGCCAGCAGGAATTTTTTTTTTTTTTTTTTTTTTTTTTTGCTATAAGAGTTGCTCCTATAAAAAACTTGTCAATATAAAAGTTTTAGATAATATTAAGAAGATTTATAATAAATTTAAGCGGATTTGAAATCTTGGGAATTGACGAAGTTATGAATTTTTTTCTTCTAAAACCCTTCTCCCCCCCCCCCTTAAGGCAATTTTTAATTATATCAAAAATCTGTCATATATAAATTTTCGGCCCTTCTCCTAGAAGTAATAATAACTTCAAACGGATTCGATACGTATCATAATTAAGAAATTAGGGGGGGAGGGGTTCTGTTTTCACAAAAAGCCCCCCATCCCCCCCCCCTTAGGTTCGATTTTGCCCATTAACGAACTTGACCGAGATTTTATGCCCCTTGATTTTATGTATCAGTTTAGAGAAGATGCGGGAGTTGGAACCGCCCACTTCGAAAAATAAGTTGTTTGCAGGCGGAGCCGGCAGGGATTTTTTTGTTTAATTTTCTTTTGCTATAACGGTTGGTCCTATAAAAAACTTGTCAATATAAAAGTTTTAGATAATATCAAGAGGATTAATAATAAATTTACGCGGATTTGATATCTTGTGAATTGACGAAGCTAGGATTTTTTTTCTTCTAAACACCCTCTTTTTCCCCCCCTTGGGGCCATTTTTAATTATATCAAAAATCTGTCAAATTTTTGGCTCTTTTCCTAGAAGTAATAATAACTTTAAACGGATTCGATACGTATAATAATTAAGGAATTATGGGTTTTTTTCTGTTTTCACAAAAAGCCCACCCATTCACACCCCCCCCCCTTGGTTCGATTTTGCCCATTAACGAACTTGACCGAGATTGTATGCCCTTTGATTTTATGTATCAGTTTGGAAGAGATTTATGCAGAATTTTTCCAGTTATCGTGTCCATAAAAAAGTGACATAGATAGATAGACAGACAGATAGATAGATAGATAGATAGATAGATGTATATATATATATATATATAAAGTTTTGAACTGGGGGTGGTTTTGGGTTCTGGGAGTCATGACCGGCGTAGATCTGCAAAAAATTTTCAAAATTTTCGACTTAGGTGAGAATGTAATAGGTAGTATTTCTTACGAAATCTACCTAATAAATCATAATGTATCGCATTTAAAATATCAGATAACAAACACATGAATGAAAGGGCTTATCAAAAGTAGGAACTTTTGTGGTGCAAAAACGAGATTGGATTAAAAGCACTTTTCTTATTCAGAAAGTAATGAATCGATCCGTACAACCAGAACCTTCGTTTTGCTCTATAAATAAGACGAGAAATATATAAAAATATATAAAGACTTACACAAAAGTAAGCATCTATATGCGCTTATCTCTTCTACTCAAGGGAAATTAAGAGATTTTCTAAATCTACATGCTTCATTTGCTTTTAAAGAGATCACTAGTTGTCCAAAGCGAACAACGTAATAGAAGAAAGTATTCTCTTCTCTACAACAAAAGAATACTACCAAGGCATAATTGACTTCATTACCAGGCCTATCAATTTATAATGAAGTAATACACTGTGGAAGGCAATATAAAAAAAATTACGCATGATCATAAAAATATATAACCTTGCAATAGCATATTATAGGATTCAAAATCACATTGTTACCTTGATAAAGGAAATGCCGGAAAACTTGTTATGGGTTAAAGGTACAATATTTCATGTATCATACCATGAAGCGCTCATTAAAATATTTACTAACACGTCCTATAATTTCATAATTAATTGCTTATTTGAGATCAGGAAAAACAATTTATTAGAAACAGGAACATACCTATATATTATAATAAAATTTAAGGAACAGGAACAGAAATAGAACTTGCGGATTAAGACGTAAACTAGTCTTAATGTACAAGCAGAGTTGTGATGTATCTTAACAAACTCAATGCAAATAAAACTAGTCGTTGGGGGCCACCGTAATACTTACCCATCATGGATAAGCAGAATGTAAAATATTAAAATAAAAATGTGTAAACTACTTATAAAATGCATTGCAATTCAAATAAAATCGTGGCTGGATGACGTCACAAACTTTAAAGGCTCGATTACTGAATTGCTTGAAAGAGGTTTTTCCTTATAACTCCAAAAATAATAATCCTATTAACTAGCGGTTTATTGCATCTGATTAAGCGTCAAATTTCCAATTAAAATATTCCTTTGAAGTGAAATTTGGATGAAATACAGGGTCATGAAAAATCGAAGAGTGTGGAAAATAGGATTACAAATATCTCGGCAACTAATTATCCGATCGACTTCAGGCTTTATTCAAAATTTATGTTTTTTTATTGTCTTTTATATTCATTTCTTAAAATAAACAATTTCGAAAATTTTTATATATCTTTCATCAGAACGAATATTTCGAGAGTCCGAAAAAAATTGTTCCGGTTAATCGAGGTTATTGAAATGAAATAGGCTTCTTTCCATTATTACATACTAAGTACATACCAAATTGCAAGTCTCTATCTCAATTTTTTCGGGAGATAGAGCGTTTACAGACACACAGACACACAGACACACAGACGGACGTCAAAATTTTTTTTCTAAAAATATGTTTTTCGGAATCTCCAGTGTCTGAAACGTGTAAATCCGTCAAAAAAAATTTTCGATTTTCAAAACGATTACAAGACTTACCCTATACTACGTATGATGGGTAAGTAAAATGGCAATATGTACAGCTACGAAAAGAACGTGTTCCAACGTTCTTTTGTGCCTATTCTATTTATCGAAAAAATTCAACTCTTTCTTCTCTACGTTATTATAGTCCCATTTGATTTAGATTTATAAAAAGAAAATAATGACATAACTAATAAAGATACATTTTAATTAAAAACACCACAAATTCTTTCCAAGAAGCGACAGTGATGATGGCAAAATAATTCAATTCTGTAAACACAAAATTATGCTTAATATGATTGACGGTAAGATGTGTGGGTTTGTGGGGGCATGCCTATGCTCATGAGATATTAATGGTGCACTTCGAATTTTAGTACTGTGAACTGAAAGCCATTAAAAAGCGTAAGAAGTTTCAAACTATTTTCAAAGTATGTTATCAAAGTAATATTTCTTTATTATTATTAATATGTAATACATAAACCTTAATAAGCCGAAGGTCTCAAACATAAATTAAAAAAATTAACATAATTTTTTAAGTGAAAAAAATGGAAGCATGAGAGAGCATTTTAATAAGTTATTCAAGTTGTGAAAATGAAGTAGAGATAAACGCATATGTATGGTACACCTAATATGGTAACACCTAAAATACTACAATACCGCAATGAAAAATGCTTGTTGGACTTCTAGTCCTACAATTTCTTGTCTTCAACATAACATTTTATATAAAGTAAAAAACTACTCTTATTCTCACGGTAAGTATCTCCTAGAAATAAAATGTCATGATAAATCTTACAGCGCTTCAAAATTTTCTAAGACATTTGTCATCTTGAAACAAAAGTTTGTTCAATACATATTTCATTATTATCCTCTACCTTTAATATATAAGGTGAAATTACGATTCGCTGAATTTCGGTAGAACACAGATACAATTAAAAACTATAATATCATTATACATATTATTCAAACTTTAAATATGACTTTAATTTCAATGCCTATATAGTTCACATTTAAGAAAATGTAAATGCAGAACCATAATGAAATGTCGGTAAATATATGAAGACGTCGAAATTCATAAATGCCGTTAATATAAGAAATATGTAATGATTGCAGAAAGCTGAACAAAAATAGCTATCTTTTTAAAAAAAATAAATTCTGAATATTTCTAATTTGAAGCATTTTTTTTAAAGTACAGTTAATCAATCTTCCACAATCACTAATGACGTATTGCCAGAATATAGAAACTCATGTCCTTATTTAAAAAATTATGTTTGTCAAAACAATTGTTCATTCATTGTATTTATGTAAATTTTATGCAATGCCATTTGACACATAATGATATATAACAGTTGTTTTCTAAAAAAATATAATTATCAATATTCAATAATTTAAGACAAGTCTATGAATACATTTTATGGATGTTTAACAAATGAATTTAATGCATGTCGTTATCTGACAAATAATGAAGTGATAGTTAACTGATAATAACACTACAAAAACTACTCGTAAACGTTTCCCAAATTTAGGGGCAATATAAAGAAAACATTTTTCGTACAAATGAACCTTTAATTCTCAAAAAAAAAAAAATCTGAGATTTTGAATAATTAAACACGTTTTTCTGAATAATGGACAACTCGGAAGGGGTTATTATATATTTTCGTTCGTGGCTATATTATATTTTTGCAGATTAAGAAACATTTGTCTTTCTTTACAGTGCAAGTGCAAACAGAAATGCAGACAATATTTTAAATTATATGCGTTTTCTAAAATGGTTTCTAAAAAAATACATTCCAACAGATATTACAAACAGATATATTTTTTCATATTTTCAAATATAAATACTGTTATATTAAAAAAAGTCAATTTTTAGACTTACTTTGATTTTATTTACTGTTTAGAACATGATTATAGATTTTAAAATTCTAAAATATTTCGACGAGCGTTATAAAATACTTCTGTCAAATTAAGAGTGACGCATGCAATTGGCTAAATAACTGTTAAATCTATGTAAACATAATCGTAATCCTTCTATTCAAACAGTAGAATATTCAAATATGCTGGGTGATTTTTGGAAACCTATTTCAGAAACTCAATATTAATTTCATAAAAACTGAGCCTTCCATGTTTGGTAGTATTTATATTTGTTAGATTTACTGATCTGCAAATTGAAATTAGTAAAATTGAAAATTAGAAAATATTCAGTGATGTCCCACATTCTTAGATTCATATCTTCAGATGTAAAAGTGCGGTTTCAAACTATTGAAAAACATTTTTATATAGCGCATTGTTTCTAATAATATCAAATCTCGTTTTCTATTCAGCAACAATAGTTTTTCTCTTAATATGTTTCTAAATTGATATCACTGCATATTTATTTCCATGCATGTTTTAAATTTGGCAAGTCTCTCTTATTTTATTATGCCCCTTACTATAAATCGTAAGTAAAAATCACTGCTCTAATGTATTAACAATTTAGCTCATAATATATTTTTTTCAATTTTAGTTGAAATAAAATTTTTGTAAGAAATCTGAGATATTAGATAGTTATAACCTATAAGTTTAACATTAAAGTTGTTTTATAAAATATGCTTTTTCATGTTTCGTAAAATATTTAAAATTTCCAACTAACACCGATTTTTTTTTATTTATTACGTTTTATTTGCGTTTAATATTTTTGCATTTTTAAAATATTCATTTCATAAATGGTTGTCATGAAATTTATTTACAAAAGAATAAAAAAAGTAACTATTTTTACATTTTTATTTATTTGATTTATAGACGTTGCCTTCTGATCAAATTAAAATTCCGTGTAAAAATTAGTTCCTCAAATATTGCATATTTATCACTGTGTCTAGCGTAAAAAATGGATTCTCCAAAATATTGTTTTATATTGTGCATAAGGCATGCTAAATAAATTTTCCATTCAAAAGGTTTACGTTTTAACTTTTTCTTTAAAGGTACAGTTTTTGTTAACATGGAATTATATGCATTAAATATTTCTGGTTTAAAACCTTTAGTGAGATGTTAGTGAGTATATTTATTTTCACCAATTTGTTGTTTCAACGATATGTTGAATTTGACAAAATGGAGAATGGTCAAAGATAATCCACTCTCGTAATTTCTGTGTAAGTCATCAAATGAAAACGACATTGACGTAGTTACAAAATTATAATTTACGTTAAGCTAGATTTGATAAACTATTTATTCGTACACCTGTATTTAATAGAATTATAAACTCATATGAAATCTTATGAACTAATCCGCAATTAATCAAAATTGCTAATATATTAAATTTTGTATTAGTGTGTAATAGTGTATAGGGAAATATATTATTATAGTAGAATAAACAGAATGCCTAACAGTGCATTAATAACTTTAAGGAATATGAATAGCATTTTACTTGGTGTTCGTAAAGTACTTTAGCGTCTTTAGTATCAGTAAATTTTATTCCTATTTACAGGTTTTAATTAGAGCCTTGGTTGTTACTTTAACAAGTGTAGCATGTGTTAAATTCAAAAACATTCGTGTAAGTTATTGCTTGCAGCAGGCCATCGTAAAACAGAATAAATTTTGAAATTTAGGATGCTACTTTAATGGACCAAATTATAAAGAATATTGCATAGATTATACTAAATATTATTTAATATCCAGTTTCTAAAAACAAACACCCAACTACACAAAAATGACAAACATATTCACGAAAATAATATATATAATTATTTTAATTAATGTTCGTAAGAGAAAAGGAAAGATAAGTTATAGTAAAATCATATACAACTGTGATATGGGTGACTTTTAAAGATTCGGTACCCTTAAATGACACAACGGTTTATAATTTTCTTATAATATTTTAAAAAATATAAACGCATTTTCATACTTCTTTACATAATGCGATTTCTTATAGAAAATATATTTTTATGATTATACTGATTGTATAAAATATTTATTGATCGATTAGAATACTGCGTGAATGAGATGTAATTGGATAAATTATTTCCTACCAAAATGTTCGTCCCTACAAATTGTAATTTTTTTTCAGATATGCTACATAATGTTTTGATAAAGTGCTACAGATTAGAAAATTTAAATTAGATAAGATTAGATTAGATTCGTCTAAGGTAATTCCAAACTTAATTTGTTGTGATCAATACAGAATAAAAAATAGATAGAATAGATAGAATATTGTACAAATGGTCACATTTTTAAATAATTTTCATCAAAAAAAAGATTTAGATTTAATTAGATTTTGCGTTAAACTAATGTGAAGTTTTTAAATTTCGTTAGACAAAATTTATACATAAAAAATATAGTTTTCTGGCTCCATTTTATTTCGAAATTCAAAATATTTAGATGTTGTCATTTGATTTTATGAATAGGTGTATTGTTGTAAAATAATTTCTGATTATTGCTTAATTCTGCTACTTTCAAAGCTCGAAGTTTGCCCAGTTCACGAATTGTCTAAACCATTTTGCAAATTGGGCAAGAGTCTTGGCCAAAGCTCGATTAAGAGTGTATTTGGCGTACTTTGGCGGGCCAATTTCCGAAGTAGCCGAAAATCCCTGGGCAGTATTCGAAGTGCTGATCTAGGGCTTTTCAGCGGGTAGCACTAATGTGCACGTAGGTTGAGGGAACATTACATGCTTTGACAGTTATATTCTGTTCGCCTGGAAAAATTTTCGACTCAGTCACTTATTCTAACACCACGGATTCATTGAGAGTATTGTATTCTTCGTATTTTCATAGTATTTTATATTCATAGCTGTATACGGCTATTCTATAATTTCTTGCTATTCTAAAAATAGAAAAAAAGAGAGAAACTAATGCTATTGCAGCCGTAATTTAATTTATTATGATCGTTTTACTTTCTCTGGTTATCGTGAAAAAAATATTGCATACAAAAACATGAAAATGGGTGATTTACAAATAAATATATGATAAACACGTTGAAATACAGTTTTGAAATCTATGAATTTTCAAAGCGTCATTTAATTTTGTTATAGGTCAAAATAGTTAAATAATTTTTATAGAATAAAAGCTATTCATAGCAATTTCATTATCTTTTGTAAACATAAAGCTGATTAGATTGTGGTGTGCAGTGTTCAGTAATTTATTAAATTTGTCTAATGTTTAAAGGGGAGTGTCCATTTTTTTTCTTTATCTGTATAGAGAGTTAAGTTGTAGTTTGGAATAGCCGTTTTTATCTCATTTTGTCAGATTTTAATAAGCCAAAATAATATAGCCAAGTACTTTTCAATTGAAAAATATATTTACACGTCGATTTTAAAAGGAAAGAAAACTTTAAAATGATTAATTTATAAAGTGCCAAAAAGTACTTAATAGTGAAAATTACGTAAAATTTCCAACAATATATTTAAAACGATTTGCTTCAAACGAAGCGTCTAAAAGAAAACTTTTGTTCTAGACGTTAAAATGTTCGGGAAGCAGCAACATTTTTTACTTATACATTTTATACAAGCTGATTTTCAAATGTGTAATAGATCTTACTTATTCCCGAAATCAGTCGTCAGCTATCGTGGCAGTAGTGGATGCGACTTTGAGAATCGAAAAATCCCCCAGTCAAAGAGAAATGAATGATAACCCAATTACTGAAGGTCGCCAATGGTCGTGATAATATTATTTAATCTTACGTAATCTCTTAACCTTTTTAAAACAGAGCAAATTAGTACGTTTTTAGAGCCTCTGGGTGTGTACGGGAGTTGGCGAGTTACAAAGAAGAGCCGTCTAGCTCTAAAATATATTCTTCTTATGTTTAATATAAGAAAATATTTCTTGTCCAAAATCAATATTTGTAATGATAGACTACACTGTTAAAAATTTGCAGCAAACTGTGCAGTCATTTGACCGTTTTCGTAGAAAATGGTTACATAACCATTATTTCACTCTATTCTGACCATATTATTGCTTATATTATGGTCAGAATAGAGTTAAATTAGAGTTATGTAATCGGTTTCTCTAAAAACGGTCAAATGACTGGAAAGTTTGCTGCAAATTTTTAACAGTGTAGTTTATAAATATAATTGTTTTTTTACTATTAATTTGAAGTGCAGCAAAGGGTTTTGTCTGGACGGATTTCAAAGTATTATTTAAAAGTTTGAGAAACAATTCCCTCGATTTTCAAATTTAATTTTTTTTCGCTTGCGATTTTGAAAACTATAGTAATATGTATTTTTCTCAAAACATTTAAGATAATTAAACTATAAAAAGAGTAGGAATTAAGAATTTTCCTATTTACCCTCCTTGTTGAAGAAATTTTTTAATTATTTTTTCTTTTACGTTGATGCGTTTAACAATTATTTTAAACAGTGTTTCAGAGGGTAGACCCTCACACCTCCTCCCGATGAAGAAAAATAAGAAACTGTATCAATTCGTTATTTTTAATATTTATTGTTGGATTTTTATTATGAGTTGTTATATTTCTGTTTTGCTTTTTAAGCCGATATACTTATAAATTGCTTTTCATGTGAGGTTCTGTTAAAAACAAATCCCAGTTTAATATATTTCATGTTTATATTCTTCATTCAAAAGAAAAAAAAAATGGATTGCAGTTACACGTGTTCGGATATTTTAGCCCAGCATCTTGAAATTTGTTCAGCGGGCGCACATGTTGATAAACAAATATATGAAGTGTTTTGTACATGTAGAATTAGTTATATGATTTATATGTAATGCCAACATAAAGAAAAACACATTCACATTAAATTTAGAACATGGGCGTTGTTCTTGCTAATTTTCACTTTCTTTTTTTCTTTACTAAAGAAAGTTTTTTATGAATCCAGGAAGTATCTGAAAACTAAATTTACTTTGTTTATTCTGTTATTTAAGTTGTTTTTTTAGCGTCGCATAACTATCCTAGTATATCAGTTTTTGTACTTATTATTTCTTGGTTCTGTGTCTTTCTCGCTCATACATCTATACTATTATATAAAGAGGAAACGGTGACTGACTGACTGACTGACTGACTGACTCATCAACGCCCAGCCGAAACTACTAAAGTCAGGGTCACGCAATTTGGATTGTAGATTGCTGTTATAGCCTAGGCAAGCAATAAGAAGGGATTTTTGAAAATCCCCCCCCCCCCGAAGTGGGTTAAAGGGGAGTTCGAATGTTTTAGGCCATTTTGCCATATCTCATCAGGAGTTATAGGCAGGAGCTTGAAATTCCAGAAAACAAATCTACTAAAAAAATGATTAAACACCTATTTCAGCGATTTTAGAAAATCCTCCCAGAAGGGGGTTAAAAGGGGGTGGTCGAATGTTTTGGGTCATTTTGTCATATCTCAGCAGCCGTTATAGGTACGAGCTTGAAATTCCAGAAAACAAATCTACTAAAAAAAGGATTAAACACCTATTTCAGCTATTTTCGAAATTCCCCCCAGAAAGGGGGTTAAAGGGGGGTGGTCGAAAGTTTTAGGTCATTTTGTCATATCTCAGCAGCAGTTATAGGTAGGAGCTTGAAATTCTAGAAAACAAAACTACTAAAAAACGATTAAACACCTATTTCAGCGATTTTAGAAATTCCCCCCAGAAGGGGGTTAAAGGGGGATGGTCGAATGTTTTAGGTCATTTCGCCATATCTCAGTAGCAGTTATAGGTAGCAGCTTGAAATTCCATAAAACATATCTACTAAAAAAAGGATTAAACACCTATTTCAGCGATTTTAGAAAATCCCCCCAGAAGGGGGTTAAAGGGGGGTGGTCAAATGTTTTAGGTCATTTCGCCATATCTGAGCAGCAGTTATAGGTAGGAGCTTGAAATTGCAGAAAACAAATCTACTAAAAAAATTATTAAACACCAATTTCAGCGATTGAAATCTATACTATTATATAAAGAGGAAACGGTGACTGACTGACTGACTCATCAACGACCAGCCGAAACTACTAAAGTCAGGGTCACGCAATTTGGACTGTAGATTGCTGTTATGGCCTACGCAAGCAATAAGAAGGCATTTTTGAAATTTCCCCCCCGAAATGGGTTAAAGGGGGGTGGTCGAATGTTTTAGGTCATTTCGCCATGTCTCAGCAGCAGTTATAGGTAAAACGTGAAATTCCATAAAACAAATCTACTAAAAAAAGGATTAAACACCTATTTCAGCGAATTTAGAAATTACCCCCCGAAGGGGGTTAAAGGGGGATTCGAATGTTTTAGGTCATTTTGCCATATCTCAGCAGCAGTTATAGGTAGGAGCTTGAAATTCCAGAAAACAAATCTACTAAAAAATGATTAAACACCTATTTCAGCGATTTTAGAAATTCCCCCAGAAGAGGGTTAAAAGGAGGTGGTCGAATGTGTTAGGTCATTTCGCCATATCTCAGCAGCAGTTATGGGTAGGATCGCGAAAATCAGGAAAACAAATCTTCTAAAAACATGGTTAAACATATATTTCGGCGATTTTAGAAATACCCCTACCGGAGGTGATTAAAGGGTCGTGGTAGAATGTTTTAGGTCATTTCGCCATATTTCAGCAGCAGTTTTATGTAGGAGCGCGAAATTAAGGAAAACATATCTACTAAAAAATTGGTTAAACACGCATTTCAGCGATTTTAGAAATTTCCCCCAAAGGGTGTTAAAAGGGGGGTCGAATGTTTTAGATCATTTCGTCATATCTTAGCAGCAGTTTTAGTTAGGAGCGTGAAAATTAGGAAAACAAATCTACTAAAAATTGAATAAAACACACATTTCAGCAATTTTGTAAATTCCCCCCAGAAGGTGGTTAAATGGGGGGAGGGGTAGAATTTTTTAGGTCATTTCGCCATATCTCAGCTTTTATGTAGGAGGGCGAAATTAATTAAAACAAATCTACTAAAAAATTGGTTAAACACGTTTTTCGGCAATTTTGGAAATTCCCCTCAGAAGGTGGTTAAAGGGGTATTCAAAAGTTTTGGGTCATTTCGCCACATCTCAGCAGCAGATTTAGGTAGGAGCGTGAAATTTGGGAAAACACATCTACTAAAAAATGGATAAACACGCATTTCCGGGATTTTAGAAATTCCCCCCGAAGGATTTTAAAGGGGTTGGTTTCGAAATTTCGCCATATCTCAGCAGCTGTTTTATGTAGATGCGCGAAATTCAGGAAAACAAATCTACTAAACAACTGATTAAACGCGTAATTCAGTGAATTTAGAAATCCCCCCCCCCCCCGAAAGTGGTTAAAGGAGGATTTGAAAGTTTTAGGTCATTTCGCCTTATCTCAGCAACAGTGTTTGGTAGGAGCGCGAAATTCAGGAAAAGAAATGTACTAAAAAAATTACATTGTCTATCCGTGCAAAGCCATGACGGGCCGCTAGTCGTTAATAAAGAAATCGTGTTTTCCTTGGTAAATTATGTAAATTTACTTTTAAGGCAACGTACCACTTGATGATTTTAAACACTATTTTTTTTCAAAAGGAAAAATTATATATTTTTTATTCTAATAACAAAAAACGTCATCAGTAAAATATAATAACCCCATTTTTTTAAATTTTATTTTGAAAAATTAAAGTAATCCAATTGTTACTATTTTCAAGAAATTTCATTACAAACATTTAAATTTAAAATAAAATGAAAATGGAAATGTTAAAAATAAACTTCTGCAAGCTAATCTACGAATGAAAGAAAGATCAATTTTCAAAAGGAACAAAAGGCTGGACAATTCTAGAATTGGCTGATTTAGGGTTTTGGCAGTAATATATATGACATTAATTTAAAACACGACTGATATTATTTTTTACACTTTTACTGGCACTCACTATTTATAATACTACCATTTACACAATAATATAATATTTATCATCGTAACATTGTTAAATCAAAATATTAGGTTAATATTACATTTTGTAAAATGTAAGAGCTTTGCTGATCGTATCACTTTAATTAATGTTACATAAGCAACATGTTTATAGCCCTTTTGCGAATTACATTATACATTAAGGCATTTAATATTTAACTAGCCAAATACTGGTACGCAACGATGCTAGCGCAGTGAAAGAGGAAACTTTACGAACCCTCAGACGTCAGATGACGTACATAGATAGCTGACGTAAGGTTTCAAACAGATCAAAATCTGCAACGAGAGTCATTAATTATTTAACTAGACATTCTGTTCCAAAGGTTCTGAGTCAGTTGGGAACTTTTCCATTGCTCTTCCAAAAATTGGAAGCAAAACGCTCAAAAACAACAAAAGAAATTCTCCCCAGGGGAGGTGATAAACATGTCAACGACCTTCCTTTGCTATTTGTCGCATTCTCTGGCAGGCGTCGAATGAATCCTCACATCAAGGAAGACACAAAAAGCACCACCTTCTGTCACGTAGATATCGTTCGAACTTACATAGATGGACCACAATCAATCGGACACTTCAGTCAGTAATTAGTCGTCCAGCATCTCTTGTGGACTTAATGAAGCATGGAGTCAGGGTAAGTAATGGGAAACGTTGATCTCATTGCTACGAAAAATACAGTCGAAATGACATCGAATACTACATTGTTTTCTTCAATACAAAAGTTAACACACGCACATACAATGCACAGCAACATTTTCTTCGAAAATTGAAAGAAAAAAATTGTTCAGAAATATTTTTAATAACAACTCCGGGTCTTTTCACGAGAAAGCACTTCTCCACAGGATATCTGCCTCAACAGTTACGGCATTTATATTTTTTAGCTAAACTCTATCTTTACTTCTCCAAGACCGCTGACTTGTTATTATTTATAGAATGCTCCTAAGAGATTTTTAAAAATATTATCGATTATAAAAATCGACAAAATTATAACAGGAAATCCAATTGAATAGCATTCTTTGACATTTATTAGAAACGGAAGAAAATTTCAAAAGTATTATTTTAAAATGAATTTTAATAAGTAGAAGTAAATTTTTAGACGATGAAACGTTTAATTAAAAAAATAATATATATATATATATTTTAATATATTTGATACATAATAATAAATTTTGAAATATAATATAAAATCAATGTTATTTCTTCGTTTAAAGTCTATTAATTTGACAGGTGTATAAGGTGAGCTCAAATGAAAAGGAGATTTTTACTGCAGCGGTGTTGTGTCTAATCAAAGTGGATGCATATGTTTGCCTATTGAGAGCGTGGTATCCCACAGTGAAAAAAACAGACAAATGTTTCTTAATCTACTAAATTATAATATAATCAAGAATGAAAATATACAATAACCTCTTCCAAGTTACCCATGATACCGAAATGCATTCTATCATTAGAAATATCAGAAACTTGAATATTTTCCTGATTTAAAGTATCATTTATTAAACAAATTTTCTTTTACTGCCACTAATTTTCGGAAATGTTTCGGAATACATTTATAATATATTACTTAGTTTTCTCAAGCCGGAATATCAATTTTAGGGTGCTATTTATTCTCAGTTAAACATTTTCACTGCATAGTTGAATTTATACATGCAAGAGTTACATCGAGTAACATTTATATATCGAGTAACAAAATAATATTAATTGTATTAATGCAGCTAAATTATAATGTTTGTTTTCAAAACTTGCTTGTTGAGCATGAAAAACTTTACTTAAAAATTGAGAGCCCACATTTCGAAAAACCTACATTCTGAGTTGAGAAAACTGTAAAATCTAATCGGAAACGTTTTCGAACATCCGTGGTTGCAAAAGAAACTTTATGTTTCTAAATGTTTTTTTAAATATCGAAAAACGAATTTTCGAAAAACAAATTTTTAAAAATCGATTGGCTTCTGGGGTTTTTAAAGATAAAAAACACATTTCGTATTCGTTATTAACTCGGGAGAGATTATTGCGTATTTTCGTTCGTGGTTATATTCTATTTTTCTAGATTAAGAAACGTGTATTTTTTTAGAATGCGGTTTGCGATTCTAGCGAAGGACTTTATCTTCGGTTTACGGAGTTGCTTAATGGTGTTTTGTGTTGTCGGACGCATGATGGATTCCTCCAGATCAGCGCAAAGAGCTGTTATCCGAATTTTTAGCTCAGAATGCGATAGAATATCTCATAATATGTAATGTTTCTCGGGACAATGGTAGATCATATGTGGCAAAAAATAAGACCCTCCATCTGCTGAAATTACTTCCGAGAGAAGTTCTCAAACATTCTGCATACAGCCCCGATATCTCTCCATGTCACTCCTTGCATCTTCGGTCTCTTAAAAAAATAACTCAAATGTCGCCTATGACAATGAAGTGCAGTTAATCATGGAAGAATATATCCATAAGCAACCTAGGAGTTTTTATATGGAAGCCATTCACTTCTTTCCTAGGCTCTGGGATATGTGCATCAACACAAAAATCGTGTAGATGTCATGTTGAACCTTAATTGTAATTCTAGGTTTGTGTAGTTAAAATATTTCTTTCGTATAGCAGTACTTTTTTTTTCCTCATTTAAGCACATCCTATAAAACATTAATTAAAAATGGAAAATTCACTGAAACACTAAACATTTATCTTTATTTATCCTTATTATAACAATTTTCTGCAGCATTTATAGTTACTGACTTATATTATGCCCATTCAACAAATAACTAAACAAAATTTTCCTGACAAGATTTAATAATTTGTTAAAAAATTATAACTATGCAAGAATTTTTAATAATGTTAAACTTCTGTAAAATACTTTTTAAATGATTTTACCTCTTTATATTTTGAGTATTTGAACTTTTAACAGCAAGTTTATAATTATCTAGGTAATTCAAATGTCACATTACATATTTACAGAAAACTATATAGTGTTGAAGTTTCGCATGTATCAACTAATTTACATAAAATATATTTTCAATAATTGACTTGATGGTTTTCTTAAATGCATTTTTATGCATAGTTTTGAACATATTTCATATTATTTAAAAACGTTCTATTAATTATTTATTTTTTAACAGCAATAAATTACATTATAATATTTTAAATTTACCCCAACACCATAAACGAAAAATGTAACAGAAAACTTACAGCAGTACTGGACTATTTTGCGTTACATGTTATTTTAAAGTTTTATGTAAACATATAATCGAATACGTAAGTTATTCACAGATTCATAATAAAAATGCCTTTTATAACTGTACAGTTTTGAATTTCTCGAATCACGATAGACGTCAGCAATACTAATATAAAAATATAATAAAGTAATACAAAAAATGTAAAAATGACTATTTTTTACATATAACTGTTTACTACGTAAGAAAAAATAAACAAAAGACTTTTTATTAATTGCTTAATTTGTATAATTTTAGTTATTATTATGTTCTAAAAATTCTGTTATATTTTTCTTATATGTATGTGGCATTTTGACTAAGATGAGATAGCACCAGATGTAATTTTCCATGAGAAAATGGCAGTCCGTTAAAGATATAGCATATTGCAGCCGATATTCACGATCATGGCGAAGTAGTGAGGCAATGAAATGAGTCCACAAAAGTTTCTCCAGTAAATCCAGCCAATTTCCAGACAAATAGTTTATTTAGAATACGAGCGATGCAGAGACAATTCCCACAGGTATAAAACTTATAGCCCTCGGGCTTCACGATGGTTCACTTCATTGATTTAAAGATGTTAAATGGCTATATGAATATTCTACGAGACGATAAACACAAGATACATATATGTTTACACTTTCAGATACGTCAAAAATCCTCTTCTCCGACGGATGCGAGCTAGTTTTGTTCACTCAGCGTAGACATACACAAAACGACGTCACGAGCGCACAAACCAATTAGTGAGAGGCGGCCTCCAGACCAGCGAATGAGGTTATTGGGAGAAGCTAAGACAGGAAAGAATCCCTCAGTTGGCGGCGTATCAATTTTGAAGTGAAAAACCCAACGCGCGAAATCAGAAAATAAAATAATAATAATAAAAAGAAAATGGCTTTTTAAAAAACATTCGAAATGAGAACGCGTCTCAGAATTTTATAGATTGGGGAGCTGATAAAAGCTACGAATGAACTTAAAAATTTAGATTAAGATTTGGAATAAGATAATTATTTATATACGGGTATTTACTTTTAAAAGGACATTAAATAGGAATAAATATTTTTAAGAATTAAGAAAATACTGACTATGACAGAAGTTAGATTAATTTAAAAGATTAATGCTAATAAAATGGAAGGATACGAAGGAAATAAATTTGTTATATAGCATGTATGTATTAATTTTCTTTTATTTCTTTTATCAGATTAGTTTCTATGTGTGCGAACCTGGTATCCGGAGCTGTTCTCCAGAAAAATCGAGTTCTGTATTTTGTTTTGCTTCTGAAAGTGTTGTAAAACCGGAATCTAAAATCAAATTACGATTCTTGTTTATTAAAAATGTGAAAAAGATGAAATTCTCAAGTGTGATTATGTGAAATTATGCCTCAATTAAATTATTTTGGGAAACACAATTCTTCATAAGAAACTGCTACTTTTTTAAAAGAATCTGTAGTGAGTTTATTCCGTGCGTCGAATTAAAAATTTTGTTCTGATTAGTAAATCATTAATATGAAATTTCCTGATTATTCTGGGAAGCTCTAGAAATCATTATGATTTACTCTAAACGGAATCTTGGCGCCCGACATTCGGCTCAAATAAAGGTGCGTATCTTCTTTTCTTTTTTTTATTCAGTTTTAAATCAATGATTTTTATTCTTTATTCTTTAAAACTATACATAATCTTTTCCGGTCCGTCGTTGCCGGAGTCGACTAAGTGATTATAAGTTAAGGATTAAAATATTAATCAAAATTTTAATTATGAGACAAAAACAAAAGCCGAAATCGCTTCGGAATCCAAATTCAATTTTACTGCGAAAGAACTAAAAATATATTCGGAACAGGTATCTGAAGCGATTGAAAAAGAAAATTCGCAGTTAGTTGGGATATTAAAATCGGAGCTTAATATTTTGGAAAATGAGTTAAAGTAATCTTATTTTAGAATAGCTGAAGAGACTATTGAGTCTCTGTATGATTATTTTAACCAAAGCGAAAGATTTAATGTTAGAAGATATTGTAAAAATTGATCAGTTTATGGCAACTAAGAACGAAACAAAAAAATGATGTGATGCAGATGAGAATAGTTCAGTTAATGAAAATTCAATAAAATTGTCTAAATTCCAATTACTCATATTTTACGGTGATGTAAATAACTGGATCACATTTAAGAAAACTTAACTAACGGCAATTCATGACATTGGAACTCTTTCCGATCAATTAAAATTTTCGGAGTGTCAAAAATTATCCTGCTAAATTAATTTTAGGATTTTGTATTTCTGGTGATAATTATAAAGAAACATGGGAAACTCTAGTTAATATATATATGTTAATTGTAGAAATTTGGTGTATTCGCTGTTGTCAAAATTTATGAATACAAAACCATTAAAAGTGCCCACACAGAAAACAATTCTAGAGTTATTAGATAATTGGAATAAAGTGATTAGAAATTATAAATCTCTAAAATTTGAATTTAATGAATTTGTTGATTAGATTTTGATTTATATCGTGGAAACTAAATTCGACGACTCTTTAAGAAAACAATGAGAGTTATCATTAAATACGGATGTATTTTCAACATATGGTATGGTAATGATGTTTTTGGAAAAGCATGCGCACAATTTGCAAGTTTGTAATGCTGAATTTATTAGGTCTGAAACTAAACCTAATTATAAATTTCATTTTAAGTCTCAACATGTGCCAAAGAAATATCTTTCAAATGTTGTTGTTATGGATAATGTAAATAAATCTTCAAAGTATTTATGCTCAAAATGTAATGAAGGGCATGCACTTTACAAGTGCCAAGAAATCTGAAATTTAACTGTTGATCAACTTTGGTAATTCGTAAAAGCCAAAAAACTATGCACCAAATATTTAAGATCTAATCACTTTGTTGCTAATTGATTGATTAGCACCACATGTAAATATTGTAAATTAAAACACCATTCAACACTTCATAATGAGCAGTCTAGTTCTGCATCAAAGAATTCTTTTAGACCGCATGAGCGGGTTATAAACCTAAATAGCGGAAATAATTCAAATGCTCAAATAGATGAATCTAACTGTTTTAGTAGTCAAACTTTAAATGAAAATTCTCAAACATTATTGGCTACTGCCATCATACATGTGAAATCTAAAACACGAAAATTTCTTCCTAGCAGGGTTTTGATCGATTAGCGCTTCTCAAAAGAGTTTTATTTCAAAATCGTGTTGTGGAAAGCTAGGTCTTACCTTATGACCTACAATTCATAAAATTTCTGGAATCGACAATTTAGTCGCAGAGACAGCTCTTTAGGAAATTTCTTTTAACATTTTCTCCGCACTTTAACAAAGAAATTTTTCAGTTAGATGCTTTAGATGTTAATCAGATCACAACAAATTTACCAAGCTTTCTTATTACTAATAAGCATTGGCCTCATATTGAAGGATTAAATCTTGAGGATCCCAACTTTTGTGTGTCCAATTCCATTGATATACCCATAGGTGCATATTTGTTTGCTAACATCATAATCGGAGAATCCATTCTAGGTCCTAAAAGAACACCGAGTACTGTTAATACGAAACTGGGTTGGATATTATCTGAAATAATTTATTCGAATTAGTCAAATCACAATTCTTCAGTTAGTTTGAATATATTTATAGAAATATATATTTATAGAAAATATATTATTATATATATATATTTATATAGTATATATATTTATAGAAAAATTCCATATATCCCCATTCTCTTTGAAAGATTAAAGAGAGTTTTCAAGAAATTTAATATACAACTGGTAGCATCCAATTCCAAAACTTTGTTTAATTTGTTGAATAGAAGCATAGACCCATTATCAGCCACTTGTTTCTCTGGGGTATATGAAATTCCATTTGAATTGACCGATGGTACAAATTCTGCATATATTGGTATGACAAAACGTCGCATTGTAGAAAGACTTAAAGAACACAAGTGTGATTTGAAATACAATAAAATTTCCACTGCCTTATCAAGGACTTTTGCTAATGGACAGATTAGGTTTATTGATTTTAACAACGTTAAAGTTATTTTCAGACAAAACAATCCCTTTAAAGCCTACATCCGTGAATCTATTGAAATTTCATTAAGAAAACATGAAATTTGTAACGATATCTCATCATTTTCTGTCCCAGCTATATGGAAATGCATTTTGAAGGAACTTTAATTTAGTTGAACATGAGTTTCCAGTTACATCGCTGAATCATAGCGGGCGCCACCTGGCTTATTTTGAATATATTGTTATAATTCTGTTATTTTTAGCGTCGTGTCAGTTAGAACATTTGATTCAATTGGTTCTGCGTCAATTCGTCGCGCACAATTCATCGCGGGACAATTCATCGCGGCGACAATTCATCGCGGCGACAATTCATCGCGGCGACAAGTCATCGCGGCGACAATTCATCGCGGCGTCAATTCGTCGCGACGTTAATTCGTCGCAGCGAAAACGTCTTTGAAGACTATTATGATAAAAATAAAGATAATTCAGTAAAATTACTTAATGATAATTTGTTTTTTAGATTTAGAGAATTGTAACTAACATTCTACAGGCAATTTTGGAGGAATCTTTTTTCATATGTGATTTTTGTGAATTTCCTTGATGAGAACATGAAGGTTTAATGAAGTACAACATTTCTTATTTAAATTAGCGATTGAATAAATATTTCTTTAGATTACCGGAAAAATGGCGGAAGATTTAGGATAAATTCACACAGAGCATGAAAAAATAACGTGAGTCGTAAATCTGTAGATAAGATTGATTCGTAATATTACCATTTGCATGCTTGCATGCAAAATTTTCAGTAGGGAGAAGTGGTATGTAGTGTGAAAAGTGCGTATCTTCAACAACGAAAAAATTCAATAATATTTTCTAAATTTTATGTCCATGTCCATGTTACAACGAGGCTAGGAGAGGGCAGAGGAAGATTCTTCCCACAAACCAGTAGGGAAAGTTATATAACGGCTGTTCTCAATTCCAAACTGGCTACTTTATGACATAATTTTTAATTCATTTTTGTTCGGAAACACATGGAATTGGCTCGTGTTCTTATTCAGAAAGTTCGCAATCCAAAGACATTTTCCAGTTTTCAATGCAAGCTGAAGATCTTTCAGAAAATACTGAGAAAGTTGGCGTTTTGAACTAAATTTCCAAAGCCGCAGCACGAAGAATTAGATAAATATGTTGCCATGTGACACGAATCAATTATAACTCGATACGTAATTGAAAAAATATGGAAAATTCATTTCGACTCCAAATCCCTTTCACAATCAGGCTGGCCAATTTTATGCCTTTGCGTTTAAAAATGAGTCAGAAAACGCGTTAGATAGTTTCACATTATTCAGCAGGTCAGCTGAGAACCATCTTAATATGCATTTAAAATAAATCCATTGCAGTTGAAATATATAAGGTACTCTTTGCTCATCAATAAAAAAAAAATAAAAAAAAAACACAAAAACTAGTTAGATATGCCAATCCCAAAACTTTCTTCTATCTCATACATGTTAATGCTTCAAAATTCGCCATCACACCGCGAAAAAAAAATCAATATTTTTCGTCATTCTGCTGTACATCAGCTGCTTGCGAATCGTCGGGTTACTTGGATGCGAGCAGCCGATGTATTATACTAAACTACGAAAAGTCCTTATTGGCCTGTACCGGCAGGAACAGATAGCCTCCCTATTGATTGGTTTTGAGATTTTAGCAAATTCTACTGAAAATACATTAGCTAAAATGCGCGAACCCGAAGAGTCATTCCCAGTTCTCGTCAATATTGAATTTGAATGCGAATATCGCTAAATTAGACAGACATGGCCAAGTTGGCTTCATATATAACCACGTACTTTTTTCGCAAAATTTGGCGATATTTCACCAATTGTCGGCACGCTTGGCGAGAATTTGACGTTGGGGAATATAAATATACTAGCAGACTACGCCCGCTGCGCTGGTCGGTTTCTCCAAAAGAACCGTGAATCAAACGAAATATATCGTTGAATTTAACCTTGTATTTTAAAGTAATCTGTACCTTTACCTAGATATCTTATAATAACATAAAAACGGATACTTATTTCCCTAAGTTATGTTTTTTTAATACGGTTTATTATTACGTTTACAATTTATTACATACCGTTTTCCATTGATTTATATGTTTTATAGCTACATTTTTTAATAACGGAAATAAACCTATATTATTCACAACTAAATAGAAATAGCGCATCTAGTATTTGTCGAGAATTAAATAAAAATCATGCACTCGTGACATCATAATTCACTTTTATATTTTAACCGAATAATACGGTTACTATAATTTGTGACATGTGCTGACATATTGCTGTTATTATTATTTTTTACGCGTGAAGTTTTCGCTATGGTAATGCGATGTGAAATTTGGTCATTTTTGAAATTCAATATTTGAAAAATGGCATAATCAGTGGATTTGAAATTTATATCAAGAAAAATACAATTTTTTACCTTTCTAACGCAGTTTGTCTAACAATTTTCTGACAAATACTTTTCGAGCAATTAATTTTTTCAGTAACTTCAAATGTTTCATTTTCTGAGATTAATCTGTGACAACGATCACAGTCGTCAGCAACACATACCTTTTTATTAAAGAGGATAGTGTTAAGCATGTAAGTGTTGAAACGATGGTTACAATAATGAAAAAAATTGGCGAAACCATGTTACTGAAACTAATAAATTAAACCCGTTTAAGGAGGAATACTGCTGTATCGTTTCAAAATGTCAGCAACCCTATAATTTCAAACTGCTATATCTCAGCCATTTTGTAAGATAGAGACAAATTACAAAAAGCTCTAGAATCCTTGGATCAAGACAGAACATTTAACGGAAAAAGTTTTTAGGATTTCTAATTTTATTTTTAAAACTTTTTGAAATTGTAATCTTTAAATGGCTATCACAGCGCTTCCTCCAGACGCAATATCTCCAAATTCAACTGGGACAAGCAAGCTATGGTCAAAAACATATACAACAAAATTTGTTCAATTATCTGCATAACTTCATAAAATTTTCGATGATATAATAGTAAATATGGAATAAAAATCGCAATCACAGCGCCCTCTTCCGTCGAGGTTCAATTTTGGTTCAATTTTAAGCATAACTTCATACACTTTTCGATGATACAATGAGGACAGACAGACAAACAGACAATTTGTAAAAACATCTTTTTCGGAATCTCTGACCCCTAAAACGTGTAAATCCGTCGAAAAAAATTTCGATTACAATACTTTCTTCTATAGAAGAAAGTAAAAAATCATAAATTGAAACATTTACTGACTAAAACAAGCAGCATTAGCGGATGAAAATAATTAAAATATAATAAAATTATGGTTTACTTTCTAACTAGGTGACCCACCCAGTGTTTTCCGTGCCCGTGATAATAACCATAAACAGAACTCAAGCTTCTATGACTCTTTTAAAAGAAGCTGCATAGAGGAGCTCAAGAAGGGGATTAATATAGATAGCGGGTAGATTAATAGGGGGTAGCTGAGGTCCGAGATATTTTTTTGTCGTTTAAGTAGTAGTTGGAATTCCTAAGTAGTTGTCAGACAAAAAAAGCTAGTGAATCGGCCGATTTTTAAGGGAAGATAACAAAGGGGGCTAACTGATAGTTTTGAACTAAGATGAAAACATCTTGAAAGATCCTGGAACTTAGCGCTTTAGAAATTCAATTAGTGGGAATTAAACATAGGGTATAAATTAATCATTAAAACAAAATTTAAAGAAATGCTTAAAAAGGGCTCTAAGGAACCAATAAAAATATAAGCGTGGTGACCCGGGGAGAGTAATCCAAGGCTAAAATTTAAAGTCGCATAGCACACAAAAAGTTCAAGAGGCCTCGAGTCGGGCACCAGGGTCCTAACTGGAATGTAGAAATGTAGGAATAACTAAATGGAGAAAAGGTACTAAAAACGAAAAAAAAAATCTGATTTAAAGGAGCAAGTTATTAAAAATTTAGGGAACAAAAACCTTCAACGGTGCCCCTATACCGAGTCCCACGGGGGCACGGGTCTTAACTGGAACATAGAAATGGGAGAAAAGCCTTATGGAGAGAAGGCACCAAAAACGAAGGAGATTTGAGAAAAAGGGGGCAAATTATTAATAACTTAGGGCACAAACATTTTAAGATGCCCAGGGTACCCGGGACTTGTCCGACAATTTTTTTTGTCGTTCATATAGTAGCTGGAAGTCCAAAAAAGTTATCATTGAAAAAGAAACTTGTGGATAGGTCGATTTTTAAGGGAGCTATATTAGAGGTCCCAAAAATGGCCAAATGATAGTTTTGAGTAAGGCCTTAAGAGGAAAACATCTTAAAAGATTCTAGTACGTAGCGCTTTAGATCTTCAATTAGTCGAAATTAAGCATAGGGTATAAATTAATCATTACAATAAAATTTGAAAGAAATGCTAAAAAAGGGCCCTAGTGCCACAGTAAAAATATGAAGGTGTTGGCACGGGGAAAGGAGTCGAAGACTCAACTTAAAAGTTAAAGATTGAAAGGGTGAAGAATGCATGGCGCACAAAAGGTTCATGTCAACACCGCATCGGGCCCCAGGGAGCCAGGGTCCTAACTGAAATGTAGAAGTGGGCGGGGAATTTAATGGAGAATGGTCCACAAAAAGAAGAGATATCAGATGAAAATGGGGCAAATTATTAACAATTTAGATGCAAAAACCTTAAAAGAGCCCTAGGAGACCCGGTTCTTAAAATATTAAAAATCTGAGCGTCAGGTCTGTAGGACCTGCCTTTGACTATGCTCACCCAAATTTTCAGACTTCTACGTGCGGTAGATTTCACTTGTCATCACGCACACGTACACAGAACTCAGACAGACAAACACTTTCCTTTTATTAGTATAGTCGAAATAAATGAAAAAACTCATAAAACCAAAATACTACTTACTGAAATTGCATTCATGCAGCAATCAGTTCAATCTTAATCACAAAAAGTATTTTATGTTTACATCTCTCAATGCTTTTTTTACTTCCTAATTCTTTCAAATATAAGGGAGGGGGGGTTGTACCCTGTGTACACATATGTCAACTAATAATTTTTTTCAAAACATTTCAAGCATTTGTTTTCGTCATTTTTTCATGATCTGGGTGATTTTATCCTAAATCCTTCGCCATTTTTTCGGTTATCTAAACCAATATTTATTCTATCTCTAATTTAAATAAGAAATGTCTTGCTCTTATTCATTAAACTTTCATGTTCACAATAAGAAAATTCCCAAAAAATCACTTATTAAAAAATTCCTCAGAAATCGCCTTTAAAATGTTAGTTATAATTCTGTATATCTAAAAAACAAATTATCATTAAATAATTTTACTAAATTATCCTTATTTTTATCATAATAGCCTTCAAAGACATTTTCGCTGCGAGGAATTGACGTGGCGACGAATTGAGCCCGCGACGAATTGAGCCCGCGACGAATTGAGCCCGCGACGAATTGAGCTCGCGACGAATTGACGCTGCGACGAATTGTGCGCGATGAATTGTTCCGCGATGAATTGTGCGTTTTCGCTGCGACGAATTGACGTCGCGATGAATTGATCCGCGACGAATTGAGTTCGCGATGAATTGACGCTGCGACGAATTGACGCTGCGTCAATTCGTCGCAGCCCCCCCTCCCTTATATTTGAAAGAATTAGGAAGTAAAAAAAGCATTGAGAGATGTAAACATAAAATACTTTTTGTGATTAAGATTGAACTGATTGCTGCATGAATGCAATTTCAGTAAGTAGTATTTTGGTGAATTGGTACTTTGGCGAATTGACTATTGTTATAAAGATTAACCGAAACGTCGAGGTTTATTTATATATGTAGTTTAAAATAACTCATATTTATCAAACGAATTTTACGTTGGAAGCAAATGTTTGATGAGTATTTACATGTGCAACGTAAAGTCCTTATTAATTATAAATCGTAGTATATTAAAAAATATATATAAACATACCCATTTATAAAATTTGCAGACTTTCGCTAAAAAATGGCTAGGTGGAGTCTCTTCACTGTGCATTTAACTTTTTTTATTCATAAATGCAAGTCTTTAAAAATTCAAGTGATCAGTTTTTTCGAATTCATTATTGTAAAACTTCTACTATTGTTCAGATTAGTTGCTGAGACTTTAAAATTCGTTAAAATTCGTTCTATAAATTAGTCCAAGTCACGTGGATATATCTGAGAAATATGCTTTGCATTATTTTCGCCACCACAATATCCAAATGACATTTTCACTGTAACTAGAGCATCTTCAGTTCTCGATTTTCAAGTATCCTTCCTTTCCTTATTTATCTGAATTGAGATTGATAGAATCCTTATAGTCCTAAGTTTTTCCCTTCCTATTAAAATCTTTTTAAAATTATTATTATAAGGTAATGCACTATGTTTAAATACACGTAATTGCAACGAAAAGTAATTATAGATCTTTTAACTAATATTTAATATATACAAATGATTAAATAAATAAGGAGCTGGAGAACCTTTTCGTCGTTAAAATGCAAGATTAGATTTATTTTTTGAAATACTATCGCACGTAATTATTTTTTTGAAAATTAATGACTACCAAATAAATAGACTTCGTTATAAAAAATTATTTATTAAATGATTTTTTTAAAAAATCTAATTACCCTATACTGAATAATAAAGGAGAGGTTTCGATGAGGCAGACAATAGTGATCGAATAATAATTTAATTATATATTCACCATGCTTCTAGTTTAATTATATCATTCTGACAGACATTTAAGGGTAATTTGAATTTACATAAGAGAAATTGTTCTTTGTGAATTTTGTTTGTAAAGGAAAATTAATAATTTTCATATTATTTTCACAGAAGAAATAATTTCGATGGAAATTATTTAGAAACTGAAAATAATGTCTCCTTCTTGAATAAATTATAAGCATTCCTAAATGTTAGAGTAGTTTCAAGGAAAAATGATTCATTATTATTAAATAATAATGAAAAAGTAAATTAGTAAATTATTCTTAAATATACAACTCAGCGAACTTGATATATAAATCATTCCAGATTCAAACAATAATTGAAATTATTCATCGAAATTTAATTTGTTTGTTAAAATAATTTATTGGATGAAAATAATCTTTTTTCTGTCCTTTTTTATATTTGAAATACGCATAAAATTATTTTCTTTAAATAAATTTAGCCAGAGGATAAATTATTTATACGATCAATAAATCAACATTCATTTTCACATAAGAAAGCAGAAGTGGAGATAAGTTCAGATTTATGGTACACCATAAAAATCTTGAAATACCACATTGAAAAACACTCATAAAATTCCGATTGAATTTCTAGTTCTTCATTTCTTTGTCATGAACCAAACAAAATTATACATAAGAAAGAAACAACGTACTCAATAATCGTACACTTTTATCACAATTTTTAATGAAATTTTTCGCATTATTTAAAATGCAGAAAAGTATTAAAAATCCTGTGATTAAACGAGGTGTCTAAAATTTTCGCTATTTAAATGCTAAATAGAAAAATTCTATTACAAAATTGTGGTAAAAGCGTATGAACCTTGGTACTATTGTTACTTCTGTCTTGTTTTGAGCGGTAAGACACTGCCGTAATAAATTTTTAGCACGTCAGAATATTCTAAGTCATTTGACAACGTGAAATAAAAGTTTTTTCAAAGCATATTGCCTTATTACTCTTTTCTACTAACACAAGAAAAATAAAATCGGTATTTGTTGTGCGTTTGTGTAAAACAAATAAAGTAATAAATACGAATATTACGTATTTTGTCTTCCATACATTAAATATCCATTACGTTTTGATGATTATCTAATTGACTAACAGTAAAATGTAAGTGGAGCACTATGATGACTTGCAATTAAATTAACATCAAAATATGTAAATGTTGTTAATAATGTTTCATAAATGTTGTTAAATAAATAAAATTTATTTATAAAGGAAAGGGTGAAAAGGGGAGATTCTTACGGTAGTCAATGAAGTATAAATAAAAATTCAATCGCTACAACTCCTGGGTAGCGTGGAAGCAGCCATGATTTTCAGACGTAGTTGTTCGGATGTTTGTTAACTATTACAACTACGGTAGACCCGCTCAAGCTGGATTTTTAGTCGGCATTGCATTGAGTGTAAATAGAGTATGTAGAGAAAAAGTTTATCTACATAACAGGATTTAATAATATTCTACACTATTTTCTCTTACCTTAGCGATCTCATTTTTCGCGTCCGCATTAACAACATTCTTTCTAGCATTTTCCGTATCTTAGCAGGCATCCTCCAAGGGAGAGTCATCGGACCCTTGTTATTGAACATATACTTTAACGACATTCCTCGTTCACTTAACACCAACCTTGCACTTTATGCGGACGGCACTACAATCTACGCTTACGCTCATCACCCATACACACTTTACAGGTATCTGCAGACTCATATTGATGTCTTCTTAGTACGGTGCGATCTATGGCGCATTAAAATTAATCAAAACAAAACTGCTGTTGTTTATTTCCCTAGAAAACTAACATATCCCAATAGAATAACCATTAATAATACCACAATACCTTGGACTAGTGAAGAAAAGTACCTGGGGGTCACCCTTGACCAAAGACTTTCTTTCAAAAAACATATCCTCACCATCAGGGGGAAGTCGCTGGAGCTACGATTGCACTAAAACCTCCTCTTAATATTAAAACACTGGCTATCCACAACAAGTTCTCCTTTATAATCCCTGCATTTTACCAATTATTACCTACGCCTGTTCGGTTTGGGGCTATATCTGCAAATCTTCCATGAAAAACCTCAGCCAACCTCATAACAAAAATTTGCGTACTGTCAGAAATGCCTCTCGCTATCTCCGTAATAGCACTATTCGCAGAGACCTCAAAACTGCCATATTAAATAAAAGAATCAACCACCTTTCCAAAAAATACAAAGACCAGCATACGACAATACATAGTTAATCTTTAAATCATTTTCATCCTTCGCCTGATTCATTTCATTCATTCATAAAAATGAATTAAAGATTAACTATTTGTTGTCGTATGCTGGTCTTTGTATTGTCGTCTGATGTTTGCCGCAGAAATTTGCGTGCTCATGATGACATCTTGTGCTGCGGTTGCAGCTGGTCTGACATATATAAGAGTGAGAAATACGGAGTTGGGATATCTTTCCTTGTAGCTCAGTAGTAGAGCCTCAGAGCGCTATTCTGAATACCCGGGTTCGATTTTCGTCTTTGGACATTTTTCACACTGTCTGTTTACGCTTGGAAAAAACAGGATAAAAATTCACTGGTTATTATTCATGGATTACAGGCGTAATTCACTGTTGAAAATAAATTAAAGATTAACTAACCTTACCTGTTTTAAAAAGATTATCTGACTACGGAAGATTAAATTATATTATCACGAGAAATGGCGATATTCTGTAATCGGGTTGCCGTTCATATTCTTTAACTGGGGGATTTTTCGGTGTCCCAGACCACATCCACCGTTTTCGCGAAAATTTACGGCTATTTTCATGATTCAATATGAAAAATCAATTAAACATTTGAAAAATAGCTGTTATGAAATGGTTAAGTAAAAACAGTCGCTGCTGCCGGAGTTTTATAATGTTTAGAAAAAAAGTTTTCTTTTACATGCTATATAAAGTACATATCGTTTTAATTATAAGAAATTTTTACCATTATTTGCTTTTCGCACGCAAAAAGTTTTCTTTCTTTTTTAAAAATCACGAGTAAATTTTTTTTTCAATTGAAAAGTGTTTCTAAATACTACTTATTTAGGTTTTTTTAAATCATGTAAAAGTAGGTAATTAAAGGTTATTTCAAACTATGAATTAAATCTTTATTAAGATAATGAAATTTTGAATAAAAAATTGGGTACTTCTCTATTATTCCGTCGACCACTTTTCATAACAAAAAACTGTAAGATTAAACGCCAAAAATGCAGTCCCATTTCCTTGATGTCACAAGCATTATACGTGTTTGTTATGTCATCAAGTGGTTTTTAATTTAACATTTGCGTGTATTTTTCATTATATTTTACAGATTTATTAGTTATTTCATTAATTAAAATAACAATTGTGCCTTTAAATTCTGATATTTTATTTATTTATTTATTTTGATATTCCAATGCCAACGTTCTTCCGTTTATTTGGCGTTACAGTTTGGCGATATTGTTTTGTTATGAAAGGTGGTCGACAGGATAATAGAGAAGTACCAAAAATAAAAAATAAAAACTTTAAAAATTGGACAAATAAAAAAAACTAGTCGGATATACCAATCCCAAAACTTTCTTCTATCTCATACATGTTAATTCTTCAAAATTCACTATCACACCGTCAAAAAAAATCAATATCTTTCGTCATTCTGTTGTACGTCAACTGCTTGCGAATCGTCGGGTTACCTGGGTGCGATCAGCCGACGTATTATACTTAACTTAGATTAAGATGCATGTTTATATCTGTGAGCAATTCGAGGGGTTGATTCGTCATTTTTAAACAACTCTGCCACGCTAGTCAGTCGATATTGTAAAATTCGAAGCATATTTTTCTAAAGTTTTCGAAAACATCTGATAACTGGAGAACATACACTTGAACGTAGAGATTGTGATACTCGCCCATGTTTTTAATCTTGAAGGATTTCCATACATTTTGTGCATGTTTATAATCTTGATTAGAAATTTTTTCACCAGTTAAAGTACTGGTGAAGGCATCGGGTGGTGGCAGCTCGCTTTCCTCAAACTTTTGAAAACTATCCATATACTCGTAAGGATAGACTCTCTTTCTGAGTAATTGATCAGTATTGTGAGGAAAGTGCTGTTTTAAAGCATGAAATTCGTCATATTCTAAATTATTGACTAATTTTTCTAAGGAGGTGGCCATAAATTCAAAACTATCAATGAATGTGAGAGACACTCTGCACTTGTTAATTTTCTTTGACAAAGAAAAAGATATATATTTTTCCATCGTAGATGGAATGACGGAAAATTCGTGATCGTCAATACTGCCCAGTTGCTGCATTAACAAGTGCCCGTTGTAATGTTTCAGATTAAGAAATACGACGGGTATTTTCTTTTGAAGACGAAACTTCAAATTGCAGCTATTATGCAAGGCCCCCCGATAGCGACCATTTAGATGATTATGGTCGCGAATTTTGCCCCATTGAAAGATTTTTGCAAAGATAACATTGCGTGGCTGACTGGAAATTTTCTTCATCTTGCGGCGTCGTCTTGATAGGTACAATAGTCGTTAATGAATTGGCAAGTTCTTTTTCTTCTTCTAATAAGGCATTTAAAAAGTGGCTAACAGCGTTGGGCCCGCGATAGACTGTGATACGTTTAGTGGGTTGACCATTAAGACCGATAATGATATAAGCATATCCACATGCTTCATGTTGAGCCACTTTTTTAGTTTTATTTTGATTTGTGTGCACCTGATCTATGCTGAAAATCAAAGATTCAAAGTCAGCATAGATGATCTAGGGGACCGGATGACAGTAATGATAATTATTGAATTCAAGAATATGGTCCCCCTGTTCCGGCATTCGAATTTTTTGTGGAGCATGCTTCTTGCATAAAGGCGTATGCTGTTTTAATAAGTCATCTCTCATAAATCGATGTAAACAGTGGTAGCAATAGGAATTAGCAGCTTTATGATTTGTAAGATCCCCAGCAGCCGCGAGAAGCTTCTTATAAGAAAGTAGTGATTTTTATCTTTGTTATTGATGAGTAATAAATTGATGCAGTCTTCATCTTCTCTGTAAGAAACATATAAAGGAAAAACTTCATCTTCGAAGCCAAAAACATTGATACAAATATCATTAAGTTCTTCGATTTTGGCTATTTTGCATAACGGAATGGAGCACTCGATATTTCCTAATTTGACTTCATGTTCATGAGGTTCATAATTTGACACCCTATTAGCATTTTCAGAGTATGGAATTGTATATTTGTGGGCGAGAGTAGACCAAACAAAGCACTTGTTATCTTTTTCGTTCTTAACCCTCTAAGCGTGTGGATCGTAATATTCCGTTCACTAAGCTTCAGGTTTCACTGCAATATATGCAATGTTTAAGATAATATAATTCTATAGATTTAATGAATTTTCAAAACATTGAAAAATGATTAATACTCTCAAAGGTTACATTCATATTTGTAATTAAGTTTTATTTATAATGCTGAAAGAATCATATTTTTTTAGCATTTAAAATAAAATGCAGAGAAAACAACATTATAATTTTATCCTTTTTTCAAAACGCTCAGAGGGTTAATATTGAGTACGGCCCTTTTCTTGTATATTTTCGGAGGAAGTTTGATATAAGTGCTAGCAGCGAGGGGGTGGTACTTGGCCATACATAGTTCCAATTTGATTATACGTTCTATGGTCCAACCAGAACCCATTTGAACAAATGCTTCAAAGGATTTTTGAATCTTAGCAAAAGCTTGCTGCATATTACTTGTAATAGATAAATCGGCCAGCTCGATCATGACATTAGAACGAAAGTTTGCTTTGATGGTCTCGAAATCCCCCCTCTTGTGTTATTTTGGATAGAATAACATGAACCATAAGATACCATTTTAGGGCACTCTTTTCGCTTATCTGGAACTGGATTTCCTCCTCCAACAAAGGTGCCGTTTGCGTAAAAAATGCATTGAAATCATGCTCATTGTCTTAGTTGGACTCAAACGTAACAATGGAGAATACATTTAAGCCGTCAAAACTTTTATGTAAGCGAGACATTTACTACGGGGTGCATTTATTTCAAAACGTTTACGTTTTGATACCGTTTTGGCCCCCCAGGGGAATACCTTCTTTAGGTATTTACGGGTTTCGCGACCCCGGATTCCTGAGCGATCTTTCTCCTTTCATGCCTTCTTCTCTTTTTAGTTGTCTATCCTTTTTTCTTTGTTTCACACTTTTTAATCTTCTCTTTTCAGTTTGTTATACCTCTTTGTTCTTGTTCATGTTCGATTGTTTTACTAACTCTTTTGTTCATATTGTTCTTTGTTCTGCTAACGTTGTTTTTGTTCTTTTGTTAAAAAAAAAAAAAATAAAAATAAATTTAAAAAGATTGAAAAAGACAAAAAATACACCATGTTTCTAAGTTTTCTCTCACATTACTTCCTTTTTTATACAATAGTGGATTTTTTTATTTTCACGTGAGACACTCTGGGTGCTGAGGTTTTTTAATCTCGTCGACTCGGTTCTACCTTTTTAGGCTGATCTTGAGTCCCAGAGTGCAGGGCATTTTCCGAATTCTGGTTCCGTGATCGGAGGACGCCATACATTGTATGGTGGCTGTTAGGACCAACACCGGGAGACTGGTGCCTTTCGGTGAAAGGGGTTGTAGGTTGGACAGAGCTGTAAAGGCTTACCTACTGACTACCTGATTCCAATGTGAAAGAACTAGATATTAGGAAATGCTATCGAGTTTAATCCAATGTTCGAAAAACGTGGAGGTTTGTTGATAATAGTTTTTGCCCTTTTGAGACCTGCGCCCAGAAGTAAGGTAAGAAGAAGGGTCGGTGACCAGGCCCGACGCCTGGCGTTCAAAAAAAAATCTAAACTACGGCTACAGCTAAAGGAAATAAGATATGCGATGTGGAGGCCCCACAAGCGAATAAAGGGAATAAGTCATTGGCCTCTAGCTTAAAAGTAGATGATCAGGGCCAAAGTAATTCATGGGGAGAGAGAGTTGAGGTTTTTGCTTCCAATATGGAATGCAGATTTTTCATTGTTAAACGCCAAGAAGGGAGCTTTGATCAAACATCCCCCTTTTTGATTAATAAAGCAATCCAAGGTTTGGTTGGTGAACCCAAGACAGTGAAAAAATTGAGGTCAGGCGATCTTTTAATTGAAGTAAGCAATAGTACTCAGGCTTCTAACATAATAAAATGTACTCATTTTGCAAACATCGCAGTCAGCATATCTCCGCACAGAACTTTAAATACATCTCGAGGAGTAATTTCTGAATCCGATCTTCTGCATGTTAATGAACAAGAAATTGTTGATAATCTGAAAGAACAAAATGTCATCGAAGCAAGAAGAATAAAAATCTTCCGTCGTGATGAACAAATACCAGCTAATCAAATACAAATTCCTACAAAGCATATTATCCTCACATTCAATACTCCTAATTTACCTAAAACAATAAAAGCTGGATATTTATCATGTTCCGTAAGACCGTACATCCCAAACCCCCTGCGCTGTTTTAAATGCCAACGTTTTGGTCACTCTAAAACACAATGCCGTGGTAAAATCACCTGTGGTCGGTGTGGTACAGTTGGTCACGAAAGTACTGACTGTAACGCTCCAGCTCACTGCATCAATTGTAAAAAAGAACATCCATCCTACTCTAAATCTTGTGAACAATGGAAAAAAGAAAAAGAAATACAGACAATACGCACAAAAGAAAATATATCATACCCTGAAGCCAGAAAAATAGTTGAATCCAGGACACCCAAAGTTGGAGTATCATATGCTGCTGCCATATCAAAAACTGCTTCCAAAACTTATAAAAATATAGCAACTCAAACTGAATCCATTACAGAATTAAGTGTCTTATCAAAGCAAAAAGAAACCCCGTTTACTAAACCTGCTACTACAACTAAATCAACACAATCTGTTTCTTCTAAATCAGTAAATTCTCTTCCTCCTAAATCACCACAAGATGTCTCTTCAAAGTCATCACAATCAATGTTTCATAAAATTCCAATCCATATAAAAACCTCTCAAAATACCCCCAAAACAACACCTATGAAACAAAATCGCAGATCTGACTCAGAAAAACAAGGCCTACAAACAATTAAAGCCTCTGTATCATCTGAAAACCCAGCTAATAAGAGGAAAAAAATTCACCCACTCAAAACAGAAACTCAACCAAATAAAAATAATAAAATAAATGTGATGCGTATGCAGGATGAAGACGCGGTGGAGCTTCATCCAGAACCGGATGCAGAACTGAACGATGGAGGAGATGATGATATGTCTACTACCTCTGAACAAAGTGACGTTGATATATCTATCTAAAAAATCAATAATGAGTAATATTATCTCGTGGAACTGCCGTGGATATCATAATAAACATGCTGAAATCCGTGATATTCTCTCTGACCATCAACCATTATGCTTAGCTCTACAAGAAACCCATCTAAAACCCAATGACAAAGCAAAATTACGTAACTATACTACCTACAGGAAAGATTTAGCAGCTAATGGAAGGGCCACAGGTGGAGTGGCTCTTTTCATCTCCAATAATCTACCCCATTCCTATATATCTCTAAATACAAACCTACAAGCTGTTGCAGTCCGTGTACATATTAAACAACTCATAACAATATGTACCATTTATTTACCTCCAAACCAAACTATTCAGTCAGCACATCTTGATAATCTCCTTCTCCAACTCCCGACTCCATACATTCTTGTTGGAGATTTTAATGCACACAGCCAACTCTGGGGCAACCGTGACTCTAACCAACGTGGTGATACTGTAGAAAAATTTATTTCTGACAACGGCTTATGCCTGCTCAATAATGGTGATCACACTTATTTTCATGAGCCAACCCGTACTTTCCATGCAATAGACCTTACAATTTGCTCCCCAGTACTCTACCCTTTCTGGAACTTCTGGGTCTCAAATGACCTGCACGGCAGTGACCACTTTCCTACTTTTATTTCACTGACTACTCCTGCTGATAGGGATTGTTATAATTTTAACAAACGATATATATATGACAGAGCCGACTGGCCAACATTTACAGGACTTGCAAACATTACAGCTGGCATGATACAGGGGAATATTGACAATGCGCTTGATAATATAACTCAATGTATTATCAATGCTGCAGATTCTAGCATCCCAAAAACATCATCCAAACATAAACATAGAAAGCCATGGTGGAATAGTGATTGCCAAAATGCCAAGAAAAAACAACAGAAGGCTTGGGGAATATTTCGGAGGTACCCAACAAATACTAACTATATGGCATATAAAAAAGCAAAGGCTGAAGCTAGAAGAGTGCGACGCAAAAGCCAGCGTGAATCCTGGATCAACTACATCTCAAGCATTAATTCCAATACATCAAGTAAAGAACTATGGAATAAAGTGAAAAAATGTATGGGCGTCTACTCTGATCATCATATTTCTATTTTAAAACATAACGGTCAAACCATCGCATCACCTAAAAACATCGCTGAGACAATAGGTAGTACCCTAGCATCTATTTCAAGCTCTGACTCATACCCAGAACCTTTTTTAACATATAAAAGACAAACTGAAAGAAACAGGATTAACTTTAACTCTCATAACTCATATGCATATAATAAACCATTTATCAAATCAGAGATGATAAAATGCTTGAGAGATAGCCATTTATCCGCCCCAGGTCACGATGGGATTACATATATTATGCTCAAGCACCTTTCTGCTCTATCCTTGAATAATCTTCTCTCCTTCTTTAATAGGATATGGATGGAGCAGACTTTTCCTAATGCTTGGTGCAGAGCGATAATTATACCTTTTCCTAAACCAGAAAAAGATGCTACAAATCCCAATAATTACAGGCCGATTGCACTCTCTAGCTGCCTTTGCAAACTTCTTGAAAAAATGGTAAATTGCCGCCTCATCCATATTTTAGAAACTAACAATTGCCTTGCTGCATTTCAAAGTGGATTTCGACGTGGTAGGTCAACTATCGATAATTTAATCCATTTGGAACATCACATACGGACAGCCTTTCTAAAACGCAGCCATTTGGTCTCAGTATTTTTTGACATGGCGAAAGCTTATGACAGAACATGGCGTTATGGGATTCTTCGCGATCTTTTTAACCTGGACTTTCGTGGGAACCTTCCAATTTTTATTAAAAACTTTCTTGCCATTCGACGATTTCAAGTTAGAATTGGGGGAATACTATCTAGTTTTTATGTACAAGAAGAGGGTGTACCTCAAGGCAGTGTCTTGAGTGTCACCCTCTTTGCTATTAAAATAAACGACATCATTAAACAACTTCCTCCTTCTGTGAAGGGGGATCTCTATGTTGACGATTTCCACATTATGTGTATGGGACAGGATATTCGTTTTATTGAAAGACAACTGCAAATTGCAATCAAAAGTATTCTCAACTGGACTAACAAAAATGGTTTCTTAATTTCTCATGACAAAACATCTTGTGTGCATTTTTGTAGACGAAGGGGTCTGCATCCAGATCCTGAAATTTTTATTGGTTCATCCCAAATTCCTGTTGTGGACAATGTTCGTTATCTTGGCCTGCATTTTGACAGTAAACTTACTTTTTTATCACATGTTTTACAATTAAGAACAAAATGCGAAAAACCCTTAACCTAATTAAAGTACTTTCAAATACTTCTTGGGGAGCTGATCGTACTGCTCTCCTTAAAATCTATAGAGCTGTGATCCGTACAAAAATCGACTATGCCTGCCAGGTCTATGGTTCTGCCAGTAAATCTGTTCTTAAAAAACATGACACTGTGCACCACAGCGCACTCCGTGTCTGCTGTGGTGCATTTCGTACATCTCCAATTTTAAGTCTTTACGTTGACTGTAATGAGCCATCATTACAACATACTCGTGAAAAACTCTCATTAGAATTATACTACCGTGTCCTCTCTCATACTGGTCATCCTCTTCACACCTATCTTTTAAACACTGACAATGATACTCTTTATCAGCATCCACCATCATGCATCCCATCTTTTGGAGTCAGAATGAGAAACATAATCAATAATGGCCCGTTGAATAATATAGAGGTGAGTCCATGTCCTTTGCATGTGCTCCCTCCTTGGAATCCTCCTAAAATTACATCTCTCCATCCTTTTAAAGGTTATGACAAAAACAACTTGGCTTCTACTGTTTTCCAACAGCTTTTTGCTGCACATCGTGCAAAATATAATAACTATACTGATATTTATACAGATGGCTCCAAGAGTGGGAATATTGTTGGTTGCGGAGTTTTTATTGACAACACTAAATTCAGTTATCGGCTTCACACTTCAATGTCTGTTTTTACAGCAGAGTTGATTGCTATAGAGAGAGCCATGTTACACATATCTCATCATCATAATACATCCTTTATCATATATACTGACTCAAATAGTTCTATTGATGCAATGAAATTTTTTAAAAAGCATCCTTATGTCTCAGCCATCCTGGATTTTTATAATAAATTGACTAGACATGGTTATGATATTTTATTTTGCTGGGTACCTGGACACATGGGTATCCCTGGAAATGAAAAAGCAGATGAGGCGGCAAAACTTGCTCTTAATCCACTACAGCATAAAATTCCATTCTCAGACGTTAAACTATTTATAAAACACTTTATTCATAATAAATGGCAAGAAAGTTGGGATATAGAATACAATAATAAGCTGCATCATATAAAACCCACAATCATGACCTGGCCTCCGAGTTATCTAAGAAAAACAGATGTTCTTTTGACTCGTCTGAGAATTGGACATTCAAGGATCACTCATAAACATCTTCTACTTCGGGAGGATGCACCCATGTGTCCACATTGTCATTTTGATTACCTGACCATTTATCATGTTTTAACTGACTGTCCAGGCCTCCGGCACCTTTATAGAATATATTTTAATTCATCATCACCAATCTTGACAAACCTCATTGGGGAAACACCTCATGGGGCACTCTTTCATTTTTTAAAACATTCTGGTTTTTATTTTGAGATATAGTTTTTATACATCCTTCATGTTTTAGCTATAACAATGTTAAGGTATACTTGTTTAACTTGACATCTGGATGGGGTACCCCATCCAGATATATTTCTTAGTATATTACTTTTATACTTTACCCTTTTTAAGAACTCAAATATTTGTTTTAAACATTGACTATATCTGGATGGGTGACCCCATCCAGATGGTTTGCTCATTATGCTTTGTTTCTTTTTTGGTTTTGTTATGAATATGTTAAATTATTAGTTTTTTCTTAACTTTTACTTTGGCGCAGCTTGTCCCCAATGGGACCTTGCGCCATTAAACCTTATACAACCAACCAACCTTGATACCGTTTGGTGCATGGTGCGTTGGTGCAACGTGAGATTTTTTAAGATCAAACTCCTCATTGCATTCGGTGCATGTCATTTTTTCATGTATTTTAGTATGTCTGTTCAAACTACTCTTTTGAGTGAATGCTTTGCTACAGATCTCACATGTGAAAGGTTTCTCACCCCTTTGGGTTTTCAAGTGTATCTTGATATCATAATTGCGTACGGATGACTTATTATATTGGTGGCAAGTCTGTAAAGATTTAAAAAAGCCCCGGTTTAAAATTTAGTTTACTGAACAACAAAACTTAAAAAAAAGGATCTCTTAACAAAACCCTTCAAACTATTTCTACTCTTTTAAAAATTCCTTTTAAATTTTAAAAATAGATTTTACTTTAAAAAATAAATGTTAGTTAAAATCTTATTTTATAGAAAAATTATTAAATTTTTTTTAAAAATAACTCTTCCAAAATAATATAGGAACCTAACTCAAATATTAAAACATATACTACATCCCCCCTGCCCCTAACAAAACACAATTTTTCAAAAATACTAATATAGAAAATAACTCCTCCAAAATACTATAGGAACCTAACTCAAATATTAAAACATGTCCTAAATTTTTTTCCCTAACAAAACGCAATTTTACAAAATTACTAATATAGAAAATAACACATCCAAAATAATATAGGAACCTAACTCAAATATTAAAACATGTCCTACATTTTTCCCCTAACAAAACACAATTTTTCAAAATTACTAATACAAAAAATAATCCCTCCAAAATAATATTGAAACACTTTGAATATAAATATGAAAAAGGTTTAATATTAAAACATATGACTTTAGAAAAATGAAATCATCAAGTATCATTTTATTACAATTTATAAAAGTGAAATTATCTTAAATAATAGAAAAAAAGGTACAGACATTATTTTATATTACCAAATAGTAAACCTTTTTCAAAGAAAATAAGAAAATACAGTTTTTAAATCAATTAAAAATAAATTCTTACTGGGGATGACTTCAATAATCCTCCGGGATTATTAAGTGTACTTTTTGAAGTCAAAATTCTATGACTTCCCCTGTTGTGGCTGGTGCATCACTTGGAACCAAATCACTTGAGCGCCTTGTCGCTAAGAGCAGTTGCTCAAGTAGCGATCGAGCACTATTAGGCTATAAAATAAAAAAAATGGTTTAAAATCTAATCATTTTTAAAACATTTTACACACACGCACGCACCCCTACATAAACCCTACACACAGATACACTAAAATGAATCTTTTAAATATTTCTTTTAAATTTAAAATTAATTTGTTTTTAAATATTAAGTCTCTACGTTCAACGTGCTAAAAGAAAAAGTATTTTAAAAACACACAAAGTATTTACTTTAACGATAAGTGAAAAATTTAGAATAATACCATTCATCTCAAAAAACAGAACCCTTCACAAAATGTTTAATCTCAAAACGGACCCTTCACAAAACTTTTCACCTTAAAAATAATCCTCTTCACAAATAAAATAAAAATCTTTTCACAAAACTTTGTTTTTTATTCCATTTAAGTAAGACCTTTAAAATGATATATATTTGAGTGAAGGTCTTATTTAAAAGTGAAAAAAAAAGAATAGAAAACGAAAGACAGAAAAAATCCTACCTTTTAATGAGTCATTAGTGATTATTTAATTAATAGCGTCATATCTTAATGAGGGGACTACAGTAACTTCATTAAAAAGCTTAACTAGTCTTTAATTGCACTCTAAGTGATAATAGAGTCTCTTATCAGTGATTCATAGCTGAATCACCTGGTTCATGTCTTATCATGATAGCCTCGTCACCCTTTATCACCCCGTTATCTAGAAAAGAACGGTTAGTCTTTCGTTAGAGCTCATCGAGTGAAGACCTATCATTTTAAGCTCTAGGATATACGCTCCAAGATTTATAGTGTTTTTTTCTATTTTGAAATGGGAGACTGAATTTTATGTTTAAGTGACAATGGCAGCAAGAAATCAAATTCAAATGGATTTAACCTCCACATTACAAAGTCAAGTAAGTTATTTATTTATTGTATATTTACTACCATATTATTGTAACGTTTACTTAAAATTATATGTAAGAATAATGAACACTTTTTTAAATATTTATTTTTGAGTTCTTTCAATTTATCGTTATTAAATAATGCTATTTACCGCTTTTTTAAATTACACTAAACGGCTCCTGTTATATTTAAGGGAAAATTATAATCGCTTTTTTAAATAAAGGAATGTATATGACTGAACGCTTTCAAATTATTTTTAAATACTTTTATGGATATATTTCATAAAGTGTCTTTCTATTATAACTTAAAATTTTTACATATTTCCAATACTGGCTAATATAAACAAACCATTTATTTAAAATAATATTACTTTTATTATTTTTCTTGCATGCTTGCATATGTCTTTTATGATAATATTCTTTATTAGACTCCTTTTTTTTTCTATAATAGGAATATAATATTCAATGTTGAGTCCTTTTTCTATAATGTGAATATAATATAAATCTCAGTAAGATCAATCTATTCAAAGTAAATGAATCTGTTCCAAAATATGATTAAAAATGCTTTCCCTCTTATATTAATTTCATCTCATTTGAAATAATCCTCTTTATTGTGAAAGTACCCTGTTTGATTGAAAATGAATTTTGTGAAGGGGTCCGACCCTGCTTTTATTAATAATCGTATGTGTGAATGTAAGAATTTATTTTTAATTGATTTAAAAACTGTATTTTCTTATTTTCTTTAAAAAAGGTTTAGTATTTGGTAATATAAAATAATGTTTGTACCTTTTTTTCTATCATTTAAGATAATTTCACTTTTATAAATTGTAATAAAATGATACTTGATGATTTCATTTTTCTAAAGTAATATGTTTTAATATTAAATCTTTTTCATATTTATATTCAAAGTGTTTCAATATTATTTTGGAGGGATTATTTTCTGTATTAGTAGTTTTGAAAAATTGTGTTTTGTTAGGGGAAAAATGTAGGACATGTTTTAATATTTGAGTTAGGTTCCTATATTATTTTGGAGGAGTTATTTTCTATATTAGTAATTTTGAAAAAATGCGTTTTGTTAGGGGAAAAATGTAGGACATGTTTTAATATTTGAGTTAGGTTCTACATTATTTTGGAGGAGTTATTTTCTATATTGGTATTTTTGAAAAATTGTGTTTTGTTAGGGGAGGGGGGGGATATAGTATATGTTTTAATATTTGAGTTAGGTTCCTATATTATTTTGGAAGAGTTATTTTTTAAAAAATGTAAAAATTTTTCTATAAAATAAGATTTTAAATAACATTTATTTTTAAAAGTAAAATCTATTTTTAAAATTTAAAAGGAATTTTTAAAAGAGTAGAAATAGTTTGAAGGGTTTTGTTAAGAGATCCTTTTTTTTTAAGTTTTGTTGTTCAGTAAACTAAATTTTAAACCGAGGCTTTTTTAAATCTTTACAGACTTGCCACCAATATAATAAGTCATTCGTACGAAATTATGATATCAAGATACACTTGAAAACCCATAGGGGTGAGAAACCTTTCACATGTGAGATTTGTAGCAAATCATTCACTCAAAAGAGTAGTTTGAACAGACATACTAAAGTACATGAAAGAATGACATGCACCGAATGCAATGAGGAGTTTGATCTTAAAAAAGATCTCACGTTGCACCAACGCACCATGCACCAAACGGTATCAAAACGTAAACGTTTTGAAAATAATGCACCCCGTAGTAAAAGGTCCCGCTTTCATAAAAGTTTTGACGCCTTAAATGTATTCCCCATTGTTACGTTTGAGTCCAACGAAGACAATAAGCATGATTTCAATGCATTTTTTACGCAAACGGCACCTTTGTTGGAGGAGGAAATCCAGTTCCAGTTAAGCGGAAAGCGTGCCCTAAAATGGTATCTTGTGGTTCATGTTATTCTATCCAAAATAACACAAGAGGGGGATTTCGAGACCATCAAAGCACACTTTCGTTCTAATGTCATGATCAAGCTGGCCGATTTTTCTATTACAAGTAATATGCAGCAAGCTTTTGCTAAGATTCAAAAATCCTTTGAAGCATTCGTTCAAATGGGTTCTGGTAGGACCATGGAACGTATAATCAAAATGGAACTCTGTATGGCAAAGTATCATCCCCTCGCTGCTAGCACTTATATCGAACTTCCTCCGAAAATATACAAGAAAAGGGCCGTACTCAATATTAAGAACGAAAAAGATAACATGTGCTTTGTTTGGTCTATTCTCGCCCACAAATATACAATTCCATACAATGAAAATGCTAATAGGGTGTCAAATTATGAACCTCATGAACATGAAGTCAAATTAGGAAATATTGAGTGCCCCATTCCGTTATGCAAAATAGTCAAAATCGAAGAACTGAATGATATTCGTATCAATGTTTTTGGCTTCGAAGATGAAGTTTTTCCTTTATATGTTTCTGACAGAGAAGATGAAGACTGCATCAATTTATTACTCATCAATAACGAAGATAAACATCACTAATGTCTTATAAGAAGCTTCTCGCGGCTGCTGGGGGATCTTACAAATCATATAGCTGCTCATTTCTATCGCTCCCTACTGTTTACATCGATTTATGAGAGATGACTTATTAAAACAGCATACGCCTTTATGCAAGAAGCATGCTCCACAAAAAATTTGAATGCCGGAACAGGGGGACCATATTCTTCAATTCAATAATTATCATTACTGTCATCCGGTCCCCTAAATCATCTATGCTGACTTTGAATCTTTGATTGTCAGCATAGATCAGGTGCACACAAATCAAAATAAAACTAAAAAAGTGGCTCAACATGAAGCATGTGGATATGCTTATATCATTATCGGTCTTAATGGTCAACCCACTAAACGTATCACAGTCTATCGCGGGCCCAACGCTGTTAGCCACTTTTTAAAAGCCTTATTAGAAGAAGAAAAAGAACTTGCCAATTCATTAACGACTATTGTACCTATCAAGACGACGCCGCAAGATGAAGAAAATTTCCAGTCAGCCACGCAATGTTATCTTTGCAAAAAAGCTTTCAATGGGGCAAAATTCGCGACCATAATCATCTAAATGGTCGCTATCGGGGGGCCTTGCATAATAGCTGCAATTTGAAGTTTCGTCTTCAAAAGAAAATACCCGTCGTATTTCTTAATCTGAAACATTACAACGGGCACTTGTTAATGCAGCAACTGGGCAGTATTGACGATCACGAATTTTCCGTCATTCCATCTACGATGGAAAAATATATATCTTTTTCTTTGTCAAAGAAAATTAACAAGTGCAGAGTGTCTCTCACATTCATTGATAGTTTTGCATTTATGGTCACCTCCTTAGAAAAATTAGTCAATAATTTAGAACATGACAAATTTCATGCTTTAAAACAGCACTTTCCTCACAATACTGATCTATTACTCAAAAAGGGAATCTATCTTTACAAGTATATGGGTAGTTTTCAAAAATATGAGGAAAGCGAGCTGCCACCACCCGATGCCTTCACCAGTACTTTAACTGGTGAAACAATTTCTAATCAAGATTATAAACATGCACAAAATGTATGGAAAACCTTCAAGATTAAAAACATGGGCGAGTATCATAATCTCTACGTTCAAGTGGATGTTCTCCAGTTATCAGATGTTTTCGAAAACTTTAGAAAAATATGCTTCGAATTTTACAATATCGACTGTGTGCACCTGTTAACAGCCCCTGGACTAGCATGACAGAGTTCTTTCAAAATGACGAATCAACACCTCGAATTGCTCACAGATATAAACATGCATCTGTTTATTGAGCAAGGCATTCGAGGAGGTATTTCAGTCATAACAAAGCGTTGTGCCCAAGCAAAAAATGAAGTCATTGGCAATGGCGAAGGGGGCGAAAATGATAATTATATTATGTATTTAGACGCCAATAATTTGTATGGGTGGGCCATGAGCCAATCTCTGCCATGCTGGGAGTTTGAGTGGGTCTCTGAAGAGAGCATCTCTGTGAAAGAGATACTTGAACTTCCCGAAAATAATCCAGTGGGTTATATTCTCGAAGTCGATCTTGAATACCCCCAGCAGCTTCACAACGACCACAACTGTTATCCACTGGCGCCCGAAAAAATGGAAATAAAATATGAAGATCTCTCTCCTTTTTCTATCGACACTCTGCACGGAAATAAATACTGCCCAGTTACGAAATTAGTCCCCAATTTAAAAGATAAAAAAAATTATGTTACATATTATAAAAATTTGAAATTTTATTTACAGCAAGACCTCCAGTTACTAGCTTTACATAAAGTATTGAAATTCAAACAAAAGCCGTGGCTGAAAGATTATATCGATTTTAACACCGAACAGCGAAAAAAAGCAAAGTCCCCCTTTGCCAAAGATTTTTTCAAATTAATGAATAATGCGGTGTATGGCAAGTCGCTGGAGAACATCCGGAAGCATAAAGATGTACAGCTAGTGAACTGTGAACAGAAAGCGAAAAACTTGTCTCAGCTCCTACTTTCAAAAGGTTTCTTCCTTTTGATCATAATTTAGTAGTGGTTGAAAGGTTAAAGCAAACCCTCACAATAAATAAACCCATTTATGTAGGGTTTGTTATATTGGAGTTGAGCAAGATTCTCATGTATAACTTTCATTATAATGATATAAAAAAATCTATCAAAATAAATCGTCGCTGCTGTTCACGGACCGGACTCTCTAACGTATGAAATCCGTACACGAAATATATACACGGATATGCAAGCATTTTCCGACATGTTGGATACGTCTGATTATCCAAAACATCACCCCTTATTTGATAAGAAAAGTAAGAAGGTGATTGGAAAATTTAAAGATGAGCTCAACAGTAGACCGATTTATGAGTTTATCAGTCTACGAGCCAAGATGTATTCCATTATGTCGGCCGATGGGGAGAAAAAAACTGCAAAGGGGGTGGCCAAACACGTCGTTAAAAATAAAATTAAACATGAACATTATAAGTCCTGCTTAGAGAGTCTCCAATCTACGAGAGAGATCTAACATCGAATTCAAAGCGAGCGACATCATTTTCATACAGTGCAAGTCAATAAAGTCGCTTTGTCAGCTTTTGATGACAAGCGTTATATTTTAGAAGATGGTGTCCATACGCTCGCGCACGGCCACTATAAAATTCCTAAATAATCATTTTTTTTAAAAAAAACCATACAATTTTTTCGTCAAGATTTTCAAAATTCAAGATTTTTCTTACAAGCAAGATTTAATTCAAGATAAAAATCAAGCTCAAGCTTCAAAAGTTTTCTTCTTGTTTCAAGAACATTTTTCATGTACGGGGTGCATTATTCAAGATATATTTTTCAAATCATTTTTCAAAGTTAATTTAAAGGTGCTAGCATCTGTGGGCGAGAATGTAAGGGGCACTCAATAATCTTCTCTTCTTTAAATATCAAGTCTTCAAAAATCATGTCTTCTCAAGTCTTCAAAAAAATCAAGTCTTCTCAAGTCTTTGAAAAACTGTGGTCGTCAAATATCTTTGAAAAGTGGCCGTGTATAAAAGGTATCTGGTGGTTTAAAATTTTTCTCCCCAAATGAATTGTAGCGTCATGATTAAACATGGCGGGTGGACGGATGGGTACAATTTATAAAAATATATTTTTCTTTCTTCAAATATTTTTCTTCAAGATAAAATCAAAGTTTTTCTTCAAGAACTGATCTTCCATTGATGTGAAATATGTTTTTTTTTCTAATGGTGTCTTTTAAAGAACTAAAGTTATGCTTTACCCAAGAACTGTGATTTATTTTTTCCTGACACCTATTGATGAAATGTGATGTTAAAGAACTAAAGTTATGCTTTACTCAAGAACTTCGTTTTATTTTTTCTGACACCTATTCAAGAACTAAAGTTATGCTTACCCAAGAACTGTGATTTTTATGGTGTAAATCAAAGAACTATTATTTTCATGGTACATATCCAAGAACTTTAATGTTAAAGAACTAAAATTTTGGTGCCTATCCAAGAACAATCATTTTCTTCAATTTTCATGTTGCATATCCAAGAACTTTAATGTTAAAGAACTAAAATTTATGGTGCCTATCCAAGAACTATCATTTGAACGAACTGAATTTACGCTTCACGGTGCCTTAAACGGGTGCTAAAAACTTTTGCTACTCTTAAAATTTGCTGCGAATGACTTATTGGAATGAAGCTCAGAACACCATAATGGTCCAAACAGTCTACCAGACAGGTCTAAACAGAAGGTTTCTGCTGAGAAAACCATGCGGATCCAAACAGAATGCTTAGAACCGAACCCTCAGAACAGAACACCAGCCGGGTCCAAACAGAAGGCTTCTACTGAGAACACCAAGCGGGTCTAAACAGAACACCTAAAGATGTAGTAACTATTATTATCTTTTTTCTCATTTAATGAAAACAGAGTGTCAAAGTAACATAATATTTCTTCTTTTTTATTTCGTTTCAGGTGCCTTGCAGCTGAAGAGGATGCGTAAAACTGGTGAAAAAGGTTATACCGGTTATTAAAGAAAATCATACCGGACATTAAAAAAAATGTGGCGTTATGAATTGTTTTCATAGCGGGTGGTTAGGGTGGGTCCACAATTAAAAAAAAATTTCTTTAAAAAATAATTTTGGAAAATATTTATATTTTGGAAAATCCATAAAAAATCTATGCTCTAACAAATTAAAAAAATACCTCATCCTACTATAGCATGATAATTTTAGGAAAAAAATCACTCCACAAAAAAAATGTTTTTAAAGAGCATTCCACGATTCATTAATTAAACTAATTCCATTAATTAAAATAATCCCCTCTTAGACTTGGTTATCTCCCTCATTCCCTTATCTCCACACTTGCTTATCTCCCCACTCCGCTTCTCTCTGTCACGTAATCCCGCTGCGCCGTACCGTGACCTTCATTCGACCTTGAGGTCGACGGTACCGACGGTACTGATGTAGAACCCCCTTTTTATATCTACTAACAACTTGTCATATGAATTAACACAATTTCAAAAAATATCTATAAATTTGCAACCAATAAGTTCTAGATCATAATTTAACATTTCAAAGCTATTTTTGTATTTTTTCACTTATTCTAATACAGACAATAAATAAATATAAAAATATACACTTTTTCCCACACAAATAATACCATTTCAATATATAGAATTTATAAACTTAATAAATATTACTCAGTGTATGGGTGCCGGCTCAGAGTGTCTGCATTACAGTGACATTTTCCTCTTTTATGCTCAATTCTATAATTGAACTGTTGTAATGCCAGGGCCCATCGCAAAAGTCTCTGATTAGATCCTGCATGAGTTTTAAGCCACGCCAAAGGGTTGTGATCAGTTTGTATTATAAATGGCAAATGGCCATCCAAATAACACCTTAATTTTTTTACTGCATACACTATAGCGGCACACTCCTTTTTAGTGGTACAATATTTCTGCTCTGATTGCTTGAGCTTCCTACTAATGTATAAAATAGGATGTTCCTCCCCTTGATCGTTAATCTGCGCCAAAACTATACCCAGACCAGTTTCCGATGCATCAATTTGCAGTAGAAATTCTTTCTGTAACTCCTTAACTACGTGCACCTTTAATTCCACAGGTGATCTCTTCCTTCTTTTCTTATGATTCTTCATCATTTTATTTTTCCTTAATTTTACCACTGATTTTCTCTCCATCTTCTTGTCACACATTCTGTAATATTCCTTAACAGCTCCCACTTCTACCAGCACCTTTTCTTGACCACACCACAGGTGATTCCGTTTTCTGTTTTTCTAAGATTTTCATCTTTATGCGCATCGACTATATGCGTTTCCTATGTTAGGTAAATTTCCCTTAGTATTTCTTGTCGCTGCCACATTTTCCTCACATCTTTCAACTAACAAATCAGGTTCAAGATTTTCATCATTCTGTTCATTAGAATAATTCTCTTTATTAATCTTCACATCAATTTCATCTTTTGCCTCATTTGGTCTCCTGACTAAATCAGCCATAAGCGGATTTTGCTGATCCTCCACAATTTCCTCAGTCATTTCAGCAATCGCACTTTTAATATCATCATTACTTTCAAATTCAGGCTCTTCCCATGAATCATTTCTATTACGATTAAAACTCTCCTCTTTCTGAACCTCATTATTTGTTTCTGAATTGTCCTTATTTGTCAAACTAAAAGGTGCAAAAGCGTCACAATAACCATCTCCACAGATTTCGTTACCATTCATTTGAGAAAGTCCAATATTGAATTCAAAATTAGTTTCATTACCAAATTCATCTAAATCTTCAGAATTTCTAACTTGTGATAAACTGAATAGTTCTATATTTTCTTCAATGATTAGCTTATCAGTTCCATTAATTTGTTTTAAGCTTAACATTTCCTGAGTTTCACTTCCCTCTTTCATCATTTCCCCTTGTTCACCTTTCACATCTTGAAATCTAGATAATTCAAGCTCCTCTTTCACTTTTACAACATTATCAGTTTCATTCCTAGTAGATTCACAAAGTTTCTCAGCCAATGACTGATTTTCAACTAAAGTAAAGTCCAAAACTCTCAACTCGTTATTGAAAGTGTCTTCTCTCGCATTCTCTTTTTCATTTATCTTAGCAATATTTTCCATACAACATATTGTTTCACCATTCACAGGAACACTTCTAAACAAATGAGCAATGTCTAGTAATATTTGATCAGTATGATCACGAACCACAACCAATTCCACCTCTTTTTCCATCTTATCAACTTTCCTCTTAACCAATATTTTTTCTTCAACCACTTCAAATTCCTTGGATTCTGTTTCAATCCTTTTGGCCAACGTAAACAATGGAGCCCATTCCTTACTGTTGCTCTTCAGCAAATCTATTCGAATCCACCTTTAGCAACTCGAGAATGGTTTCAGTTTCCACTATCTCCGGCAAAAGTTTACAATCTGCACCAGAACTCTCATCTTCCTCCTCCTTCAACTTTTCAGTCAATTCCAATTCTCCTTCTTTTCCTATCTTATTGACATCCTTTTTAACCGACTCAAAAAAGGAGGAGGTTATCAATTCGATGTGTATGTATTTTTTTTTTATGTATGTACACCGATTACTCCGGAACTATGCGTCCTATTTATGTGATTTTTGTTTTATTCGAAAGAGAATACTCTCGAATTGGTCCCATTTAAATTTTATCAAAATTGGTTCAATACTTTTTCAGAAATTCAACAAAAACGGAAAAAATAAACATTTTAAAAATAGTTAATTTGTTGGCTTTTGAGTGTTGCCAAATTTGAAAAGCAAAATTACATAAAATTGTGAATTGGATAAATATAATACAACGCACAGATAAAAAGTATAAATTATGCTACAACAAATCTACTTTTGAATCTTTTAAAATCTTTTATGTATGTTCACCGATTACTCCGGAACTTTGCGTCCTATTTATGTGATTTTTTTTATTATTCGAAAGAGAATATTCTCGAATTGGTCCCATTTAAATTTTATGAAAATTGGTTCAGTACTTTTTCAGTATTTCAATAAAAACGAAAAAATAAACTTTTTTACCAAAAATAGAACCGACTACAAAAACTACTAAAAAAACGAAAAATAATTTTTTTAACCAAAAATAGAACAGACTTCATAAACTACTACAAAGTAAAAAATAATTTTTTTTTAGATAATAGTTAATAAGAAATTAAATTAAGAGCATTGTATTTACTATGCATATTATTATATTTATGTACATTAATTTGATTTTTTGGAGTCGGTGCCAGCCAAGCCAAGTTAAACCTATGTTACCATTTTTAAACATTTCATCTGATGTTATAAATGTGTATTTTCAAATGAGATTAGCAACTATATGTCGACAAACATTGCTTTGGAAATTAGTTAATCATTTAAATCATTGTATTTTCTACCATTTGATGAGTTATATGTATTTTTTTTATTGTCTCATATTTATGTAGATATAATTTATACGCGTGTTACGATTTATATTGGATATTTTGTTTTGAATTTTGTACTTGGCTTGGCTGGCACTGACTCCAAAAAATCAAATTAATGTACATAAATATAATAATATGCATAGTAAATACAATGCTCTTAATTTAATTTCTTATTAACTATTATCTAAAAAAAAATTTTTACTTTGTAGTAGTCTGTTCTATTTTTGGTTAAAAAAATTATTTTTCGTTTTTTTAGTAGTTTTTGAAGTCGGTTCTATTTTTGGTAAAAAAGTTTATTTTTCGCTTTTTATTAGTTTTTGAAGTCGGTTCAATTTTTGTTTAAAAAGTTTATTTTTCACTTTTTAGTAGTTTTTGAAGTCGGTTCTTTTTTTGGTTAAAAAGTTTATTTATTTATTACTTTAGTGATATCCATATTTACATTAAGCTATATTGTTGCTAATACCTTTTTTATTTCACGCTAACATTGGCAGTAGACTCGAGTATCGAAGATTAGAAAAATTATCATTATTCTCATCTAATGTCTTTAAAGCGTTTAATGATATCTATATTTACAACAGTAGACTCGAGTACGGAAGAAAAGAAAATTTATCATTATTTTCATCTAATGTCTTTAAAGCCTTTAATGATATCTATATTAATATTAAACCATTTTGTTGCTAATATATTTTTTATTTCATGCTAACCTTGACAGTAGACTCGATTACGGAAAATTAGAAAATTTATCATTATTCTCATCTAATGTCTTTAGAGCCTTTAATGATATCTATATTTATATTAAACCATATTGTTGCTAATATATTTTTTATTTCATGCTAACCTTGGCAGTAGACTCGATTACCGAAGATTAGAAAATTTATCATTATTCTCATCTAATGACTTTAAAGCCTTTAATGATATCTATAATTATATTAAACCATATTGTTGCTAATATATTTTTTATTTCACGCTAACCTTGCAGTTAGACTCGATTAAAGAAGATTAAAAATTTTATCATTATTCTCACCTAATCGTCTTGGATAATGTGTCATAATCGGGCTGTATACTACAGTTTTGATAACTGTGTAACTCACTGATTTCGGTGCTTATGCTTAATGTGTACTGATTTTTACGATCCGTACAAGATAAATACACTGCGCCAACAATGTCACCTATAATACTATTTGGAGTAACCCCTTTCTTTCTTTCTTTCTATATTATCACTCTATAGTTAATATTATGTAGTAGAAATATTAAAAGACAATTGCAGAAGCATTTATATACAACTGTATTGTATAATATAATGTAGATAAATAGATATTTTAAAGGCAGTATCCAACTAGTGGGCCACAGGTGATAAATCGCCAAATATTTTCTGTAACTCGTGCATTTGTATGGGATTTGAAATAACAATGTATTTAATTATGCGCCAATAAACGCTCGTCAAAATATGCCAAACCGCTGTGAAACTGCAACAATGGAACTTTTAAAAGATTCAAAAGTAGATTTGTTGTGGCATAATTTATAGTTTTTATCCGTACGTTGTATTATATTTATCCAATTCACAATTTTATGTAATTTTGCTTTTCAAATTTGGCAACACTCAAAAGTTTTAGTTTTAGTTTAGATCTTAAGAAGTTTGTTCTATGGAAATAAATACGATAAATTAAAGCTGATTTAAATATGTCAGTCTTTTTTTATTATTTGCAACATGAAAGTCGTCTGCCCAACAACTGGTGAACCGGACGTAATAACTCTTGTTAATATCCGATTTGCTTAAAATTTTGTATATACGTTCATTGGGAAAAAGAGCTCATTGGTTAAGTATAAAAACGGGGGGGGGACAGTGGCTCATCCCCCCCCCCTTTAATTTGTTCATGCCTTATTATAATCCGATAAGTTAAAGTTGATTTAAATATGTCAGTCTTTTTTTTTATTAGCAAATTCACGTAATAGAATATTTTATGATATTAAATGAAAATCGTCTGCCCAACAAATTAACTATTTTTAAAATGCTTATTTTTTTAGATTTTGTTGAATTTCTGAAAAAGTACTGAACAAATTTTCATAAAACTTAAATGGGACAAATTCGAGAGTATTCTCTTTCGAATAAAAAAAAAATCATATAAATAGGACGCATAGTTCCGGAGTAATCGGTGTACATACATTAAAAAAAAAAAAATACATACACGTCGAACTGATAACCTCCTCCTTTTTTGAGTCGGTTAAAAATAAGCATTTTAAAAATAGTTAATTTGTTGGGCAGACGACTTTCATTTCATATCATAAAATATTCTATTACGTGAATTTGCAAATAATAAAAAGACTGACATATTTAAATCAGCTTTAACTTGTCGGATTTATTTTCATAGAACAAACTTTTTAAGATCTAAACAAAAAGTTTTGAGTGTTGCTAAATGTGAAAAGCAAAATTACATAAAATTGTGAATTGGATAAATATAATACAACGTACGGATAAAAACTATAAATTATGCCACAACAAATCTACTTTCGAATCTTTTAAAAGTTCCATTGTTGCAGTTTCACAGCGGTTTGGCATATTTTGATGAGCGTTTATTGGCGCATAATTAAATACATTGTTGTTTCAAATCCCATATAAATGTACGAGTTACAGAAAATATTTGGCGATTTATCACCTGTGGTGCACTAGTTGGAAACTGCCTTTAAAATATCCAATATCTATATTATATTATACAATACAGTTGTATATAAATGCTTCTGCAATTGTCTTTTAATATTTCAACTACATAATATTAACTATAGAGTGACAATATAGAAAGAAAGGGGTTACTCCGAATAGTATTATTGGCGACATTGTTGCCGCAGTTTATTTACCTTGTACGGATCGTAAAAATCGGTACACATTAAGCATAAGCACCGAAATGAGTGAGTTACACAGTTATCAAAACTGTAGTATACAGCCCGATTATGACACAATATCCAAGACGATTAGGTGAGAATAATGATAAAATTTCTAATCTTCCATAATCGAGTCTACTGCCAAGGTTAGCGTGAAATAAAAATATATTAGCAACAATATGGTTTAATGTTAATATATATATCATTAAAGGCTTTAAAGACATTAGATGAGAATAAAGATAAATTTTCTAATATTCCGTACTCGAGTCTACAGTTGTAAATATAGATATCATTAAAGGCTTTAAAGACATTAGATGAGAATAATGATAAATTTTCTAATCTTCGATACTCGAGTCTACTGCCCAGTTAACGTGAAATAAAAAAGATATTAGCAACAATACGGTTTAATGTAAATATGGATATCACTAAAGTAATAAATAAATAAATAAACTTTTTAACCAAAAATTGAACCGACTTCAAGAACTACTAAAAAGCGAAAAATAAACTTTTTTACCAAAAATGGAACCGACTTCAAAAACTACTAAAAAGCGAAAAATAAATTTTTTAACAAAAAATAGAACCGACTTCAAAAACTACTACAAAGTAAAAAATATTTTTTTTAGGTAATAGTTAATAAAAAATTAAATTAAGAGCATTGTACTTACCATGCATATTATTATATTTATGTACATTAATTTGATTTTTTGGAGTCGGTGCGAGCCAAGCCAAGTACAAAATTCAAAACGAAATATCCAATATAAATCGTAACAGGCGTATAAGTTATGTCTACATAAATACGAGACAATAAAAAAATACATATAACCCATCAAATGGTAGAAAATACAATGATTTAAATGATTAACTAATTTCCAAAGCAATGTTTGTCGACATATAGTTGCTAATCTCGTTTGAAAATACACATTTATAACATCAGATGAAATGTTTAAAAATGGTAACATGGCTTTAACTTGGCTTGGCTGGCACCGACTCCAAAAAATCAAATTAATGTAGATAAATATAATAATATGCATGGTAAATACAATGCTCTTAATTTAATTTTTTATTAACTATTACCTAAAAAAAATTATTTTTTACTTTGTAGTAGTTTTTGAAGTCGGTTCTATTTTTGGTTAAAAAATTTATTACCCAATAGTTTTTCCTCAGCAAACTGTAACTCCCGACTCAGCTCTTCCAACTGAAAATTTCTTTCCTCTGCCATTTCTTTTAATACCTCTTTTCTCTCTCTCTTACTTTCTTTCTCTATTCTTTCATCCATCACAGTTGATAGCAATTCCTTTACAAAACCCTCTTCATAACTAGCACTTTTCATAATTAAGTTACGTAAATTAATTATTCTCATGCTATCATTAACATCCTCTCCCAATTCCACTGCAACAACTCTCAGGTCCTCCCTTAGGCCTTTTCCAAAGTACGCCATCTCAAAGTTCAAGTTCAGCACTCTAGGGGGCCGTTCAAGTATTACGTAAGCAGTAAAGGGGGAGGGGGGGGGGTCCAGAGTCTGCTTATTTTCTCTGACAAGGGGGATGGGGGGTCACGACAGTTCTTACATAAGCATTAAACAATGAATTTGGTGGTTTAAACAATGGTTTGTTTAATGCAATAAACAACAATATATTAAAACCATTTTGTATTTTTTGATATCACAATCCATATATGCCTTTTTATATAAATTTGTATGATTAATAATGTATTTTATTGGTAACTTTTTATCTGTCAAGAAGTCTTGATGTATAAACTGTCATAAAATCTTACGTAAGCAAGGGGGGGGGGTCTAGCATTTGCTTATATTTTCTTACAAGGGGGGGAGAGGGTACAAAATGATTAAAAATATGCTTACGTAATACTTGAACGGCCCCTAGTGCGTAGTTCAAACTCTTCCTCAGAGCCACAGACACCCGACCAACTAACTAAAATTAATTCAATACTTTCAAAACTATTTACTCAATAGAATGAATGTTACTAACTCAGTAAACAAATATATATTTCGCAATATATAAATATTAAAATGTCAAAACAGTTTTCGACACATCTATAAATACTATTTTTATACACTACACAGGTATATATCATGACATAACTGGAAAACGCCAGTTTCAAACAGTAATATTTACTTCTCTAAACTATACATTACATCTCTAAAAATTTACACTATCAGTTTAACCTCTGATAAATTTCTATAACTCACATCTCGAATTTCTGAAAATTAATTTTAAATTCAATTTCAAGGTTTAAACCAAACACATTAAATATCAATCTACAATATCCCTTTACTTTCAAAATACTTTTAAACAATTTTTCAATTTTTGAAATCACCAACTCTCTTTTTTTATTTCAACCTCTATTCTTAGTTTAAGAATTTAAAGCAATTTGGTTTTGACACTATATACATCCAATAAATTAATTCACCAGTTTGGTGTAACAATATACTGTCTTATACTCAGCTTAAGAACTTTATGAATCACTATTCTGTTCATTCATATGTGCCAGTTTGGCGGAAAACAATTTAATTAAAATCAGTTTGATTATCAATACATGAATTGTTATTCATTTAATTCATATCTGCATGTTTGGCGTAAAACAATTTAATTATAATCAGTTTGATTTTCAATAATGAGTCGTTATTCATTTATTTCAGCCAGTTTGGCTTCACTTTTATATTTATCTTAAGTTTTAAGATTTGAAATCACCAATTTTTTCTCAAAATAAGATGCAAATTTTTTTATATACAAATACAAACTCAAAACTAGTTTCCAAATAAAATACACCCTGCTGGCAATTGTGAACCGCTGCATTTAATACAAAACAAAAAAGCCAGTTTGGCACAAAAACTCCAAATATAAACTTTCTTAAATATAAACGTATAAAACTACAAACACCAAAGGCACACTGCAATGGACAAAAGGGAAAATGGCATACATCTCATAAAATTTCCGCTGGTTTCACATGTAAACAACACCATCTCGGCGGAAATTTCATTTTAACTACATAAGACTGTAACGAAGTGAATGACAACTCCAGTCAGATCCGAGTTGACGCTTTACGTCCAACAACTTTATTCAGCTTCATTGATACAACTTAAGAAAATATAAAAAAATTAAAAACACATTACAATTTTCCTTAAAACCCAGCGAACAAAACTCCATATTTTACACACGCACAGTTCACATTTTTGCTCAGCCATCATCTGTCCACCTTTCTCTCCATCTCCATCAGCTTAGTTCGATTCACTTCCCTAGACCTGCCAACTAACATCTCTTGCAGTCTCCTCGCATATCGAAAACTGTCCTTTTGATTCTATTACACGGCGATCAACCTCCAAACTAGGCGACAAAACCATGGGCAAACTCTGGACAACTCTAGCCCCAGCAACTCACGAGTCAGGATAGGCCATGGGTTTCTTCGGTCGTTACAATATCGCCAAATTACACAGACATATACAAGTTAGTTTCATTGACAGCGTATTTTTATCGCCAAATTCGACAATATTTCGCCAATTGTTGCCAATCTTGGCGAGAATTTAACGTTGGAAAATATAAATATATAGTGTTAAGCATGTAAGAGTTGAAACGATGTTTACAACAATGAAAGAAAATTTGCCGAAACCATGTTCACTAAAACTCCTAAGTTAAACCCGTTTATGGAGGAATCGTGCTTTATTGTTTCAAAATAACAGCAACCCAAAAATTTCAATCCGCTATATCTCAGTTATTTTTAAGGTAGAGGGAAAACAAAAAATGCTCTACAATTCTTGGATCCAGGCCAAACGTTTAACGCCCCCCCCCCTACTCACCCCTGAAAAAAAATTGTGATTTCTAATTTTTTTGTACACATTTTTGAATTTGGAATCTTTAAATGGCTGTCACGGCGCCCCTTCCAGGCGCAATATTCTGAAATTCAAATGTGACCTGCAGGCTATTGTTAAAAATATATACAAAAAATTTGGTTCAATTATCGGCATACCTTCATACACTTTTCGATGATACAATAGTAAAAATGGAACAAAAATCGCTGTCGCAGCGCCCCCTTTCATCGGAATATCCCAAAATTCAAGTAGGACCTGCTGGCCATAGCCAAAATCCTATAAATAAAATTTGGTTCAATTTGAAGCATAACTTCATATACTTTTCGATGCATAACTTCAAAGCATAGCTTCGAAGCATAACTCCATATACTTTTCGATACTTTTCATATACTTTTCGATTTAATATAATCTATTCCCCAGCCACAATAGTCTATTTTAAATTAAGCATAACGTCTATAGCTGTAAAGATTCAGATATGTTTTTGTAATGATCTTGTTGCAGTAAAAGGAAAAATTTTCTGATTCATCAGAGTTTTCTAGAAAGGTCGTATAAAAAAAAAATACAATCTTTTAAAATTCAATAGGATGTGCTGTTATTATTTTCTCAGGAATTTTTTATTAACTGAGTTACAGTCAATTTACGTATTTTATCGGTCTTTTTATGACACACAATTTACTATATTTTTGTAACCATTATTGTAAATTCTGTACACTTGAATCCCTTTGTTGACATAATTGCTCACTTTCGACGCCAACATTGACTGTCAATCCGATTATGGAACATGACACCTAAGTGTTTTACAATGAGAATTATAGTTGAGTTACATTTTCTATTGTGTATAAATGCACCAAATTTGATACTTGATTTCAATTATTAAAATATTTACGGTTAACCAATTTTGGATTTTGATGTCTAACAGAGGCACTGTTCTGAAGTGTTTATTACCCACTTGTCCTTATAACTGCATGTTAAATTAAAATAAATACTCTTTATTTACTATTCATTCTATTAAAATGTTCTATATTTACTTTCCATTGTTGATGTGCAACTGTGCTATTTAAATTAATATATTAAAATTATATAGAAGTAAAATTTTGTCATGGTAGAATATATTTGTTTAGATTTATAATTCTTCAATCGACATTAGTATCATGCAGTCTTAGATCTTTCTGGCAGTTAATATACTTAAAATTTATTAAATACCAAATCCTTACTAATGCTATACCTTTTCTTTTAGAATAAAAAAAAAACTCTTTATAGTTCATCTGGCAAAAGAAATAAATTTATATTTCTTTTAAATGCTAAAAGGTGTAAATTAACAACATAATACAAATTAAAATAACTCTCATTAGGTTGTTTGACATGTTTCGACTCACTCCGAGTCATTTTCAAAAAAAAAAAAAAAAAAAAAAAAAAAAAAAGAATATTTCATAATTTTACGGGCTTTGAAGTTATTATTGTCATGTACTTTTTTAAAAATTACATTATCTTTTATTTTTACTTGGTTATTTATTTTCATATCTGTGACCATGTAGTAACTCGAGCCATTTTTAATAATTTTTAAAAAAGTACATGAAAATAATAACTTGAATATTCTCATGTTTTCGAAAATGACTCGGAGTGAGTCAAAACATGTCAAACAACCTAATAAAAGTTATTTTAATTTGTATTATGTTGTTAATTTACACCTTTTAGCATTTAAAAGAAATATATTATTACAAGGTGTTATAATTTATTATATTGTTAAATAAATTTATATTATGTAAAATAAATGTTTTCATAATATTTTATCATCTATGTAGTTCAAAATACAAAATCACTTTTATTTGGCATATTTAGAATATAAGTATAGCTTTAGTATTCAAGTTTATTTAGAAATCTCAAAGCTAATATAGCTAGCTATTCAATGAAATAGATGAAATACATACAAAGTAAATTAACATAAACTACTTAAACTAACCAAAGCATGATAAAAAGTTAATTTATCGCAAAGTGTAACAAAAGGTTTAATTAAATATGCTAATTACTAATTTAATAAAGTGAATTATCACAAACGCCGATAGCCAAAATCAATTTATATACGCATCATCAATCTTTAGCGTACTATAAAATAATGTTAAACTCAGAAGCAATCCTCTGCACATATGCATCAATGTGGAATTTAATTTGAAAGCGACATATTTGATATATGAGATTAACATGATTAAAAACGGAATTTGTGTACTTTCTTAAATAAAATTAGTTTAAGGTGGTATATATATATATGTGTGTGTGTGTGTATATTTCCCTATTATTTAAAAATACGTGATAATTTTATTATTTGCTTTGCTTTATTGTAGCTTGAAATACTTTTTCAAGCATATTCGGTTTTTATCCTTATTAAAATGATTTTGATGACATATATATAATATATTCATAAGAAATAATATTTACAAAATTTACTGTGTTATATAAAATTGATCCTTAAATTACAAGAATTTTCCGATTATCATAGTTACGTATATTTAAACAAACATTATGCCAAAGTATACAAATAAATCTTATTATTTATTTTAAAATATATTCAGATTAACGGTATAAATCCAAGCGTTTACTTTGTAAGTTTTCTTTGACAAAGAAATTTTGGTGTACAGTGTCCAATTTCACTCATTTCGTTTTTAACGGCGCAATTTACTATTCATTAAAGTTCAGTTCACTACTACCTATTAAGATATAAAGAAATGTTTGTTAGAGATATGCTTCAATAAACTGTACAAAATGTTAAGATAAAATAAGTAAACGTGGAATGTATTCTGTCTAGAAATGAGATTTCCTTAAATGAGCTAAAGCGTGTAAATGAGCTTTTTTTTTCTACCTTTAAAACCACTCCAAATATTTCAGGTACTTTAATACGGACAAGAGACGAACATGTATGGTCAATAATTATTAAACTTACTATTTGTTTTAAAACAGTATGTTCCCAAATTTAAAATTTAGTTGGTTTACTAAATGTATGACAAAAATGTAACATTTTCTTTTTTAGGATGCGTGAACGCCATGGTTGGGTACGTTCTTTCAAACAAGTACATTTCTTCAAGAAAAAAAGATGCTTTTGTAACGTCTAGATATATTTTATCTTTTTCCCGCATTAGATAATTCTTCTTAAATAACAGTAAACTATTTTAACATTAGTATGCAGGGGGGTTCCGAACTGGCTGAAACAGGCTTTATTTTTTTTATTTGTGGGAGATAAAAGGGCGACATCGATTGCAAAATAGTTCAAATTAAGATTGGAATAAACTATTTCTTAATGTAATAGTCTTCCTATAAATTTACTCAGAAATTCTCCCATTAGTTACACTTTTAAAATTTTATCCACCTTTCCTGGAAAAAATTGGTCGCTTAGACATTTTTTCTTCTGCTGCCACAAGAGCATAGCAAAAAGTTGCATGCTTGTATCTCCAAATTTAATTGAATTTAAAAAAGGGAAAATTGCTAATTTTTACTAATTTTTCGTACCATTTAAAATGCTATTTTGTTCGTGAAAATATGGACTATTTACAAACTGAAGATGGCATTGTTTACATCGAAAGTATATTAAAGAGTTTGAAAAAATGCGTCTTTAATACAGTTAAATAATGCATTACATAGGCAGAGATCATCTAAAGAGAAAAAATTAGTTTTATACCCTAGAAACAAAATTAAAAATAAGCAATTCATAAAGTACACCCAAAATGTCTTCTCTCAATTCCAGTATATAATTGATCTCTTCTAATAACGCTTTCATAAATTTCCGGAGTTCTTCCAATCTAATATTGTTTCAAGCACAGATTATCTTTTTTTTTAAGATTTACTGTATATGTATTACCGAATGTGGTTCATTGCTTGCAATGTCTCATAGATTTGCATTTCTAATTAATATAATCCATTATCTGTCACGATAGTTTACTTTAAATTAAGCATAACACCTATAACTTTAAAGATTCAGATATGTTTTTGTAATGATCTTGTTGCAGTAAAATAATTTTTTTTCTAATTCAGAAGAGTTTTCTAGAAAGGTCGTATAAAATTTAAAAAAAATCAAATTATTTTAATTGTATAGGAGGAGAATTTCTTTAACAATAATCGATTAACATTTCATTAACATATTTCACTAAGATTTCAGTAACGTAATACTATTTTCTACCATATTTTTAACAATATTTTAAATTATATTTCCTACTTACCTTCAACGAGTAAACATTCAAAGTGCGTTCCAACTTTTACGGAACATCATGTATGAGCTTCATAAGAAAGTGGCTTTAACAGGTAATCAACTGAAAACTGTAAGTGCTTCAACTATGTAAATTGGATAACTATATATAATAAAGTGCTACTCCCAACCTAACATAATTGATTTAAGTGGAGAATTTCAGTAATAGTTACGATCATTAGGTATAAAAAGAATAATGATGGATGGAAGTTTCAGATAAAATATTACAGACTGTTAATTATTTGGTAAACAGGAGCATTATATTTGCACTTAGAAAATAACCTATGGGAATGCACCTTAAATTAATTAAACCTCAGTACGCTCAACTTGTATATCTATATCAATTGATAAGGAATATTCTATGCTATATAATGACACAAAAAGGTTATTCCATAAAATCTGAGGGGTATTTTTTATGTGTGGTAACACTTCGAAACTAAAAAATAAAACTGCAGGCGATTTTTTCAAACTGTTAACTGTGCGTTTATAAATATTCTAAGCAAAGTAGGCAATTTTATTTTCCAAGTTTCGTGCTTGTTTAAAGAACTGTTTTTATTTGCCCTACAGAAATGGAGGTGAGTGATTCAGAGTTAAATAAAAAAATGCGTTGTGCCATAAAATTTCGCTATCGTTTGGGCAAAATAGCTCTAGAAAAAGTTAAGTTTATGTAAGAAGCTTACAAATACAAATACTTTGGTGAGTCTAAGATTTTTAGATGGCATGGTGATTTAAAATAAGAGCGTTTGTCTGCAGAAGTTGCTTCTAATCCTGGCCGACCAGAAGGTGTTATGAATGATGAAAATGTTAACACTGTGTGGGCAATCTTGCAAGAAAATCGGCGAATGACATATGAGGACATAGCGGCATCAACTAACATTCGAAAACATCGATATATTTTTCATTCTACGCAACAATTTACAGCTTCGTCATGTGTGTTCCAGATGGGTCCCTCACCACCTCACTAAAGAACAAATACAAACAAAAATTCACCAATTTTGTGAGTGAAAACTGATGCTTCAAAAATATCCGAATTTCCTAAAGACTGTAATAACAGGTGATGAAACTTGGGTGCATCATTTTGATACCCTTATGATGTGTGGAACAAGTGTATGGAAACGCACTGATTCTCCGGCTCCGAAAAAAATTCGACAAACCAAATCTGCTGGAAAGGTCATGATAATTATTTTCTTTGATCATAAAGGTGTAATCTATCAGCATGCTGTGCCTCCAAAAACTACTCTGAATGGTGAATATTACGTTTCAGTTTTGTAAATTTTGCGACAACACATATCGAGAAAGCGTCATAAACTGGTAGGAAATTGGATATTACATAACGATAATACTCGCCCGCATGTTGCATCTTCTGTTAAGTAATATCTTAGTAAAGGCAGTATTAAAATCATGCCACATAACTTTTACAGCCCAGATCTCGCCCCATGCAATTTCTGGCTGTTTCCGACGTTGAAAGAGAAGCTCCATGGCAGAAAATTTAATACAAATTCTGAAGTTATTTCAGTAGTAGGGTTATTTGAATCAGCTTTCAGAAAAAGGCTTCCCTACTTCTTTTGAAAAGCGGGTTGAACGATGGGACCGTTGCATATCATCTGAGGGAAGGTATTTTGAAAAAGAATGATGTATTTTTTATATAAATTGTATTTCTTGATTTTTTATGATTTTATTCTCAGGTTTTTTGGAACACCCTTTGTATATAAATTATGATTCGAGCGTCGTCTTCACATTAAACATTGCAACAAGTTTTCTAATGGTAACTAATGGCAAAATTCAATTTGGCCACTTTATTTGATTCCTTGGAAAAAAAGCAACCCGGAAATTTATGTAGTTTGTGCTGTTATTCTTATATTAACAATTTTATTTTCTATTATGCAAACAATTGTGGAGGACTATTATTTTAGACCGTCAATGACAAATTTTGACAAATAAAATTTTTCTATTACTAAATATTTAATGGTTATAATGAGCTGTAAAACCAAATAGCCATGTATTCTATGACGCTAATTATTTTTTATATAAAAATAAATGCAGGTTTTAAACATAGAGACTTCATTTATAATTTTCATAATATATTTTTTAAGTAATAAAAAACTCCATTCTTGTATATTATTTGGGACCATTCATTTTCTCTCAATACAAACATTTCAACTATTTTTTAATTATTTTTTGGGTGTGTATAAATAAAGTTTGTAACGTGGATTTAACATTAGCGCCCTCAAATTTGGAACTCTTCTATGAATATGTCAAATCATTGACCTTAACAAATGACCGGTAGTAGAAAATTAAGAACGATAAATATCTGTGTTAGAAACCCTAGGCTCAGAGACCCCCCGCGATGACTCTATCTTATGTCACTCGTCGAATGAAGATATTAAAGGGATTAGTATATAATCGGGATTCGGTAACATATATGTCTGTGCATCTGAGAATTTCTACTTCTGAGAAAAAAGACCCCCCCCCCTCCTGGTATGTGTTATACCAGCATTTTCATCCACAACAAGAGATTAGCAACGCGCTATAGGCAAAAACACAGCGATAAATATGTCAGAGAGATTACATAAAAATGGGAAGATGTTTTTCTATCGTTGGGGCCTAGCTTTGCCCTTAAGGTATAAATGTTATAAGAGGGCTTCTGTATATGGGGATCGCCAGGCGGTGACTATTAACGAATTGGCCAATAAGAATAAAACAGAGATTTGATTAGAGAAAGATTTTTTTTCCTCGGGGGAAAGAAGAAAAAGCAGGGATGCGGGGGAGAAGAAAGGATGCTTTAGAGACAAAAGACACTCGAGAATATTTTTTAGAGTGAAGAATGTGTACTAATTTTTTCTCTCTGTAATTTGACTCGTTTTTAGATTCATGGGAGGGAGGATCGAAAATGTATGAAGCTTAGGCTTTGATATATTGTTAAGGTGAAAAGAGAAGAGTGAGTGCACGAGAAAATAAATAAATTCCCCAGGACACGAAAAACCCTTTTCCGAGGAATATGATGCGACTGACTGAATTACTTGGGTCTGAATCCCTAGCGATGGAAGCGAGGTGAGTGAGTGTATTATTGTAAGGGTATATTAATTTTAGATACCTCAAGCAACCATGATAGGGAATAAACTTGAATTTTAAACATTATTTTGGGTATCCCAGTCCTACCAAATTTATAATATTTTATATTATAATTTGCATATTATTGAGTCTAATTAAGTGTGAGTCAGATACTAATAAAAATGGATCAATAACTTAAATATTTGATTCTTTGTTTATTGTGACTTAATTTTCAGAGCCGACCACGTCACGTTCCTGATACAGTTATTGCGAATATAATAATTACAGCATCACTAAAATGCTCTTTATATATGAATATCGGATATTTATTTATTTAATTATGTAAAGAAATGAAACAAATTCTGCGATAGGATAATTATATACACAAGACATTAGCAATGACTGGACAAATAACTAAGAAAAATGCATAAATTATATAGTTTGCTGCATTAATTTGGAACAAAGGAACGGAATAATTTTGACTGTCCCTGTAAACGAACTATAGGTGCTACACACATAATTTTCAATAGCGATTATGCTATATTAAACGCCAATAACATATAAAAATTACAGGAAAATCCAAATATATTTACAAGAGTTAGAGCACGGCCAGACAAATCGAAGTCATAAATACATTTAAACTATGTATGAAAGTGACTCTAGAGGAAAATTTTTCTGTGCATAATTTAGAATTCTTTAGAATTTTTCTGTTCAAATACTATGGTATTTTTTCTGTGATGCAAATGATAGTGGAAGATTATCCATGTTTAAACCATTGAAAAGTTAAGTCTTTCTATTATTAAAAATCTAATGATAAAAGTGAGCTGTAAAAGAGCATAGCCATGTACTAGATGGCGTAAATCTTTTTATGTAAAAATAAAAAATTGTCATCAGTCATATACCTTTTTTCAATATGACCTTATTAATAATTTTCATAATTAAAAATATTTTTGAATTAAAAGAAGGCTTATATTATGTTTGGGATCATTCAATTTTTCTCAATGTAAAACAAATATTTCAATCAATTATTTTGGTGGAAAATTTAATTAATATTTGTAATGCGGAATTAACATTAGCGTTTTCAAATCTTCAACCCTTTTAACTCTATGAAGATTTAAGAAGAATATATAAATTATATAGTTTGCTGTACTAATTGGATCCAATAAATTCAAATACTGGGTCAACAGTTGATGTTACGATATAAAAAAAGAAAGTTCGTTCAGTTTTTAACATTTAGACGGCTACTGAAGTACAATTTAAGCATATTATTAAATAACCGACATCAGTACCAATTGATTGTTACCTATATTTAAGATTTTAAGTCGAATTAGAAGGGGTTATAACTGTAACTGAAGCTCTGTCCGTTTGAAATCTACTTTTAGATAAAAATATTCAATGCGCACAACACTACACTGTTAAAAATCTGCAGTAAGCTGTCTATTCATTCATCTGTTTTTATAGTTAACAATTAGGGCTGGATTATTTATCAATATATCGGACAAATACTGATATATTTTTTAATATCGCAGTAACGATATCTAAGCTCTGAATCAGCAGATATATTCCAATAACGACCATCGCGATTTCGAGCCCTGAAAAACAGCGACGAATATCCCGTACCAATATGTCCTTCAATCCTTCTTTCATCCCTGTCCGTTAGAGATAAAAACTGAATAACACTAAACGCACGTTTCTTGTTTGGCAGCTGTGATTGGTCCAGACATATTGCGACATCCCTCGGCTTTTAATATATCATGCCCAATAAGATGAGCTTAAATATTTGGTTATTGCGTAGCATTGATATTTCTTGCTAGAGCTAGAGTGCAGTTTCTCGGATTCGGAAGGAATTTATATCCGCGCTTAAAATAAGTGTCCTGAACTGGGCAAATTCGGTCTTTTTTGGTTGGCCCGTTCATAAAAAAAAGGTACTTTAAATACATTAAAAAATTTTACGGTGAATTTCACAAGGTTATCGGAGTTTAACTTATTGTTTATTCTAGTGGATTTTATTAGTTAAATATTTTTCTGAATGGGGAAAGGCAAATGTTTTTCAGTTATTCAGCGAAGAAGACATATTTTTTTTCCAATGAGAGATACATGAAATAATTTAAACAATGTAAAAATTAATTAACAAAAGAAAAATGAAATAAAAAAGAAATTACATGCCTGCTATGATTAAATTATGTAGTAAATCGTAAGCTTATCAAAATACGCGATATTTTTAAAATTTCTGAAATTCCTATTTTTAGTCATCCAGTGTAATCCTTTGCTAAATAAAAATAAGAAACGATAATGATCATTGATACAATGAAGTTTTTCAGGATGGAGTGATTACTTTATGCCAAGATTAAACAAAACATATGTGATGAAATGATCGTGATGTACTGGTAGTTGCTCGGGCCACTTTCGTGTACAGAATAAATGAAATTAGGCTCAGTCCCTCCAAACTATATTTCAATCAAATAAAACAAAGTTTGATATTTTTAACCAATAATTAAATTCTATGAAACGAAAATTGTATACATTTTTATGTGGACAATTTGGAATTTAATTTTATTAAATGTGTTTTTTAATCATATCATAGAGGATAAAATGAGACATAAAAATAATGATTACTGGAAAAAAATTAGAAGAATAGGGGAAATACCATATTTAAAGAAATGCTTCATATAAGTAATGGTGTAAATGCAAATAAATATTAAACAATTAGTTAATTTTCTTTTAAATATATATTTTTTTAAATATAAAAAATAAAAATTATGTTCGATGAGCAAATAAAAATAAAATTTTTAATGCATTTCATTCAACTAAGTTTTGTGTTTAAATTGTTGGTACTGTATCATTTATCTTTAAAACACAGCAAATGATCTTACTCTACTCCGTTCCCCTTATATTACTATCGCTATATATCAGCAATATCAACATTAACTTGTTGATATATTGCGAAATGAAATTTCTGATATAGTCCATCCCTAATAACCATATTATGCAATGTTCTCATTGGCCAGATTAGAGATAAACTACAGTTTTGTAACCGTTTTTGATAAATACGGGTTACAACAGATTTTTAACAGTGTATTATCCCCACAACATTCCTATCCATACAACAAATTGTCTTAAGACGAGAAATTACGTATATAAGGTAATAAATGTTTAATTCGAAATTTTAATACACTATAGAGTATTAAGTTTTAGGACTTTTCACAATTTTGTGTTTGTTATTTGCATTCAATCTGGTTGATATTATTAACTAAGTTTCCCCATTTTTTTAATAACTTTTCTTTACCAATAAAGTAATTTTCAATTTATGCTGGAAATAAAATTTCTATGCTGGAAATAAAAAACTTCCATCAAAATAATTACTTAAATTTAATCAACATAGAGTTAGAAGTAAAAATAAATAATCAATTTAGTAAAAGCTTTTATTTGAATTTCTGATAATTATGAAACATAAACATTGCTTATGAGAACAATGATAAAGAAGTTTTAAAAAATAAATTTATCAGATGAAAAGATACAGCTGTAACATGGCCAATATTACTTAAAGCATAAATAAGCAATTTATATATATTTTTTTTATTCCCGTTTAATATAAATAAATGTAGTAGCGTAAACATAACGTTTAAATTATGCTTGAAAATTACTTTAGAAAAGTGATTATGAAGAAAACTACTTTAAATAATTATATTAACGCTATTGTCTTAGATTAAATAAATTGTTGTTTTTAATAGCATTTACATTTCGCTCTCTTATAGCAAAATTAAAGGATAAAAACTTTAAGGATAAAGTTACACATCATTTTAAAATTTTGAATAATTCAAGGATAATTTAGTTAAGCCATAATGACACATTTATTAAAATTTCTCGGTTAAATGATACGTTACAAATTCGATTTATAGAATAGATTATGATCACAGCTATTATATTAAAGGCTTTCATTAATCTGAATGCAATCTCCTAAAGTGTACAGCTTATTGTTTTTCTTAGATTCTGTAAATGGATGTAGATTTTCAGAGAAGATATATATAGATAAGTGCAAAATATTAAACTTATTCAATTATCGTATACTAAGTTCTTTAACGTGAAGTCAAGATACTCATGAAAGTAGCTGATACAAAAAAAACTCTAAGGACTTGGGTGTTTAACAGATATGCTGTAAATGAACACAAGTCAGAATTAAATTCTAAAAAGACAAATTAAAACTTTTCATTGAATATGCCTTTTACGATAAATAAATGACTTGTTTATTTAATTCGTAAAAGAAAAAAAAAAAAAGATGGAAAGTAGGAAAGTAGGAGAGCAGGAAAAATCATAGAAAACACACAAAAAGAATAAGTACTGTTACTTAAAAAGAAAAGAAAAAAAAACTTTCTTTAAACCTGGATTTATTTTAGAGGTAAAAAAGCATGAATAAATGATGAATGAATCCTTTTAATCTCTTAGATTTTGTATAACGACAAAGAAGAAATGTTTTAAGTTCGGATTTGTGTTTTTCTTAAACTAGTATACTCTAAGATGGTTTTGAATCTTGAAGCTTATTAATAAGATATTTTGTCTTACTTTAAACCTAAATAAGTCTCTATTGCTTTGTGGTGGGTTCACACTGACACAGTTAATCTATATTTATGAAAATGTATTGTCATATGAGCTATAAAGAAAACTAGCTATTGGATGTAGCTCTAAATTTACATAATTTACGTTAGTGCAACCAGAATACAGTAAAAAAATATTTTTTTTAATTATGTTTTCCAGAAATCACAAATTAAAACTTATAAATATTTTAACATAAATTGTTTTCGAGAAATGCGAATTGAAAATTATTCTCGCCAAATAGTTTTTGAGGCATGCTTTAAAAACTACTCGCATTGCAAAATGTTTTGCAACGACTAAATGGGAATTTAACAGTAGGAATTATAAACTTTAAATCCGAATAATTACTAAACTACCTAATCAAATGACTTCTCACTTAGCATCCATAGGTAAATTTTACTAAAGAATCTGAGTATGATGTACAAATTAGGAGTTGGTATTGAACATTTTAAAGTTTTTATATATAAACGACCTTCTAGGCACAATTTAAGTTTAGCACTAAGCATTAGACGGTATTAATCTTCGACTGGTACCAGTTACATTTGTATACCATGATTTTGCGAAAGAATTAGTAAAGGACGGTCAGTAATGGACATGGAGATTATTGGTAGACAATCTTTAGCTTCAATAAAACATTAAATTGAATTTAGACATTTTAACTTATTGAAAACTTATTATATTTCGTGATATTGAATTACTTACAAATGTAATCTAGTTATTTATACCATTTTTGTGTTGTTAAATCTTGGAAACGCAAAAACTAGATTAAAAAAAATAAAATAAAATAACCGCACAAATTATACTATACATTGTATGCATGTTATTCATGTTATTCATTTTGATCCCATACTTGATGAAAATTTTCTTATTATATAATCTAAAACTGTTTTTTTAAATAGTTATTCTTTTATAAGATTACATCAATTAATTATTGAAATAATTAATAATATTAGAGAAATTCTAGATTCTTATTTCTGGGCGTAGGATTATGTCTTAACAATTTTAAAATCCCAGGATTGAAAATTAGTTACAATATTGCATTCTAAAACTATATAAAAGAATCCAGGTGCTTAAGACTACATAAGAGCGTCACAGGCGCTTAAGACTACATTAGGGAGTCATTGTTCGTTTTTTAACACTTTCCAACCTAGTTGAAAAGTGTTTATGACTTCGGTTTGTCTGGCCGGATGGCGGTCTGCCGTCTGTCCGTGCTCTAACTCCCGTAAATATGCTCGGATTGCCCTGCAATTTTTATATGTTACTGTCGTTATCTATAGCATATTCCCTATTTCAACTGAAGTGTGTAGCACTTATAGTGTTTTTACAGGGACACTCAAAAGAATTCCATTACATTACGGTCTATGGTGAAAAATCATTTGCAGTTTATTTTAATGATGTTACACATTTTCAAACACATTGTAATTGATATATATCACTAAGGTGCATTACAAGAAGCTTAATAAGGAATAGGGTGTGCATAGCACTTATAGTTACTTTACAGGGACAGTCAAAAGAATTCCGTTACATTATGTCTATGGAGGAAAATCGTTTGCGGTTAATTAAATAATGTTTCACTATTTTAAACGCATTGAAATTTATACATATCACTAAGTTGCATTACAAGAGGATTACTACAGAATATTGTGTGTATAGCAGTCATCGTTCATTTACAGGGACATACAAAAGAATTATCTACTGTCTATAAACAATAATTCCTGGAAGTGCGTTTTAAGTTGCTGAACGCGATTTTAAATTTAACTCACTTTTTGTCTATTACTTGGTATGTATAAATTCTGAAGATAATATACAGGGCAGCACAAAAGTTCGCGAACACATTTCCGTTTATTGACAGAAACTCCAGAAGGAGAATTTTAAACTGTGCTACGCGTTTCCTAAATAAACTAAAATTTAGCATCCTATGTAGTATATATACAAATCTATAGATCACATACAGGGCTGAATAAAAGTCTTCGGATATTTTTCTGAATATTGTTTATGTTAGAAATATGTGTTGGAAATTCCTGAAATTACGTTTTTAAATATGTTATGCGTTTTCCAAATTGTTTACTTAGATGTTACCTTGGCTGATTACCTCGGCTGATTACCAAATCATTACCTTGGAAGCGTTGGAAAGTGTTACATAATCTATGCTTGACGCATCATTTTTCGTTCTTATTTTATATTTGGCTACCTAATAAAAATATAACGCTTCAGACACTTATTTTTTCATTCAGTTTTTTTATAAATTAGTAACAATTGAGCAATTTACGTACGTACTAGAGTTCATTAAAGTCTCATCATATTTTTACTTAGTAACAAGCAATTTACGTACATACTAGAGTTCTATGAAGTCTCATCATCTTCCTTTATTTGTAGAAAAGCTCTTTCCTAGCACTGAAACTTAAAAAAAAAACCATATTATATTGCTATTTTGCTATTAATTTAGTCACATGAAAGAGTTATAATGTTTTTAAGCATTGTGTAAAGCTTTTTCAAAATAAAATGTATTTTTGTATGTCCATGTCTATTTTCAGTGACTTTCAGAACTTAATATTGTGATGCTCTTGGGTGAGAAATTACATGGTTTCTACTCATTTCTATTATTCTCCAATCGTAAAACAACTTGCATGTAAGCCATAATTTTTATTCCCCTTTTAGTTACAATGGTTTTTAGGCCTCTCTAAAACGTATTATAATGTATTTGGGTGCTAGTTATCAACTAGTTATCTTTCTACATGTTGCCTAATTGTTATCTTATCTTAAATTTGACGTAAATATAGAAAGTCTGGAAATATCATTTATTTTGATACTGCTTCTTATAAAATATTCTGAAAAAATAACTGCATCTGTATAAATGCATATGTTATACACACACACACACACACACACACACACACACACACACACACACACACACACACACACACACGCACACACACACACACACACACACACACATATATATATATATATATATATATATATATATAGTATATTTTCTTAGTGTTCAGTTTTAATTTAGATCTCTACATTTGGAGTCTTATTCAAACTATACTTTCCTTAATTATGTAGTAAATTAAAATCATATTCTTAATTGATAAGACTTCACTTAAAGAATAAAAAATGCTCGATCAAAAAGGTACATTTTTTTCTAGGTATATTTTAACACATTTTTATATCGAATATAGATACGGAACTATATTAATGATCAACGCATGTCCCTAAAAAATTATGCGTAGTTTTTTTATTTTTTTTAATTCTAAGATGTGTCCAGCTAATGCACCAGCAAGTAAGTTCCTAATGACAGACCGGGATATGTTTTCAATGTTTAATTAGTTTTGAAATAATTTCTTTAAAAAAATTCATTAATTCCTGATGACATTCGTGGAAAAAAGACAATTAGCAAAAAGACATATTAATTATTTCCGAAGATATGCTTAAGAAATCGTTATTACACTTTATATGTTTTTTTTTTGCTTTTTACTTACTCTTTTTTTATACCTTTTGATACTTTTTATATTCTTTTAACTTTTTATGCTTTTTTAACAGATTTTGTAAAAAATAGGGCAATTATATTATAGCCCAGATTAATAATGAATTATGCATTTTAATTATATAAATGCAATTATATATTTAGTGTATTTATATAATTACCATTTATATAATAGTGCATATATAAAAATGCACAATAATTTAAATTTTTACTATTTTAAATTATTACTATCTTTCTTTACTCATAATAATATTTCTAAGGCAAATTTAATTACATTAAACAAAATCTTATAATCAAAGTAATAGTTTCATTTGATTTGTGCTCAGATAAGTGATTTTATTCGCTAAAATATCTTTGTATTAATATTAATTCTCAATCTGAAGCCAAAGTTTCTTAAAGGGAGAAAAAAACATGAAAAATGCGCTAATCTATTTAAAACTTTAGCATCTATTATTGGGTCCTCTTCTTGACTAAATGGAGCTCAGTACTCATATAAAGACATATAATTCATTCTTGATAAATACTTCTCGCTTTTAGAATTAATTAAGAAACTCTTTACACATATTTCACTTCTATTGTTTTCTATTTAGCTATATTTTTTTTCTTTCAAAGGATACATAAATATTTCCATTATATGAAACGTTTTGCCTATATCTTTACGAATGTTAACTTGCACAATATAAATGTTTGAAAAATGTTTAAGAACCAGAGGATATAACTCGGTATTCAGAGGTTACAGAACATAAATCCAAGTGTACAGAATTTAGGTTAAAAATATATATTGAAAAGTAATTGATTTTTTTACATTTAATATATATTTTTTAGATTTCCCACATTGTGCAGGAAACTGTGCAGTCATTCAACCGTTTTTCTTTGTTGGAGTACCGTCGGTAGCATAATAAATTTTCTATCTTTATAAATTGTTATATCAGTCTTCATATTTTAATTTACATTTTCATCTTTTGATAATGGTAAGAAAGATTGGTTCAGCTTACCTGAAATTTTCCTTTTGCGCTTAGAGTATTCCTACACTGATGTTTATCCTATCGATTCATTGACGTATCACTGTTAAGGAGTAATAAACAGTATTAGTAGAAAATGACAATTTGCGTGAAGTAAGTAGATTCATTTTCCTTTGAATATAACATTATTAATGAAATTCTTGACTTTGTATTTACATTTGTATCGCGTTTGGAGGCTGCTTAAAAGTGCTCCAATTTTACATTATATTTGAGATATTTACAAGGGCGTCTTCACTGTTCAGTATGTGTTAGATAACCGTAATTAAAGATCTGACTCTTATCTGACCGTAATTTGGGCAATAATATGGTCAGTGTAGAGTTAATTTACGGTTATGTAACCATTTTCTATAAAAACGGTCGAATGAGTGCACAGTGTTTTGCAAAGTTTTTAGAGTAGATTAACAACACCAAAAATCCTTCATACGTGAAAAATATAAAGTATGCATTGAAGTAATGTATTGAAATTTATTAATATCCATACTTTTTTACTACCCTCATGCCAGGGGTTAAAAATTGAAGAAATCGCTAAAGATTTTGATACTTACAACAGCCTTTTTAGGGTTTCGTTCATCTCACGAAACCCTATTACTCCCGCTCCGTTGTCTGTCTGTCACAGAGCTATTCTCAAAAGCTATGTAACTTCCAGAGTTGAAACTTTGTGTATATAGCTGAATACCAGCTATGAAGAGCTCAAAATATTAAAATTTGAAAAAATCGTATTATTTTATTAAATAGAGATAAAAAACCAAAATTCTAAGAGCCTTTTCCTATTAAATTTATACATTTTTCGTTATAGCAGATGCCAAAAATTAAAAATCCACGATAAAATTCTTTCTACAATAATTAATTTTCTATCAGACGATTTCCACGTGAAAAACGAAAATGAAATAAAAAGTTTCACCAATTGAAAAAAATAGATTAATACGAAATAAAAATGATTGACGTCATAGTGGTAATAAAGAGGAAATTTTCAAAGATTTCTCAATAATACAAGGAGTATGAGTATGTGTATGTACACAAAGCAGATTAATATTACGTCATTAGAGAATTAAAAAGAAAATCTGACGTCATATTGGAAGTTTAACGAATTTTTCAGATGTTTGAGAATAATACAAAGCGAGTATCAATATGAGTAATAGAGAATAATAAATATATGAGTTTGAGAAACATATTGAATCATGATAAAAATCCGATTATGGAAATATTCGCATATTTTAACATTTTGAAAGTGTACAACATGTTTAATTTTGAAATTATTTTTTTATGTCGCATTTAGTCCGCGTGGCATATATTGTTATGACAGAATATAATAGCCGGCTTCGCCCGCTATCGGGCTGGTTTAAATACTCGAAAAAACGAAAAAATAGACCGGTAATTTTTTACTTTATAAAAAACAAAAAAACATGAGTTTTTTTTTTTTTTTTTGGTTGCTAAATGAAATTTATTTGAATTTATTAAAGAAATGATAAAGTGTTTTGAAAGGAATATTAAACGAAACCCTTTGAGCGATCTTTGATCACACTTACCCACTTGTTTATTCTATTTCTGTGTTTAAGCTCGTTATTCGATTTCACATATGTTAAAATGTGTTTTATTTATATTATATTATATTATATTATATTATTTATTTATGAAGCGTTCATATCGTTACAAAGTATCAGCTGGAAACAAGCACTGATTTTTTTAAGTGCAAATAGGTTAATCATCTATAATCGAATTGCGCGTGATAGTGATAGAATTTTTTTAATTTCATGCTTGGGAGTAATGTTAAAAACCATAATAAATAAATAAATTATGAAATGGTTTGCAATCAAGTTGCATGTGAAAGTACATTTTTTTACCTGTTCGATGGCTAAAAAATTAAAATTATGCAATATTTAGAATTAATTAAATTTTCTCAAAATAAAGCTTATATTTCTGCATTGAAAGGCTTCTATCTCTGCCAACGTCGATATGACGTCAGCGTTACTTACGGACATGTTTTTGCTTCAGAATATAGATTTTGGTAACCACTGTACTCAATTATATTGACATTTTAGTAACCTATTTTTATACCTGTTTTCCATCTCCAATATTATTTTCTGTTTAATACGAAGGTTGCTATTTATTTTTCTGGCCTAGTAATGAAACTAGTCGGATGTGCCAATCCCAAAACTTTCTTCTAGCTCAGTCATGTTAATACTTCAAAATTCGTTATCACATCGCCAATAAAATCAATATTTTTCGATATTCTGTTGTACGTCAGCTCCTTTCGAATCGTCGGGTTATCGGGATGCGATCAACTGATGTATAATACTAAACTACGAAAAGTCCTTCAGGTCTGAACCAACAAGAACTAATAGCCTCCCTATTTCTTGGTTTTTCGATTTTAGCTAATTTTACTGGAAAACACGAAGGTAAAATGCGTGGAACCTAATTAAAGAAGATTCAATCCCAGTTCTCGTCAACATTGAATTTGAATGAGAATATCGCCAAATTAGTCCTCTACAGCCAAGTTGGCTTCATTTATGACAACCTATTTTGGTCGCCAAATTCGGCGATATTTCGCCAACTGTCGCCAAGTTTGGCGAGAATTTGACGTTGGCGAATATAAATATATAGTGATAAGCATATAATAGGATTAATTGTTACAACAATAAAAGAAAATTTGCCGAAACCATGTTAACTAAAACTCATAAGTTAAACCTGTTTTTGGATGAATTCTGCTGTCTTGTTTGAAAATGTCAGCCACCCTAAAATTTCAAACCGCTATATCTCAGGCATTTTTTAAGATAGAGGCAAAACAAAAATTGTTCCGGATTCTCCGGGTCAAGGCCGAACATTTAACGAAAAAAACTTTTAGGATTTCTAATTTTTTTGCACATCTTTTTGAATTTGAAATTGAATTTGGCTATTTTGACCTTTTGAATTTGGCTATCACAGCGCCCCCTTTCGTCGAAATATCCCCAAATTCTGATAGAACCTGCTTGCCATAGCCAAAAACATAAAAAAAAATCTGGTTCAATTTGAAGCATAACTTCATACACTTTTAGATGGTACAATAGTGAAAATGGAACAAAAATATCGATCGCAGCGCCCCCTTTCGTCGAAATATCCCAAAATTCTGATAGAACCTGCTTGCCATAGCCAAAAACATAGAAAAAAATCTGGTTCAATTTGAAGCATAACTTCATACACTTTTAGATGGTACAATAGTGAAAATGGAACAAAAATATCGATCGCAGCGCCCCCTTTCGTCGAAATATCCCCAAATTCTGATAGAATCTGCTTGCCATAGCCAAAAACATAGAAAAAAATCTGGTTCAATTTGAAGCATAACTTCATACACTTTTAGATGGTACAATAGTGAAAATGGAACAAAAATATCGATCGCAGCGCCCCCTTTCGTCGAAATATCCCCAAATTCTGATAGAATCTGCTTGCCATAGCCAAAAACATAGCCAAACTTCATACACTTTTCGATGGTACAAAAAAGACACACACAGACGGACAGACGGACAGACGGACGGACGGACAGACGGACAGACAGACATTTTGTAAAAACATGTTTTTCGGAATCTCTGACCCCTAAAACGTGTAAATCCGTCGAAAACCGGGAGTCGAAAAAAATTTTGATTACAATACTTTCTTCTATTATAGATAGAAGAAAGTAAAAACAAATATTTACGATCGACATTGCATTTATTGTTTTTCAAATTATTCTCCCTATTTGAACCAATTTTCGAAGCACTGTTTCCACTACGATGAAGGTAACTCGAAAACATGCGTTTTGAATGCATCAACCGCTTCTTTGGGTGTCAAAAATTGTTTTTTTATGTGTGGGAATAATAAAAAGTCATTGAGTTCCAAATCAGGGCTGTACGGCCGATGACTCATCATTTCGATGTTTCGGCCTTTCAGAAATATCTTTGTTTGAGCCGATGTGTGAGAGCTCGCATTGTCACGATGAAGAATTATTCGCCTGTTCTACTTTTTTCGAATTTCCCAGAAGATTTCTGGCAAACTAATGGTCGTATACCATTCAGAATTGTTCCTGATTATTGCGTTGCTCTAACGCCACTGACGCCACGTGATCAATAATGCCGAAGAAACAGGCAACCATTTGCTTCGATGTGCTTCTTCCTCGAACATCTTTTCTTGGATTTGGCTCAACTTGAAAGATCCATACAGTCGATTGCTGTTTTGTTTCCGGATCATATGCATAGATCCATGATTCGTCACCTGTGTAGATGTTATACACAGCCTTTCATAAAACTTGAACGTATTCTTTCAACATTTCCTTGCACAAATCGATACGAGCGCCTTCTTTTGAGCGCTTGTCAGATTATGCGGGATCCAACGCAAACATTTTTTTTAAACTCCCAAATGTCATGTAATATTTTATTGATGCTTGTCATACTGATGTCCAAAGATCCCTCAATCTCACGGTATGTCACATGACGATCTTGCTTTATCAGTTCACACACAGCATTGATATTTTCTGGCACAACAACGGATTTTGGACGACTTTCACAAAATGCATCCTGGAGCGAACATCGACCACGATTGATTGCTTTATACCAGTTTTTTACAGTGTTGCTGGATGGTGCTTTATCTCTGTATAAAGAATTAATTTCATAGAAGCACGCTTGTTTTGACAATCCACTTCGAAAATTATAAAAAGGAATCGCACGTAAAATGTTCACGAGTCAATTAAATTTTTTGCACAAGATGAATTTTTCAATTTACTGTAAATAACACAAATCAAGTTAAATAGCAAATCGTTCTGAAGATATTATTGTTAAAATATCAAACTTTCAATTGAAATAGTCTGCGGTCGCCTAGTAATACTTCCTGTTGCCAAGGCTAGAAATATACATAGCTACCCTCGTATATAAAGCCATGAAAAACATAGAATAATATTTTCTCAATACAATGCAGTTTCTTGCCAGATGAACACTATTATCTCTTTCGACAAAATTTAAATCTCCCAAAGTAAAATTCTAACAAGTTATTGTTAATAATATTTTTCGAAAATTTTTTAGATTACTAAATAAAAGTATGATTTCATAGCAAACTCCATGATTAAATAGCTCAAATGTTTCTTTTCTAAACGTTAACTAAAAATAATCGCAAATATTTGTTAAATGTACATTTTATAAGAGTAAAACTACTAATTCCAAAACAAAACATTTTGTTGTTTAAATCCGTGTAGGAGATAATATTCTTCACTAATGATTTTGCAGCAAAAAATAATGATATATTTGATCTTAACGAACAAGGAAAACAACTTTATCTTTCCCCAGGGAGATATAATGCCGCCCTGCTCTTTTTACTCCAAACTCGGAATAGCTTCACATTAAGTAGTCACGAGAGAATTATTTAAATTTATTGTAAGCACGATTCCTGATTTTGTGGTTTGATGCTACTGCAAGATAATATAAGTTGAATTTCGGATTTCTTGAAATTTTCCCGATGTGATTACATAAATTTGGATTTTCTAAATTGTGTAATTGTCTGCATATTTGAAGTATATGGAAGTACATTTTATAATGATCACATTTAACTTGTTTATTTCGCTGTTAAAAATAATATTCTAAAAGTGTTTTTTTAGGAACGTTTGTTTCAACTTGAATTAAAAATATACTTTAAATCAAAATATATTTTCATTTTAAAGTACATATTTAGAAATATCTAAGATTTACAGTTTTCAAATTTCTGGTTTTAAAGTTTTTAACATTCAATTAAAAAAAAATAATTGTCCGCAGAAATAAATTAAATTTTCTACATTCTTATATTCTTATTCGATCCGTTTTTACAATATAAGGTAAAACTGAACTGCGCCACCAGGTGCCTCATGGCACCCGTCATGCACGTCAATCGCCGTTCCCAAGTTCTGAGGAACATTTAACGAGCATGTCCAAGGGCGTTCCTGTATGCTTTACGGCCAGTGGGGCGCTGCCACCTGCTGACCACCCCCATTTTCCCAGGTGATTGACAACATAGGTTACTGCGATTTGCGGTGGATCCCACGCTCTTGGAAGACCACCACATTTACACTTGGGGAGGAGCCGGAGTTCCCCAACAGCTTCTGAGCCGGACACCCAAGAGGAAGCCGAGGCCTAAACCTTAAGTCGGGTTTATCCGATCCGCACTTGCTTTACCAAAGCTCAAGGGATGTGAAGATCTACAAAGATAGTCACTAATCCCTCTCGCAGTGGATACAATATAAGTAAAAACTGAGCTGCGCCACCAGTCGCTTGCGGGTTCCCGTAGGCACGTTAACAGCCGTACCCAAGTTCTGGAGAACTTTTAACGCGCCAGACCAGGAGAGTTCCTGTATGCGCTAAGCGGGTGGGAGCGCCGCCACCCGCTGACCACTCCCAGTTTCCCAAGGACGTGGCAAAAAGGTCGTTACGACATGTGGTGGTACCTACCCCCTTAGGACACCACCACATTACACTTGGAGAGTACGCCGGAGTCCCATGACAGCTTCGGAACCGAAGACCAAAAGAGGAAACCGGATCGTAGTCTTTATGCCCAGCTTCCCCAACGACTCACAATATATAAACATGAGTTATGCCAGATACGTTTTAAAATTTTCAATCCGATTGTACACAATGGTCAACTGGCGATAATGGTGAAGAGAAAGTCTGCTGACGCAAAAGTGTGTTATGATAGAAAAGAAAGGCTACTTAAAATTGATAAATATTAAAATCCAGAAATGATTGTTGTGTATTGTGTTCATAGCTGCCATTTCTAAAAACTAGTAATCAAGAACATTAATCTCCTTTTTAAATTGGAGAATCTGCAAAGAAATAAGGCAAATAATCATTTTAAAAATACTAATGCCAAAAAATCGTAGCAGTTGGTAACTATAATTATGTTATTTAAAGAGAGTACCCAAAAGATTTCCACTTGCTATTAATGAGGCACTAAAATTAATCATAACATATATTGCTTTCGTATTTAATGCTAACCGTCAGAGTCTCTTACACATATCTTGTCACGACAAAAATACAGACCATAAAATACTTTTGTTTCATATTGAGGTAAAGTGGGAAGAAACAACATAACTTTTCTAGATAAAATACAAAGATGAATAAACTTAGTTTCATTTATAAATTTTTGTTAAACATTTTTACAGTTATTTGTGAAAAGAATATAAACTGTTTTATAAGCTTAAAAACATGGGAAGTGACTTGACAATTTTACTGCTATTTCAGACTACTGCCAAGTAAATAAGGGTTCATTTTAAAAGTTTTTATAAGAATTTTATACAGGGATTGTAAATATAATCCAATTTATATAAATATCATGTATAAGAGAATAATAAATATTGTTTAAAAGAACCTTTGGTGGGGCTTGGCCAAAAAAGTTTGGAAATCACAGTTTCTAAAAGCTCTTGTTCCGGTGACCGGTGTAAAGCAACAAATGTTTCGTTAAGTTTTATTGCAGCCTGAGTTAGAATTGAAAATACTGTGTATGTAGTCTATGAATGTGAAAAACGAAAACAAAACAACTAATTTTCATATCTCTCTCTCTCTCTCTCTCTCTTTTTCTGAACGAAATAATTACATATAAAATATAATAAAAAGTCTCTCTTCTCATACCGTGTCATCTCTATTTCATAACTAAAGGATAATCTGGAAAAAAATATTAATACAGTAATCTCTTCTTCAAAACTCAGACTTTTCTTTAAAAACAAAACAAAACTCATTATTGAACTACACGTTTGATTGCCTTTCATTTTTATTTTCCGACACTTTCAGATCGCATGAAATGCTATTCTCTCAATTTCGTTGTATAACTTTAAAAGACGATAGAAAAGGACACACAGCGGAATAAGATTAAAATACGTGACAAAAATTTCCATCATTCATTTGTATGCTCCAGGCAACATGGAAACGATACGCCATAAATAAATATTGCTTCCACAACAAAAAAGGTATATGTCTGAACCTTAATACAAAGTCAAAACTAGTATTATCCATATACTCCCTAAATAATTTCATCGCGAGAAATGCTACAGGAAATAATAAAAATTTGTATGAAATACTACTAAATTTCCGGCCAAGTAAAAATAAAATATTTAATATATTTTAAAATTGTTAATTTTATGAAATGTAAATATTTGAAATTTAGGAAAAGTAAAATTTAAAGTCAGTAAAATTGTAATTTTGTTCACATACATGCTGTTTTTTTTATATATATATATACAATGTGTAAATGATACTTTTAAGTGAAATAAGAAGCCTTTTCGGTATTTACATGGCTAGCTATACTAATGTGTTTTTTAATATCTAGATTGTCGCATGCAACTGGAGCAGTGCAAGGTTATTGTTTCGAAACATTTTAGTACACGGTAAAATCGGCGCATGTTACTTAATCCTCGTAATCCCGTTGAAATGTAAATTATTTAATATATTAAAAACACTTTTTGTGTATTGTTCAAATAGCTACTTTATGGCTTTCAGACGTTCTTATTACTATTTATAATATTGACAATTTGTCAATAAATCTTGAAACTGAATATGTCGTATAATTTTAATAATAATAATAGTACGGAGTTTCACGGCCCTTATAATGCAAACAGAATCTGAACATTCACTTATTCACCTCGTTAAGAAATTGGAAAATAGCTGAATAACCTTCCCAATTTACCAATATATTTGAACAGTAATTTTCCTCCTATTTGATTGCATATTTTTTGTAATGAATAAAGCGAACACTTGTATTTGGTAATAGTCATTCCCAGAAGTTAAAAAAATCGAAAATTAAAGACAAAGAGAAACTATTTGTTTTCAAAATTATAGAAGTGAAAATAACATTTGAATTCCCTTATGTTTGATTTTACTGTTAAAATTATAACTAATTACAAAAATATGAAAAATATATAAATTCAATAAGTTCTTTTTATTTTAAAGTATTTTGTTTGATACATTTTGTTTTTATAGCATTTGATTAAACATATCTTTACTGGATACTTGGTTCTATCAAATAAATTTTAATCAAATAGAAGTGGGAATGAATTTACTTTTTACAAAAGTTTTTGTTTAAAAATAATTTTATAAAAATATGCAAATGAAAAATGGAATATGCAAACATCTATACAAAGATATAAAATATGTAATGTAAATGAATGTTCCATTTGACTTATTAAAAACAAATTATAAAAATTATTTTTAGTGTTTGGTCATTTATAAATTTAGTTAAAAAATGATGCAGTAATACGGTTCTATATCCGAGGGGAAAAAAATCTCTGCATTCTATCTTAACAAAGGATCTGGGTAAACTTAAAATTTTTGTACTTTATACCTATAAGTAAGAAAAATCATATAACAAATCAGGTTATTAAAATTAAATTGCTTGTCCATATTTTGTATAACAAAAGAAAAGATTACACAATCGTCAAAGGTAGGATAATTATTTTTTTGTTAATATTATAATTAATTATTGAAATATTCAAACATATTTTTTTAAACACCAATAATATTTTTTATTTAATCTCTCATCATATTAGTCCTCAGGAAAGCTATCAGTATTTTTATTTTTGAAGTAGATCCCTAGTTACATTGGAGAATAAAATCTAATATTCATAAGTTTTCGATGGTATTTTTATTCTAAAATACTGTTTTGGAGGGAGAAAGATAGGAAATGGATTATTTATGTCGGCAAGAAAATCTCCTGTTCCACATTCTTAAATCCAAAATTTAAGCAAAAGATTTCAATTTCCGTATAGCAAATATAAGCAACATTCAGAGAACAAAACAAAGCAACAAAATGACAAAGTAATATGGAATTTGGTTGAAATGTACATGATATAACGTTCCAAAAATATTGAACATACTTAAAACAGGCGTTTATTTTGATAATCTATTTCCATACGTAGAAGAATGTTCAGTGTTGTTACGGATCACACATATTTTATTTACACATCCTTTTAAGTTGATAATGAAATTTGTGTATTGTTTAGAAACCATTTGAACAACAAAAGGAAATTTAATCAGAACATTAAAATATGAGGACTTTCCAGCAAACGTGCTGTTACATATTTTACGACAAATGTGATTTTTCCTTAACTATGTTCCCATAAGTAGCTCCGAAATTAAAATTAAATGTTTACACCTGATAATGCACTTATCCATGTTACATAAATGTTCCTGTTCCTGTTTTAATATTTTTTGTTAGTTTAATTAAATTTTAATTATTTTAATGCATATGTATCAATACATTTTAGGATTATAAAATGTGCAATAATTGCATTATAAAATTCTTCCGTTTAAAAAAAAAACACACTTGTAGTGGATTTTCGATTGTTCAAACTCGTTTATTTTGAACTCGATTAATTCGAACAAATTATAAATTCCCCAAAACTTTGCTTTACAGCTAATGTTAAAAGTAGATCCTTAATTAAAACTTATATAACAGCTCATCGTTCCTTTCGTAATAAAATATATACTATATTCAATTTATTTTTTCAAAAATTAAAAGCAAAAAATTGCGACTTTGACAGAGAAACGTAAAACGCTTTTAATTCCATAGTTACAAACGTGAAACTTACCTCCTTATCATTTCTCAATAAGAACTTAGATGGCAACACCATTAAATTTAATACGAAAATGATAACAAGAGGAAGCTATTTTTTAATGAAATTTAAAATATTAAAGAACTGTTTTTCAGACAATTGTAACATTTTAAGTTTGTATATTTGAAAAGCATATTTAATTACATGATTCAATTTTAGTTTAAAAAATATTAAAACACATAAAATTGCAAAAAAAAAACCGAAAGTTCTTTTAATTGAATTCATTTAACAATAAAATGTATGCCGAGGGAAAAAATCGAAAACTTCAAATTCTGTCGTCGAGAATAAAACCCGGAACTTTTAAGTTAGAAGGAAAACGCGCTACCATCGCACCATCTAGCATACGCGGAGAGACTGAAATTAAGGTTCTGTTTTAAAATTTAAATCGCAGAAATGGCCGGATGTTATTAAATTAATTAATTTAATTAAAATAACATAAGCCCTTTTCAATTTTTTTTTTCATTTGTCGTATAACGGGAGGTATTCAGCTATAACATAAGGCTTTTTCAAAAAAAAAAATCATTTGTCGTGTAACAGGAGGTATATTCTCTAACTCAGCGTTTCTTAAACTTTGGGATATCGCGGACCCCCTTTTGATGTGATATGCAGTTCGGGGACCACCGACAATATTTTTATTAATATAAGATAAGAAATTATTTTAACGAAAACACCTTATTTATTTTTCATTACACATTTTATATATTTAGTTAACGGTGTTAGAAAAATCAGCTACTAATACAAGAAAACTAGTAATAGAAATATATACAAGAAAACTAATAACTAGAGAAATAATTGTAATTTAAATTTTACGACAGTGACAATATACATAGTACTATTTCGTATGTGAAGTATGCTGCTTATCTTTTGCTACTGGATGCGCAGCATCTCGTTCAATCTTTAAGAAAGGCCATCGAGTTCTATAGTTGATCTTTATAATTTTCTTGTATGTAACTGTTTAAATATGTGAATAGTGCTGCACTTGTTGTGTAAGTTGGAAGAGATTTGCAAAACAATAAATCGTTACACATTTTATCCCCAAATTCATAATGAAAGAAAACTCTCAAATTCACAGTATTAGAAATGTCTAATTGCATCTAATTGCAATGAGTAGTAAGGACTGATTATTTACATGTTGAATCTAACTGTTCTTAATATTTTCACACCTATTCCACCAATGGAGCATTGAAAAGTCTCCCCCAAAGCATTTGGAGCTTTATGCTTATTAAAGATCTAAACTAGAAGTTCTAGTCTTGCAAATCCCTCCTCCAACAGTGTTTCAGAAATTTCTCCCGAAGAACAAAAAAGTCTAAATTCAACATTGGTTTTGAGGACCCCCAGCTGCCAGCTCACGGACACCCAGGGGTCCGCGGACCACAGTTTAAGAAACGCTGCTCTAACTTATACAGTTTCCGAGAACGAACTGTGTGACAGACAGAGGAGTGAGAAGAATGGATTTTCGTCAGATGAACGGTACCCTAAAAAATATCTGTGGGATTTGTTACTTAAAAATAGCAGAATAAGAAAATTATAAAACTGCTTATTTTAATGCTTTTGTTATTAAATCTAATTATCTAGATCTGTTTTTTTTTAATCTGAAAAAAGAAAAACTATATCAGTTAAACTTGTGTATCTATCTACATTCGAGTATCAGTCACATATCGTAGAATAGTTTTTAAGGAAATTTTTTTATTGCTTTAATACATTAAGCATCTTTATCATAATCCTTATATTATGGCCAACGGATAGAGAGAGCATGTGAAGTTATAACATTTAAGATAATTAAAGGGAAAAAGTGTTTTGTCACTCACCTGGTTATTTTATCGTCTCTTAATCATGATTATTTTTTATATCTGTTAATCTTTCGTTATTTTATTTGTTAAATAGCAGCGGACCCATACAAGGCTTTCGCAGTGAAATCTTTGAAATATTTTGTTAATACTTTTTCATAATTTTTTAATTAACAGCAGTTTCAAATTTTTTAAAACAAACAACTCTTTTAAAGAAATTTGAGTGTACTGTGTCGAAAAACTGATCATAAACATCGTATGACACCTCATTAGTCGTTGTGTGTTTTGCATGTGCATAGTTAAATGGAAGTTGACTTCTGAAATAAAATTTATAATAATGGAACCAGGCGAAAGCTTCGCACTTCAGTCTAATATTTTTTTAGAATATATCTAATATTTTTTTAGATGCAGCTTTAAACTTTAAAGAAAAAATAAGGATAAAAATATCTGGAAACAACATTAGTGAAGCCAGAGTATTATGTCATTTATTCCATCAAAGTTACAGTTAACAATGTTCGAATATAGTAAACACTACGTACGAGAGAAAATTAAAAATCATATTTTAACTGCATTAAAGGATGATGTCATCGAATCGGGAAAAACGCGAGGCAAAGAAAAATAAATTGAATACCTATAAAATACATTTTAAAATTATATAATAAGGCATAGCTTTTAGGATACACATGAATTACCACTGCTTGGGTCGATTGATGGTATATGTTCTTCTAAATATTTCATTTTTTTCAATCATAAATATAAATAAACACGTGCAGAGACGGCACACTTTATCTTTTTTGTACTATTTTATTTTTTATAATCTGCTCAGCATGATATAATACGGCATTTTTTATGGCAACATTGATTTGAGAAAAATCTTCCATTTGATTTATGAAAACAATGCTGATTTAATTATAATTAAGTGCAATTTTTAATCAAAAACTTGTTTTAACGAAATGTGAGTGTACTATGTCTCACGCCGGTTCAAAAACCTTCGAAGATACCTCATTCATTTTATGCGTTTTGTAGATGCTTAGAAAAAGGGATGTTAACAACAAAGATAATATGTACGATTTTTTATTAGCCACATACTTATGATTATTTTTTACACTTGTCACCATTGTGTCATATTACTAATATGTAAATCTCCTCAATTTTGAAGAATAAATAACCATCGTTAAAATCCAAAGTCATTTTAAAATTTTTACAAAAATTTCTTACGAATTTTTATTACAAATTAATTTATATTTTAATAAATTGCATTTTTCTTACTGAATCAGTATTTTGATAATAATGCAAATTCAGCTTCATTCAGCTTAAAATATGAAGTTTAACATTGTAGTACAAAGCGAATTAATATTTATACGAAAAACATAAGATAATGATAGTTTTTTATATGATACTTACCTAAACAAAACTTACATAGAAATATATTATTTCTAAAACACTAATTTAAAAATCATGCTTTGCGACACACACACATACACACACAAATAATAACAATAATAATAATATTAATGCATTTTATAATTGCACTATATTCATTCTATGCATTTTTAATATAAATATTCGTATTAAATTTCAAGAATGTTTTAATTTTATTATTTGTTGCTATATTGAAATACAGAAGGCTCACATTTATAAAAATTACATTTGCTAGTTCAATTAACTTTTCATAACTGATATTTAACTAACAATAATCGTTAATTGTAATTATTAATGAGTACCGTAATTATTTATGAGTGAAATATTTTTAGTATCCTCTTGTTTGTGTTTGCTTTATTTATTGCTATTCTCTGAATAAATTATAATTAAAAGCTATATTATGGGAAATGGTAATATATTCATGTATGTGTGCTTGTGCAAAGAGAGAAGTATACATGTACGGTAATAATTCAAATTTTCATCACTTATATTCATACAAATTACATCACGTTTAACGATATTTAGAATGGAATACAATGTACAAGATGTGCAATATAGGGTATGAATGCAATTGATTGTAATTATAGAACGGCATCGCAGGAATATGATCAACAGTTATGCACATAAACCGAAGTGTTGACTGTATTAACAAATAAAAATAAAAGAATTTATATTTTCATTTTCAATATTGTAATATTGTATTAATATTTACAGTCTGAAAAAAATATATCTATACTTTTATGTGCGATAGTCATGATATAATGTAATTAGAAGGACAGAAGTTTATAAATAATTTCGTAATTTAATCTCATTAAGCATTCTAATTTATATATTCATTTAATTCAGTCGTGTATACTTATAACGCTTTAAAGTCTACATATTTAAGGTATATTCAATACTGGGAATACACACTTTAAACATTTCTGTACAAAATATCAATATTTCACCTAATATTTAAAGAATATTTAATTAATATGTTTAGACACAAAACAAAGTATGCATAGCAAGATAAATATTTATCATTAACAAAGGTTTACTTTACAATATCAATTTCGATAGCAAACAACTATAGAAGAATAATATTAATTCTCTCAATACCTTTTCTGTTTACGTTGTGCAGATAAAATAAGATGTTTTCAGAACTAGCAAATTATTACATTAATATACACATACATTTTAAAAGGTAACATATTTAGTTTTATTGACAAGTTTTATATTGTAAACGTTAGAAAAATATATTTTTACTTTATTTAAATTGTAGAGTGGTGATTTGCATTATTCCTAAAAGAAAAAAATAGGCATTTTCATATTTTGTGTGTAAACAGAATAAATATAATGAATAATATTATAATGAATGTAAATGAAGTTTACTTCGTTCGCCTGGTATTCTAAAAATTAATTAGTATGTAGCTATTTTAATTTCAACTTATTTTTATTTACTTCTCTGTAATCAATGTCTTATACTTTCTTATGACTGTATTTATGTAAGCAGTTCTTTCGTCACCCATCAAGAAATATACTATGCATTTCCTCATTAATGCGTTTTACGAAAGATGATAAAATAATACATACATATATATATATATATATATATATATATGATACCACAAGAGATAATTTAATAATAAGTATAGAAGCTATAATAATTTTCATTTATATATATAAGGTAAAGCCAGGAGAGATAGCGCGGTCGGAGAGATTGCGCACGTAGATGTTCGTGGGGAGAGAGTAGACTGAAGGCGCAGCGACTCCAGGTAGTTGTACAATAGCAGTAGTGGAGTTTCTACTTGAAAGTGCACGTTGATTGTTTTGAGCGTCTAAGATAAAGCATTGCTATTTTGTTTTGTTTTCCCAAAGTAAGTGCTTGAATTTTCACAGCTATTCATCAGAATTTCTATACAATGTCAGTAGTACAAAATATTTTAAACTAAAACGATTTCTTATAAGCTACAAATCTAGACTAACAATGAGAAGATCAACGGTTCGTTTTAGTAGCGGCCATGTTTATATAAAAGTCCGCGCAATCTCTCCAATCGAAATTGGAGAATTTGCGCATATGCTATTTAGGAGAGATGACACATTGTTCCCATTAGTTTCCATGCTAGGAGAGATTGCGCAGCTTATTGGTAAATTTGAATAAAAAATGAAAATTTAAAATGGACTAATTTTAAGTTAAACGTGTTATCAAGTAACTTAATGTTACTTTGTAATCTTATCTGGAATTGCTTTTTCTGATTCTTTAATTTTTTCCCCCTTAATTAAAAATTTGTAATCGTTTTTAAAATTATTTCCTTTGTCTGATTCTTTAATCATTAGGTTGAAATATTCACTCCTAATACAAGAATATTTGTTCAAAAAAACCTTACAGAAATGCCATTTAAGTGTAATTATTATTGTTAACAATTTAATTGTAGTTATTATTAGTAACAATCTCTCCTACCCATGTACGCAATCACACCAACCCTGTAAGGACAGATTGCGCAAAATAACTTTCTTGGTTTTATTGCAACTGTTCTATTAAATTACAACATAACAACAAAATAACAATGGAAATGCATAAAAAACAAATAAAGTAATAATTATTCATGAATAGTTTAGCAAAAAATTAATATTTAGATTTTTTATTATTATTCTTTTGAATTGTGCGCAGACTCTCCTAGCTTTACCTTAATAATTTTCATATATATATATATAAGGTAAAGCCAAGATAGATAGAGCGGTAGGAGAGATTGCACACATAGAGGTTCGGGGGGAAGGAGTAGAGTGAGCGCGCAGCGACTCCAGGTAGTTGTACAACAACAGTAGTGGAGTGTCTAATTGAAAGTGCACGTTGATTGTTTTGAGTGTCTAAGATAAAACATAGCTATTTTGTTTTGTTTTACCAAAGTAAGTGCTTGAATTTTCATAGCTATTCATCAGAATTTCTATACAATGTCAGTTGTAGAAAATATTTTAAACTTAAACAATTTCTCATAGGCTACTAATCTAGACTAACAATGTGAACATCAACGGTTCGTTCTAGTAGCGGCATGTTTATATAAAAGGCCGCGCAATCTCTCCTACCGAAATTGGAGAGTTTGCGCATCTGCTACTTAGGAGAGATGGCGCATTGTTTCCATTAGTTTCCATGCTAGGAGAGATTACGCAGCTTATTGGTAAATTTGCTAAAAAAAATGAAAAATTAAAATGGACTAATTTTAAGATAAACTTGTTATCAAGTAACTTAATGTTATTTTGTAATCTTATCCGGACTTTATTTTTTTTTATTCTTTATTTTTTTCCCTTTAATTAAAATTTTTAAATAGTTTTTAAAACTATTTCCTTTTTCTGATTCTTTAATCATTAGGTTGAAATATTCACTCCTAATAAAATAATATTTGCTCACAAAAACCTTACAACATTGTCATTTAAGTGTAATTAGCATTGTTAACATTTTAATTGTAGTTATTATTAGTAACAATCTCTCCTACCCATGAACGCCATCACACCAACCCTGTAAGGACAGATTGCGCAAAATAACTTTCTTGGTTTTATTACAACTGTTCTATAAAATTACAACATAACAACAAAATAGCAATGGAAATATTTAAAAAACAAATGAAATCAAAATTATTCATGGATTGTTTAGCAAAAAATTAATATTTAGATTATTTATAGTTATTATTTTGAATTGTGTCCTGGATCTGATGAATTGATCACCTGGATTTTATTATGCATATGTGAAGAAATCACAATATTTTTTCTTCATAGTTATTTTGCAGCAGTTTGAGACAAATTTTACTTTCTATCATTTTAAAAAGCGTCAAGACCGCTATTAAAATGAAGCAACAAATCAAAAAATATTTTCTGACATTATCTTTCCTGTCAGTATGCAGAGCTTGGATGTGTATTACTATGATTTCACAGCATGATTTTGACCTTTCTTTTATTGTAGGATTTTTGGGTGGTATTTTGTGGCTTATTTGATCTTTTGTTTACTATTTTAACTCTTTTACTTTTTAATTTACATCGGACAATCCATCGCGATTTGTTGTTACTCTGTACTAGTTAGTTTACATTTTTGTAGAATATCACCTCTTTGTGAGGCAAATTTTCAAAGATATAAAAATTCATGCTTGAAAATTATTTAAAACGTCATAAAAATCATTATATTGATCTACACTTTTCAAATAAATTTCATTCGAAAATTTTTTTCCCCTATTCGGTAATATAAATTTTGAAACTATACGATATTTTGAATGATGTATGAGGGACAAAAGATAAACCTGTGTTTGGTACGCACAGGTTTGGTGTTTGGTCCAAAAGTGAATTATAAATTTCGAACAGAAAATTACTTAGTGAAATAAATAGCACTTTATTGCTAAAATGTTTTTTCGGTTCAGTATTTTTGTAGTGTACAGATAATACCAATTTTAATTGTGAACCTGTGTTGCATTCAGTTTATCCATCTAGCTTTGTCTTTAATTATGGCCATCATATTTCAATCATGTCATCGGATTTCGATTAATGTTATGTAATAAACATTGATATATGTCAAGAACTTCAAATAATGCTGCCAAACTAAGTATTATAGCCGACGAGAAGGTATTTTACAACTGTAATCTTCTGGGGGTACATTGTATGAATAAAGATTCAGCAAGGTTTCAACAGAAAACAAATTATGACATTCGGAAATTTATTGACTTGCTGAATCTGGACGACAATCATTCCCATATTTTAGGTAAAAATATTTTTTTATTTCGTTTCATTTTATATTCCACATTATTAAATTGAAAAAGAGAAGCAACTTTGCATGCGTGAAAATAAAACACTCTTCTTCAAAACATTGTTAAAATGCACGAAGTAATACAGTGCTGGAAAAAAGTTTAGGACCACCAACTAAACACTAAAGCTCCTAGTGTAATGAAAAACTAATATCATTACAAAATTAAGCACATAAAGTTATGCAAGTTTTGTTATCGTTTTCAAATTACAATAATATGTTTTAAAAAACAAGTAAAATTAATTTCTACGTAACACAATCTAGTGGAAAAAAAGGTAAGGCGCAAAATTTTTAATATTTAAATTACACATGTAAACGATTTGTACATTAACTTTCAGTACCTTGTATGCGTCTCCTTAAAACGGATGACTTATAAAATTCGCTTTGGGAAGATTTTGGCTAGGTTTTTGCGAATGGGTATTTCGTTCCATGTTTCTAAATGGGCTGCGTTGAATTCAACAATCGAATCAAACGACTTTCCTATGGCATAAAATTGACGAATCAAGATTCGCCACAGATATTTTATGGAATTTAGGTCAGATACAGTAGCTGTGAAATCCAAATTTTTAATGTTTTTTGCATATAACCAATTTGAAGTTGGCACAGATTTGTGAATAGAATTGTTATCTTGAAGTAACATAAAATTCTGATCCATAAGTTCATCTTTAATTGGAATAAAATTATTACTAAGATCTTCCTGATAGTAAAAGGAGTTCATCTTTGTCTTGGTGAAATCCAATCTTGTCTTACATTCTGCATTAAACCCAGTCTAAATCATCACTAGGCCATCACCTTGTACATTTCTTGAAAGCAGATATGGATCACTTCGTAAATCATACCAGTAATATCTCAAACCATCTAGTTCATTAAGGTTGAATCCACTTTTTGCGATATATTCCATTTTAAGATATTGAACGATGCGAATTTTAGTTTTGCATCAGTGTCATGCTTTTGTAGTTTTGTCTATGCATTGAATTTAGCATATTTCAAGCATTTGGCACATTTAACACATTCCTATGAGTTTTGGGCGCTACTGAGAGTTCTAGAGCAGATTTTGTGGTAGAAGAATAGGCACAAACTTGAACTCCAAACTTGAAGTTCCGTTTACACTGGGCTGAGAGTTTTGATGGTCGTCATCTTCTTTTATTTATTCCATAATTCATTGGGTCAGAAATAAAATAGTGCACAACAGTTTTAGATTTATTTATTTTTTGGGCAGTTTGCCTTTCACTCAGTCAACAATCCGAAAAAGTCATGATTTCACCATTTTTTCCTTCCGTCAATGATTTCCTACGACACATGCTCAAAGCAGCAGTTGCATATCACAAAACTTCAAATCTAGAGACTAATAAACGTCATCACAGATAACATCATACCGCATAAAATACTACATTTATGGCGCCATCTCATTATGCTAGATTTAAAAGAAGCTAGTGGCCCTAAACTTATTTCTATATGTTAATATTACAAGATTGGAACACTTGTAGATAAAAGTACTTTTTTAAATTACAATTGAATGAACTTCACATATTATATGAGACATATGTGTCTCAATTCAAGATAGATAATCATTTTCGAAATTGTAATCCAAACAACAAAATTAGCATGTGGTCTTAATTTTACAGTACTGTATTGATACAGCTATTAGCATAAATCGGAAAATATATTGTTACGTTTAATAAAAGTGTTAACATTTAAAAATATATATTCATTCAAATGCATTTGCAGCCCTCTCAATCGCAAAGTGAATATAATGTAGCCTATTTTTGATTTCCTCCACCACCTATCCTAATGTAATGGAATTTTCGAAATAGGTTCGTAAATTTCAAAATAATTATCGCTGTAAAACGTTTTCCACTTTGATTATTTCAAACATTTAAATTTAGAATTTATTAAAAAAATCATTCTCTATGAGCGTGAAATAATTATCTTTGAAATAATTGTAATGCTCTCTTTTTTAGTAGTGTAGTGACTAGAGAAACTTTTAATTTCTATTGGTCCTAACGGTCACATTTCCCTACCAAAGTCTGCTGTAAATGATCATCTAAAAGAGTTTCTTCTTAATAGCCCAAATTTTGTCTAACGCATAAGATAATATAATATCGCAAAGGTGTTTGCATCGTATTCAGCAATGTGGAAGGACTTTCCGAGTGAAGGTCCGTATTACTTTAAAATACAAGTTTGACTTTACCATTTCGTTTAATTCAAGGCTCATCTGTAAAATGGACCAGCGCAGCGGGCTTAGCCTGCTAGTATAAATATATATAAATAGATGTGTGTGTCCGTATATTTCACTTGAAGACAAAACTATCCAGCGCAGACCACTGGTGTTTATGTGCGGTAGTAGCATCCAGTCTCCCATCGTACACTATGGCGGTTGCATGTCAGTAGCTGTAGGGGTGTGGAAGATATTGTGGTTGAAACTTGTCGACATAGGGCATTTTTAATATGAAAATAGATGGATGCGTTTGTTCATATAGTTTGTATAAATTAACTACATAAAAACATAGATTTAACAGTCAAAGGAATTCAGAAATCTAATATAGTTATTCAACGAAAGTTAAGGAAATTCATACTAGTAACTAATAACAATTGTACGTAAACTAACCAAATCCTAAAGTAAATTAACGTGTCTGCAGAATTTCATGCGCAATTTGATTAACAATGTTAATTTCCAATCTAATAGAATGAATTCTCAGAAACACTGATAGCCAAAAGTAATTTATATGTCTCATCGCGAATCGTTAGTGAAATCTAAAGTAATATTAAACTAACGAGCGAACGTATAGTATTAAAATCAACAATAAGAAAGATATTTAAAAATTTTATCATTTATTTTGCACTTTGAGATAACATTCAGTAAAATTTTTCTATCTTCTCTTACTAAAATTAGCCTTAGATTTTATTATAATTCCTATACTTTGTAAATATCATATTATTTTTGTTCACTTTGTCTTACTGTAGTTTCTGAAAATGAGATTTTTTAATTATTTTCTAATAATTGAGAAACATGTGGCTTGCTACATGAAATGTTTATTTGAATTTTGGTTTGCACACTTTTAAAAGCAAATAATATTTATCATTAAATCATATATATATACTATAATATTTAAACAATTTTAACTTTTGAGTGTCTGCTGCAGCTAGTTTCTTTAGAGAACACATTTGTAATTGACACTAAATAAATATTAGAATAGCAGTTCAAGAAATTAAAACTCCTAAATATGAAATAACATTACAAAATAATTATAAAAAGGAAACAACTTCAAGGAAATGCTTATAATAATAGCTGTAAAAAACGTAATACAATAACGACCTGGAGACTACGTTTTTAAATAACTGTTTATGTATTTTGTATGTTAAGTTTTCATCCTGTTTTTTACATTAAGGTACTTAGAAAGTATGTGCGATGTCAAAGAACAATGTAAATTAGTGTAATACTAAATAAAAATAAAAAGACTATAGTATTTTAGAATGGAACAACTCGGGTAATTGACGCGGTAAGATTATACTTTCAAAAAAACATACACGACTTAAAAATCCGCTCTTTCATGCTATCTCTGGTAATCATCGCAATTTCGAGAACAGTGCGCACGTACTGGGTTGTGGTTGGGAAAGAATGTTCGTACATTTGAGATGAATTTCATCTATTACGTTCTTTTGACAATATTCGTCTCCTAAAATGACATAATCCGACGATAAGGACGATGTTCCTATTTTCAAAAAAACATACACGACTTAAAAACCCGCTGTTTCATACTATCCCTGGTAATCATCGCAACTTCGAGAACAGTGTGTACGTACTGGGTTGAGGTTGGGAAAGAATGTTCGTCTATTTGAGATGCATTTCATCTATTATGTTCTTTTGACAATCTTTGTCTCCTACAAGGACATAAACCGACGATAAGGACAATGTTCCTAATTACAAGAATTTGCAGTTATGTATATAAACTTATCCCTTAAAGAAAATATGATTTATCTGATCAAATGGCTTTAAGCTCGCAAGAACCCCCTATTTAAAAATTTATTCAAATCGCTGTAGTATATTTTTAAGCCCAGATTCCGCTATTCGAACTCTACGTATTTTCAATTTTTTTTTTCAGTTCAAAATTTATTTAATGATTCTAATTCCGATTCATTGTTAGCATAAACAACTTTATCAGATCTGGTTTTACTACCTGTTTCAACACCGCAGACATGCAATGCAGCACAATGATAAATAATCAAAATTTCGCACACTAATTCTAAGAATGTCTTCATAAGCTTCATCAATTGTTTATTCAGATATTTTGTTTAAAGCCTTAAAATTTCTACAAATTCAGGAATCTTAATCGTAAAATGCAATCTATCAGCCCCAATTTTATTTTCCTCTTGTGCGAAACATATCCAATTTTTGACAAGTTTTAAGGTGGAAATTGTACCACAGTTTGCAAAGGGTCTATCTGTAACTATTCTTTCTTTATAGATGTTTGATAAATATTTTCCTTTCCTTTGCTGTAGGCGAACATATAACATTCGAAAATTCATTTCACTGGTGGTTTATATATGGTGCTATTAAATAATTAAAATCAGATACTTCAATTTTTTAAAATTAATTTTGTAATTATTGGAAGTTTAAAATTCATTTATAAGTTTATGGCAAGATTAAAACAATGCATCTAAAGAAAAGTAGGCTTAACACAAAATGCATACTTTTTCTACTTCATCTAATATTTTTCCGTATAAAAAATTACTTTGTGTTTTAATCTCAATTTTTTTATTTATATTGAAAAGTGAGATTAGAGTTATTTTATTAAATTTTTAGCAAATATGTTAGGCATTAATAATAATAAAAGCAATTTAAAAAATGTGAAATGCTTTAAATTTTTTAACTTATTTTATTTTAGTTTTATGTGCTTATTTCATTTAGCAGCTGCTGTTAATTGGACTTAATAAATTATTTCATTTTAGCTTCTATTTTTTAAAAAAGTAAAACTTATAACTTCTACTCAAACTAAAAAAAAATAATAGAATCACTCAAAATTTAATCAATATGTTTAAAAGATTAAAAAGAATAATAAATAAAAATACAAAAGATTTAAGATTTATTTTAATTTTAGTAAATTAAAAGAATATAATAATCTTGTTGTTCATAATAACAACTGTTACAAAAGTTTGAAAAAAAAAACAGATTTAACGGCTCAACAGACGCAGCTGCAAATTGTTATTAAATATCTAGTACTTATTTAAACATTTTATTATTTTATTTTATGCTTAAAATATGCGCAGGAGATTTATCAGCGTAAAATAATTTTCATGTTTAAAAAAAATGAATGTGGTTTTTAAAAATTTTCAAACTCTCATTTCTGTTTTAACATTAAGGTTCATTTCATTAATTTTAAACATATTTATGTACTGAATAAATTAGTGCTAGAAAATGGACAGCAGAAAATTTTCACTTTTTAATATTTAAAACAGTAAATAAAAATGACCGAGAAAAAAATTCTAGAAAAATAAGAGAATAGGTATATATATATAATCATGGAATACCATTTAAAAAAGTAAATAGAAATCACTGTGGAAAATAATTCTTGAAAAACAGGAATATGTGTATAATCTTGGAAAAATCGTTTCAAAATAAATGAATGGATTAATCAATGCAAAAATAAAACAAATATATAAGTGGAAAAATTAAGAAATGTATTCATTGTTTTAACATTTGTTGTGTTCATTTATGAAAAAGAATAAGTTTGTCACTGTATACGATATCTATTTTGATACTTGTTTAAAAAGTTAATTTTATTCAAAATTAAAAGATATTGGGGTGTCTAAAGTGATATAATATAAAAAAGAAAACTGCCCAGTTAAACTGAGGACATTAAGCTCATAGTCTATTTACACTAATTTTATATTATACTCCTAATTCAAAGAATTTGAAATATAAATTTTAAAAAAAATCAACAATATATTAAGGGGGGATCTTCCCCCGTTTCCCATCCCCTCCGTTATAGTTAACCAATGAACCCCCATAACTAATCACTGTAGCCCCTTATTAAAATGGACTTATATACAAAATTTAAAGCAAACCGGATAATACTGCATAAAAAAAACATTTATCTAAATTAAGAGGGATTAGCTCCCCCGCATCCCCCTTTATACTTAACCAATTAACCCTCAAAACTAATCAGGGAAGCGCCTTACCAGAATATACAAAATTTGAAGAAAATTGGATTGTTCTGTTTGAAAAACACATTTATCTAAATTAAGGGGGGATTAGACCCCCTTTACCCCCTTAATACTTAACCAAAGAACCCCCAAAACTAATCAGGAAAGCACCTTATCACAATGAAAATTTTTACAAAATTTGAAAGAAATCGGATAATTCTGCATGAAAAACCCATTTATCTAAATTACATAGAGGGTTAACCCCCCTTTCCCCCTTTTTACTTAATCAATGAACCCCCAAAACTAGTCAAGGATATCACAAGCGCCTTATCACAATGAACCTATAAACAAAGTTTGAAGCAAACCAGTTGTTTCTATCGAGAGTTATCGCGTTACGTACATACATACATACGTACATACATAACAGGCGGGCACATTAGATCTTAGGCTTTGATATCCTGTGAGTTAAATTTTTTTTACTTTAATAGAATGCATTAATTTTCTGACACACCTATTTCAAAAGTTAATTAATGCATTGAATTAAATCGCTATTGTGAAATGATAGCTGTCGATAACACTCATGTCCCTGTTATCATTTTTAATTATACGAAGATTAAAAGATCTAATGTCTCTAAAAAGCATTTTAGATAGCAAAACTGCGCCCAGATGTTTATATAAACATTATTTGGGAGAATATTTGATTAACAGATTTATCGTTCAATTTTAATATCATCAAGAAGTTTTGACAAGTTTAAATTCTTATTTCTGAATAATTCATTTTATGAAAATTTCTAAGAGCTGCATGAATGTAAAGGGATTTCTGCTTATCCTTTATGTCAGATAGCGAAATACATACTAAATACATATTGCAATCTGAAAACTTATTACTATTTATTAGTACAAAGCATTTGCATACAATAAAGAAGAAAAATACATAAGTTTAAATTCATTATTTATTTGATTGTCTCCACCTAAAAAGTTAATTTCACTGATTCTTTATTTTCTTAAAATTACTTAAAAAATATAACATAAAAATATAACTGCAATATATATTTTAAAAATCTATATGTAAATAATTTATGAATTTTATATGCTAATCAATTTTTTAAAGATTTTATTCTTTTATGATTATTTTAAATTTTGAGAATAAAAGTTCTGGATCTTCTTTTTTTTTTTTGGTTATAATATAGAGATGTATTTTATAAATATATGATAAAGTAGTGTAAATAAATATTTTAAATAATTTTTTTCCTACAACTGTTTTTAACAAAATAAATTGATTAAAGAAAAGTTTTAAAAATATACAGCATTAATTTTTGTCGCATTTAATGAGAATTTTTCCTAGCATTTATCACTTTTACGTTTTATGGAGAAAATACCGATTAAGAATATACTTAATTACATGTAATTAATTACATGGATATTTGGATATTAATTGTTTCAAATAAGTTATACTTTTCAATGTTTGAAATTCTTTCTAATAATATGAAGTAGTTTAACTTAAAATGATTCACATTTTTCTTAGAAATATTTTCACTTTTATACTTTTAAAATCTATATTATTAATATACTAGATGGAACCCGTCAAAATTTGACGGCAAACAACTTGATAGTACCATAAAATTAAATTTTACAGTTGCTTTAACTTGACAAATTTCATAATGGGGAGCATAATATGATTAAGCAGTCACAGACCTTTCTAACAATATACGACATGAGGGGTGTCAACAAAATTCAGAAAGTATCCCTTGGGGGGGGGGGGGGGGCAAAGTGAGGAGATAAACATCGGAGATGCATAATATGATTAAGCAGTCACGGACCTTTCCAACAATATACGACATGAGGGGTGTCAACAAAATTCAGAAAGTACCTCTTGGGGGGAGGGGGGCAAAGTGGGGAGATGGACATAGGAGATGCATAATATGATTAAGTGGTCACAGACCTTTCCAATGATATATAACATGAGGATTGTGAGCAAAATTTAGAAAGTACCCCTTGGGGGGGGAGGGGGGCAAGTGGGAAGATAGACATCGGAGATGCATAATATGATTAAGTGGCCACAGACCTTTCCATTTCCAATGGTATATAACATGAGGGTTGTGCGCAAAATTTAGAAAGTACCCCTTGGGGGGGGGGGCAAGTGGGGAGATGGACATATCGGAGATGCACAATATGATTAAGTGGTCACAGACCTTTCCAATGATATATAACATGAGGGTTGTGCACAAAATTTAGAAAGTACCCTTTGAGGGGGGGGGGCAAAGTGGGGAGATGGACATCAGAGATGCATAATATGATTAAGCAGTCACAGACCTTTCCAACAATATATGACATAAGGGGTGTCAACAAAATTTCGTAAGTATCCCTTGGGGGGGAGAAGTGGGGAGATTGACATTGGAGATACATAATATGATTAAGCAGTCACAGACCTTTCCAACAATATATGACATGAGGGGTGTCAACAAAATTTAGAAAGTATCCCTTGGGGGGGGCAAAGTGGGGAGATTGACATTGGAGATGCATAATATGATTAAGCAGTCACAGACCTTTCCAACAATATATGAGATGAGGGGTGTCAACAAAATTTAGAAAGTATCCCTTGGGGGGGGGGGAGTGGCGGGATGGATCCGAGATGCATAACATGAATAAGCGGTCAAAGACTTTTCCAGCGATATATCACATGCGGGATGTGTGCAAAATTTAGAAAAGTGTCCCACTTGGGAGGGACCCCAGAGATGCATAACATGAAAAAGTGGTCACAGGCCTTTCAACTTGCAACTTTTTCTCGAAGGTATTTGACAATATTAATTTTTTTTCACCGGAGACAATTTGACGATAGTCTTAATTTTTTTGCATAATTCGTCAAAAGTTCATGGAAAAAGTCATGAAATTCGCTAATCAATAGTCTATAAATTATAAAATTCAACAATCGATAGCAGTAAAATTGGTCAATCGATAACATAAAAATCATGAAATTCATCAAATGGTCTCCCGTAAAAAAATTGTCTTGCACGCTGATGTGATGATCAAAAGGGTTTTGAAGTATAGGACAAAATTAGAACTCGCCAATCAGCGAGTAACACTGAAAATTTGGCGATGGACTTTATTGCCACCACTGGTCAAACATAATAGTCACACTTGCCAATTGCGATGATTGAATGGAAAAAGATTTTTTTCCCTGAAATTGACGGATTGTGATTTTTTTTTCTCGAAGCCATTCGACGATATTCGAAAATTTTTCTCTCCGAAACCAGTTGATGAAGTTTGCGATTTTTCCACTGTCGATTAATGAATTTTGCGATTTTTCCGCAATCGATTGACAAATTTCGCGAAGTATCAACTATCGATTCACGAATTTCACGATTTTTTCCCATGAACAAACAAATTGCGCACTTTCTTTCCGCTAATGTTTGACAAATTTCGCACTTTATTTCTGCTGCCGTTCGAAGATTTTTGCAATTCTGTTCCGCAATTGTTAGACAAATTTCACTATTTTTCTCCCGAGATCATTTGACGAATTTTGTGATTTTCCCCCCCCGAATCTATTCGGCAAATTTCTCGAATTTTTTCACGACAGTTAGACAAAATTAATTTATTTCCTGCAATGCCTGATTTCTTTTGTCAAGTTAAAGCAACTATAAATTTTACTTTTATGGTACTATCAAGTTGTTTGCCGTCAAATTTTGACAGGTTCCATCTAGTAAACATTTAACTGCATTATCTATCATCATACTACCAATAGAAGATAATATTGTCCCAGTTGCACTCACTTCCAAGTACACCCATGAGGTCGAGTGCTTGTACTCATTAACCCTTATACAGTAGACTCCCTTAAATCCTCAAAGCTTAAAACCAGAGGTTGAAACCTTGAAAATTTTCAGAAATAAATGTATGCTTTCTTCATGAGAAAACATGAGTTCAATCATATTAACCAGAATTTAATGTTAAATTGTGTACAAAATTATATTAAAAAACTTAAATTTTTCACCTAAAACTTAACTGTAAGTTTCAATGTTTACATCAGAAACAATGTGCGGATTTGAGGAATATGCAGATTTTAGGGTTACGGATTTGAGGGAGTGTACTGTATATAACCTTCCAGCAGGCATGCTATTGAAAAATTTTCAACAAAGTACGACCAAGGTCAATCACTGGTCAATGGTCCTGAAATTTTAAAGTGGTCAGGGAAAAAAATACTTTTCTCTGGAAAACTTAGAAATTTTGAAAAAAAGACTACTTTTTTTTACAAATAAAAGATTTTCTTCAATTATTTCTCTTAGAAAACAAACAATTATTAGGCTTATGCTAAAATAATTTTTGGTACTTGTTGATTATCCCATCGACCACTTTTTATTAAAAAAAACACCAGTAGCCAAATTACACGTGTTTATATCATCAATGGATTTTTAATTTGACATTTATCTGTATATTTAATGTTTTAACGATTTATTAGTTATTTCCTTAACAAAAGTAACAATTACGTCTAAAGTGCATCACCAAGATATTAAAAGAGAAAAAGCTTTGATAAAATGTTGCGATGCATACTTAACATCAGTTTCCTAAAATTAACAAATATTCACGTTTCTACTTTTTGCTAGGAAAAATGTAAGCATGACTACTGAATAAGAAAAAATATAAAATGCTGATAAAGGCGGGTTTCCCCCACGGCCATAGATAACAGTGAATAATAAATTTGAATAAAATTATATTTCATAAAATTAGTATTTGCCTTAATCTTATGTTAAAAATTTCGAAAATATTATTGAAATAAAACAGTGGTATTCAAAATCCATTATCCTTGTTATGTATGCCCATGAGGCATATTTCCTAAATCAGCCGAAAGATCACCCCCCCCCCTCTAAATACCAATATACAAATTATTTATAAACATATATTTCAGTGTCCATTTCAATGTTATGAAAAAACATTTGAATTTTACAATATAGTACAACAAAAATTACCTGTACAGATTTATTAGGAACTTTTAAAATTTTCATCAAACTTTTTCTAGAAATAAAGTATAGTAAGATATTTTTTTAATTGAAGTACAGACAGACATGCAGGCGGCAACGCACACCATGCACATGAATGTAATTTACCTTTTTTGTACTATAATTTAGATTGCAGTTATCATTGAACCATTTACCGGTCGCCTAATTTGAACCTTTGTGTTTTTTTAATTGAAGTACAGACAGACATGCAGGCGGCAACGCACACCATGCACATGAATGTAATTTACCTTTTTTGTACTATAATTTAGATTGCAGTTATCATTGAACCATTTACCGAATCGCCTAATTTGAACCTTTGTGTTTTTTGAATTGAAGTACAGACAGACATGCAGGCGGCTACACGCACACCATGCAAATGAATGTACATAACTAAAATTACTGAGAATTCTATTACTTTAGGGCCTCCTTGTATACTACATTCACAGTTGTTACCTTTTTGTAGTATCTGAACTTTAAAGTTATCGAATGAACACACCGAAGACATCGCCTTTTTGTTTACTATTTACCTTTTTGTATATTATAATTTAGAGTGCTGTTACCACTGCGCCTAATTTGAACCTTTGTGTTTTTTTAATTGAAGTACAGACAGACATGCAGGCGGCAACGCACACCATGCACATGAATGTAATTTACCTTTTTTGTACTATAATTTAGATTGCAGTTATCATTGAACCATTTACCGAATCGCCTAATTTGAACCTTTGTGTTTTTTTATTTGAAGTACAGACAGACATGCAGGCGGCAACGCACACCATGCACATGAATGTACATAACTAAAATTTACCTTTTGGTATTATAATTTAGAGTGTAGTTACCATTTCACCTTATTTGAACATTTGTGTTTTTTGAATTGAAGTACAGACAGACATACAGGCGGCCAACGCTCACCATGCACATGAATGTATATAACTAAAATTACTGAGAATTCTATTACTTTAGGACCTCCTTGTATACTACATTCATAGTTCTGTTACCTTTTGGTAGTATCTGAACTTTTAAGTTCTCAAATGAACGCACCCGAGACATCGCTACATATAACTGGCCATGGCTAAAAACAGGCTGGGGTAAATAAATACCAACACGATCTAAGGTTTGTCCTTGTGCTTTGTTTATAGTCATACAAAAAGCCAGACGTATGGGAAATTGGCGTCTTTTAAAGGAGAAAGGGAGTGTTGTGTCAGATGGCGATAGGTCGATTCTATTAATTAAAGTCCTTTGCCCTTTTCTTTCGCCAGTGATTATTTCCAAATCTAAACAATTGTCATACATATTCCTCACAATTAATCTTGTCCCATTTAAAAGTCCCTGGGTAGCATTTAGGTTTCTTAACAGCATTACAATTGCACCAATTTTTAACGTGAGAGTATGTGGAGGCAAACCACTTAACTCTAAACTGTTTAAAAATTCTGTAGGAAATTGAAGAATTTGGTTTTCCTCTTCAGTTATGAGATTATTTATGCTATTATATGTCCTCTGTGTGCCAGGTATAAGATCTAGAACTTTAGAATTTATTTCATTACAATGTTCATTTTTTGGGGCAAGAATAGCAAACTTAGAGAAATTAATAACATTATCTGGTGAAGCAAAATGCTTGCCAAAAATTTCAAATACAATATCTTCTTTTGCAATGATATCTACTGGTAAATCAATTAAAGAAGAACCATATGATGGTTCATCATTAACTGAAGGATAATCTCCATCACCAATTTTAAGCAGAAAATTTGAAAATTCTAATTCTAATTCTAATCATTCTAGCTCGCATGTTTTTAATTAACCGAAAAACTTTAAAATTTGGCCAAAGAGGTGAAAATTTAATGCAGTTTTGAGTTATTGTTTGTCGTGAGGCATGTGGAACTACGGGTAATACCTGTCTAAAATCTCCGACGAGGACAATTATTTTCCCACCAAAAATAATATCATTGCTCATTAGATCTTGCAGAAGTCTATTAACAGTCATTAAGGCATAAACATTTGCCATAGGTGCTTCATCCCAAACTATTAGCTTTGCTGACTTGATATCAGATGCCGCTTTGCTATTAATTTTTAAAGATGATACTGAAGTTTCATGCAAAATCAAAGGTAACTTGAACTTACTATGAACTGTGCGGCCGTTTGGTAAGACCATAGCAGCAATGCCAGTCCATGCAACAGAGATCACTTCTAGACCTAAATCAAAACATTTTTGTATAAGGCATTGGTATACAAATGTCTTCCCTGTACCACCTGGACCATCTATGAAATATGCATTACTTTTACCTGTGTTATTCTCTTGGACTACTTTTAATATTTCTTCTATTATCAAAAGTTGTTCATCATTAGCTTGCTGAATCATCAAGTCATAGTTAAGATTAGGATTTTTAGAGAAATTAATGTTGTGATCAGTTGCTAAGAAATCATTGATAACTGGCAAGTTAAATGTTGAAAGGCAAAAACCATGCAATTTAAGTGTTTCATTAATATCTCTGAGACTAAAATTGTAAGCTTTATCCGCGTCATGAAGCTGCAAGTAATCTTCACTAAGGTAATCTTTAAAAGTTTCCCATAATTGAGTAGTGTTTGATGGTTATTGAAATATGGCAATGAAAGAAAATAACTGTCTTAATTGAAACGGAATTTGAAGAGCTGATGCTTCATGCAAACAACGTAGCCACTCAGTATCATCCTGAAGCAATCCATGATGCATAGCTGCTTCTTTGAAAGAAGAAAAAGCAACATTGTGCACTGTCCTTAAATCTTCAAAACATGTAGCCCCAACTACATGAAGCAACAGTAATCGAAGGTGATAGAGCTCAGATTCAGCAGGAGAAACATTATACATTCTGCCAATTACTTTTCTAAAATTAACACGTTTTTCCCAAATACGCTTAGTTTTATTCCATTTATAGTAAAGAGGTGTTTCAGGATAAATGTAAGGGCTTTTTATTTGTGAATCCTTATTCAAATTAAACCATGCGATAAGGTGTGTGCTTTTCAATTCTGATCTAAGTAAAGCTTCATCAGCATTATCATCACGAAAATATACTTGTTGTTCCTCTGGTAAATGTACAGGCAAGCGAACGATTGAGTGAGACTGTTCATGCATAGGATACGAAAAAATTCTATATGCAGCTTCACTTGAACTAACATATCTGGTATTTAGAAAACCAGTAACTTCATCATGATGAAGTGAACCACCTTCAGCACTAATCTGCACATTGGCGCAGTCATGGCCTTTGTAAACATACTTATGTATATATTTTATACTGTGAACACTTGCACAAATTTCAACATTTATATGGGCTTGAAAATAAAGTAAGAGAAAGGGATTATATGGAACTATGTAACGGTTGTCAACCTCAATATTTTTTTTTTTAATGCGTTTGGTAATAGTCCTGCCATTATTTCTCCTTCTATAAAGGGGATAACCATTAACATTTTCTTTTGTTTCATCAACAAACTCTTTTGGAAATTGTTTTTTACATTTAGTGTCTAACATGCAAACTGAGTTAGGATTAAGAATACCACAAGGACCATGTACCATGTGACATTTAACTAAGTTATATAAGATTGTATTATTGGGGTCAGGAATTTCTGCAGAAATAACTTTGTCTATGTCTGCTATTTCCCTAAATTTACATTTATCTTCGTGACACAATAATAAATGAACATGGGGCAAACTTCTCTTTTGAAATTCAACCGTATATAAATATGTTTGTACTTTGCCAAAAATTTCTTTATGATTTATCAAAAATAAGAGTTCTTTAATTTTAGAATGAAAAACACGAACTGTAACATCTGGTCTATTATTAGCAGTTTCAAAAGAATGTATGCTGTTAGTTATTTCTGGCCATAAAGGATTACATGTAAATGTTAAGAAAAGATCTGGCTTACCAAATTTTCTAACCATTGCCATGGCATCCTGATAATTTTGAATCATGTTTCGAGGACTACCAGTAAAAGAAGAAGGTAAAATGACAATCCGCCCAGCACGTAAATTCTCTTTATCAGCACGTGCAAACAGAGCATCTGCAAGGCCAGCGTATGTGTCTACTCGCAATTTAGCCTGTTGATTACGGATAAATTTCAATCTGTCACCTTCAATGCGACAGTAATAATCGACTATCAATTGCTGAGTTAATTTCCCAGCATTAATAAGTGGGTTGAAATTTCCTTTAGGAGGACATCCCCGAACCATAAGTCTATACGATACATATTCTCTCATCGAAATGTTTTCACGAACATTAGTTTTCCGCTCTCCTCCAGCTGGCATTGAAATATGCCAACCTGGTTCACCGCAAGGCCAAATTAATACATATGACATTGGATCACAATGCATACTATCAAAATCTAAAGTTTTAAAACCACCATCTTTAGAATAAACATTTATGTACCTATGAGATGGGGGAGCACCATCATGAGATTCAAAAACCGCTGCAACCTCTGAACAAGTTGGTTCATTGTAACGGCGAGGATCTGATATAGGTTCATGATAAAAACGCATAACAAAATCGACTGGTACTCTGTTTTGTTTTAAAGCTAATTCACGTTCCTCAGATACTTTTTGATGCATCGTTTTATAAGACTTTACATAGGGATTACACTTAATTAAATTCTGATAAATTATTTTAAGAATGTCTGCTCTAATGGAACTATTCTCAGCCCTTCCCAATCTAATTTCATTTGCTTCAGAAAAGTCTAAAATGTACAACTGACCATAAGAAGCATTGGATGAATTATCTGGATACAAAGGGGAAATTTTTTTGAACCTAGAATTTTGAAACAATAAGGACCATGACCAAGAGGTAACTTTATGTTGGCACCAAATGACACAAAAGATAACGCATTATTGTATTGCCGAATATTTTGCCTAAAATTTTTTGACATGTCACTATTTCCTGTAAATAATTTTTTTATTTCATCAATAATACAAAATTCAGGCAATTTAAATTTTCTGTTACAACAACACAAATTAAAATGGCCATCTGAATTTTTTTCATATGAAAAATACAATGCATTACAATAAGTGCATTTATTGTCTAAATTACCGAAGTAGGATGGAGATAAATTGGTGATGCTATCTGAGACAGCACACCGATACTTAATTTTATATGGCTTCAACATTTTTCTATTAGCGTAATATTTTTTTTGTAACTCTTGCAGTTTTTGCTTTTTGGATGGAGATATCTGTTTCTTTTTGGATGGAGATATCTTTTGCTTTTTGGAGGGAGATATCTTTTGCTTTTTGGAGGGAGATATCTTTTGCTTTTTGGAGGGAGATATCTTTTGCTTTTTGGAGGGAGATGACTCATTTTTTTTATTAGCATTATAACGCTTTTTATCGTACTCTTGCTTCATTTGTTTTTTGTCTTTTTTGAGCAACACATTGTAGTGACCGTTAAACCCATCTCCCTGATACAATAAATTAACTTCTATTTTACCCCTAACATTTTCTCCCAACATTGTAACATTACCATCATGTGAATTTATAATATTCACAAAAATATTAAAAATTCTTGTTGCCGCATCTAACTCTAAATGACTACCGTGCGTACCGTCTTTTGACATTATATTTACATAATCGTTTTCATTAGCAATCGGAACACCATAAGATTCATCCCCGATAATAAACGGACTGTAAGTGGTCCAATTTCGTATTACGTGTTCTACGATATTTTTACGTACGTTAACATAATTATTTTCTGTACTATATAAAAAAAATGATAGCGATCTAAAAAGACAATTTCCGTCGGGATTGATTTCGTGAACGTTAAATGAGCCTAAATTCATTTTTAAACAGTAAATCTGAAATGGACACCTAAGTAATCATACAAATTATAATAAATAAAATAAATAAATACCTTCTAAACACTCCACAGTGAGTATACAATTACCTTCCTAGGCTTACAGCAACGCAACATGCAAGAAAAAAAACGGAAGATGAATGATTCCAATTACGTTTATAGAGACAGCAATAGACCCTCACCTCATTGGACGATCCTATTTTGACGCATGTATACAGAATTAGCAAACTGCTTTAAATAGATGGACTAAGTAATCATACAAATTATAATAAATAAAATAAATAAATACCTTCTAAACACTCCACAGTGAGTATACAATTACCTTCCTAGGCTTACCGCATCGCAACGTGCAAGAAAAAAAACGGAAGATGGATGATTCCAATTACGTTTTTAGAGACAGCAATAGAGCCTCACCTCATTGGCCGGTCCTATTTTGACGCATGCGTATACGATCGAAATTCGATGGAATTATTTGACATTTTTAACAAACAGCTTTAAATAGATGGATTTTTCAAAACGTAACTTTAACATGGGTCCTATACTTCGTTGAAGAAATTAAATTCATTATAAAACACTCGTAACATTCACATAGCATACATTCTAACAGCAAATTATATATTTTTTAATTCTAGAGGAAAAAAAAACACTGTTTAGTAATTTTCTATTTAATTTTATTATAAGGCTTAAGCAAACATTTTATGCTGTTTCTTGTTATTTTCAAAAATCAAGTTTTTTTTTAATTCTTTGTAATTATTATAACCATCTTTTTTTAAACTTATGAAATTTGAATACATTTAAATAAAAAAGGAACGGCTCTTTGAAAGATATTACTGTTCATTTTGAAGTTTTTGAAGTGTATTTCAATGTAGAAAATACATTTGAGGTATTATTTTAATACCTATAATCATATTTTATTTTCTAATCGCATTTCATTAATGAGCAAATAAAAAAAACATATAATATATAAGATTGGTATATGTATTCTATCACAATAAAAATATAATCACAATAATAAAATATATCTTTATTTATTTCACTTCTGTTTAGAAATAAATTTTCGCTGAAAACCATGAATGGAATGTTAAAAAAATAATGTTCAGCAAAATTTTCTACTACTTTTTTTATTTCGGATTTTAGCATTGCTTTATACAAAGCAGTTGTAAGAAGAACCGAGGAAGAGAAATAAGGCGTGACGCATATATTATGAAACACTTTAAAATATAGCTAGGCAATTTTTACAATATTTATATCTTTAGTTACTGTGATGTGTAAATAAAAATGTTGATGTTTGGTCAAAGAATGGATGTTGTTTAATTTTTACGCACTTTCAAAAAATTCATGAATTGCAAAATTTTTTGTTGTTGTTGTTTGTTTGTTTTCAGTTACATTTATTTTCGTTAACGAAAGAATATTTCAGTTTTGATTTGCGCATTTCACCCCAAAATACAGTCAATTTACCAACCTAACATACAAATTACATGTACTGCTGCAATCTAAAGCTGAATTTTCGTCAAATCACATATGTATTCCAACATCTCTGCTGAATAACATTTCTGTGTCTAGAAACGGAGTTTTTATGTCTTATATCTTTATTATATGTCGTATGTCTTTATTATATGTTGTTATTTTTTATTATGTCTTTATTATTATTTGCTATTCCCTGAAGTAGCAAAAACTTCTGGAACCTAAGCTCAAGCTTTTCTTAAATTCTCCAGTCAAAAGATGGAAATTTCATCAAATAACATACGATTAATATGTTATTATATATTATTTATTGTTATTTGTTATTATTATCATATTGGCATGACTAGCGAAAAAAGATAGTTTTAAAATAAAGGGAAAAAATGCTGATATAAATATAGTAGAAATATCACATCACTTGGAAAATTATATCAAGAAGTAGCCATCCAAATAAAATTCAATGGAAGCAAAATGATTTTTCACTCTAATCTATACTATCTTACCATTATAAAACAAACTATTGAAATTGTAACACGTAAAAATTCAACATGTAACTATACAGCAATAAAATTACGGATTGCGTTATTCCATGGTTAGGAGAATGCAAATAAACTTCGAAGTAAAAATAAAATAAAATAACGTGAGTAATCTGAGTTAGAACGTGAAAAACGTGAATGATGGCGTTTCAACTTATTGCATTATGGATCCTAAAATTGTAGAATATTCTCATTTGTCTTGATAAAGGTTTCGGTAAAACCGAAACATGCAGACAGTTTTATATATATAAATCTTTTTACTGTGTTTATGGATTTTATTCAACACCTTTTAGAAGTTAATGATGTGCATGAAGTATATAAAAATAAGATACTTTTCCGTTATACAAACATTACTGTCGTCAAGCGCAATAGTTAGCGCAAAATGTAATTCACGTGAAATGATCAGTTGAAGAAAAAAATAGCATTGTTGGCACGGAAATGGGCATTTAAAAACATAGCATTTGACAATTATAAACTTTTAGGAACTATTTTATTAAATAAATACAAATATATACTTAAAATAAAAGAACAAATAATTATTGTACAATAAAGTAATAAATTAAAACTCAATTTAAGCTGCAGGCATGAAATTGTGAATGTCCCTTAGTCATTAATAAATTAATTTTTTGAAAGAAGATAGCGTCAATCATAAATGTAAACTGATAACTTAATAATAAATAATTTATATTCGTAAAATTTCAAATTAAGATATTTTGCAAGGTTACGATTAAATAATAATAATAATAATAATAAAATGATTCGCGTTCAATAAATAGCAAATCACTATGTTTGGCACGGTTTGCATTAAAAATCCTTTGCATGGTCAGTGCTGAAATATATGTCGCATACATTTTGGAATGGTGTTGGTATAACGGAGAAATGTAAAAAATAAATCTTTCAAACAGGGCAACTCGTTGCCTATACATTCGACGTTTTGACGAAATTTGATTGACAGTGCAATCATAGTACAATGATTACAATTCGTATGAAACACTTCAAGAAAACGTCATAAAGTGATGCTACATCAAAATAAGCTGTGAAAATTAGAAACTTAGTCTCGTCTATAACAAAAGTGTGACAATCTTAAGAAGAATACAATGTATGACTGAAATTTCTAATACTGTTAAAGTCTAGGTATTAAACCAAAATAATCCATGTCATAAACAACGACATTTATAAACTTGCTTTGTCGATAATTCTTTTGGCTTCATTACAGAAACTATCCATAATTATACGGATCTTATGGATCATACATTGGTAATTTCTATTTCAAATAAGTGTAAATTATTCCAAATACGTATTAAAGGTACCAAATTATTATTTACACCAAAATCACCATCGATAATTTCAAAACCTTTTTAAAAGGTCAACTTCTATACTGACCAATAACTGTATTCATGATTAAAAATAGCATGTAAACTACTTTCACAAGAGCAAAAGAGCGTGTCCAAAAATATTTTTAGAGAAATAATCGATAATAGGCAGAAAGTGTTCGAATGCTTTGTACTCACTGTATAATAACTGCAAAATATACCCGGAAATTCTAAACATACTCCTGAGGCGATCGAAACTCGCAAGCATATTCACAGATTATTAACAAAATGTACTGTACTTATATACACAGTTTTTTTAGAACAATTTTGTTTATATAATCAAGGACTACTTATATTAAGTATTAATTATTTTTTATTTTATTTTAAATATTTAATTAATGTTAAAAAAATTAGCTATTAATATTAAGAACTGTCTTAAGTAATTCATGTAACAGAATAAACATAGCCAAAATTAATTAATTAAATTTGTTATTTTATTTATAAAATTCAGTGTCATATGTTGCAATTTGCACGGAACTCTTAATTGAATTATTAATAAAAATACATAATGTTCAGTAAACAAAAGGAAAGGGGTTTAGAAAGGGATTTATTTAGAAATAGGATCGTATAGAATTTTATTAAAAGTGACCCTAGAAGGAATTTGAAGTCTACTAATTAATTATCATAAAGAGAAATTCTAAGATTAAGTAAAAACAATAGCGTGTGAATTTTTTTCGGAGAATTCTTTCATTTTAGGGAGGATTATTATGTAAGCTATGAACAAAATAAAAAAACTAGCATTGTTTAGGCATAAATAATCTTTAGTTCCTTATCCTAAAGCAAATAGATATTCAATTAATTAGAGAATTTTGGTTAATAAAAATAATTAATATGACACTGACAAAACTAAAATGACTAGTATTGAAAATTATGAATGAAAATAAAAACATCTATTATATACAAAAAAAAAAAAAAATTACAAATACATAAACAACAAATAAATTTAAAGAATAACAGATAGACTGTCATTTGGTGTGCAAACATCTTTAAGAAAATTATATAATGTCTAGAGTATTCCACCAGTACTTTTTCAATCGCCTCAGCATTATGAAACTCGGCAGCAAATTCACGGATTATTAACACAATATACTGTACTTATATACACAGTTTTTAAGAACAATTTTGTTTAAATAATCAAGGACTATTTATATTATGTATTAATTAGTTTTCCATTTCCTAATTATCTTGTTGTGGTAAGAAAATATTCAGTGCATTTAATATTTATATTGACGTCGTGTGTGCGTTAATCCTCTGAGCCCTGTAACAGATTTTAAGACCTATTATTCCAAATCTCTGACCGACGTACGCAATGGCACAAACATAAGATGTTGTCAAGAATATATATGGATATCAAATCCATTAAAATACAGGTCATTAGGTCAATAGTCCTGAGAAAATTCATCTACAGACACAAGCTGGCGTCCACATAGTTTTGGATATGCGAATTATTTGTACCATAGGAAAATTGACCAATCAGCTCCAGACGCACGCTAATGTATGAATGGTCAGTCCGCCACTGACATGTCCGTTCGGGAAGGAGAAGGTGTCAGCCGATCCACAGCACTCGGAACAATCAGTGTTATGTAAAAAATATTTTATCAACATTATGTGCTAAGTTTTACTATATGGATGTAGTTTGATCAGCGACTGGTCCGTCTAAAAATGCGCTCTTAGCGCAGAGTTTTTTTGCTCACGAAAATGTCAGATTGCTGACTATCATGTGGCAGTCATCTAGCTGCATCCATATAGTTCATTTTTTTAGTGTGACACAATATTAGATTAGTCATACAGACCTTCTAGATCTACTCTAACTCTAGTACTAAGGAGGATGCAGGTATTTCTTTAAAATAATTTCTCTTATAACTCCCAAAGATATTAAGACTTTATTATACTTAAATTCATAAGCACAGTAATTTCGAGAAATGATGCACCTATTAGAATTTTTTAGAAAATATTTTTTTTTAATTTTATTACTCAGAAAAATTAGTAAAACAAATTAGTAAAATAAATAAATGGATAACTAAATAGTCATAGAGTGGAGTACTCTAGACATTGTATAATTTTCTTAAAGATGTTTGCCTACCAATGGTAGTCTATATCTTATTCTTTAAATTTTATTTGTTATTTATGTATATGTAAGTACGTTTTGTATATAATAAATGTTTTTTTTTTCATTCATAATTTTCAGTAATAGTAATTTTAGTTTTGTCAGTGTCATATTAATTATTTTTATTAACCAAAATTCTCTAATTAATGGACTATCTATTTACTTTAGGATAAGGAACTAAAGATTATTTATGCCTAAAAAATTCTAGTTTTTTATTTTGTTCATAGCGATCTGAGATATTAATCCTCCCTAAAATGAAGGAATTCTGCGGAAAAAAATCACAACGCTATAGTTTTTACTTAATCTTAGAATTTCCCTTTATGATAATTAATTAATAGACTTCAAATTCCTTCTTGGGATTCTTTTAATAAAATTCTATACGATTCTATTTTTAAATAAATCCTTTTCTAAACCTCCTTCTTTTTGTTTACTAAACCTTATGCTGGATAAAATTGTGTTATAAATTAATGTGCGGAATTATTCCCAGCACATACTATTTTCAATAGATAACTGGGCAGAGGACATCTAAGCAACTTATATAAATATTATGGATATCCAGCTATATTTGCAAAAGTCAGATCATGAAAATAAAGACGGACTGACCGAATTGATAAACACTTCATATCTATGTGTGGAAGTTATGTATGACGTTGAAAGTCATTACTTTATATTCGTATAATTATATTGAATACTGACATTATTGCGCTTATATTTTACTATGTGATGCATTATGCATATTTTTAAAATTAAAAATAATTTTGCATGAAATGACCGTAATTTGTAGAATGAGCATTAATAATCCTTAAAACTGTTATTTAATAACTTTTAATAGTTAATGGAAAATCAGTGGCAAATCTTAGCTTGAATATGAATACAAATACAAATAAAAGTACAATTACATACTGGTAATACACACTTTAATATTCATAACATTTCTGAATTCGAAAACGAAATCATTCCATTCTTATTAATGAGTATTAAAAATTACATAGGATGTCTTCCGAATAAACAAAAGATTTTCGGAAAATATTTATCAAATATATAGTGCTACCTAAACTCTGGTCTGTTATGATTCCATCAATCACAAAACACATCTTGTCAGTGTCTCATTTTTTCATTATAAACTTCAGAAATTAATAAACAAAATTCTTTGAAAAAGACGTATGTACGTTTGTTGATGGTAGTAGATAAACTGACGATGACATTAACAAAGTAACCCAAGCATAAGGATGCAACCATGTTTAAAATATTAAAAATGGCAATAAACTTTATTAATACAACTAGAAGTATTACTTTAACATAACGAATACACAAGTGTATTTTATCACACTTGTGTACAATTGCACAAGTGTAATTTATCAAACTTATCATACTATTATATACATAAATATTGGAACATGTCTGACAGAAATAATACTGCTACTGACAAGTGAACCACTTTTGCTGAAAATCGCACCTAGCATTGAGACCTGGTGTATTTTTTAGACCCATAGGCCAAAGTTAGAGAACCGATAAAATTGATCAAAATCATATTTATTGGTCTTACAGTAGCATAAACTTCTGCAAATGCAATTTTCGAGACCACTTATCGGACTATTAACTATTTATAAGTTAAAACACATTTTTCAATGATCATAAAATATTTTAACAGAAATGTATACTATTTATACATTTATCGTCTGCTTAAAAAAAACCTAATTGATATTATACTATCATTTATCAAACTTAACAAACAGAACAAGTTGAAAATTATACGTCAAACGTGACAAATGAGGTGCGTTCGTACTATAGCTAGTTATATAAATATTCAGATCTTGATGATTTTTAATTCTGTGAAATGAAGCAGATTAATTTCTGTAATAAAATAAGTATCTCGATCGCTTGACGATTAAACTTCGGAAGCTCCTATAACAAAAAAGCATCGATTAAAAAAAATCAAATTTCTTAATAAATGTTTTTATTAATATTTTCTAAAGTTTTGATTCGATTTTTGTAAAATTTGAAATGACTCGACAAAATTCTGCAAATATAATATATCTTAAATTTCAAACCATTCGGTTGGGTAGTTTTTGACGGACGGACAGACAGACAGACGGACGGACCAGACGACGACAATAGGTGCTACGTATTTATATAATTACGAATGCACCTAAAAACGTAAACTGATTCAATTCTAACATGTGCAATATGCACGTACGCGTAGTACAGGATGAAGCTTGTGGAAAATCCGTAGCACCATATTTGGCGATTTAAATCGCTTTTGGCGTGAAATTAACAATTAAAAATTCATTAATGTTATAATTAAAGTATAATGGTACAATTCAATGTATACAAAAATATGTTTAAAACGATTTTTGAAGACGAATTTTATCGGTTCTCTAACTTTGATATAGATACATAAAATACATCAGGTCTCAATGCTAGATGAAATCTTCACCAAAAGTGGTTCGCTTATGAGAAGAATTTTCAGACATCTTGAAACATCAAGTGATAACTAGCAAAAACATTGTGGGCATTAAAAATGGTACAGATTCTTATGTAAAATTAGCGTAATTATTTTTTAAAGAAAAGATTTGGTGTACATATATAAAGAATCTTATATATATATAAACATAAACGGCTGTTTTATTTCTTATTTCTTTATTTATCTTACTTTAACTGCTAGGGAAGGGAGAATAATTTATTTCGAAATTATTTTTTGTATTGAAAATAAGTTAAAGGACATTTTAATAAAGTAAGAAAAAACGATACAAAAATATGATATGTAACTTCACGGCTTTTATTCACTTACTAATGCGTAAAAATAGGAATTTAGAATTTAAACTTAATGTTGAAACATACGGTTGGATTAAGACAGCATAAGGTTTTAAGACTAATTCAGGTCATGTGTAAACGGCTTCCCAAATGTTGCCATTTACTAAGTACGTTTTAGATAAGAAATAGTTTAACACATGTTTATAGGCTTAAAACATGAAATGAATAGTAAGCTACAATGATCACACAAAACATTGCACGGATACTTTAATTACTATAAAAAATGCAATAAAATCTCAAACTTACAATGTGAAAGATCCTAACGTTTATTGAACAAGATATTTCCGTCATACATTTCTGTCAGAAAACACGACTTCCTCTTAATCCATTATAGTCACTGAATACATCCAGAAAAAAAAAATAAGGAAAAGTTGTCACATGCGGTTTTGACAAATTAGTTAATTGATATTATTCTTACGTTACTAAATTAATCAAAATATATTTTTTAATTTAAGATGATTTATGACAAGAGCATATTAAGTTTTTTTTTCGACATGGAACATCCGGTAAATAAAAAGTAGGTTTTGTGTTGTATATTTAAAAGCGATAAGATGAACAAAGGTGAAAATTTCTTCACATTAAAATATTCATTTTGCCATTCTTTATTTTTTTACTGGATATAATTATTATTGTTAATTTTTAAGGGAAACTTTTAAGTGTAAAATATTTTGCTTTAAATAATAAACTAATTCTTAAGTACTTTTTAAGTGAGGAGGGAAAATTTATTAAAAAAAAAAATGCAATAGACGTAACTACATTTTCTTTTCTTTTCTAGTTACTTTTTCTTTTCTATTACTATTAAAACACTTATATAATATTACAAGAAAAAGAATGTTACACATTGAAAAGTAACAAACGGAGAATTTAATCTGATTAAAATAACTAATTTTCTGTAACTGTAATATTTCTTTACTATTAATACTGGTTAAAATTTAGGATTTTTTAAATAAAATTTTACGAAAAATAGAAAATACAGTAATCTATTCTGGCATATACAGATAGTACATTTAATTCAATAGCGAAAACGGATTGATTTAACACTTGGAGAAGAGCGACACGTATACCTGAAGCATAAGATGTTCAGAATCCTCGATTATTCCCACCAGTTATTTTTTATTATTTAATGCTAGCATTTCTGCGATTCAATTAGGTGAAATTTTCCGTTTTGAAAAAACCGGTGGTAAAAGATTAAAAAATCTGTAAAGGACGGTCGTCGCGAAGGGGTTAAAGAAAATCAAAAGCATTTTAGAAAATACTTTTTGTATATTGTTCTTTATCACCAAGCTGGTAATTCGCAAAAGGTTCAGTGAGTTTAGGCAACGCGAAATTTTAGAACAAGAAGTTTTAATTTCGGATATTTAGATTTCACTTACTGAGAAACTGGTGCTGTGCAAGAGAATCATTGAGTTTGATTCACTTTCGGTAAGTTTTATGTCGCTTTTGGAAAAGCAACCGTGAGTTGATTTAGATTTAAACTAGTCGAATGTGCCAATCCCAAAACTTTCTTCTATCGCATACACTAAAAAGAATCAGCACCAATTTATATCAATTTCTAACCGAATCTAAAGTTTCATTAAATTATGTGCATTTGTTCTTGAGATATGACTATTGCTAAAATCGTGTAAATCCTGCAAAATGTAGCATAGCAGTGCCAACTGTTGGGAAATTTAGACCAAAACCTTATCAACAACTACTTATGTCAGCGTCTAACTGAATCTGGAGTTTGATGAAAATCCGTGCATTAGTTCTTTGGATATAGTTATCGTGATAATAATAAAAAAAGTAGCACAGCAGTGCCACCAGTTGGGCTGTTTAAACCAAAACGTAATCAGCATCTATTTATGTCAAGGTCTAACAGAATAAGAAAATTGGTGAAATTCCGTGCATTAGTTCTTGAGATATAGCTATCGTAAAAATCGTGAAAAAAGTGGTATAACAGCGCCACCTGTTGGGATATCTACACCAAAACATATTCAGCATCTATTTATGTCATGGTCTAACTGAATCGAAAGTTTTATGAAAATAAGTGCATTAGTTCTTGAGATATAGCTATTGCGACTTTCTTCTTGTAAAGATAGAAGAAAGTAAAAATCCGTGAGCTTCAGTAAAATCACAAATCTGGAAAAACAGACAAACAGCTGATGCTTTCAGGGGATATCCAGTTACAAACCAACTCCACTCCATGTAGATGAGTATTTGTTTAACAGATCTTAGAAGAGCCTTGACAAAACAGTCTAACCATATTCAAATATATTCACTACAAAAAAAAAAAAAAAAAAAAAAAAAAAAAAAACAGTGGCACTCCGGGAGTGTCGATAGAAGTGAAAACTTGAACAATTACGTGTGTGTTTTTTTAATCGTCAGGAAATGCATTTAATTGAAGTTTTTTTTTACTCATTATTATAAACTACTACTACAAAAATTATATTACAATTTTCATTTAATGCACGATAGTACATGAAAAATAATGCATATTATTTTACATACAAGAATTTCGGGAACCAGACTTCACTCGCACTATACCGCTTAATATACCGCTTACATTTTTCTTAGTTACTATACCGTTTACATTTTTTTGCGTTTACTATACCCCTTACTATACCGCTTACATTTTCTGTGTTACTATACCACTTACATTTTTTTGCGCTTACTAGACCGCTTACTATACCGCTTACATTTTTCTGGGCTTACTGTACCGCTTACTATACCGCTTACATTTTTCTGCGCTTACTATACCGCTTACATTTTTCTGCGCTTTCTATACCGCTTACATTTTTCTGCGTTACTATACCGCTTACTATGCCGCGTACTATACCGCTTACTATAACGCGTACTATACTGCGTACTATACCGCTTACATTTATCTGTGCTTACTATACCGCTTACATTTTTCTTACCGTTTACTATACCGCTTACATTTTTTCTGTGTTACTATACCGCTTACATTTTTCCGCGTTACTATACCGCGTACTGTACCGCTTAATTTTTTCTGCGCTTACTATACCGCTTACATTTTTCTGCGCTTACTATATCGCTTACTATACCGCTTACATTTTTTATGTGTTACTATACCGCTTACATTTTTCTGCGCTTTCTATACCGCTTACATTTTTCTGCGCTTTCTATACCGCTTACATTTTTCTGCGTTACTATACCGTTTACTATGCCGCGTACTATACAGTGTTGGGCATGAGCGCCTTCATTGAACGAAAACTCGCGAACTTAGTTCACTTTCTGTGAACGTGAGTTGAACTTGACTCACTTTTTGATAAACGAACGTGAACTGAACGAAAGCTCAAAAAATCTGTGAGTTTGAGCGAAATTTACAACTCAAACTCAATTTTTTCATGATTTATTTAAAAAATTTCCAGCCATTTAGAACACGTTTTTCCCATTCAAATGCCATTTAGATGCCTACATGGACTCGAGACGGGTCGAGTCTGATCATTAGTTTTTCTGGGTCGTGCCCGGGTCTTGCTTTCTCTGGAGGCTCGGGCCGAGCCGAACCAGGCTTATTTCTGTTCCTGTACTTTATTTTTCCTGGAAGTTTGCACCGACCGAAATTTTTTGGCATGGTCGTCACAACAACCCTGCTTTTATGAAGATCATTGATCCGCCCTGTCTGATTCATGCAAAAATCTGTTTAAGGAACAAACTCCTTGGATCAACAATTTTTGCCGAAAATACATAAATTTTAAAATTAACATTATTCTACAATTAAAATTTACTTTAAAGAATAATACGTATATATTTCTAACGGGGGAAGGAGGATATACAGTACTGAAAAACAAATTATAAGAATCTGTGTATGATGAAATCCTATCTTAAACGGAAAATTTCTTCATCAGTGCAAAATGGATATAATAATCCGTTTGAAAATAAATAATACTTTGCAAGAGACGACAGACATGGTAAAAAAGGAACTAAACCATAACGATTTTTTTTCTTTCCAATGGGATTCCGTCTTAGAAGGTTTTTCGATATAGAATTTTTCGATTTTTAAGTCTCCAAGCCGGATAAATGGATTAATGGTATTAATAATAATTCAGATACTATTTACATACAAATAGAGATCCATTAAAAAATCAATACATTTTGCAATAAGATATATATAGAAAGAAATGTGATAGAAACAGTATTTTGGAACGGAGGTCTCTGTACAATGGAGTCTAAGGTATAGAGGTCTGCACGGGCCGAAAATTCAAGAGGCGCGATCCATAAAAGAAAAATTCGGCCCGACACGGTATAGAAATTAAATGTTCGGCCCGGCACGGTATAAAAACTAAATGTTCGGCCCGTGCCCGGACTGGACCGTACAAAAAAAATATTGGCCAGACCCGGTATAAAAGTTAAAACTTCGGCCGGAGCATGGCACGTAGAGAAAAAATAATTGGCCTGATCCGGCCCGGCATTATAGCTAAAAGTTTCGCCCGAGACTGGCCCGGCCCGGAAAAAGGTTTAAATCTTGTCCCGAGCACGGACAGAGATAAATCCCTGCGCGAGTCGAGACCGTGAGCTCGACCCGAACCCGAAAATTCTATTTGAAATCAACCCGCAATCTGACCCGAACCCGACAACAAGAATAAGTTCGATCCGAAACCCCCAAACCCGAAATTAAAGGAAAGGAAATTCTGTTTTAATGCAATTGTGAAAAGTGACCAACCTTTATATCTCTACTGCCAATTTTATGTTTTTATAGAAAAAAAGGCAAGTGTTTAATATTCAGATATTCATAAAATTAATTTTTTAATATTCAAATATAGTAAAACCTCTGAATAGTAGAGACATATCGGGATCGTTGAATGGAGTCTTGCATCGGGTCACGTTGCACATAAATTTCTGTTTTCAGGTTTTAATGATTGTAATATTCTTTTTCGGGGTTGGGTAGTCTATAATAATTCTTGCTAGTCGTAATTAGATCTTTCGGAATTAGGGATGTTTGCATTTTCACAAAAAGTTTGAGTTCAACTATGTTTCAGATGAAAACAAATATGTTTTTGAGTATGAATGAGCATATATTCAAATTACTGCATGAGAAATAAAATTTATAAAAAAATGTGAATATAGATTATTCTTTCTTTACGGTACAGTAAAGAACATTTTTTCTTCTCTCGGAATATGAAAAATATTGCTAACATTTAATTTTTGATACACACAAAAACACATGTATGATACTTGTGATAGTTTATGCACACATACACATGTTGCATGTATGTACATTGGGAAGTGCCCATTTTCAGTGATATAAGCAGATAAATATACAAGTATTAGGAATTGCAAAAGTGTTCGCTGACTAGATGGTGTGTACTTTCCGGAGTATCCATTATGAAGATCTTACTGTATATAGATTTTTATTATGAAAAAATATTTTGGATATTCTTTTGAAAAATCTGGTCAACACGAACCCGAATCACAAGAGTCAAAATCTAATCCGAACCCGAAAAAGTATAGTCAACCCGACCTGCAGTAAAAAAGTAGAAATGAACTTAACCCAAACCAGACTAGCAACGAAAATATATAACGCCAGTCCGACCCGAGCCGCTGGTCATATTCTCTTTGGTCTTCTTTACCAAATGAAAATATTGCAATTTTCATTTTACATAGTAGGTATAGGGCTACAGCTCAGAAATTTTAAAGGGTGACGACAGATTTTGAATATAAACTTAAATTGTATGCATAGTGAATTTCATGTGTAATGAAGTTAAGTGAATAAGACTTTTTAAAAGTGTAATAAAATGTATTATATTATTTATGATTTCAGAGTTTTTTCTTTCTTTTTTCCTCCTTACATAATAATAGTTTAAGTTCGCTAGCCAAAGGCATTCTCCGAAAATGTGAACCCAGGTACAGAGGTGAGGGGGGGGGGCTGAGTCCCTGCATATTCTTTATATAATATATGCATACAGATAGTACAAAATCGAACTTTACGAGACCTTTTCAGCTTAAGGTCTGATTTGTACCTCTTATCGCCTTCAGTGTATTGCCCCTACTATTCGTATAATGATAATTTAGCAAAAATAATTTTCTAATATGTCATTTATTAAACGAAGGTTATAAAGATTGTTAATAATTGAGTAAACCAAATTTGTAAGGGAGTTTGAGTAAAGGGTGTCTATACTTTAGGCGTCTAGTTTTCTACGCCGAGTCTTGATGACTTATGTAATATTTCATATCGATTAGATTCTAATTTGATAATGGGCATTTTTTTGTATACATCCAAAATGTTTATTTTTATTTATTTTTTAGTTAATTTTCTTTATATGTGCTTGTAAATTTCAGCAAGATGAAAAATTACTCTAATTCTATTTTTTTTTCTCTTTCTTACACTTCTGTCTATACTTTATAAAAGATACAGCTTATTAAAAAAATAAGAAGAAATAAGAAATAATAATAAAAAACCCGCAGAAATGTATACGTTATTAAGCATAAATTTAACATAAATATTATGTACCATCAATTTAGAAAAAGAAAATAGCAGTTAGACAATTCCTGCAAGCAACTGCCAAACAGGGCCCTGACAAAGCAATTACTAGGGCCCAACGCATACTGAAACATTGGGCTCATAAAAAAATGTGTATATCATAGAATAATACATTATAATAAAATATATAAAAAATACCACTATTTTCACATTTAATGTGCATAATTATTTTTTATTTCGCAGAATCTTTTATCCTTTACAATATTTTAAATATTTATTTTTTGCATTAACGGTGATTTTTGGGATCGTCGAATCTAAACATTCCCCGACAATTATATCACCTTTGACTGTCAGAAATTTTCAAAAGAAGTATTTAAAAACAGATCTAAAGCAAAAATGTTTTATTATTTTATACAGAGAAAACATTATTTTGAAAGGTATAGAGAAACTCGGAGCCCCTAACTCATACTGTACTTGCTGTCAATGGCGACTTTTATTGTTCTGGCCTTTATTATGGTTTCTCTAATGACTTTACATGTAAAGTTCTGTATGTCCTGGAAAGAGGGAGGGCTTCCTTCAAGTACGATTTTATATTATCTCTTGACCTATTGTTGAATCTACTGTCGCTTTTCCCGTTCTTTTATTTAAAACCGCAAGTGGGGTAGAAAAGAATAGTTTTATTGCTTTAGCAAGACACCATTCCAAAACAGGCGATGTAGGCCAATTAGCGCGGGCCCTAGCAACAACTCCCTGCCCTGGCAGCCAGCCTATTTTCCCGATGATTGCGTCGGTCTTGTAGCCAGTGTCAGATAAAATGAGAATGCCTAATGACACATAGGTAAATGTGGCCCCTTTGACGACGCCTTTTACGACAGGCATGACTGATGAACCAATCAAGTCATTGCCATCAAGAGAGCCGTTCAGAGAGGCTCTTTTGCCTCAAGGCATAGGCATGATGGCCTGTGGTCAAAAAAGAGTCCTTTTCTCAATTTCTTAGGAAAACAGGAAGTGCCGGCAGTTTGTAAGAACAGCTGTTTTTGATCAACGAAGTGATAGCTTTAACTTTAGTACTCGCCTCAGAACAAGACAAGAGATAAGACTTCGATGTCCTTGAAAAACCTCTTTACAAAACTTCCAGGAAATATTTTTTCAGTTAGATTGTAAAAGAAAAAAAATTTGTGCAAGTTCAGATTTAGAATATTATGTAATTTCTATATTTGTTCGGTACGGTGTGGGCCCGTTCTTGTTCCCGGGCCACTGGGCAGTTGCCCCCTGTCCCCCCCCCTCTCACCGGCCCTGTACGCGATGAATGTCAGTGTCTTCATATAAATGCATTGAAGAAGTTAATGATTACAAGTTATTTTTAATATATTTTACTGAAATTCATTTAAAAAAATTAATATTTTTGATAATCTAGGAGGAAACAAAAATGACATTCTAAAATATTACACACAAAACATAAAAAAATATCTCGTAAAAAAATATTCTTTATATTAGAACACCATTTATTAAAATAAAATAGCTACTCTAAAGAAACTCATAAAAAGTAATAGTTTATTTTATTGGAATACATCATTCATTCAAATAAAAACAGCTAAGATTTCTACAATTAAATTTATTATTAGATAAATTTTAGCTAATATAAATTAACAAAATCTGAAACCAGTATATTGAAATAGAAATAACATGAAGTGTCTCAGAGAAATACATACTTAAAATATACTCTATAGTACAGTTGTATATTTGACGTGAATGCATATATTGATAAAACATAAAGTATTATTAAATGAATTTCTAATTTTGTATTTTGTATAGGATATGAGATATGATGCACATTTAATAATTATAAAGATATGTATTGCTTCCTGGCATACGATACTTTAAATAGTTTCCTCCAAAAAAAATATCAAACTTCATTTAATGAGTACAATCTCCAGTATTTCACAATAAATTTAAGATATTTTAAATTTTTTATTTTTCAAAGCAGCTGAAATTTATTAAGCATGGAAATCTTCTCTGAGTATAAGAGGGACTAGGATGAATTGCGAACAACAAACATCAATTAAAACTATTATATATTTCTTTAAAAAATATTATTATTATTATTATTATTATTATTATTATTATTATTTCCAACAATGCTAGTGAGTTCCGAATCTTTATCAATGACATTGTTTAATAAATTAAAATGGTGGTTACAGTTTTATTCTATTTTAAGGGGGGAAGGGGGCTTAAAAGTTTGGGGTTTCTAAAGGTGATATTTTAACAATATAATAAATTATATTGATATTTTAAATCTATTGCAAAAATTTCTACTGATTACAATCAATATTGTGTACTTTTAGAGTATAAAAAGACTGATATAAAAATATATATTCATCTAAATATTTATTAGGTATATTATGTAACAGGCGTCTTTAACGTTGTTTTTAAATTTATATTATGCTGCACCAAGTAGCACCTTAATAATTATTATGTATTTGTTACCATACAAACCATACAAATTGTTTAAGGAAAATAGAAAAGAAAAGAAAGTCTGGCTTTAAAGAAATGATACACAGATCCGGATTTATGTGAGGGCAAGAGGAGATGCAGCATGCAGCCTATCCACGGGGATATCACAAACTGTCAGTTTTGAAAAAGATATTTCTTCAATGAGAAATAAATTTTTTTATAATTTATAAGTAGATTATTGATTTTAAAAAGAATTTTACTCCTAAAGTAATAAATAATTTTCAATATATTTTTAATTCATTTTAATTTATACATTCAAAAAAATTGTACAATCCTCATTCAAACAGCAGTAAATTGAAAAGTGTTTCATTTTTCTATAAATGCAAAGTATCTTTGAGAAAATGATGTCAAATTAGGTGTTTAAAGTCTGTTTTTGAGACTCGGCAGCCTGTGAAGGGCCGTCGTCAGGGGCAATAACTTGTAAGAATTAATGATACGTCAACTTTATAGGCAAATGAAAATCTCCATTTGATTATTAAGAAGTTTCACGTGCAAATTTTATCGATTCATATGCAAAAAAGAAAAGGGCTTTTTTTTATAGACCGGGAGGCGGCAGCACAGATAATCACCTCATCGAGTTCACGGCTGAAATTCTAGAATTAGTTAAAACTCGATTCGCATATTAAATGCAATCGGTCTGCCAAGTCATATCTTGGTGGAAAACACGTGAAAACCCGACTTTAGCGGTTGACTCGTAGGTTTACCATTGTGTTTTCCTGCACCCAGTTCTTCATGTTTTCATACTTTTGGGTACAGGAATACACAATGGTAAACCTACGAATCAACCTCTAAAATCGGGTTTTCACGTGTTTTCCACCAAGATATGACTTGGCAGACCGATTGCGTTTTAATATGCGATTCGAGTTTTAACTAATTCTGGAATTTCAACCGTGAACTCGATGAGGTGATTGTCTGTGCTGCCGCCTCACGTCTATTATGTCAGACATTTAATTTTTATCAGCGCTCGTACAAACAAAATTCAGTGGAGAAGGAACATGATTTTTGGAATAAATGTATTTGCTGCTGTAATCCGCAGTCCAGGCTAATTTTTAAAACGGAGAACATGAAATAAACTGAACTAGGAATGATTTTAGAACTCATCGTACAAGACAGTTTTGTTTTAAACATATAAACACACTAGAGCATTTCAAAGATTTTAACATTTAAGAAATATTGAATACCGAAAAATAAGTTTCTACCGCTATAGTTCAAAATCGGAAAATTGAACAGCTCATTTTTTTAATTCGTCTTAAACATATATCATAAATTTGAAACGCATGAATGTAAAAATAAATAAATAAAATAAAACAAAAATTGTCTTTTCCGGGGATTAAGGGTAAGAGAAACAGAGATATCCTTAGAAATTTTATTTGTTATTCTTTCTCTGTGTGTTTAATTATTTTAAGTTACTTAGGATGAATAAAGTTTACCCCTTGTTTAACAAATTAGAGACGAATAAAATTTAATTTAATTTCAAGATACAGCTGGCAGATATATTCCTTCCGAGACCATGTCTATATTTATTTGTATGTGTAAAATAATTAATGAAAACTAATGATATAATTCTAATTCACAATCACCTTTTTGTATAAATGAAAAAGTATAAAAACAAAATAATAAAAATAAATTTTTAGTACCATTGAACGATTGAAAATATGTTTTCCATGTTCGTTAGATTTGAACTTTATTTTTCTTTCGCTTTAAATACAATTATTTCATAAAAAGTTAAATTTTTTAAGAAAAAACACGTCAACTTATATAGATAGTAGACAGTGAAGTAGTGATAGTAGACAGTAGGTAGAAATAGACAGTGATAGTTCAAATAACAAAATAAATAAATAAATAAATATGCAACTTAAATAGAAATAAGATAGATAAACAGTTATACAACTTAAAAAGAAATTAGATCATGAAATAATGTGCAAGACTCACTAAAAAGACTAATGTTACTGCAGATTGAACAAGATTATAAGTACTTGACGAGCAGCCAGTCATCATTAACTCAAAATGGCTGCTATATCTATACAAACATTGCTTTAAAAAATGATAGTAGGAAATAAATTGATTAGAGCTGCCATCTATATATATGTATTAATTCAGGAATAATAGCGATTTAAAAATCCGTGCATTTTTTGAAAAAAAAAATGGGTCGGGCCAAATTTTACTGATATTTTTACTGGACTAGCCTGAGCCGTGCCGGTAAAATGATTTTTATATGAGCTGGGGCTGAAAATTTCTGCCTGTTCAGACCTCAAGAAGAATGCAGTCCAGCCCCGACGTGGGCCGGAAAATAAATCTAGTCTAGGCCCACCTGGGTCCAAATCTCTACAAAAGTAATCCCCAAACCAAACTCGGACCGAGTGTCCGGAAGGAAAATTGGGCCGGGCCCATGAAGACCCTTGCATCGAATAATCAAAAGTTTAGTTCACAAAATTTTCTAAATTTGGGCGATAAAATTCAAATTCATTAAAAAAAAAAAAACGAGTTTTTAGTGAACTTCGTTCATTTTTATAATTGAGTTTGAGTTGAGCGAGTTCGTTTGAAAAATTTTGAGTTTGAACGTGAACTTGGCTCATTTTTGAGAAATTGAACTTGAGTTTGAACAGTTCGTTTTTATCGCGAGCGTGCCCAAAACTGGTACTATACTGCTTACATTTTTCTGCGCTTAGTATACCGCGTGCTATACTGCGTACTATACCGCTTACATTTTTCTGTGCTTACTATACCGCTTACATTTTTCTTACCGTTTACTATACCGCTTTTATTTTTTCTGTGTTACTATACCGCTTACTATATTGCTTGCTATACAGCTTACTTTACCGCTTACTGTACCGCTTACATTTTTCCGCGTTACTATACCGCTTACTATACCGCGTACTATACCGCTTAAATTTTTCTGCGCTTACTATACCGCTTAAATTTTTCTGCGCTTACTATACCGCGAACTATACCGCTTACATTTTTCTGCGCTTAGTATACCGCTTACATTTTTCTGCGCTTACTATACCGCGAACTATACCGCTTACATTTTTCTGCGCTTACTATACCGCTTACTATAACGCGTACTATACTGCGTACTATACCGCTTACATTTATCTGTGCTTACTATACCGCTTACATTTTTCTTACCGTTTACTATACCGGTTACACTTTTTCTGTGTTACTATACCGCTTACTATACCGCTTACATTTTTCCGCGTTACTATACCGCGTACTGTACCGCTTAATTTTTTCTGCGCTTACTATACCGCTTACATTTTTCTGCGTTTACTATATCGCTTAATATACCGCTTACATTTTTTATGTGCTACTATACCGCTTACATTTTTTATGTGTTACTATACCGCTTACAGTTTTCTGCGCTTTCTATACCGCTTACATTTTTCTGCGTTACTATACCGTTTACTATGCCGCGTACTATACTGCTTACATTTTTCTGCGCTTAGTATACCGCGTGCTATACTGCGTACTATACCGCTTACATTTTTCTGTGCTTACTATACCGCTTACATTTTTCTTACCGTTTACTATACCGCTTACATTTTTTCTGTGTTACTATACCGCTTACTATATTGCTTGCTATACAGCTTACTTTACCGCTTACTGTACCGCTTACATTTTTCCGCGTTACTATACCGCTTACTATACCGCGTACTATACCGCTTAAATTTTTCTGCGCTTACTATACCGCTTACATTTTTCTGCGCTTACTATACCGCTTACATTTGTCTGCGCTTACTATACCGCTTACTATACCGCGAACTATACCGCTTACATTTTTCTGCGCTTACTATACCGCGGTTCAATAGCGCACAGGCAAGCATGCGGTGCGCAACGCGCCCGCCCCGCCCTACCTAACTATACACAATACATGTACATACTTATATACAGAGGTGTCGGTTACAGTAACAGTGTCGCGAGTTCAATGGTTTTTTCCCATCTCGAAAAATGCCCAACGCGCCTAAAGAAGTTTTCACTACAAATATACAGAGATGTCGGTCACATTGTCGCGAGTTCAATGGGTTTTTCCAATCTCAAAAATGCCCAACGCGCCTGAAGAAGTTTTCACTTCAAAAATCGGAATTATAGAACGTTTTTCGCTCCTGCACCCCCCTGGGGGTAGTAGCACTGACATAAAATATAGCCTATGTTGGAGCAGGGACTGTCACCATCAATTTGCCATCATCATTTTTGAAAACGGTTCTGTAGTTCCAGAGATTCCATAGAAATTGCAATTTAGAATGTTTTTAGAACACTTTTTGCTCATCTCACCCTTTTAAATTTCGAATTTTTTTAAGAAATTGTTCTTAGAGAGCATTTACATCTTATAAGGAGCTACAATGCCAAATTTCAAATTTCTAGCTCCTTCAATATAAAAAAAATCGAAATTTTAGAACGTTTTTCGCTACTGCACCCCCCTGGGTTAGTGGCACTGACATAAAATATAGCCTATGTTGGAGCAGGGATTGTCACCATCAATTTGCCACCATCACTTTTGAAATCGCTTCAGTAGTTCTAGAGAGTACCCCCTACAAACAAACAAACAAACAAAACAATCACTTCAAATATACAGAGGTGTCGGTAACAGTAACGGTAACAATAACGGTAACAGTGTCGCGAATTCAATGGTTTTTTCCCATCTCAAAAAATGCCCATGGCGCCTAAAGAAGTTTCCACTTCAAAAATAGAAATAAATGTTGATGAAAGGTTTTCAGTACTCCATGTCCTTAGCTTAAAGAAAATTGCTTTTATTATTTTTTTTCCAGTGGAATATTTCCGTGATCGGACTACCTCTTTCCGAACAGATTCAAAGGAAATTGAAGTAGGAGGAGGGAGATTCTGTCTGTTGCGGGAGTAACGACGGTCGATCAACGTACCACCTGAGACATTTTTTACATTTTCCTGAAAATATTTCTCGTTGTCAAAAACAAGTATTTTTTTAAATGTTACTCAGCGCAAACTAGCAAAATCCCAGTGCATAATTGTGAGAATAACATGTATTGTAAGCTTGAGTACGGAAATGTGTTTATAGCGTCTCACAATCAGTCTCTGAAAACATCTGCCCCCTACTTCCTTCACAACTCTGAGCACCTTCAAAAGATTTTACAAGACGTCTTCTTTGCAAACGATATTACTAATGAAACCAGGGCTTTTTTTTCTTCCTTGCAAAAATGTTTGTGAGTTTCGAAATTCCATTTATGTTTTTACATCATTCTTCAAACAAAATTTTTCTTAAAACATTGACCACCGCATTGTCCGAATTTGGCAAGGAAAAATGCAGATACGCGTTCAAAATAGGCTCGGCTTTGCAAATAAAAAGTTGTTAGAATAAACGTAAAGAAAGGGAAAGAATCCTGATCATCCCCGCTTTTCTTAACTTTTTTAACAAACCATTTATTATCTAATATATTACTTGCAAATAAAAAATATAGCACTAGAAAGCCCTCAAGTAATTTAATAATTTAAGATTAATGGACAGAATTTAATTACAATAATAAGAATATTTCAATTACACCGGAATATTTTAAGTCATGTTTCAATTCGAAATTAGATAAAGAGATATTTACATCACTATATTAAGTTCATAAAATTAAATAAAATATTTTTTCTTTTATTTCAAGATTTTCTTTTCCTTTTGTTTTGTTTTTTTAAGAAAAAGTAGCCTTATTGAGTTTTGCTAGTTTTCAAAAAATGAGAAAATTTAACGGATTCGTTTTATAAATTTGGAATTTGAGCACGAGCTTAATTCATTTTTCAGTAGGTGAAGTTGAGGTTCAATTATTTCCTTTTTTTGGTGAGTTTTCACAACAGTGTAAGGAACGTAGTCAATTGTTGTGTTCTGGACTTCTTTCAAGAGATTTATCGTTGAAAAGCTCTTGACTGGAAGGTCAATGAAATTATATTAACTATAACCCCGTGCCCGAATCCAACCGTTCACAAGAAACGGGTCAATGTCTCTGTGATGTCATGCATAAAGACAGATAAAAATGAAATCTTATTTCATAAAGAGTGGTATTGTCTGAAATATCGTGTCATGAGGATAAAGAAAAGCACAGAAACCCCTCGTCACAATACCACATTTACGAGATATAGATCTTTATTCCCGTGACTCCATGTACATTGATGCAAAAAATCGAAAAGAGGACTGCATTAGATCAATGCACTACGAAGTACTTTCAACCACAGGACATTTATGGCTTCCATAATTACGAGTACTTGATGAAGAAAATTATTGAATATTCAAAGACGCATTTCGGTATTTATTGAGATATTGACGTCACCAATTTAAGGCGTAATTCAACCAATTTCTTTCTCCGATCGTCAATGATATGAACAAAGTATGCATTTCGATCAGTGAAACAAGTGTGTTAATTTTTAAATCAGATTTCCTTTATATCTGACTTCATGTATAATGCCACGTCCCGTATCTCATGAACGGATACAAGCTATGTTTTTCTGGATCATCATGACAAGAAATTTCCAACAAAATCACTTTTGACGTAATCAGATTGTTGTTTTTTTGTCTTGATGAATAACGTCAGAGACACAAATGATCTGTATCTGTTAGGGCGAGTAGTTTAGATATTTTTCTAGATCTTCATGACAAAAGCTTTCTAAGGATACCACTTTGGATTAAATCAGATTTTATTTTTATCTGTTTGATGTCACGGAGTAATTGGTTCGTACCTCATGAACTGTTGCATTCGGGCGGGTGCTTCCTATATTTTTCTTGATCCATTTGTTTCAAGAGCATTCCATCAAATTCACTTTTGCCGCAATCAGAATTTAGTTTTATTTGTCTTGATGCATAACATAAGGAAAATAATTGCCTGTATTTCATGACAATTGGATTAAGACGAGTTGTTCCAATACTTTTCTTGATCTTCATGACAAAAGCTTTATAACGAAAAAACGTTTGCAAAATCAAATTTAATTTTTATCTGTCTTTATGTATGATGTCAACGAGTAATTAGTCCGTGTCTAATGAACGGTTCGATTCGAGCGGATAGTTACTATATTTTTCTTAATCTTCATAACAACAGCTTTCAACGAAAATTCTTTTGACGTAAAAAGATTTCATTTTTATTCGTCTTGATGCATGATGTCAAAGAAATGAAATGGTCCGTATCTCATGACAATGAGAGTCGGGCGAACAGTTCCTATATTTTTCTTGATCTTCATGACAAGAGTATTCTGAAGATACCACTTTAAACGAAATTAGGTTTCATTTTTATCTGTTTTTATACATGATATTACGAAATAATTTGTCTGTATCTCATGAATGGTTGGATTCGGATGTATATTTCATCTATATTTATTTGTCCTCATTGCCAAAGATTTCCAACGATAACACACTTGCTGAAATCCTGAATCGAAAGTTGAATATGTTCCCCAGTTAGATTTAACGAGGGACGCAAATTTTAACATTAAAAAAATCTAAATATGTCTTTGCCTTCTCTGATAACGCATTGTGTCTAAAATATAGACGAAAATGGATTTTTCTTTTTATTATTCAAACAACTGTATGTAAAAAATGACCATTTCAACTTATGAATTATCTCTATTCTATTTATGAAATTTGAATAAAAAATAAAAAATGAACTTTAAATGTTAGACAATTTAAAATAATTATTGCACACTGCACCCCACAATCTAGTCAAGTAGTTGTTAAATTGCTATGCAAAGTTTTTGATCCTATAACTCATTTTAAATTGAACTATTTTCTCTGATTTCAATATAAAATGATGCTTAAAATAATTCTTCGATTTAAAAATTGTGTACTTCAGCGTGTTTATCATTCATTTCTCTATAAAACAAGCAGTGTTCATGTTTTTATATGCAATAGCTTTAATATTATGTGACGAGAAATGGTAAATGTCACAATAAATTCAACTACATCAATCAGCGGTGGTTGTAACATTAGTTACTTTTTTAAGAATAGAGAATTAAATTCGTTTATGATTTGGTAGTAGATTTTGTTGATTCATAAAAAATAAAATAATTTTGGCCAGGTTTTTCAGATAAACACTACTCTCTGCGATGGAAAAAATAGCTTTATTTTACCCATGTGGGATATAATACCACCTAATTGTTTTTCGGTACTCTCGGAAGCAGTTACATTAAGCATCCGTGGGAGAATTATTTTAATTCATATCAAGCTCATCTTCTGATAATACTGAAACATAACTTTTATAAGATAGGTGCAGATCCCTTACAAATTTCCTGTAATGATCAAATGACGTCAATTTTCTAAGTGCTATAGCTGTGCGACAAATAATCAAACATAATTCTGGGAAAAAAATATTTTCCGTTTCCAATTGAAAAACTTTATTCCTTTCAAATATATTTGCACATTTCAGAATTTTCAACAAGTATTTATCTGAACATTTCTAACAATAATATTAAATTAATAAATATAAACATGCCTCTACTATTTGGATGTAAGTTTTACATTAGGGGGTGAACTCAATCAATGTTTAATTAATATATATATTACTCATTTTTGGGAAAAAAATATCTAAAAAGATAAAGGATATTTGAAAATACTTATTTGGAAATAGTACAAAAAAATCTTCTGCTTTTTAAATTCAATTGTTGGATAAATTTCAAAACAAATGTTTTTTTTAACAAATAACTTTGGTGTATTTAATTTTAAGAAACAAGAAAAAACATCTTTATTTTACCCCTTAGAGATGTAATGCAAACTAGTTATTTCTACTACAAACTGAGAAAACCTATACTTTAAGTAGCCATGATAAATATATTTAAATTGAAGCACTATTTCTGATTTTAAGGTTCGAGAAAAATTACAAGAGTAATTTCAAATTCGTAATTTTTTCGGAGTGGTCAAATGATTTTAGATTTTCTAAATGCTGTAACTTTGCAACAAATAATCAAATGTAACTGTGGCTAATCTCTGTGCTTAATCTCCGAAATAAAATCATTTACCAAGTAAATAGTATTTTCTCTATCAAAAATATTTAAAATTTTCAAAATAAGCTCAATGTTCATAAAGATTTTTTTACATATATACAATAATGATATTAAACGAATAAATATAAAAATGAAAAGACTATTTAGATGTAAATTTTAAATTAGAATGTAATTTCAATCAGTTCCTAATGTTGATGAAAGATGTTTATTAAATATTTATTGAAAAATACTATTTCAGAAACAATGCCAATTGTTGCTCAAATTGACTTATTAGCTAACATTAAAGTTAAAGATTTTCCAGAGAATACTAATGCAATATGAATTTCATGATAGTGAACAAGGAAAGAAATTTTAATTTACCCATGTGAGATGTAACACGTCCTAGTTCTTTTTGCTCCAAACTTAAAATATATTTACACTAAGTAGTCATGAGAGGATTATGTAAATTTATTCCAAGCTCGAGGTCTGATTTTGTGGTTTGATAGTATTGGAACACGCTTTGTTTTCGAAGAATTTCAAATTCGTTGTAATTTTCTCTCAGTGATCAATAATTTGCTTTACGTAATAATATAGCTGTTTCCCTGATTCGTAAAATAATATTATGTAGTGTTTAAGATTTATAAAAATCATTCGGTTTTGCTGTGTACATAACATTTTCTAACTCTTTACAAAACAAAAGGTTTATTTAGATATTTTTAAAAACTTGAAAAAATGGTCTAATTTTCTTTTTCGTTTTATATCAACATATTTAAAAGAGTTTTTATAGAGATGTTCAAAGTATTTTTACAATTTTAAATTTTTATGTTTGATAACGAATCTACAACATTCCAAACGAATGAACTATATAGTGAAATGTTATTTTTCCATTCAATTTCTTGTTATTTTAGGCGAAAAAAACATGTAAAATTCTATCCTAATCAAATGAGTCCAGACTTTTTATGAAATGTGTGAATCTAAGAAAATACAGGCAATTTTATATCAAAATAGAACTTAAAGTAATTCCGAAATTAAGGATAAAAATTGGAATTTAATTCAATTTCGTAAATAATTACGAGAGTTTTTGATCAATTCCTATCTGTCATTTTGTCGGTATTTGATGCAGTATATATATATATATATATATATATATATATATATATATATGTGTGTGTGTTTTAAAAAAAGTGTGCTCTCAACTTGTCTTTCAAATCATTTCTCTCAACTCGACTTAGTCAACATGTATAATGCATTGCCATGTGGATGTGAGTATTATGCAGAAGTTGTGACATTTTAAGGATTCTGTATAATTATTGTGAGTAAAATATTTTATCTACACTTTACGCGTTCATATTTCCAATTTTATTATTTCAAAACTGTTATCTCGTTGTAATTTCGTGAGGTGTTAAATACAGTTTTTTGGATAATCGATGTGAGTGAAATATATTGTATATTCTTAATGGTTTTTTATTTCCTATTTAAATATTTCCAAATTTTAATATTTCCAATTGTTGTCTGGTAATAATTCAGTGTACCTGGATGATTCTACTGATCTTAGCATTATGCCAGTAGAATTATGAAACACTGAATTATTATTTAAAACACATGTGGGTGCATCCAGGCTGATGAGTACATGTGCATGTGTTTTTTCATATCCAATTCATATTTAATTCTCATGTGGTGCAATTTTCCATTGTATATGGTTCATATTTAATTTATTAATCCATTTGTATTTACTTAATTGCAACTCCAATTTATATATATATATATATATATTTTTTTTTTTTTTTTCCTTTCTCTCTATTTCTTTTTTTTTTTCAATATTCTTTAGGTATGAGTAAAATTTGGCCAATTAACATTGAAGCACAAGCTATGGTAATATTATGTTTGCACATGTTAATTATTAGCTATGTGGTATTCTGTATACACAATATCATTAATTATCTCTTTGGAGATTTAAGTAGAATAATAGAATTTGATATGTTTTTTGAAATTCATAGATATTATAATTATATATATATATATATATGTATATATATATATATATATATATATATATATATATATATACTTCAATCACAAACAATCTTCACCACATTTAATATGCATGCATTCAATCTGCCTTATTCTTTTTGTTTTCTACATACATTATGTTCTCTGTCTCTTTGTATAAATATATATATATAATATTTTATTAACTATAATTTCATACAAAATTAACAAATTATTCTAAGAATTACACGGGCAAAGTTTTAATTCAATTATATTATAAACTAACCGTTAATTTGCAACATACTTGACGAAAAAAATGGAAAAAAGAGCCATCTCATAATACTTTAGCTGTTTATCTGCATAATAATGATATAAAAAGATATAAACATCAATCGACTGGGAATAATGCCCACTATTTAAGTGTTATGCATAAATTTTGCTTCGGGTGTCGTCCATATATTAAAAATTGTACCAACTTCTTTTACCACGTGGTAATACCTACATTTGACACTTTAGTTTAGTTACCCGGAAAAGTTTATAGTTTGTCGTATTTTTTCTTATATATTTATATAGGAGATTGAGACAAAATTTGAAGGTCCTAATAAATCTACGTGAGAAACACTTATATCTTTCCAAAAATTTAACTAATTGAAAGGCTTCTTTTATAGGGAGATTTGTTCAATAGAGTTCTGTATGTTCTATATTTAGTCATTTTTAGTATTCAAAAATTTATATGTATTATAATATTAATAAATGCATATTAAAAAATAATTTTATTTAATTAATTAATAATTGATTAAATTAAATAACATCATTTATTATGAGAATGGCTACGTGAATTCATAATTCCTTTAGAACGGTAATTTGCCATATTTAAAATGTGTTACATTTCATCGTTCTAAGGTTATTTGCATTTAAAGAAAATAAAATCTCAGCCAGTAACCAGAAAATTTCGATAACACATGATTTGATGTTAAATTAGACTACATTATATGTAGATTTTTCATACAATTTTTCTGGTTACTTAGTGAATAACTTTGGTACTCGTACTTGTCCGATATACATAATGTTTATACATACATATCCCTAAATTTTTGGATAAACCTCTAATATAATTTATTTATAAATATACATTTTTTTTAAAAATGCAAAAACTATAAACTCTGCCGACCTGATTTGTTTCAAGAAACTGAAATAAAGTTTCAAAAATGAGAGAATGAAATGAGAAAATGAAATCTCGCGCAATTTTTAAAACGTAAAGGATTTCTCTGAAACATAATTTGGGGATAGCGATTAATAATAGACATTATTATCAATTGATTCATTCATAAATATATTTGTTTAATTATATATGAATCATAATTATTAATGTTGGTGTTTTTTTAAACGGAATTTTAAAGTAGATTCGTCGTGCGTTTAAAAAAAAAGATTTCTTAAAAAGTAAAAAGAAATAGTACATTTTTCGAATCGTTTGTACATCCGTGAAATGACTTTTTAAGTTTTTATACTGTACATTCGTTCCACAGACTTATTTAAATCTTTTGTTCAATAAAAATATTACGTATTTTTATTGTAACACATACTTTTCCTTTCTAAATACTTTAAAAATCATACTAAAACTATTATTTATTCTGAGATAACTAAATTGTTTAAATATTTGCAAACTTTTCTTATAAATAGATTAAATATTTAAAGTGTTTTAATTAGTTTAAAATTTTTGTTTTATCTTTTAAACTTTTACCAAGAAAAAATTGTAAATTTTGATGCAATTATATAAAAGTTTTATTTTTACGAAACAAAAGAAACAAAATTGACAGAAACTATTCATGAAACTATTCAGTTATCTATTCATGAAAATAATTTAAATTTCTTGCGATATTTTTCAGAATAACTTTTTATCGTGTGTGAGGAAAATCTTTTATTGCTTGTATTATGTTTTCAGTATATATTTTTTTTATTTAAAAAATATTTATATCTGGTACAGTATTTTTATGCCGTCTATCGCGTAAAAAAGAAACGATAAAAGTATTGTCAGTATTCTGTTAATATATCCGTTTCTTGTATAATCCATCAAATTTTATGTAAAAATGACAAAAAAGATGTATCTAGAACTGAAGAAAAAGTAATTAATGCTGAAAATCTGTGATTATGTTTTATTTTCAAAACAATTTTTAAAATATAAAATTTTATATAAAACGAATAACAGTCTATTTTCTTTCTAAAAAAAAGAAGGAACACTCTGACTTCAAATAATATTTTTTTTTAAATAATTTACTGTGGTTATAACGAAACTCTCTTCTTTATTATTTGAATACATTAATTTAACAGCACAGTTATGAGCATGGTGTATTTTTTAACTTAAAATATGATTACAGTTCTCAGTGAATAAAATAACACAGTATGCAGCGCGCTTCTGCTGAATATTGTAAATCAAATTAGGGCTATAATATGTATTTGTAATCAATAATCTCAAATATAAAATTTTGCCTGTTTCTATCAAATAGTAGTTTTCTACATCTTGATATGCTATTGTAATTATGATCTATTGATGAAAATATATATTGTGATTATAGATAAAAATTCTGAGTTCGAATGTCTAATAAGAAATGAAAAAAAAGAACAGTAACCGAATTCGCTTGTATATAATTAATATATATATATATATATATATATATATATATTCTGAAACCTATAAGTTTTGAATAGCCTACATCCTGCATTTTCTACGTTTTATATTTTTAAAGGAAAGTTTTGTTTACTGTAGCTGTACATTATCCAATGGCAAAAATTATACTTTTAAAGACTAAGAAACTGTGTATAAACGTAAATATGTACTACAGTATAATTTATAATCATACTTTTTTAGAAAGTACACCAAAATAATTTCAATTCATAAATATATTACTAAATTAGAATTATATCACTAAATAAGTACATGTACATTATATTTAAAAACGTTATACAAGCAACAAATCAAAACATGTAGAAAGTATTTCTACGAATAACATTATTACAGTTTAGAAAAAAAAAGTTATAAAGATCCAGCAAAAATGTTTGCGAAAATATAATATAACATGTTCCGAGTTATCCACGATTCCAATTAAAATCAGAAAACCCCGTATTTTGTGTTGATACCTGGTTTACACAACTGATTAATACACTGTCAAAAATACATCGTAATGTTTCCAAAAATTAAGGGCAGCAGAAGAGACTTTTGTTTCACGAATACTTCTTCAGAAATCGCTCGGAAATCCCTTTATTTGAGATTTCTAAAGGTAAAGGATCATCTTTCGGAAGTGGTAGGTAATTTTGAAGCGGTTATGTTATATATTCATAAATCTTCCTAGATCAAGAACATGTCTCTCCATGTACAGCTTAAAAAAATTTCTTTATTAGAGTTTATTAATAATGGTTACTTTAGAAAATGTCTGTGAATTCAAATATTTATTCTTAGTATTTGCACTTGGGATTTTGTAATTTAATTTACAACATGTTAAAAAATCAATTGCAATGTTGGATTTGCAATACTTCTTCAGAAATCAATTGCAGCAAAAGAGACTTTTATTTCACGAATACTTCTTCTGAAAACGCTCGGAAATCCCTTGTTTCTTGAGATTTCTAAAGGTAAAGGATCATCTTTCGAAAGCGGTAGGTAATTTTGAAGCGGTTATGTTATATATTCATAAATCGTCTTCCTAGATCAAGAACATGTCTCTCAATGTACAGCTTAAAAAAAATTCTTTTTTAGAGTTTATTAATAATAGTTACTGTAGAAAGTGTCTGTGAATTCAAATAATTATTCTTAGTATTTTCATTTAGGATTTTGGGATTTAATTTAGAGAATGTTAAAAAAGTCAATTGCAATGTTGGTTTTTAGATATAATGTCAGTTTTCTGTATAAAAGCGCAAAAAGTATAATATAATTTGAAAAGTATTCCAAATATTCATTTATTGTATGTTTTACCAGCAACTATTACAATTCACTTTGGGGTCAATCAGACATCTAGGTTGCGGAAGTTTGATAATAAATTTAATTTCTCTATTGAAAATAAGGGACAAATGTTTAACGATTTTTTTATTAATTCATTCCCAAATCTATACAAGGCCACCTAACACCTCTGAAGTGATAACTATGCTAATTACACTAAATATTTTGTTAGAGTTGTTTCATATATGTGTGCTATTGATTTATAATGATGAATTTGGATATTCCATTGAAAATAAAGGAACACATGTTTTACCCTTTTTTTGATTGAAACCCACTTTGACTCATAAAGCACCATCTGACCCCGAATAACTCAGGAGTTGTCTTGATTATGGTTATAATTCATTTATTTAAGGTTTTATAGATAGATAGTATAAGCATTCACTTTAAATCATCCTGTTTGCTGCCAATCCTTTTAGGTGAATTGATTCCTGAAAGTATATTTCTTTCACATAAAGATCATTGAGATTACAGACAAATTATTACAATTATATATATATTTAAAAAACACTGAAAGACATAAAACAAAAGTTTCGGATTCCATAGAATACCTCATCAGCCAATTTTAACATACAATGTATAAAAAATATTGGAATGGAATTTTATGGAATCCGAAACGCCCTTTTAATTTTTTTTTAGCTTCTTTAACATTCTATATAATTGTAATAAATCGTCTGCAATCTCAATGATCGTTTATTGTTATAAATAGTTTCAGACGTAGTGCTATTATTTACATCAAATTTCCTTAACATTTTTATGAAAATTCGATATTAGTGTGAAACTTTACTTATAGATTTACACAACTAGTGAATCAACACTTCGTCGCCTCCACGTCAGCTGCGCCAAGTCAAAGTTTTATTTCGATCTTATGCTACATAACACTACAATACGTAATTTAATTATTTTAAGTCACATATATTTAAGAGCATGGAGAATTTCTCAAAAATTAAGAGAATAGCTATTTTAGAAACTATTAAATTTTGTTAAAAAGTAAATACCATTTCCTGCATTGATGTTCTTAAACTGATTATTCTTGGAGTTGTTTTAGAATAAAGAGTACATGTTTCAAAAGGGCAGTGTCTTCAATGAAAAACAAATGTTTTATATTCTCAATGAAAAAAAAAAACAAGCTTTATATATCCCGTACAAATCCACCAAAAATTACACAGAAAAATCCGGATACCTCACCAACATATCTATTAAATATCAAGCTAAATGCGTACTTTTTGCAACAGTTATCGAAAGACATACGCACACACATATACACGCAACTGACATATACCATAATCTTCTCGTTTCTACACTAAGCCTTCACGTGACGTTTCGACAACTTACAAAAATGCAGATCATACACCTCAACGTGACTTGCTCAAGATACTATTTTATTTTGATCTCGCTTTGTATAAAATCAAAATTAATAGAATTTTCAGTTTACTTCTTTTAAACTTATATAGCTTTAAAGGCGTATAAGATTGAGGAATGAAGTGGATTATTGAGGAAATCTAAATTAAAGAACTGTTATGTTAAACATGATTTCACACATGAAGATCTTTGACTGGAAATCTGCCTTTCTTGTAACCATTTAACATAAAAAGTATTTTCCTTCAAGGAGGTTCTGCCCAACTGAACCCCTTGTTGCCTCATTTATTTTAAGTTTCTACTTTAATCTATATGTATTATTTGTCGATTCTGATATATCTAAAGGTGGGCTTTAAACTATGATATTATTATCAGAAGTATTATCCTAGCCGAATAACGATATTTATTTACTTTCTAAGGCCAAAATATTCGCATCCATTGCAGGATTCGGTTAAAATCTTATGTAAGAAAATGCCAAGAATTATTTAGTTTAGACAGCTAGGGGATTTATAAATTGTCAAAAACATCAAATAGTTATTAAATTTTCATTGAGCTTAAAAGGGATAACACAACTAAAAATACTTTTCCAATATTACTATTCATAGAAAGCAATATATTCATATCCTTCTGTGTCACACTGTATGTAAATTTATTTATATTTTACTCACATCACATAGTATTGTGCTGAAATGAATTTTAATAGTAAAATTTATTTCTGCAGAAAAACACGTACAAGCATTTGAAATTCCCTTTAAGCAAATTTTACAGTAATGTGTTCGAAAACTTTAGTGCAGCCATGTATTTTATATAGAGAGATATTTACACATATCACATAATATATTAAGTTTGATAAAGATTGAAAACGCATAACACAATCGAAAACCCTTTTCTGAAAATTACCTTACACAGAATGTATTCATATCATTTTGTGCCGTCATGTACATAAATTTACTAATATTAAAAGTAGGTCACTTAGTATAGTAAAATTAAATTCAGCTTAAAAACTTTTAACGTTAATATACATCATATTAGCACATACAAAAATTTTGTTTATAGTGAAGACGCATATTACAAATGAAAACAATTTTCTTGTAATTAACGCTCATAGACAATAATTTATCGGTGTAATTTTTTGCACACTGTAAAATAATTTTAACTGTTGTGCACGCAATTTTCTAAGAACAACATATTATCATGTACCACAGTAATTTACATTAATTTTATATTGCTAGAGATAACACAATATCACTAAAGCTTACTTTAAACAATTAATTATTCTTACATAGATCATTAATATATCAATCAATTTTATGTGTCACTGTAAAGGAAAAATAAATGCTATATACACCATTTTCTATGTAAAGAATGATGCATTACATATCAATTTATTTATGCTTGAAATAGTATAACATCAGCAGAATATACTTTAAACAAATATCTTGAAATCGGCATAAAATATACGAAATATTTAGAGTGTCCCTGTAAACAAACGTATTGCCCAAATTATACGAAAAACTATACATCAAATTCTGTGCATTGCACTAACATATCCTGTAATTGGAAACGTAATCGAGTTATAGCGAAACATACACTGAAATAGACAAACAGTCTGACAGACGGAGTGACAGACAGACACCAAAAGTTTTTCGTGTCTCCAAAATGACGCCTCAACTGATGTTTCGGCAATAAGTATCCTCTTGCTTGTTGCCAGTAACTTTTACAATTCGTTTTAGGGTGTTTCAAACATTTGTTGTTGATTTTGATGAGGAAATTGGATATTTCATCTAAAGTAAGATTCATAATTTTTTAATTGAATCCTTCTTTGACACTTAAAGCACCTCTTATTTCTTTTTGATCGCTAATAATTCAGAAACTGTAGATACAACGTACGTATATGGAGGGAGATTTGTAGAACCCGTCTAGAAGAGTTGAATGTTGGGGGTGACCCCTTAGGAATGACCCCCAAGTCGCAGGGAGCTTCTTAACTTTCCCAAATTCATAATGAGAGGAGTCTAAAAGGATAAATATACAGAATATCTTTGAAATAGGTCCACTTACTCAAGAAAATAGAAATTTCAACATAGATCAGTATAAATTCATTGTCACAATTCTTTATTCGGAATAATTCCCCTATTGTAAAATTTGAATACTATACTATATTATATACTATATTACATACTAATTATATACAATATTATATTTACGTGCTTTTGGATGTTTTGATATAATTTATTCACATTTTTTAATTGTACGTTTCACTCAGCTTTGAAGTTATTCTAAATTCCAACATTAGTTTCTTTAGTTTTATTAGTTTTGTATACCATTCTAATTGTAAGAGGTAGTGGTCGTAGTCTGCCTTGATTAAATTTCATTTTTAAGAATTTTGTATATAAGAATTTTAAAATCCTTACAAAAAAATAAATTTACTGAAGGAAAGAACTAAATTTGCATAATTAACTTTAATAATTATTATTTTATTTGTCGATAAAAGCTCAGTTTAAGCTTAAGTTTACAATAAAAGCTAGTTTTTATTCAAAACCACTTTCACTGTAGATAATTTCTAAGATTTAAATATTTTCCATAATTCTCGATACAAAAAATTTAATAAGAAATTTGCATTTTTAGGTTTATAAATTATTAGGATGTAGATTTAACAATTTTACAAAGCATTTAAAACGAGCACATATGAGTTTTTTAACATAAGACTTTTTAAATTATTTAACTTATTTCACGAAGCCTGCATACATTTTTTCACGAGTTGTTATTTTTTCCCAGAGGATCTCATTAAGTTGTTCAGAGTTGTTCTCATTGAAACATTTTTCCTTGATAACTCCTCTGCTATGTCTTCAGAGACCAGATTTTACTTGTAACTTTGTATCAATTTTTACATTTGAATGCAAATGACCATGGAATATTTTTATTCAAGATGTTGATTTGATCTCTGACATGAAAAATATTTATTTGTTTTTCTTTGATTGACTGCACAAGCCTCTAATTAAAAAGAAATATTTTAATTCTAAAAAGATAAATGTTGTTTACACAATGATTTAAAGGATACATCAAAAAGAAGATTTTTCAAAAATCTTTAATTTAAAGAAATATAAATACTAAACATTTGTACCTGAAGCTTTTTCTTGATCCGTTTTTAGCTTTGAAAGTAATTGCTATTTGAAAAACAAAATGAAATCTTATTTCTTATTTTATATAAAAGCTTAAAGACGGCTAAAGCTTCAATAAATAAATAAATACTTTTATTTTCTTTACTTACTTTTGAGATAGACTGCTTTTTATTCCAATCGTAATTTTTACCAATTCTAATGATGCCAACAGATTCTTCAGGAGCCAATGAACATATATTATTGATTTGTGGCAATAATGGATATTCGTAAAATATGGCCATGACAGATACATAAATATGTACACGAAGTTTTTATGCGTATAATATTTTACAGTGAAACCTATCTAATGTATCTAAACTATTCTAAAAAAAGTAGCTAACGCTGTCACCATCGATAAAGAGCTTTTTGAGACTTTATCGGGTAATATTAAGAAAACTATGCAAATTGGTAGTATTCCTGAGAAATGTTCGGCAACTACGTTGAATGAGACAGTTTTTAAATCTAAGAATTACTTTAAGAGTTATTTAATGTTGAAGACGATACAAAATTGTTCTGTTAAATAAGTTTTGTAGGAACAAAAACAATGCGTGGTAATTTAAATATACAGGGTCATTCATAATTCCCTCCGGGGTTTCGTAACGTTATAGTAAAAAAACGAAGACGAATATGAAAAAAAGAAACATATGAAATTATTCCGAAACTATTCAAGTTTTACTTACATACATTACAGGTGTTCTATGTGTGAACCCTTGGTCACACGGCATACATCCATGCGATAGTCCAGTTCCTGCCATACTCCGTTTCTTTTAATTTCCGGTACCACACATGAATTGTTTTGTCAGTTGGTCCCTGTTTTCGATATTTATTACGAAAGGCCCGTTGAACTGACACCACTGATTCAGATTTAAAGAAACGGAGTATGGCAGGAACTGGACTATCGCATGGATGTATGCCGTGTGACCAAGGGTTCACACATAGAACACCTGTAATGTATGTAAGTAAAACTTGAATAGTTTCGGAATAATTTCATATGTTTCTTTTTTTCATATTCGTCTTCGTTTTTTTACTATAACGTTTCGAAACCCCGGAGGGAATTATGAATGACCCTGTATTTTGCAAGAACGTACTTGAAACGCTTGTGTTGTGCAATGTGCTTTTTTTTTTCAATTTGACTAATCTTTTGAAGATTATTTTCAAATTTTTATTTATAATTTTCATTATTTCAATAAAGATTTATTTCATATTTAGAAATGTTCATTTAATGTTGGCAAATTGTAAAACAGCGAAAATAACAATGTTTTCTTTCAATTTAAAAATGCATTTACACATAACTATTAAAAACAGAAATAAAACTCTAAAGTAATAATTAAATGATCACGTGTTAACCGGAAATGTGGAAAATTACTTCATAAAAAATGTATTTAGAAGTGAATATTAAAAAAGAAAGAAAACCTTAAAATAAATATATTATTACATGCGAAACGCATTTAATGGTGCAAATTACGCCATATATTGAAAAGATAAATTTTAAACGATTTTCTTATAAACAATATTCATATGACGTCACAGTGGGAATCACATAGCGTAAAAGTAGCGCGACTAGGAAGTTTGTTTATCTATTTCATTACTTGATGCAGCAGAAATACAGAACAGATAAATGCTTGCGTAAATTACTTTAGATTTATTTTATAGGAATTAATATTCTATAAATGTTAGAAAATTCGTATATACTTAATAATTAAAATAAACAATTTTCATTTTAAAATGACGTGAAAAATATGGATGGAGGTGCATTAAAATACGGAAAAGAATTCATGCATAAATTATAAGGTAAAGCCAGGAGAGATGGCGCGGTTGGAGAGATTTCGCATATAGAGGTTCGGGGCAAGGAGTACAGTAAGCGTGACTCCAGGTAGTTGTACAACAGCAGTAGTGAAGTGTCTATTTGAAAGTGCCCGTTGATTGTTTTGAGCGTCTAAGATAAAGCATTGCTATTTTGTTTTGTTTTCCCAAAATAAGTGCTTGAATTTTCATAGCTATTCATAAGAATTTCTATATAATGTCAGTAGTACAAAATATTTTAAACTTAAACGATTTCTCATAAGCTACTAATCTACACTAACAATGTGAACATCAACGGTTCGGTTTAGTAGCGGCCATGTTTAAATAAAAGGCCGCGCAATCTATCCTACCGAAATTGGAGAGTTTGCGCATCTGCTACTTAGGAGAGATGGCATATTGTTCCTATTAGTTTCCATGCTAGGAGAGATTACGCAGCTTATTGGTAAATTTGCATAAAAAAGGGAAAAATGAAAATGGACTAATTTTAAGTTAAACGTGTTTTCAAGTAACTTAATGTTATTTTGTAATCTTATCTGGACTTGCTTTTTCTGATTCTTTAATTTTTTCCCCTTTAATTAAACATTTTTAATCGTTTAAAAAATTATTTCCCTTTTCTGATTCTTTAATCATTAGGTTGAAATATTCATTCCTAATACAGTAATATTTGTTCACAAAAACCTTACAACAATGTCATTTAAGTGTAATTATTATTGTTAACAATTTAATTGTAGTTAGTAACAATCTCTGCTACTCATGTGCGCAATCACACCAACCCTGTAAGGATAGATTGCACAAAATAACTTTCTTGGTTTTATTACAACTGTTCTATTAAGTTACAACATAACAACAAAATTGCAATGGAAATGCAAGAAAAACAAATGAAGTAAAAATTATTCATGGATAGTTTAGCAAAAATTTACTATTTAGATTTTTTATTGTTATTATTTTGAATTGTGCGCAGACCTTACATTTTTTTTGAAAATATCAAAAATTCAACATAAACATAAAACTTGAGTTTAATTTTTCTAAACACAGTACTTTCAATGCCGCGGTTATGAATTTTATTCAAATGTAGACAAATTTTTGTAGCCTTGAATCCAAAGGAAGAATATTGTCCATTGCGTCGTTATAAGAATACAGAGGCACACACATTTTTTACTTAATCATTTTATACAAGCTAATTTTCAAATGCGTAATTGCCCTTATTAATTTTAATCCCAAACACAACCATCAGCTATCGCGACAGCAGTGGAAGAGGTCATGGGAACCCAAAAATGCTACACATACGGAAAAGCATGTCAACCCGATTACATAAGATGGTCGCCGTTTGTGATAATATCATCCTATCTTCCGCAACCAGGTAATCGCTTTATAACAGAGCACATTAACAAATTAATTTTTAGAGGTTGTGGAAATTGGGTGAGGGTTGGTGAGCGTCGCTCGGAGGTGGTAGAGCCCCTAACATTTAAAATCAATTAAAACACGTATTTCAGAAGGAAAGAAGAACGAATAATCATGCGTCAAGCATAGATTATGTAACACTTTCCAACACTTCCAAAATAATTTTACAAATCATTACCGTTTAATAAGCTGAAAGACAACATCTAAGTAAACAAACATATACAATATTCTGAAAAATATCCGAATACTTTTATTCAGCCCTGTATATGATCTATAGATTTGTATACATACTACATAGGAATTATTGTTAACAGACAGCAGAGAATTCTTTTGTGTGTCCCTGTAAATAAACGATGACTGCTATACACACAATATTCTGTAGTAAGTCTCTTGTAATGCACCTTAGTGATATATCTCAATTTCAATGCTTTTAAAATAATGAAACTTTATTTAATTAAACCGCAAACGATTTATCTCCATAGACGTAATGTAACGGAATTCTTTTGACGGTCCCTGTAAATTAACTATAAGTGCTATGCACACCCTATTCCATATTACGCTTCTTGCAATGCACCTTAGTGATACGTATCATTTACAATGTGTTTGAAATTGTGTAACATCATTAAAATAAACCGCAAATGATTTTTCCGCACAGAAAGTAATGTAACTGAATTCTTTTGAGTGTCCCTGTAAAAAAACTATAAGTGCTACACACTTCAGTTGTAATAGGGAACATGCTGCAGATAACAACAATAACATATAAAAATTGCAAGGCAATCTAAGCATATTTACGTGAGTTAGAGCACGGACAGACGGCCAGACGGCAAACGGCCCGACGCGACGGCCATACGGCAGACAAACCGAAGTCATAAACACTTTTCAACTAGGTTAGAAAGTGTTAACAAAAAAGATAATTTACTGGCTAGAGTGGATCTTGTATAATTAGAAGATGCGTGAAATACAAAGAACGAATCAAAATCACCTGCCAATGAGAAATCGCAATTTTATTTGTGTACATTTAAATTTGTGTACATTATGTTCGAATTCAAATGTTGTAATATAAATATAGAGAATACTTTTATAAATCACAATACTTTTTCTATAATGCATCCTCTTGAAAGTTCTCCCCTCTAAATAACTAATGCTTTTTTCTAACATCCATCTTTAAAAATCCTTTATATTTAGATCTTAAAAGAGAAAAAAATCCTTTACTTAAGAATGGCATTTTTTCGCTAAAAATTAATAAAAAACCTGTGAACCCGTGCGAGGATTGCTCACTGCAGTCTAACACTTTTTAGCAATATCAATTATTTATTAGATGCAGGTTTAAACTTCTAAAAAAAGTGAGGATAAAAATATCTGCAAACAACATTGGTCAAGCCAGAATATCGTCTTATTTATTCCATCAAAGTTACAGTAAAAACTGATTGAAGATAGAAAAAGGCACGCGCGAGGAAAAAAAAATCGTATTTTAACAACATTAGAAGATGACGTCATCTTCTTCTTGAAACCATGAAACAAAAAAAAATAAATTGAATGCATTTAAAATATAATTTAATCTGATACAACAAAGCACACCTTTTATTCTACACGGGAAATTGAAAATTCTTCGATGGATTGATGGTGTCTTTGTCTTCTAAACATTTAAATTTCAATGTTTCTTTCTAATCATTAATATAAAAGAAACGAGTGCGGAGGAATCATAGTTTTTTTTTTTACTTTTATTTTATCTTTTTTATAATTATTGTGGAGCCTCCGATAACGCTTTTTTTTTTCAACACTAATTTCAGGAAAACCTTTCATTTCATTTATAAAAACAATGGCGATTTCATTTTAATTAACAGCAATTTTTAATCAAAAAACATATTTTAACGAAATGTGAGTGTACTATGTCAAAAGCCGCTTCAAAAAGAATGATACTTCATTCGTTGTTGTGCTTTTCGCAACTTCATAGAAAAGGGATGTTGACAACTGAAATAATATATATGATAATCTATTGAATGCATGTAAGAGTTTTGATTGCTGATTTGAATACATATAATTGATTTGAATACAAAAATCCTTATTAATATGCTGCTTACTTTTTGCTGTTACGAAGACACTGTTAAGTAGCTAAAATTGAACAATTTTTTTTCTTTTATTTGGTAAAATGAAATTGTAAATATTATAATGCATTTCTGAATAATACTTTGTTAAAATTATGTTTGATTCGTTACAATATTAATTAAAAGCAGGTGAATGCAATTGTTATGACTTTCACTCTAATTTATTTAGGTTTAAACGAAATAACAGCTATGCGGTATTTCTTCCTATTTTACAAAATATAGAACATGTGATACATACAGGGTGTCCCAAAAAGGAGTACCTATTTTTAAAAATGAATAAGAAACAAACGAATAGAGTTATTTAAAAAATTCTTGCAGGAAACGGATGTGTGAAGTCTGGAATTTTGTTTATAACACTTTATTATGATAGTTCAAAATCTGTCCGACAGATGGCGCTACAGCACCGAAAATTACCCGAAATTAACCGGCAAGGGTATGAATTGGCCACCTTACTCACCAGATTTAAATCCGTGTGATTTTTTTTCTTTGGGGCCATCTGAAGGATGTAGACAAAATTCCACTTCGCTAGCTGAGCTCCAGCGATTAATCGCTCAAGAGTGTACAGCCCTTTCCGTACAGACGTTGCAGAAGGTGTGTGCTAATTTCATTCTAAGACTCCGACATGTTATTGTGATGAATGGAGGACATATTGTAAATATTGTCATTTAATTTTCAACTATTGCTGATGAATGCGGTAGCCACAGCGCCATCTGTCGGTAAGAATTTGAACTAACATAATAAAATACTCTAAATAAAATTCCAGACTTCACATATCCGTTTCCTGCAAGAATTCTTTTAATAACTCTATTCGCTTGTTTCTTATTCATTTTTAAAAATGGGTACTCCTTTTTGGGACACCCTGTATTTACCATGCGTTATTACAAAAAAGAAATAGCGTAGGAAATTTAATGAGTGTTTATCTGTATCAAGATATAAATGCATGTGTGAAAGACTTAATATTTGCACTTCTACAAATTATTTCTTATTTTAGAATATATTTTTCGGGATGCAAGTTTTTTTATAGCATTGTGATATGAGATTTAAATATTTAAAAAAAGAATAACATGGCATATAATATTTTTCAAATACATAATACATGCCATTTTTACAAACTTTCTTTTAGAATGAATAATATACATTTGCATTTTTTTCTTTAAATATTATTTTCTAGTTTTAGAAAACGGATCCTTTCGTATTTTTTCGACGAAGGCTACGGTTTGCATTGGTGGAGAAAATTTAATCCTTATCGGTTTTTATTACTGTTTTTATATTCTGAGATAAAACTATGTCAGGGAGCAATATTTGGGATTATATCTTTAAATCTGGAATTCTAGAAAAAAAAATTCTAGACTGGAAATAAAATAACTGGCGAAAAAATTAAAATCAGAACAAAAAATAGAAGAATTCTATAAAATTCTAATGTTTTTCAAAATAAATAATATAATATTCTTCTAAAAAAAGTAAAACTTGTATTTTAAATGTAATATTTTTTAAGTATGTGCAAAGCAGTATACTTAATAGGATATCAGATCATAAAATATTTCATGGCATTTAAATTTTATACCCTAATTGGGATAATATTTTAAGAAGGCAGCTTTAGAAACGAATAAATTCTCCTGTGTTATGTAATGAAAGTTTCGTCACGCATTCTGAAACTAAAACATTTTCATTCATGCTTTAATCTTTTTACAATATAACATTAAAAAAAACAAATATTTGAAAAACATATAATTATATGATAACCAATGTTTATACAAATATTTTCGATTCTATCGGAATTGTACAATACGCCACCCGTTCCTCCTCCTTCCGAAATAAGAAATGAAAAATCCTAGCGATGACTATAACTTCAGTTGTAATTAATGCATGGATATATGAATTGCACCGTTTCAGATATTCCAAGCTTCCACTAATCTTCCGTAATATGAGGATTAATTTGTCCTAGTTTAACAACGTTTCTAACCAAAAAAAATATTTGATGAATATTTAATTATTTAATTTAAGATTTCTACATGAAATACATTTAACTAGGGGGCTCGCCCCCTGCTCGCTAACGCTCGCCAACCCCCGGTGAATTGCAAAGCAATTCACATTGAGACCGCTACGCGGTCACAGCTCGCTTTGCTCGCTCGCCCCTTTTTATTTTTCTAGTAATTCTAGCCGGAATAAGTACTACAATAAATCATTTGAACATATGAAATTGACAATTTTTTTAATGTAAAAAAGTAATTGAAAACTACGTTGAAAAAACATCTAAAAATGCATTTAGTTGATGCTACTAATGGACATATAAATAATTTAAATACTATGAAAAAAGGATTTTGGAAACATAATTAGCACCTATAATATTGTACAGCACGGCTTAAATTCATAAAAAAAACTACGTGGTAGGAAGATAGTTGATCATCAATGATTGTTTAAATTTCGTTCAACATTTTATTATTCTAATTGATTATACATTTCTGCAAAAGAAATTATTTTTACTTCAATGAAACGGCAACAGATGGCAGCAGGGCATTCTAGCAAGTTTATATTTTATTATCTCCGATTTTTTGTGTGAGTGAAATTCGTAAATAAATTCTAAATGAATTCATTTGAAATTAACAATATTACTCATAATTAAAATGAGGAATCATCTAAGACGCTTTGGATTACCTTCATATTATTTTATTTTTAATAATTGCTAGATTCAGTTTCACTGCTCTGACACTGACCGCCATATTGGAGGCGGGACTAACACAATCTTGTCTGTTCATTGGTCTGAGCTCAGGAAACTACGCTTGTTGCCAACGATAAGGTAGAAATTCAGCCCTATTTCCGCGCCACGTAAGAGAAATATATATATAGATTCCATTTCTTAAAAAAAATTCTGGTTCGAAACGTACTAAACCTGGGTGAAATTACCCCCCATCTTGTGGAAGATTAGTGAGAGCTTGGCATGTCTGCCGTTTTATGTCGTATAAAGTTCCTCATAAAAGGGTGTACCCTATATTTCATAAGAAGTCACCAAGGTATTAAAAATTCGCCCCACGTTTAATTTTTCAACTATTAACAACCACTTTTGACACCTTTGTATTTTATACATTTTTTTCTCTTAAATATTCCTAAAGTTATAGAAGAAATTGCGCTACAGGTTTATCCAAACATTTAAAAAAAAAAAAAAAAGATGTTAGAGGGAAAATGTACGGCGTACATTGAATTATAAACCAGAACTATTATAAAGTAGTTCTAATTCTGAAACAAACCTATTATATATTAAAGAAATACTTAAATAATTTTCTGGTTACAGTATAAGATTCTTCTTTTTTACAGGGATCCGTACAGCAAAGGAAGATGATCGAATCAGACTGTCAAAAAATAAAATGTCTTTAAATATCGAATATTATTGATGTAAGCTGTAATAATGAACTGTAAATGTACAAAGAAAGTAAGTTTTCGACGACGACGGTAGTATTTTTCATGTACAAATAAAAAGTCATAATTTATAAACTCTTTGATTACGATTTTTTTTTATATTTTTCCATAATTAAATGTATGATGTTGAATTTAAAAAAATGCCTAGATTATGTTTTCATACTTTCATTGCATTTTATTACAGAAGAAACCTTTCAATTGTATGAATTTGTATGATAATATAAATCAAGATTTGTCACGTGAATTTAATGTTAGCATCTTCAAACTTTGACTCCTTTACTCTATGAAGAAGTCATAAAAAATTGTATAATTTGTCTACGCTTCTAGGTTGCTTTGATCCATGGAACTCAAATTAAGTGTTAAAAGTCAGACGTTACAATTAAAAAAAATGGGGAAACTTTAACTATGATGGAAACTTGATTTATTATCGGCATTAAAAAATATAATGCACAGAGGTCTCTTTACGACAAAATAATTCACATACAAGTACTATGCAGAAAATTTAATTATTTTTAATACTTTCCAATATAGTTGGGAAGTATTTAGAAATTCGATATGTCTGGTCAACTGGCCATGCTCTAACTTGTGTAACTATACTCTTATTGCCATGTAATTGACATATGTGTTATTGAGGATTACCATGGTATTGAAACTGAAGTGCGTAACGTTTATAGTTTGTTTACAGGGATACTGAAAATAATCCCATTATATTTCGAAATGGTCTATGGGTAAAAATCATTTGCAATTTAATTTTAAAATGTTAAGCTGTTTAATAAATTGAAATTGATATGCATCACTGAGTTTCACTACAAGATACATACTGTGGAATACAGCGTGCATATCATTTACCTTTCATTTACAAGGACGAAAAAATTATAAGTTTATTAGTATACTGTCTATAAGCGTTTATTGCTCGAAGGGAGTTTTCAATTTTAGTATGTGTAATAAGTATGTGTAATAAAGAATAATTTAACTATTTTTTGGAGTATAAATTTTATAGATCATATATATGGTTACACAAAATACGAGGGTAGATGCAAAAAACAGGTCACAATCAGCAGCATTTGAAAAGTAATTATTGTGGAAGGAATAATTTTTTCACAGTGTGGAGACATATGGCACTAGTTGTCTTATAGCGATTGTACAGGCATGTAGTACAAGTTCGTAGACAGGTCAGAGTGATTGAAATGACAAGATGTTTAGAATAGTGGTCTCGCTTGGAGACTTTCACAAGATTATGTGAAGCCATCCGTAGCAATCACCCTCGCATGTTGAGGGGTGCTGTCATTTTTGTACTTGACAATGTCAGGCTCCATACTGCTCGCAAAACTCAAGAATTGATTCAAAAATTCATTTGTGAAGTCTGGAGCCACACCACATATAGCCTAGATTTGGCACCCAGTGACTATTTTTTCCGAAATTGGAGAACACTTATATGGAACAAGGTTTTCTTCAGACAGTGGTACACAAACAGCTGACGAGAATTGGCTCAATGGGCAGGGACATGATTTTTACCAAGCCAGGTTAAACAAATTGGTCCTGATTTCAGATAAATGCCTAAATAGATTTGATGATTATGTGGAAAAGTGATAGGCAAGTATGACTCTTCATTTCTTTTTGTATTATCTGTCTATAGTCAATAAATATATTTTTTTACCCTTGTTACCCCTTTTCTTTATCAATCATCGTAATAGATTTCCATTTATTGATGGAAATTGCTGAAGGGGAATTTTTTTCTGCTAATTCAGATCTGGTAAAAGATTGCTTTTATGTTGAATGTTATTTAAAATAGCATACAGTCATAAATGTCAACTGTTTTAAAATCTGATATGACAGATAAAATATTTGAAATTCTAATTTTCTATAGGAACGACGAAGAAAAAAGAAAATTTGAAATGTTTCCGTATTAACAATCAGAAAAATGCATGTTTAAGACAGAAATCGTCTATTAAAAATGAAATGTTCCTTTGTTATGAAAGAAATGTTAAAAATGATAAAATATTGCCAATCTATATGGTAGGGAAGGGTACAGATATGATGACAGACATTTTAAATCAACCTTTTTTCTTATGATTTCGCAATTCGGTTTCGAATAGACTTGAACAGCATAATACAAATCTGTTCCATCAAAATGTTTATCGAAAATGTCTTAAAAAACACAATTTGCAAATATATGAAATTTTGATTACATCTGTGTTTAAAAATTATTTTATTGGAAAGTACAGAGAATATTTACCTTGAATGTTTTTTTTTTAATAATTGCAAAATAAATAAATAAATAAATAGCAGTGGTTCGTTGGCTGAATAATAATCTAATTTATATTCTAAGAGGGGAAATGATAGATGGAAGATTTTTAATCCAAACTTTTTAAAACAAAAATGCATTAAAATTAAGGCTATTTTTTTAAATACTTTTAATCATTTACATTTTTAATCATTTACATTTTTAATCATTTATTCTAATGCATAAGAAATGTATTTAACATGTATTTACTTAAAACTGTAAAGCTACAATTTGTCCTTATTTCTATTCTAGCTCTTTAATTGGGAATCTTTTCAGTATAATAATTTTCGAATACACAACATAAAAAATAAGTAACAATGATTTTCTTCCTGTTTATTCGGAAATAGTATGTGGGAACTTTTTTAAAATGAAATACTATGTGTTAACACACTTTAAACTTTGTTGTATAAGAGATGAAAATTAATATCTAATAATCGTTAGAAATCAATACTGAAACATATTCTATAATAAAGAGATTTTTTACAAAATTTCTACAAATGTATATTCTAAAACAATATTTATTGTAACGGTAGGAACATAAATCTTTGAGTTTTTTTCATAAGCGTTAGAATATTTGATTTTTTTATTTTACCTAAATGAAGATTTTTCTTCTCTAAAGAGATAAATTTTATCTAAGAGAATCTAAAAAGCTAATCATCCCTAATATTAAGCGCGGTAAACGTCTGTGTGTGTGTGTGTGTGTGTGTCTGTGCACTCCGCCTTTGTACCCGCAAAGGCTCCGGGACTAATCGACGCACCGACGGCGGACGCGTACCGAAAAATTCGCAAAAAAGGCGCGACGCTCAAGTTTCGATCGGGTCGGGCCCCCGACCCGGACCCGGGGCGTTATTAATGAGTGAAAGTGTTTTAATTACCGACCGAAACCGAAGTCGGAAGAGAAGTCAAAACAGCGAAAAGTTCGCCTCCGCCGAGGGTTGCCGGTGGAGACGATTCTCGAAAAAGGCAGGGTTGCCAGGAGCAAATTAAGCCCCAAACCGCAGTGCGGGTTTTTAAACCGACCCGGATCTACGGAAGTCGGGGGGTCAGAAATTCGGAAACGGGACAGACAGATTCAGGAGAGCATTTGCTTTCAGAAATTCGAAAAATCATTCCCGTACGACCATTAGAACTTAAAAAATCCTTTAAAAATCGATCAATAAAAAATAATTTTTTAATTCTTTCGGCGCGGCATATGGTAACCGCAGACTGCCTGGAACGCAGATGTTTGGAAGGAAGAAAGAGCAAATTCACCTGACAGCTTTCATGTAATGCTCAAGTCCGTTTTCGAAAAACAATGAAAGAATTAATCTTGACCGAAATCACCCACTCGTGGACAGCCACCCGTGAGGTATAGGAACAATAAGTCCACGAGGGGAAAAATAAACGCTACCCGGCACCGATAGCACCCATCCGTTCCAACCCCCACCGCAGGAGGCGCCTGTTTATTAGATTTGAAACAATGAATATAATTACATAACAATAATAAAATATTTGCAAATTGAAAGTTAAATATAAAATATTTTCGAAGTACTATAAGTTCATAATGTCCTAAATTTATGGTATTTTAGTTCAGAAAGTCAATGGTCAGTTCAGTCAATTTTTTTTTTTAAATTCTTTCGTAATGAAAGAGAAATTTTTATTGAGAATATTATAATTCTCTTTAAACTTTTGAGAGTTTGAAGGATTGAAAATGATATTACGAAGGTTATATCTGAGAGTTTCGTTCTTATCAAAAGGGAAGTGATGGATCATAAGAGGGCAGCATCCGAATATGTAGTGAACTGCATCTCCTTCTGCTTTATCGCATGGACATCTAGGTGAGGCTCTTTTTCTTATTTTATGTAAGTATTGTGGGAAACTGCCATGGTTACTCAGATAATACGGCAGTGTTGGCTGTTTGCAGAGATAATTTGGATCGACTTTATTTATAATTTTATAGGTATCTCTGCCCTTATTACATGAGTCCCAAATGGCTTGCCAGTCAGAGATGGTTTTCTTTTTAAAATACAATTTTGCTATTGAAATGGGGAACAACAGATCTTTTCTTGATTGATATTGGTCTTGTAAGATGGCTTGCTTTGCTAGGAGATCAGCTCTTTCGTTGCCAGTAGCACCCACATGAGATTTAGTCCATGTTATTATAATGGATTTATCAGGAATTTGAAGTAATTGATTGTAAATGTTTTTGATAATGTAGTTTCTAGGAAAAGCAACTTTTAATACTTCCATAGAAGAGTAACTATCTGTAATAATTAGTAGTTTATTGTAGTCGGAGGTAGAGAACCATTTTATTGCTTTATAAATTGCCATTAATTCTGCTTGATATATGTTATTCAGTGGATGATGTCGTATTGCTTCATCATGTATATTATTTCCATCTTTATATATGGTGAAAGCACTGGCTACACCCCCTGGCATGACAGAACCATCTGTGTAGGCTTCCACATCGTATTCTTTTGGATGGATGGATTTTCTATCTTCTATAATTCTGATATTTTGGACTCGGTAGTAATTGAGGAATCGATACGATTTTTCTTTCTGCATTATATTGTTAATGTTTAGCTGTGTGTTATTGATTAACAAATTTCTATTTCCTATTTTCAGTTGGTAGTACTGAAATTCATTCTGTATTTTTATTAGGATTGGTGGAGTTCCTGTAAGAAGATACAGAGCTTCGTGAGAGATAGTCCTATAGGTCCGTATTAAGTTTAATAATGCCAAACGCTGAGTTGAACGTAGTAATTTGCGGCCATCAGTATTCAAGTTTGGATACCAAATTTCGTAAGCATATAGTATTTGGCGTTCTATGACTGTTTGATACCATATTTTCAGGATGTCTGGTTTGATACCTTTATTAAAGAATCGAAATCCTCTAAATCCGTTTACAAAGTTTGCAATCTTTGTTCGAAGGTATTTCATGTGATCTGTAAAATTGAATTTAGAATCTAACAGTACGCCAAGATATTTAATATTTTTTACTACTTTTATTTTTATATTTTCTAATTTAAATCTTGGAAGTCTTCTTTCGAGGAGATTGCTACCGAAAAGCATTGATTGCGTTTTCTGAGTTGATATTTTTAAACCGAGTTCATCACATATATTCTTAAAATGGACTATTTTGTTGTTGGTTGTAACTTCCAGGTCTATTACGGTATTTCCCTCTATTGGAATCAAAAAATCATCTGCGTAAACAATAATATCTTCATATAGATTTTTATAATTTTTTATTATGTAGTTAGCTATAAGAAGCCATAAGAGTGGTCCAAGACAGGATCCCTGAGGGCATCCTTTAAATACCCTGAACCACTCTATATATTCATATTGATTTAAGCCTATACTTCTTTTGCTAATATAACTTTTTAATAAGGTTTTGAGGTATCTGGGTAACGGTGAGTCATCAATTATTTCTGATAATTGGTGCCAGTTTATTGAATCGAAAGCACCTGTAATATCAAATGATATGATGCCCACATAAGTATGTTTTTGTAATAATTGTGCAATTTTCTCTTTAAGTCTCTCCAGAGCTGATATAGTGCTTCTGTTTTCACGGAAGCCGAATTGTTCATCTTTTAGATAGTTTATTGCTTCAAGATAAGTTAAAGTTCTATTTTTTATTAATCTTTCTAGGATTTTACCAATCATGGGTAGTAGTGTAATTGGACGGTATGAATCAGGTTTTGGTGGATCTTTGTTTTTCTTTCTAAAATAGATGACTACTCCTTTCTTCCACGTTTCTGGAAAGTGTCCAAGGTAGAGACATTTGTTATATAATAACTTTATAAGCTTCATATTATTTTTTATCAAATTTTCTAAAATTCTGCCATCTACCCGATCATATCCTGGGGCTTTCTTTTTATTTTGTTGGTTAATTGCATATTGAATTTCTCTATGGGTAAATTTAAAATTGTTATATTCTTTTATTGATAGTGTGTTTGTGTTTTGAAATGATGATTCGAATTCTGGGCTTGTATTGTAATGGTAATGAAGTAACGTTTCTTGAATCTCTTTGTATGTATCATTTTGAGTTGAAGATTCCATGACAGAGTGGATGAGATCTGTATTTTTTAAATATTTCTGCTTCAGAATTTTAAAAGCAGTACCATACTTACTGTTTGTTTCCGAACAAAATGTTATCCAAGAATCAATTTTAGCTTTTTTAATATCTAATTTGTATTTTGCTTTGGCTTTTTTATATTTAATCTTGAGTTCTACAGAATCTGGATTTCTTTTATGTAGTTTATATATAGCATTTAGGTGGCTTCGCTGTACTTTAAGTTTGTCAGTATACCAGGATACATTAATTTCATGAGACAACTTTTTCTTTTTAAGTGATTTTTGCATGATGTTTAAAAGGATAACATTAAATTCCTCTGTCCACTTCTCTAACTCTGGAACAGAATTGACTGCTTTAAGTGTTGAAAGTAATGTTTCTTCATGTTTTTGAAACAGTTTATTGAATTTTTTAAACGTTTCATATTTGGTTTTGAAACGGTATAAATTTCTTATTGTGGATGTGACATTCAGAGTAAAAGTAATATATTGATGGTCACTTAGTGATTTAAATGTCGAGTCTATTTTCCATGAATCTATAATATTTTTTGAATGTTCACCGCAGAGGGTCAAATCTGGTTTGCCTTTAAACTTGTCTCGCGCAAAAGAACATTCTGAATCAGGATCATTAATAATAGTTAATCTGCTCATTGCTAGATAGTCAAGTAGGATATATCCTCTAGCATTATTTCTTTTATAACCCCACGCCTGGAGGTGTGCATTGAAATCACCCCCAAGGATAAGGTTCGATGTATCTTCTATGACTCTGGTCCATTCTCGGAAGTCTTCATCAAGATTTCCACTCGGTTTTGAATATTGTGATCCGACTTTAATGAATTTTGATGACAGTGATAGGTTTATAAATACACTGTTATTTGTTTGTAGAGTCTGAATATGAATTAATAAGGGATTGGATACGAATATTCCCGACGTCTGATTTATTGAATGGTAGAAAGAACATGAAATTGGGATTCCCGTGAAGGTTTTATTACTTTTGTGATAATCCTGAACTAAAGCTAAATCTACTTTATTTTCATGTATGTACTTCAGCAATTGGAGATTTGCAGCCTTAGGGTCGGAGGTTCGTTCGGTTAGAGGTTTGTACAATTCAATGTGCTAATTAAGGGATTACCCGGTGCGTGCGTAGCACGACCGGTATACAGTGCCGAAGGCAGCGGGGACCATGGGGTTTTACAAGGGGGTTTTACAAGATTCGAGATTTTCTACAATTCGAGGCACCGATGTAAATTAGGGGCCCGCTGGCGGGCGAAGCCAGCTAGTCACTAATATTAAGCGCGGTAAACGTCTGTGTGTGTGTGTGTGTGTGTGTGTGTGTGTCTGTGCACTCCGCCTTTGTACCCGCAAAGGCTCCTGGACTAATCGACGCACCGACGGCGGACGCGTACCGAAAAATTCGCAAAAAAGGCGCGACGCTCAAGTTTCGATCGGGTCGGGCCTCCGACCCGGACCCGGGGCGTTATTAATGAGCGAAAGTGTTTTCATTACCGACCGAAACCGAACTGGAAAAAGAATCGAAAAAAAATTCCGTTTTGATAATCGCAGACATCCAAATCGTCGCTTTTTAACGCATCATCGAATTAAAAAAAATGTACCGGAGGTATCGATCCGAAAATCGGGGTACGCACGCGGCCGATTTTTGTCGTTCGAAAACGTCAAATTTTTTGAAATTCGGACCGTAACTTTTCTTTATTTCGGCCAAAAACTGACCAGACATCCAACATCGACCACAGACGTGAAAAAAGGTTGCCGTAAAGAAAGCAGTGTCGACAGATACGAGATCAAATCGCCCCACTCCTTTTTAAAACAAGTGGAAATAATGACTCTACATTCGCGAAAATTTGCTAACACGTGTATAAAAAAACCGCGAATTCAACAAAAAAAAATTCGTAAAAATCGACCAGTAATTTTTGAAGATATCAATTAAAACTCATTAATGACACGGCAAATGAATTTATTTCTATTCCGGAGAGACAGCTTCTTTTTTATTTCAACATTCAACGCAGACGAATCGTCTGTGGATAAGTCATTTCTGAAAGAGATAAAATAGTCACGTGACTTTCAACTGCGTTCTTTCAGAGGGGGGGGGGCATTTCCGAATCTAAGGGGCGCATTAATTCCAAACTTTGACAGGGCGACTCAAAATGGATTCTGCTTTCAGAATATCTAAAAATTATTCTCATATATTCATTAGGAGCCGATATATTATTTTATTGTGTAATTAATCATCGTTATTTGTATAATTAAAGCAAAAGAAAGATTTCTTTTACAGTGCCGGCTAGATATTACGATTTTAAGAAGTAGGCCGCGTCTAAAAACTGCCATAACGAGTATCTTAAGTTTTTGTTTTAGAGTGGCAACCAGATATTATGATAGGGAAAAGCGGGCTTCGCCCGTTATCGATTTTTTTTTCCGTTTTAAGTTTTCCTACAGGTCCCTGTCTTTGAACAAGAAGTCTGGTAGTCTAAATAAGTTGTTTGACATCAGATTTTTTTTCTGGCAGTCTAATTCAGTTGTTTAAGGAAAAGCAGTGTCCTCCCCCCCCCCCCCCCTTCAAGTTTTTTTTATATTAACTGTGGGGTTCTAGAGGTTCGTTCAGTTCGAGGTTTATCTTATTCGAGGTTTATTTTTTCTATTTGCGCCACCTGGTGGCGGAAGGTGGAACTAACGTATACTGCAGCGCGTGCGCAGCACAACTGCTATACGTTGCCGCAGGCAGCGGGGACCGAAATCACCCACTCGTGGACAGCCACCCGTGAGGTATAGGAACAATAAGTCCACGAGGGGAAAAATAAACGCTACCCGGCACCGATAGCACCCATCCGTTCCAACCCCCACCGCAGGAGGCGCCTCTTTATTAGATTTGAAACAATGAATATAATTACATAACAATAATAAAATATAAAAGGTAAAAAATAACAATTTTTTGCAAATTGAAAGTTAAATATAAAATATTTTCGAAGTACTATAAGTTCATAATGTCCTAAATTTATGGTATTTTAGTTCAGAAAGTCAATGGTCAGTTCAGTCAATTTTTTTTTAAAATTCTTTCGTAATGAAAGAGAAATTTTTATTGAGAATATTATAATTCTCTTTTAACTTTTGAGAGTTTGAAGGATTGAAAATGATATTACGAACGTTATATCTGAGAGTTTCGTTCTTATCAAAAGGGAAGTGATGGATCATAAGAGGGCAGCATCCGAATATGTAGTGAACTGCATCTCCTTCTGCTTTATCGCATGGACATCTAGGTGAGGCTCTTTTTCTTATTTTATGTAAGTATTGTGGGAAACTGCCATGGTTACTCAGATAATACGGCAGTGTTGGCTGTTTGCAGAGATAATTTGGATCGACTTTATTTATAATTTTATAGGTATCTCTGCCCTTATTACATGAGTCCCAAATGGCTTGCCAGTCAGAGATGGTTTTCTTTTTAAAATACAATTTTGCTATTGAAATGGGGAACAACAGATCTTTTCTTGATTGATATTGGTCTTGTAAGATGGCTTGCTTTGCTAGGAGATCAGCTCTTTCGTTGCCAGTAGCACCCACATGAGATTTAGTCCATGTTATTATAATGGATTTATCAGGAATTTGAAGTAATTGATTGTAAATGTTTTTGATAATGTAGTTTCTAGTAAAAGCAACTTTTAATACTTCCATAGAAGAGTAACTATCTGTAATAATTAGTAGTTTATTGTAGTCGGAGGTAGAGAACCATTTTATTGCTTTATAAATTGCCATTAATTCTGCTTGATATATGTTATTCAGTGGATGATGTCGTATTGCTTCATCATGTATATTATTTCCATCTTTATATATGGTGAAAGCACTGGCTACACGCCCTGGCATGACAGAACCATCTTTGTAGGCTTCCACATCGTATTCTTTTGGATGGATGAATTTTCTATCTTCTATAATTCTGATATTTTGGACTCTGTAGTAATTGAGGAATCGATACGATTTTTCTTTCTGCATTATATTGTTAATGTTTAGCTGTGTGTTATTGATTAACAAATTTCTATTTCCTATTTTCAGTTGGTAGTACTGAAATTCATTCTGTATTTTTATTAGGATTGGTGGAGTTCCTGTAAGAAGATACAGAGCTTCGTGAGAGATAGTCCTATAGGTCCGTATTAAGTTTAATAATGCCAAACGCTGAGTTGAACGTAGTAATTTGCGGCCATCAGTATTCAAGTTTGGATACCAAATTTCGTAAGCATATAGTATTTGGCGTTCTATGACTGTTTGATACCATATTTTCAGGATGTCTGGTTTGATACCTTTATTAAAGAATCGAAATCCTCTAAATCCGTTTACAAAGTTTGCAATCTTTGTTCGAAGGTCTTTCATGTGATCTGTAAAATTGAATTTAGAATCTAACAGTACGCCAAGTTATTTAATATTTTTTACTACTTTTATTTTTATATTTTCTAATTTAAATCTCGGAAGTCTTCTTTCGAGTAGATTGCTACCGAAAAGCATTGATTGCGTTTTCTGAGTTGATATTTTTAAACCGAGTTCATCACATATATTCTTAAAATGGACTATTTTGTTGTTGGTTGTAACTTCCAGGTCTATTACGGTATTTCCCTCTATTGGAATCAAAAAATCATCTGCGTAAACAATAATATCTTCATATAGATTTTTATAATTTTTTATTATGTAGTTAGCTATAAGAAGCCATAAGAGTGGTCCAAGACAGGATCCCTGAGGGCATCCTTTAAATACCCTGAACCACTCTATATATTCATATTGATTTAAGCCTATACTTCTTTTGCTTATATAACTTTTTAATAAGGTTTTGAGGTATCTGGGTAACGGTGAGTCATCAATTATTTCTGATAATTGGTGCCAGTTTATTGAATCGAAAGCACCTGTAATATCAAATGATATGATGCCCACATAAGTATGTTTTTGTAATAATTGTGCAATTTTCTCTTTAAGTCTCTCCAGAGCTGATATAGTGCTTCTGTTTTCACGGAAGCCGAATTGTTCATCTTTTAGATAGTTTATTGCTTCAAGATAAGTTAAAGTTCTATTTTTTATTAATCTTTCTAGGATTTTACCAATCATGGGTAGTAGTGTAATTGGACGGTATGAATCAGGTTTTGGTGGATCTTTGTTTTTCTTTCTAAAATAGATGACTACTCCTTTCTTCCACGTTTCTGGAAAGTGTCCAAGGTAGAGACATTTGTTATATAATAACTTTATAAGCTTCATATTATTTTTTATCAAATTTTCTAAAATTCTGCCATCTACCCGATCATATCCTGGGGCTTTCTTTTTATTTTGTTGGTTAATTGCATATTGAATTTCTCTATGGGTAAATTTAAAATTGTTATATTCTTTTATTGATAGTGTGTTTGTGTTTTGAAATGATGATTCGAATTCTGGGCTTGTATTGTAATGGTAATGAAGTAACGTTTCTTGAATCTCTTTGTATGTATCATTTTGAGTTGAAGATTCCATGACAGAGTGGATGAGATCTGTATTTTTTAAATATTTCTGCTTCAGAATTTTAAAAGCAGTACCATACTTACTGTTTGTTTCCGAACAAAATGTTATCCAAGAATCAATTTTAGCTTTTTTAATATCTAATTTGTATTTTGCTTTGGCTTTTTTATATTTAATCTTGAGTTCTACAGAATCTGGATTTCTTTTATGTAGTTTATATATAGCATTTAGGTGGCTTCGCTGTACTTTAAGTTTGTCAGTATACCAGGATACATTAATTTCATGAGACAACTTTTTCTTTTTAAGTGATTTTTGCATGATGTTTAAAAGGATAACATTAAATTCCTCTGTCCACTTCTCTAACTCTGGAACAGAATTGACTGCTTTAAGTGTTGAAAGTAATGTTTCTTCATGTTTTTGAAACAGTTTATTGAATTTTTTAAACGTTTCATATTTGGTTTTGAAACGGTATAAATTTCTTATTGTGGGTGTGACATTCAGAGTAAAAGTAATATATTGATGGTCACTTAGTGATTTAAATGTCGAGTCTATTTTCCATGAATCTATAATATTTTTTGAATGTTCACCGCAGAGGGTCAAATCTGGTTTGCCTTTAAACTTGTCTCGCGCAAAAGAACATTCTGAATCAGGATCATTAATAATAGTTAATCTGCTCATTGCTAGATAGTCAAGTAGGATATATCCTCTAGCATTATTTCTTTTATAACCCCACGCCTGGAGGTGTGCATTGAAATCACCCCCAAGGATAAGGTTCGATGTATCTTCTATGACTATGGTCCATTCTCGGAAGTCTTCATCAAGATTTCCACTCGGTTTTGAATATTGTGATCCGACTTTAATGAATTTTGATGACAGTGATAGGTTTATAAATACACTGTTATTTGTTTGTAGAGTCTGAATATGAATTAATAAGGTATTGGATACGAGTATTCCCGACGTCTGATTTATTGAATGGTAGAAAGAACATGAAATTGGGATTCCCGTGAAGGTGTTATTACTTTTGTGATAATCCTGAACTAAAGCTAAATCTACTTTATTTTCATGTATGTACTTCAGCAATTGGAGATTTGCAGCCTTACAATTATTAAGGTTTATTTGAACTATTTTTAAATGATTTGGTGGGGTCTTGGATTCTCCGAAATAATATCTATTGTCCAATGGGATAGTCTGATTTATTATATATGTAGCATTGGTTGGAGGTTCTACAGTTGAATCTTCTATAGAGTCATCAGAGATATTGAGTGATTTTACTTCTGAGAACATACTTTTGAAGGATCATAGGAGATAGTAATATTTTGTTTTCGTTGCAACAATCTTTGAAAAATTGGGCAGAATATAGAATTTGCACTATGCCTTTCAATCTTTTCAGGTTTTACTGCGGTTTTATATACTCTTTCACAGTTGATACAACGATGACGTTCATAATTTTCTTTTATTTTGCATGTGTCTGTTTTGTGGTTACCTGTGCAATATGCGCATGTTAAGTAATAACTTCTACAATTATCAACTGTATGGCCATAACGTTGACATTTATTACACCTAACCACTGAATTGTAATATTCTATACGGCATAAATTAAAATGAATAGGTAATTTTCTTCTTGAAAATAATGCTTTCGCGTAATGTTCTTCTGCATCAAGTACTATTTGGTATGTTTTCATTTTTTGTTTTTTGAGAACTTTTGCTATTCCTAGAGGAAAATTCTGTCCCAGTTCTTGATGTATCTTATCAATTACTTCAGTCTCAGTCACATCTACTGGAATTCCCAGTATAATGACTTTTTTTCTTTTAGCATCTCTAAGATCTGCTTCGGCCAAGTCTCTGAAACCTTCTATTTGATTTATAAAATCAATTAAAGCCGCTGTTTTTTCGTCCGATTCTGTTTGGACTATGAGCGAGTTTTTATCTCTTCCTAACGAACATGAGATGTATTTAAATTTTTTATTCCCTTTTATTTTGTCATTTAACATGTGTCGTATTACATTAATGGGAATATTCGTTGATTGACTTCTTCTTATTATTATTGCTGATTTAGAGTACTTAAAGCAAGGTGTTTTTATAGGTTGATCGGATGTAATTGCAGCAGCATAACTCTTGAGTTGTGCTCTTTTCGATATTTCGGAATCGATTCCATCTTCCAGATGGTCTTGATTATTAACTAAGTTTTGTTGATTTTTTATGGTATGAAACATTTCTTCTATAAGTGATGTTTGTTTAATTTTTTTGGTTATTTCAATCTCTTTGCTCTGAAGTTCTTTTTCCATTTTGTCAATTATTTTTGATTGTTGAGTGATTTGAGTTTTCATTTCCTTTATTTGATGCTCTTGTTCGTTTGTCGTAGTTTTCAGGACGTTATTTTCTTCTTGTTCAAAGTATAGATATTCTTTTATCTGCTGTATTGAGTTCGCTATTTGTGTTCGGATGTCTTCATCATAAATTTTTGAATTACTTTCAATTTGATTTAGGATATCTTCCAATTGATGTAGTGGAGATTTCTCTTGTGTTAAGCTTGTTAGTTCTTGCAATGACATTGGTATACTAAGAGTGGAACTCTCTCCAGAAAGTACCTGTAAATTCAGATGAGCTGTTTCCAACTCTTCCTGAATCATTTCTTTTCCACAGTCTTCCTTACTTAAAACACTTTTATCACCACCTTCATTTCCTTTGTCTTTATCTTGTATGGATTTTCCACTGTGTATCAGTTTTTCATCTTCAATATGTGTTAGACTTGAGGCATTTTGTAATTCAGTTATATTTAATGCCATTTTTGGGGATATCTCTGAGGATGGTGCCTTTAGTATATAGATATTGGTGAAATCTGTCTGTATTAGTTTAAGTCGTCTTTTTAATTCGTCTAAGTATAGGTGGACTATTGCAGATGTTCCTTTAGTGCGTTTTCTTACACCCCTTGTCAACTGCGTAATTAGATCGATAACATCTTGTGAACAACTTGCCTCTTGGCAGTCATATTCTTGAAATTCTCCTTTGTCGGTAATTTCATAGATTATCATGTTGACTATACCTTTTGACAGATGGTCGTCCTCTGTGGCATAATGTTTTGAAATTGATTTTAGGTCTATTTCTAGGCATGAGAGTTTGTTTTTGATTCCTTTTGAGTTGGTGTAGTAGCTTATATAGCTTGTATATTTTTCTAGTTTTACTATAAACCATTCCAAAAATGCCATTGGTTGGATAGCACCTTTTTTGCTTTTCTTTATATGAATATAGTATTGTTGTGCTATATCGCTAAGATTTAAATTCTTCGTGAATGCATCATTGAAAGTCAACTTTTCAGTCTGATTTTTGTCTACAGTTCTAGAGATTGAACTGATTGGGACGACGTCAACATATGCATAAGTATGAGAGGTGTCGACATATGAGTTCATTTTTATCTCAGCATGGGATTGTTGTCTATCTGAATCCACCATTCTAACTTTTATTTGCAAACTGATTAATATACCTCTTTCTATGATTATAAAACTATGACTATCTTATAACTATTTTTATTTCCCTTTTAACTACTTATGCCTCTAATCAATCTAGAACCAGGAATATGGGCACCCCACATATGAGGAAGAATTTTGAATTTTGAAGAAAATTTTGTAGAAGAAAGATCAAAATAAAAGCCAAAAGAATAAGCCAAAGAAAAATGGTAACCCCACGTCCAAACCGGAAAGAACTCCCCGTGCTCATACCAGGAATTTTCATGCCAGAAATAATATTCAATAATTTACAATAATAAGGAAGGACAATGCTATAGGTGTTTGTACAATTTTTTTTTCTGCTATACATGAATAACAAATTGCTATGATATGCAAAACTGTATAATAAGAATTACCCTTATAACAATAATTGAGAAATTGAGATGTATTATTGTTGTTATAATGTTGGACTTTTTATATATAATTATTTACATTATTTGTTATGAAGAGTTATCAAAATGCCCTAAACTAAAAGTAAAAATGATTGCTCCAGACCAAAGAATCACACAGGGTCACAACTTACCTATGTGGGCCTATGCTATAGATACTCCTCGCTGCGCTTGAACTACATAGAGCTATAAAATAGAGTATGGCAATAACACCCCCCCCCCAAAAAAAAAAAAAAAAAAAACCACGCCCGCCTAAGCCGGAAGTGAAAATATCAGTGTAGTGCTTACAACCGAACCTACGAAATATGGTATTACTATTTTGCAATATGTTTACTATTGAATGAGTTCAGTGATGGGCTACCGGTGCCACAAGGGTTAAAACTTTAATAAAACCGAATGGCTAATAAACAACTGGTAGGACTAATTCTAAACATTATGACTAGAGGAATGATATATTACAACACTAGGACAAAAATTAAAGTAAAAAAGCTGTTAATGTTAGAGGGAAATAAAAATGGGGGAAGGGAACTGCTGCCGGCGGGGACAGTGTAAGGGGGAGTCACTAGAAGGAATGAGCAGAAAGAAACTCTGTTATTTACTTAAGAACAGTGAAAAGTTTAACGAAAATAATAAAGTGCCCCTCCCTGCCCCCAAAGCCGGTCCCCTATATGAGATAGAGAAAAACCGATGATGCCAAAAGATGCAGCGTAAAAAGTTCCCTAGGCGCTGGGGAGCTAAATTGGAAAAATTCTATGCTCTATCTTCCATAGGAAGGGAGAAAAGTGGAGAAAACCGAATTTCGATGTTGGTAAAAAAAAAAAATGCTGAAAATTGGATGTAAGACCCAAGTTACTGCGAGCAAACCAAGGGTAAAAACAGATTATGAGTACTACATTTCTTAATGATAAAGTACCTCACATAAGCCCCCATTGTATTTCTATTTGCTATATGTTTTCTATTGAATGAGTCAGTGATGGGCTACCTGTGCAACAAGGGTTAAAACTTTAAAACAGGCAGCGGGGACCCGAGCCGGAGGTTCGTTCAGTTAGAGAGTTATACTATTCTATGTGCAATTTAAGGGATTATCCTGTGCGTGCGTAGCACGGCCGGTATACGGTGCCGAAGGCAGCGGGGACCAGGGTCGGAACGACTGCTATACGGTGCCGCAGGCAGCGGGGACCTGAGCCGGAGGTTCGTTCAGTGACAGGTTTATACTATTCTATGTGCAATTTAAGGGATTATCCGGTGCGTGCGTAGCACGACCGGTATACGGTGCCGAAGGCAGCGGGGACCAGGGTCGGAGATTAGTTCAGTTAGAGGTTTATACTATTCGATGTACAAATTAAGGGATTATGCAAATTATGGGATTATCCGGTGCGTGCGTAGCACGACCGTTGTACGGTGCCGAAGGCAGCGGGGACCCGGGTCGGAGGTTCGTTCGGTTCGAGGGGGATGCGAGCCGGAGAATACAAAAGTTTCGACCGGTATACGGTGCCGAAGGCAGCGGGGACCAGGGTCGGAGATTAGTTCAGTTAGAGGTTTATACTATTCGATGTACAAATTAAGCGATTATGCAAATTATGGGATTATCTGGTGCGTGCGTAGCACGACCGGTGTACGGTGCCGAAGGCAGCGGGGACCCGGGTCGAAAGTTCGTTCGGTTCGAGGGGGATGCGAGCCGGAGAATACAAAAGTTTCGAGGCACCAATGTAAATTAGGGGCCCGCTGGCGGGCGAAGCCAGCTAGTCCCTAATATTAAGGACGGTAAACGTCTGTGTGTGTTTCTTTCTTTCTTTCTTTCTTTCTTTCTGTCTGTGCACTCCACCTTTGTACCCGCAAAGGCTCCGGGACCAGGCGACGCACGGACGGCGGACGCGGACCGAAAAATTCGCAAAAAAAGCGCGACGCTTAAGTTTCGATCGGGTCGGGATTCCGACCCGGACCCGGGGAGTTATTAATGAGCGAAAGTGTTTTAATTACCGACCGAAACCCAACTCGGAAAGGAAAGCAAAACAGCAAACATTTTCGCCTCCGAACAGGGTTGCCAGTCTCCGTCGGGTCCGGGAAAGAAAAGACGGCGGGGTTCCCAGGGAGCGATTTAAGCCCCAAACCGCAGCGCAGGTCCGACCCGTATCTCCGTAAGTCGGGGGGCCAGAAATTCGAAAGTCGTACGTACGCAACCGGGACGTCGTTAGGTTTGATAAATTCGAAAAATCTTTTCCGTACGACGATTAGAACCGAAAAAATCCTTTAAAAATCGATCGATAAAATGTAATTTTCGAATTCTTTTTCACCGCTGGGAATGTCAGACAGCAGACAGCCGGAGACATGGCTGAAAAACGATTTCACTCTCCGCCACCGCTGGTGTTCCGGAGGATTTTCACGTGACCGGCCTGTATTCATCGCTCCAGTGCGCTTTCGAAAAACAATGAAGTCGGGGGGCCAGAAATTCGGAAATCGGACAGACAGATTCACGAGAGCATTTGCTTTCAGAAAATCGAAAAATCATTCCCGTACGACCATTAGAACCGAAAAAATCCTTTAAAAATCGATCTATAAAAAATTATTTTTCATTTCGTTCGGCGCTGCGAATGCCAGAAGGCAGACGATTGTCTGGATCGATTTTCAAGAGGCAAGGAGGACGTGGTCACGTGACGTTCAACTGCGTTTTTTCAGAGGGGGGGCCCATTTCCGAATCTAAGGGGCGCATTAATTCCAAACTTTGACAGGGCGACTCAAAATGGATTCTGCTTTCAGAATATCTAAAAATGATTCTCATATCTTCATTAGGAGCCGATATATTATTTTATTGTATAATTAATCATCGTTATTTGTATAATTAAAGCAAAAGAAAAATTTCTAGTACAGTGCCGGCTAGATATTACGATTTTAAGAAGTAGGCCGCGTCTAAAAACTGCCATAACGAGTATCTTAAGTTTTTGTTTTAGAGTGGCAACCATATATTATGATAGGGAAAAGAGGGCTTCGCCCATTATCGATTTTTTTTTTTTTTTTTTTTTTTCAGTTTTAAGTTTTCCTACAGGTCCCTGTCTTTGAAAAAGAAGTCCGGTAGTCTAAATAAGCTGTTTGACATCAGATTTTTTTTCCGGCAGTCTAATTCAGTTGTTTAAGGAAAAGCAGTGTCCTCCCCCCCCCCCCCCCTTCAAGTTTTTTTATCTTAACTGTGGGGTTCTAGAGGTTCGTTCAGTTCGAGGTTTATCTTATTCGAGGTTTATTTTTTCTATTTGCGCCACCTGGTGGCGGAAGGTGGAACTAACGTACACTGCAGCGCGTGCGCAGCACGACTGCTATACGGTGCCGCAGGCAGCGGGGACCAAAATCACCCACTCGTGGACAGCCACCCGTGAGGTATAGGAACAATAAGTCCACGAGGGGGAAAATCCGGAGGTTCGTTCAGTTAGAGGTTTATACTATTCTATGTGCAATTTAAGGGATTATCCGGTTCGTGCGTAGCACGGCCGGTATACGGTGCCGAAGGCAGCGGGGACCAGGGTCGGAACAACTGCTATACGGTGCCGCAGGCAGCGGGGACCGAAATCACCCACTCGTGGACAGCTACCCGTGAGGTATAGGAACAATAAGTCCACGAGGGGAAAAATAAACGCTACCCGGCACCGATAGCACCCATCCGTTCCAACCCCCACCGCAGGAGGCGCCTCTTTATTAGATTTGAAACAATGAATATAATTACATAACAATAATAAAATATAAAAGGTAAAAAATAACAATTTTTTGCAAATTGAAAGTTAAATATAAAATATTTTCGAAGTACTATAAGTTCATAATGTCCTAAATTTATGGTATTTTAGTTCAGAAAGTCAATGGTCAGTTCAGTCAATTTTTTTTTAAATTCTTTCGTAATGAAAGAGAAATTTTTATTGAGAATATTATAATTCTCTTTTAACTTTTGAGAGTTTGAAGGATTGAAAATGATATTACGAAGGTTATATCTGAGAGTTTCGTTCTTATCAAAAGGGAAGTGATGGATCATAAGAGGGCAGCATCCGAATATGTAGTGAACTGCATCTCCTTCTGCTTTATCGCATGGACATCTAGGTGAGGCTCTTTTTCTTATTTTATGTAAGTATTGTGGGAAACTGCCATGGTTACTCAGATAATACGGCAGTGTTGGCTGTTTGCAGAGATAATTTGGATCGACTTTATTTATAATTTTATAGGTATCTCTGCCCTTATTACATGAGTCCCAAATGGCTTGCCAGTCAGAGATGGTTTTCTTTTTAAAATACAATTTTGCTATTGAAATGGGGAACAACAGATCTTTTCTTGATTGATATTGGTCTTGTAAGATGGCTTGCTTTGCTAGGAGATCAGCACTTTCGTTGCCAGTATCACCCACATGAGATTTAGTCCATGTTATTATAATGGATTTATCAGGAATTTGAAGTAATTGATTGTAAATGTTTTTGATAATGTAGTTTCTAGGAAAAGCAACTTTTAATACTTCCATAGAAGAGTAACTATCTGTAATAATTAGTAGTTTATTGTAGTCGAAGGTAGAGAACCATTTTATTGCTTTATAAATTGCCATTAATTCTGCTTGATATATGTTATTCAGTGGATGATGTCGTATTGCTTCATCATGTATATTATTTCCATCTTTATATATGGTGAAAGCACTGGCTACACCCTCTGGCATGACAGAACCATCTGTGTAGGCTTCCACATCGTATTCTTTTGGATGGATGAATTTTCTATCTTCTATAATTCTGATATTTTGGACTCTGTAGTAATTGAGGAATCGATACGATTTTTCTTTCTGCATTATATTGTTAATGTTTAGCTGTGTGTTATTGATTAACAAATTTCTATTTCCTATTTTCAGTTGGTAGTACTGAAATTCAGTCTGTATTTTTATTAGGATTGGTGGAGTTCCTGTAAGAAGATACAGAGCTTCGTGAGAGATAGTCCTATAGGTCCGTATTAAGTTTAATAATGCCAAACGCTGAGTTGAACGTAGTAATTTGCGGCCATCAGTATTCAAGTTTGGATACCAAATTTCGTAAGCATATAGTATTTGGCGTTCTATGACTGTTTGATACCATATTTTCAGGATGTCTGGTTTGATACCTTTATTAAAGAATCGAAATCCTCTAAATCCGTTTACAAAGTTTGCAATCTTTGTTCGAAGGTCTCTCATGTGATCTGTAAAATTGAATTTAGAATCTAACAGTACGCCAAGATATTTAATATTTTTTACTACTTTTATTTTTATATTTTCTAATTTAAATCTCGGAAGTCTTCTTTCGAGTAGATTGCTACCGAAAAGCATTGATTGCGTTTTCTGAGTTGATATTTTTAAAAGGCAGCGGGGACCCGAGCCGGAGGTTCGTTCAGTGACAGGTTTATACTATTCTATGTGCAATTTAAGGGATTATCCGGTGCCGAAGGCAGCGGGGACCAGGGTCGGAACGACTGCTATACGGTGCCGCAGGCAGCGGGGACCCGAGCCGGAGGTTCGTTCAGTGACAGGTTTATACTATTCTATGTGCAATTTAAGGGATTATCCGGTGCCGAAGGCAGCGGGGACCAGGGTCGGAGATTAGTTCAGTTAGAGGTTTATACTATTCGATGTGCAAATTAAGGGATTATGCAAATTATGGGATTATCTGTTGCGTGCGTAGCACGACCGGTGTACGGTGCCGAATGCAGCGGGGACCCGGGTCGGAGGTTCGTTCGGTTCGAGGGGGATGCGAGCCGGAGAATACAAAAGTTTCGAGGCACCGATGTAAATTAGGAGCCCGCTGGCGGACGAAGCCAGCTAGTCCCTAATTTTAAGCGCGGTAAACGTCTGTGTTTGTGTGTTTCTGTCTGTGCACTCCACCTTTGTACCCGCAAAGGCTCCGGGACCAGGCGAAGCACGGACGGCGGACGCGGACCGAAAAATTCGCAAAACAGGCGCGACGCTCAAGTTTTGATCGGGTCGGGATTTCGACCTGGACCCGGGGAGTTATTAATGAGCGAAAGTGTTTTAATTACCGACCGAAACCGAACTGGAAAAAGAATCGAAAAAAAATTCCGTTTTGATAATCGCAGACATCCAAATCGTCGCTTTTTAACGCATCATCGAATAAAAAAAATGTACCGGAGGTATCGATCCGAAAATCGGGGTACACACGCGGCCGATTTTTGTCGTTACAAAATGTCAAATTTTTTGAAATTCGGACCGTAACTTTTCTTTATTTCGGCCAAAAACTGACCAGACATCCAACATCGACCCCAGACGTAAAAAAAGGTTGCCATAAAGAATGCAGGGTCGACAGATCCGAGATCAAATCGCCCCATTCCTTTTTGAAACAAGTGGAAATAATGACTCTACATTCGCGAAAATTTGCTAACACGTGTATAAAAAATCGCGAATTCAACAAAAAAAAATTCGTAAAAATCGACCAGTAATTTTTGAAGATATCAATTAAAACTCATTAATGACACGGCAAATGAATTTATTTCTATTCCGAAGAGACAGCTTCTTTTTTATTTCAACATTCAACGCAGACGAATCGTCTGTGGATAAGTCATTTCTGAAAGAGATAAAATAGTCACATGACTTTCAACTGCGTTCTTTCAGAGGGGGGCGGGACATTTCCGAATCTAAGGGGCGCATTAATTCCAAACTTTGACAGGGCGACTCAAAATGGATTCTGCTTTCAGAATATCTAAAAATTATTCTCATATCTTCATTAGGAGCCGATATATTATTTTATTGTGTAATTAATCATCGTTATTTGTATAAGTAAAGCAAAAGAAAGATTTCTATTACAGTGCCGGCTAGATATTACGATTTTAAGAAGTAGGCCGCGTCTAAAAACTGCCATAACGAGTATCTTAAGTTTTTGTTTTAGAGTGGCAACCAAATATTATGATAGGGAAAAGCGGGCTTCGCCCGTTATCGATTTTTTTTTTCAGTTTTAAGTTTTCCTACAGGTCCCTGTCTTTGAACAAGTAGTCCGGTAGTCTAAATAAGTTGTTTGACATCAGATTTTTTTTCCGGCAGTCTAATTCAGTTGTTTAAGGAAAAGCAGTGTCCTCCCCCCCTCCCCCCCTTCAAGTTTTTTATCTTAATTCTAGAGGTTCGTTCAGTTCGAGGTTTATCTTATTCGAGGTTTATTTTTTCTATTTGCGCCACCTGGTGGCGGAAGGTGGAACTAACCTTTACTGCAGCGCGTGCGCAGCACGACTGCTATACGGTGCCGCAGGCAGCGGGGACCCGAGCCGGAGGTTCGTTCATTTAGATCTTTATACTATTCTATGTGCAATTTAAGGGATTATCCGGTGCGTGCGTAGCACGACCGGTATACGGTGCCGAAGGCAGCGGGGACCAGGTTCGGAATGACTGCTATACGGTGCCGCAGGCAGCGGGTTTGAAATCACCCACTCGTGGACAGCCACCCGTGAGGTATAGGAACAATAAGTCCACGAGGGGAAAAATAAACGCTACCCGACACCGATAGAACCCATCCGTTCCAACCCCCACCGCAGGAGGCGCCTGTTTATTAGATTTGAAACAATGAATATAATTACATAACAATAATAAAATATAAAAGGTAAAAAATAACAATTTTTTGCAAATTGAAAGTTAAATATAAAATATTTTCGAAGTACTATAAGTTCATTATGTCCTAAATTTATGGTATTTTAGTTCAGAAAGTCAATGGTCAGTTCAGTCAATTTTTTTAAAAATTCTTTCGTAATGAAAGAGAAATTTTTATTGAGAATATTATAATTCTCTTTTAACTTTTGAGAGTTTGAAGGATTGAAAATGATATTACGAAGGTTATATCTGAGAGTTTCGTTCTTATCAAAAGGGAAGTGATGGATCATAAGAGGGCAGCATCCGAATATGTAGTCAACTGCATTGCCCGAGCCGGAGGTTCGTTCTGTGACAGGTTTATACTATTCTATGTGCAATTTAAGGGATTATCCGGTGCGTGCGTAGCACGACCGGTATACGGTGCCAAAGGCAGCGGGGACCAGGGTCGGAACGACTGCTATACGGTGCCGCAGGCAGCGGCGACCCAAGCCGGAGGTTCGTTCAGTGACAGGTTTATACTATTCTAAGTGCAATTTAAGGGATTATCCGGTGCGTGCGTAGCACGACCGGTATGCTGTGCCGAAGGCAGCGGGGACCAGGGTCGGAGATTAGTTCAGTTAGAGGTTTATACTATTCGATGTGCAAATTAAGGGATTATGCAAATTATGGGCTTATCCGGTGCCGAAGGCAGCGGGGACCCGGGTTGGAGGTTCGTTCTGTTCGAGGGGGATGCGAGCCGGAGAAAACAAAAGTTTCGAGGCACCGATGTAAGTTAGGGGCCCGCTGGCGGGCGAAGCCATCTAGTCCCTAATATTAAGCGCGGTATACGTCTGTGTGTGTGTGTGTGTGTGTGTTTCTGTCTGTGCACTCCACCTTTGTACCCGCAAAGGCTCCGGGACCAGGCGACGCACGGACGGCGGACGCGGACCGAAAAATTCGCAAAAAAGGCGCGACGCTCAAGTTTCGATCGGGTCGGGATTCCGACCCGGACCCGGGGAGTTATTAATGAGCGAGGGACCCGAGCCGGAGGTTCGTTCAGTTAGAGGTTTATACTATTCTATGGTGCGTGCGTAGCACGGTCGGTATACGGTGCCGAAGGCAGCGGGGACCAGGGTCGGAACTACTGCTATACGGTGCCGCAGGCAGCTGGGACCCGAGCCGGAGGTTCGTTCAGTGACAGGTTTATACTATTCTATGTGCAATTTAAGGGACTATCCGGTGCGTGCGTAGCACGACCGGTATACGGTGCCGAAGGCAGCGGGGACCAGTGTCGGAACGACTGCTATACGGTGCCGCAGGCAGCGGGGACCCGAGCTGGAGGTTCGTTCAGTGACAGGTTTATACTATTCTATGTGCAATTTAAGGGATTATCCGGTGCGTGCGTAGCACGACCGGTATACGTTGCCGAAGGCAGCGGGGACCAGGTTCGGGGATTAGTTCAGTTAGAGGTTTATACTATTCGATGTGCAAATTAAGGGATTATGCAAACTATGGGATTATCCGGTGCGTGCGTAGCACGACAGGTGTACGGTGCCGAAGTCAGCGGTGACCCGGGTCGGAGGTTCGTTCGGTTCGAGGGGGATGCGAGTCGGAGAATACAAAAGTTTCGAGGCACCGATGTAAATTAGGGGCCCGCTGGCGGGCGAATCCAGCTAGTTTGATCATTAATTATCATAATGATTTCCTAGAAAATAGAGTTCATTAGCTTTAAAAACAGATTAATTCAATCAATCAATCTAAAAAACATTTTAATTTTTTTCGAATTCTTTTTTTTTTAAGTATCATATACAGATATTTCTTTTAAATATTTCCGCGGAAAATAAGAAAGCATACTGCTTATATTTTGAAAGTAAATTAATTGCAAAATATATACTTAATTTTACATTTATAGCTTCTTGTCTTTGATTTTTCAGAAATTTTAAAATGCATTCCAACATAGTTTAATTTTTTTTTTTTTTGTTGATAGTGAGTTGAGTTCCTGACAAACAAATATTGATTTCAACATTTAAAAACAAAAGCAAACTGTATATTTTGGAGTAAAATGTATTACATTCAGGTTTTAATGCCAGTAGTTTATATATTTTTAAAACAATTCTTATTCTCATTTTTTATTCAGTAATTTTTTTAAACATATTTATCTCATGTGTGTAATTTTTAATATTATGTTGCCTTCAAAATACCAAAGTTGTAAAACAAATAAATATCAATACTTTTCTGGCTTCGTAATAATGTATTTTATATTTTGAGAGGAGAAATGTTAAATGAACTACTTAAAATAAACATACATTAAACCTAATGCTAATTGTTTTTAAAAATACATATCATCATTTACATTTTTGATCATTTTATGCTAAGGCATGTACTTAACGTATATTTGGATAAAATTGTAAAGATCCTTATTTTTAATCTAGCTCGTTGAATTAAGAAACTTTTGAGTATAATAAATTTTTTCAGATATATAAGTTCAAAAATAAGTAACAATAATTGAAGTGAACTAACTTTTCTTCCTGTTTACTCGCAAACAGTATGTGGCAACTTTTTTTTAAGGAAATGGTATGTTGTGTTAACTACCTTCATTCTTTGTTGTATAACAGAAGAAAAAATTCTTCGATAGAAATCAATTATGATACACATTCCGTTAGAAGGAGATTTTTTTTACAAAATTTCTACAAATGTATATTCTTAAAAAATATTTACGGTATTTTGAGTTTTTCATAAGCATTATAATATAAAAATCTGTATTTTAGCTAAATGACAAATTTTTCCTTTAAAGAGATTTGTTTTATCTAAAAAGATTTGAAAAGCGAATTATATCACCAACTACCATAATGATTTTTTGACATAATGACAGTTCATTAGCTTTTACAAACAAGGATTAATTTAATGAATCAATCTAAAAAAATATTCTTTATTTTTAATTCAATTTACAAGTATTTCTTTTTCAGATTTCAGTCAGAAAATGAGAAAGCATGCTGCTTATATTTTGAAAGTAAGTTAAATGCTAAATATGTGCATAATTTTACATTTATATTCTCTTTTCTTTGATTTTTCGGATATTTTAAAGTGCATTCCAGAATAGTTTAAATCTTGTTTTGTTCAAAGTGAACTGAGGCCCAGTCAAACTTCTGAATCTATCAAAATACGGATTTCAACATTTAAAAACTAAAGCCAACTGTATATTTAAGAGTAAAACGTATTACATTCATATTATAATGCCAGAAATTTGTATTTTGTTTAAACAATTGTGATTTTCTTTCCATTAATATTTTTAAACATATTTATCTCTTCTGTGTGACATTTGAATATTTATAAACTTCAAAATATCAAAGCTGTGTAAATATTTTTGAAAGTTATTTCAATTGTTTTTGCCTGATAAGGGCATTTTATGTAAGTTGTAGATGAATTGTCATTTACATCTGTCAGTATGAATATTTTTAAATAATAAGTGGGATTACTTTTGAAGTTTTCGATTTTTGGCGTATATTTGAATTCTATATTATTTTTCAAGATCTAATGATACTAAATAATTTTTTCAATAAATTTAATACGTACATTATTATTGAGAACATGTAAAAAAAAACCTGAAAAGTAGTGACGAGGAATTTAAATATACAGTCTTTTACATTAATGGTGATTCAATAATAACAAAAAGCAAGTCTGTAAAAAAAATTGTAATACATTTAAAAAACGGAACTGGGACTTTTTAGTGTATCATGTTGTATTAAGTTTAATAAATAAGTCTATAATAGACATAATTTTTAACTTTATGCTTTAGAGACGCTAAATGTATACGTTATCTGACTTGCTTGTATTTTAAATCCACTTCTTTTCCAGGCATCTGTAATTAATATTGCAGTTGATGCTAAAAAGTTTCCTTTCACAAACATTCAGAATTATGCCGAGAGGAGCAGTCAATAAGTGAAACCTATGTCTTCTGCTATATGTATTTCATAAAAAAAAAACATGTAAAATAATGAAATTCAAAATAAATTACATCATGAAATATATTTGTACAAATCAACAAAGATAGCAATACAAACAAAGTTAGCAACATAGAGATTGAAAATTTATAAAACATCAACTGCAATTTCACATAGAATTTCATATAAAAATATAGTAAATAGATATGTGAAAATACATGTGATTCATTGGCTGCATTAAAAAGTTCATTAACTAATATTTTTATGGTCTGTTTTCTCTACGACAATTGTTTATTCATAAATAAATATGAAAATTAATTACAACAAGGAAGATAATTACTTATTCAGACTGAAAAAAAATTATATTATTTCTTCAAGAATAATTAGAAAATACCGTGTTCTAAATCAAGATTTATTTTTATCTAGGCCTGTTTCAATTACCATTAAACTGTACAATAATATCACCATATAAATATCATATTACTTACAATTTTCTTATTATAAGTAAATCGGCTATTCTCTATTCTCTCTAATCATATAATTAAATATTTCTATATTATAATATAACACATATAGTTCCTTTATTAAAAAATTTAATCTATTTGTTCCATTTAATTGTTCAGATGTGATTATTTATTTTCCTTTTGTTAACTATCACCAGAACTATTTAAGCACGCATTATTTTTTAGATTTCCAGTTTTGTTATAATGATTTACTAAGGAGAATTATTTTTGTCAATGCTTATTTCACGTTCTGAAAACAATTTCCACTTTTTCAAAAAATTCTGGAAAAGAAAATTTATTTGTGTGTAATAAATACCGGGTGCGTCATAAATTCGTGCAAACTTTAAAAAATCACAATAAAAGAAGTAATGCTCGTAAAAGTTTTCGGTTTACGCGAGTATAATCAGAAGGATTTTGGATTTTTTCTTTCGATGTATAAGAAAAAATGATCGCATAATGATATAAAATCATACAAACATTAGGTTTAATTTAATCACGGGGCCAGGCAACGGCGGGCGGGTCAGCTAGTACTTTACAAAAATATATTTAAAAAATCTATTTTTTAAAATGACGACAAAATTTTTGCTCTGTTAAAGCCAAAAGAAATTTCGAATTAAATTTCTGCTGTTAAATAACGTCTTACAAACGTACGTATCTCGATTATACCAATGTACTTCAAGTTCTCGAGCGATAACTTCAATACTTGCAGGGTGAAAATGATGTTACTTTGTCGCAATCATATTAAAATTATGCTTTATGAATAAAAATGCAACTTAAAAAAAAAAAAGAAAAAAGTGATTTTTATTCCAATTTTCTGAGATGAACAGCTTTAAGATTTAACACTCGTCAAAAATTGTTTCTTTTTTCTTTTCAGGCAATCGAGTTATTTGTTAATTTCTATGAATGGAAATAACTATTTCCCGCTAATCATGCCGTCATCTTCGACATGGATAATTTTGCGGTGCATATTATTGACATTTCCTGCCCATTTTCTATTCAATCGTTTTTTTAACCTTTTAAAAATTTAAATAAAAAATACTTTATTTTAATTGTTTTCAGACGGTAAACCGCCAAGTATTGTTCCCATTGCTGTCATTTGTTTGCCGTTCATTTCATTTAAAATACAGAACTGTAATTTAAACCATATTAATTTAAAATGCATATATTACATACATTTAAAATACACTCTTTCCGTGAGAAATACAAAACAAATAAGCAATAAAGGAAATAAAATAATAAGAAATAATACCATAACCTACCACCATTTCATTTCAACATCAAAGATATCCGTTTTATTTTCGATATATGACGTCATATTCTCTATTTCTCTTATTCATACATCTTGTATTATGATCAAATATTTGAAAATGTTTTTTTTTTTTTTTTTTTTTTTTTTTTTTTTTTTTTTTTTTAATTTCGAGGTTAACGAAAAAGAAAGGCTACCGTGGTGCTTTACTAGTATCTTTTTTACAGACCGCGGGAGTCACGTGATGCTCGAATGCAACAATGAATGTGCACGAAAAGATCATCACGTCACTCTAGCGGTCTGTAAAAAAAGAAAAGTGGAATGCACCGCGGTAGCCTGTCTTTGTCGTTAGCCTCGCTCCATTTCTCTTATTCATACATCTTGTATTATGATCAAATATTTGAAAATGTTTTTTTAAATTTAATATGACGTCATATTAATCTTCTTTTTAACTCTAAATTTTTTATTTCATTTTGATTTTTCACGTGGAAATTTTTCAATTAAAAATTAATTATTGGAGAAAAATTATTAGTCTGGGTTTCTATTTATTGGAAACAAAAAAGAAACATGGTTAAATTTTACGAAAAAAAATGGTTTTTAATTCTCTGTGAAAATAATGAAAATTTTAATTATTAAGAAAAATATTTGAAAAAAAAAATCTAGCCTATGTTCATTTCTGGGTTATATTCTATCTACATAATGCAAACATACAGGACCATTAAATCCTCCGTTTGGAAGTTTGCTTCAGCCAAATATTCACACAGACAATCACATTTATAATATGATTAGGATCGGGATATATATATATATATATATATATATATATATATAGTATAGAAGATGTTTTTTGGATGACTAATTCCTTAACTTTCATACAATACTTTCTTAGGAATCAAGACAATGTTTAAATTCAATTTACTACTGAAAATACGAGTTAAAACATAACATGTTAAACGTTTCTCAGCAGGCGAATACTGAGACATGCCAGGTTAAATAAATATTCGCAGTGATATAATTTGAGCACACAGAAACTAGTACGCATGTGTTTTTTATATACACAGAAGTATCCAAAACTTTCCAGGCTTACATATGTATAAAGATGACATGTTATTTGTCCGTTAAAAAAATATGCACTTGGACTTGGAAAACGCAAACAATAAAAACAAGATAACCGACTTAAATTAAAGCAATTACGAAGACATTTTAAGATGAAAAACTTTTTTTAGAAATTACTATGATATTCTTAAGAATTAATTTATTTGAAATACTTTGTTTATACTTCCTGTGAATTATGACTTCGAGTGCAGCTAAATGTTATTATTATGAGTATAACATTTTGTACAAGAATTTATATTTTACGAAATGTTCAAATACTTACGGCGCAATGCATACATTTACATGTAATAGATAGTACCTTGAAATTTATATTAAAAAATCTATAAAAGGAGAATACTAGGTCATTTTAATTTAAAAAAGAAATTTTAAACTGTTCAATTTGGTGTCACGAAAATTATAAATAACAAAGTAAAAAACATAACAGGGGTTCCAACACGGGCCACTCGGGTTGCACAACATTTTTAATTGAAAACTTATAGAATTTCTCCGTTTCTTAAATCGTATTTGTCTTACCAAGCAGGAGATTTCAATTGCCATTTATGAAAATGCTACCTTTATCTTTTAGTTTTGTATATTTATTTGTATTATTACATTTTGTATTATTTGCATTATGTTACTTTAGCAATATGTTATTTTAGCAAATAAATATTTATTGTTGAGATAGATTTTTTAAAAGTCATACTTGAAAATTACTCTAAAATTAAATAAATTGAGTTATAGTTTTCAAAAAAAGTTTATTTGATTGCGTATATTTTGTTCTATTTAATGTTGAAAAAACATAAATTATTCGGTATTTAGAACAGACTATGTAAAGATAATAACGAAAGCGATAGCATAGGTCTTTGACATCATCATCATGATGTCAGCTTTAGTGACGGATATGTTTTCCTTTATAATATTGATACAAGACATATTTATTACTCAATTTTTACTGTGCCACACTATGTTGATTATGTTAGATATATAGGTATATATATATATACAGATGTTGTTGCAGCATACAACCGATAAACGTTCTTTATTATTAAAAAATTATACGTTGGGAATTATTCATCAGGATAATAAACTAAAATGAATATTGGAAACATTCTTAGTATTCCTATATTTCTTTAGACAAATATGGTTTATTTACTAAGAAACATGAAAGTAATTCAAAGAAATTTCAATTGTTTAATACTATTCTGCAGTTATTAAATGTATAATTTTTAGCCTAAAATAAAGTAATTATTAACAAAATATTTGAAAGACAATCGCAATAAGGAATAGTCTATTTGATAATATATAAAAAGTATATCCCTTTAATATATATATTAAAACTTTATGAATTTTTTTTTAATAATTTACTTACTTGTAAGAAATAAACATACTCTACAATACATTCAATGTGAATATATAAAATTATGAGTATAATATTTCGGAAAACGAGAGCTAGCTGGCTTCTAAATATATATTTATTTATGTAATAAATTAAATGTTTCTCATAATTAAAAGTATGTTTTTACTATGTTTAAATAATACACCTATGTAAAAATAAAGTTACACTCTTTCTTTACATTTTGTATAGAAATAATATAGTTGCTTTACCTAATTTTCAGAGTAAACAACTTACAATACAGCGATAGATACTCAGACGCAAACACAGGCGTGTTTGATTATATTCAATGAGTTTATGTAGAAATATAAAAAAGAAAAACTATTGTGTTCCTTTATTTTTTTACTTACTATTTATTTATTCAAAAAAGCAAAATTGCATTCAATTTTATAACGTTTTTAAGTAAACAATCCAATACAATGATTGATATTATAATATGTGGAATTTAAAGTTACTGTATCTGATTTTCTTTTGAAAAACACCTGACTATTTTTCAGAAATTCTAATTTACATTACTTTTTGTTTACATTTGTAACTCATATACACTATTTTTTAATTGTGTGTTTTGAAATTAGATATAAGAAATATTTAGGAATGCTTTGCACTATATATAGATGAAATAAATTATCAAAAGAATGAGTTTCTATTGTTAAAAGAGACTATCTTAATATATTCAAAAATTTGCATAAGGATACTGTTTCAAAATTTGGAATACGACAATTTTACACATTCAGGATGGTTATAATTAATCTTAAACAGTATTAATTATATTAAAAGATGACAAATTATTTTTCTTGCTGAAAAGTAAGTAAATAAATATTTAATGTTTTTCGCACTTTTCGAATTAATTAACGAACGCTATTACAAAACCCTTTTAAATATGTGCATTATTCTGATTCCAAATAACGTGCATTTCCTATTCGTTTATGTTGCAGAAAGCTATAAGTATCACTGTTAAAATTTTCCGTTCAAAGTTTTACCAATCCACGGAATAAAATAATGAAAAGCACCAAAAAATGGTATTTTTCAATTTTTAAGAGCACTATTTCATGCTGCAACCTCCAAAACAGATTTATTTGCACCATGAAATGGTGCAACCTAACAGCGAATCAGAAACGCTGATTTCTGCGCATCTCTACAGCGTCCTTATGAGATAAGCAGAAGAGAAAGGAAACAAAATTTTCACCTCCGCCATTGTTGGTGAGATGCTTACTAGGATTATTTATGGAATGACACGTTAGGTGATTTTTAATTTTAATCTTTTATTATTGTGGATTTTGTATCTTGTGAATATGGTCTTATTATGTCGCATCATAAATCAATTTATTTCAGTAGTTATTCCTCTCTTATTTAATTATTTTTTCCAAATTTTCCTCGTTCCGTTATTTCAATGCGCAAATGTTCTCAAAAGAAAGTAATTTTATTCATTTTTCCTTTTCCTGCTCTTTGTTAAATTCAGTGTAACAGATTTTATTCCATTTATTCTGATAACTTTTTCGATTATCATTTACAATAAAGATTTCCATAATGTGCAGATAATATAAATGAAAACCGCTACATGTACTCTGCAACGTTAGCATACCAGTCCATCTGCTTCCATGGATATCACGTAGAAAACCTCAGTCTGTCTCTACGTATTGTAATGAAATCTGAAGCACATAACAAGATAAAAACTCATATGCGCGATACGGAAAGTAGACATTACTTTCGAATCAAGAAATTAAAAAAAATATATAACCTGAACATTGTTAAACGAAAAGAATGGACTGAGTTTCTTCAGTATATTTAAATTAAAAAAGACGAAGAAAAAAAATCGACTGTGTATACCTTTAAATAATCTCTGGATTACAAATTGTGATGAATCATAATCCTGTCTTTTCCTGAGATCGAACGATTTGTGTATGAAATGAAAAGTTCTGTTATCGTAACTCCAAGACTCATAATCTGTTTTTCTGATGACTCGCAGAACTGATGTTTACTATTACTTCAAAGCGGAACTTAATTAGCGAAAACATACCGAGTTCCAACCTTTCCATCGAAAATATCCAGTGCGAAAGGATGTCATGTAGAATTCACAAGAAATTTTAAATCCCTTTCCAACGCTCCAACACGTGATTTTTTTTTTGTATTCGCTGATATGCAGTAAGGTATCACAAAAATAATTAGATAAACAAGAAAAACTGCATGATGATTTTCGGCTTACGATATGATTATTTCAAACGATTTGTATGGTACATGTCAACTCTGTCACAGTCTTATTATTAATTATAAGCTAAAGATAAAGAATTGACTAACGAACAGATTTTTTGTTAATATATTTCGAAATTCGAATCTGAGTAGAATTATTTTAATTGTATGTATGCATTTTTCTGCAATATTTTGTTTATTTTTTTATATATTAAAGATTGAGTAATTTTAAAACATTCATTTCAAATAAGTGTATACTGACTTATATAATATAAGATTGAATATTTTTTAATGATAAATTAAGCTTTAATTTGTTTAGAATTCACGTTATATACAAAATGTTTTCCAAACTGTGAAGAATAGTACACATGCAGTCATTCTTTTCATTTCTCTATGAATTTTCAGTTTTATTTCCTTCTTTTTTTTCTATTTCCTATTTTTTTTCTTATTTTGTGAAAACAATAAACTTAAAAAAGTAAATTTTGAGAGACAACAGTCATACAGAAATTTGAAAAGGCTTCGTGATTTTTTTACATAAAAATAAAAACAAAAAGTAAACACGAGATCAGTATTTTCCTATATGACATATAAACATATAATATTCATATTATATGTTATACAATATTAAATAGCTCATCTTCACAAGATACATAATCTATAGACATAAAAGATTGAAATTAAATATGACTTATCGTGTTGTTCTATAAATAAGCATCGTAATAATATCCATTTACCAGCAATATTTGATGTACATAACCACATACATATAAAAAATATTTAAATAAAGAATGACTAATCATACACAAAATATATATGTATATATTTATTCCCTCCCCCCTCCCGTTATAAGGTAATTGATTCTTCTTTTTAAGATGTTTTCATTGTTTCAATATACTCTAGGATTGATATTTACTGCTTCTCTGATTATAATTTTTTTTAAAGATAGCTTGCATGTGTTATACAAGATCACAAACCTGGTTGATTCAGCAAATTTAATGCATTTCAGTTACATTACTTTGATTTTTTACGATATAAATCGCAAGTAGGAACATCGTTGTTTTCATGTACGTTAATCAGAAATTAAAGTGCAAATCATGTACAAAGTACGATGTTGTTATGATTGTTTCATATTGGAAAAAAATCAAATTGTATATTGTGTAAAATATATTAAAATTTGCTAAATATACCAGGTTTCTGATCTTGTATAACACATGCAAGAAATATCCAAACGAAAAAAAACGAAATTCGCACAAGTACTCCCAAACAATTCACCAATTTATGGTGCAACGTTTCACAAATTTATGGTTCAACTTTCGCACCAAATATTGGGAAAATGTTGCACCAATTTTTAATGCAACCTTAGCACTAAATATTGGAAAAAGTTTCACAATCTTATGGTGGCAGCTACTGCAGCACTAAAAATTGGTGCAAACTTGCTCCAAATTTTTAGCAGTGTATTTTGTGTACAAAAAGTAAAGAAATTTCTTTATTTAATCTGTTGCAGAAAATAAATATATTAGTAATGCGCTGTCAAAACAAAACAAAACAATCTAAAAGGAATATCTGTTAAGTTATTTTTAGCAGTTAAAAAAATTATTATTAATCTAATTCAAATTAGAAACTTCTTTCTGCTTTATTATCAAACAAATGTTATAAGCATACTATGATCAACAAAAAAATCTGTAACATACTATAATTTAGGTCTTTTATGGCGTATTTATACAAAATATGTTAATAAAAATTTTATGAATTCTTAAATTGTTAACATCAGTTGCAAACATTCAATCTATATTCGGCAAAAATTTTTGACATCGCCATTTTCATTTTATGTAGTCTATCGCGAATTGTTTTTACTTTTTTATAGTCTTTGTAAAATTAAAGAAGTAACTTAATTGACGTAACATTTTATTTAATTTTATCTACTGGATGTGGGTGATTTAATTATGTTACAAAACCGTCATTATCACTTATCGTCGAACAATGAATATGTGTAAATAAAAATACAAAAACATATCTTTGAAAATAAGATAATAAACATTATGGTTTAATGTAATACCATATTTTACGCCATATTAATAAATTAGTAAATATAATTCAACTGATTATTTATAGATGAATAATGAACATGTAAATTATCATATCCTGCAAATAATCATACAATGGAAAATAGTTGATTCACAATGCAATATATTATATCTTACGCAACGTTCTTGTGCTTCCAAAGTTTAATTGTCTTCATACTGTTTAATGTAAAAAAAATAATTAAAAAGTTAAAAATACTATTTTAATACCCTAAAGTACACTTTCACTCAGATAAATACAAATCCTTCTTTATTAAATTTCAAGTACAAAAATTATTTATTTCCTAACCAAAAATTACTTTCGAAATTTAAATTCCGAATTATCTAAATATTTATGTGTTAAAAGTTTCATTTAAAAAGAATTCTAAATATCCATAGCGCTTGCAATTTAGATACATTCTTCTCTATTTAAGGTGACAACTTTATTATACCAAATTAACATTGTAAAATTGCTTTTGTCGGTAAATTAATCATTGAAGAAAAGTATGTTATGGTATGTACATGCTAAAATTTTAAAAAAAGAAAGAAATTTATCTACATTTTAAATATAAAGAACATAATGTATGTTGATTGAACTGAATTAATTTGTTCTCTAATTATTTTTGAACCTGTTTAGCTGTATTACAGTAAATCTTTATGAAACATTAAACAACTGCCATTCCGTTTTTTAATATGTGGCAGAATGGTAAAAGGTTTTAAATTGTACGTTTCTGCAGAAACAAATTTACATAAAAGTTAAAATACTTAATATCTTTATTAAGTAATAGGAATTAAATATAGATGATTGAATCTTCCAATGTCTTTACCTTTAATAATGCTAGACCGTTATAGCTACAATGACACATTTCATAAATTTCCTTTTTTTTCTGTGTTAATATTTTCAGGCAAAATGTGTCATCGCAGACTCATATTAAAAGATTTTTATCATTTCTATAAAAGCATCCTTTTGTAACTTTTTTTTTTAAATACATGTTTTTTTTTTCTTTTTTTCTTTTTTTTTTTGTCAGTAAAGTAATATTTTCTATTTGTATGTTTTATTGTAGCACTTAAAATAACTCAGTACATACATTACTGTAAAGTGTATGCATAGTGTTTTCATTATTCAATATTAAAGCGAAATATTTTAAAGAGTTTTACAAAGAAGTAGGCTCCAAACTACTCGTGTTAAATTAATGTGCACTTACGTACATATGAGCTTTCAAACAAAGATTTCTACACTCGTAAACTAGTCAGCTTTTTTTATTATTTTTTTTTTTTTTTTGGTAATATATCCATAAAGTGCCACGAATTTTCTGAAAAAAAAAATTTCAAAATGTTTATGTTTACTTTTTTTGAAGATCAAGCGTTTGATTAATTTGTCTTTAGAAACATATATAATATAAAAATAAATGTGAGAATTATCATATTTCGTTCAGGATTTTTCTCGTGATTCCTATGTTTTCGAGTTCTTATAATGTTCCGTAAAAAAGAAAAAAATAAGAAAAAAAGAATGCACTGTTACTAACTTTGCCGCTAATTATCCCCTAAAAATGTGGCTGATATCAATTGATTTGTAATAATATCTACTAAAGTATGCTGCATTTTATTTTTGATTAGGATCGTTTACATAGAAGAATTGTTTATACTAAACTTATTTTTGACATTATAATTTCGTGTTTCGGTAGATTTTGCTTTCGGATAGTAAACGAAAAATCATTCTAATGTATAATTCAGGAGTTATGCACATGAATAGTTTGGACCTCCTAATGCTAAATTAATTTTTAATCGTTGAAAAATAGATTGAGATGCCAATTTCTCTTTAAGCATGACTTAAAAACTATTTGGAGAAAGGATATAACTTTGAATTAATATATTTAAAGCTTCTAAAAATCTATCTCTGTTAAACCATTTATAGGTTTCAATTCATAGTGTTTTCGAAATTAATAACAAAATATATGTGTATTCGATGTTAATTTGCAACACAAAATACGAAGTGTAATGCATAAATTTTTTAAACAAAAATCTATCCCTAAAAGCTTCGATTATGTGAATCCAAAATCAATCATAGCTCATTCGGGCAGATAGTTTTGAGTTATGCTAAAAAAAAAAAATCATGCATTTTAATCTAGTTTGCAACAATTAAAAACGAATTTAACATTTGGAGTTCAAACTTTAAAGCTGAATAAATCTTAAACCACTTCTCCAAATGACTTCCCCGTTGGTATCCAAACATGATGTCAAAATTAGGTGTTTGTAATATAAGTTTTAAACTTGTTACAAATTCTTTATGTAGACCAACTACTTTGTTAAAATATTAGTATAGCATTCACTAGTAGACGTTATTGTTAATCGATTTGTACTAGTTACATTTTTAAACGAACATTTGCGGCAGAGTTACTAAGAGCGTAACTTTTAATTTAACATGGACTCTAAAATCAGACAAATCAAGCCCTTCCATGCTGTTTGCCGTTACAATAATTAATGGAATGAGTAATGTAAAGCAAGAAAATATTAATAATAATATATTTTGAATTTTTTTATAGAAAAAAATATTTTAAGGCCATATAAATCGAAGTGGAAAAATATTTTAAAGGTAAATTTTGTAATATATTTTTGTTCTTCAAAAAAGGTTTCATGTTCATTTTAAAACAACACATTATTTAAAGTTTCATTAATAATCACAAGAAAAAAAGGGATTCATGTATATTACAAATTATGAAATATCTTTGACAAATCATACGTTTCACACTTTAATTAGTATAAGTTATATTTTCCCTGATTTAAAATTACAATTTCTGTCTTTGTTTTAATTTGTAGCATGATTTGTAGAGTTATGAAATTTAGTATTTTTATTATTGTATAATTTGAAATCATTGTTTTATGTGTAATTTCAATCTTCTTCAATATACCAAATACAAATATTGATAATAAAAATTTTATAAGACAAAGGGAAATTTTGAAATTATACAAGGTGATTCATGATTATAGCAAAACATTAAGGAGATATAGAGAACAACTAGAGAAGCTCAAAACACCTTACTGTGAATGGTCGTAAGTTAATCAGTGAAACGCTATTAGACGCTTTCGGTTTGTAGAGAGAACACTGTTTACTACACAATATATAGTAAATGATTGCTAATTCTAATTATTCGGAATATTGTTACTAACCGGAATGCTAATAAGAATAAACATTAGATGTAGAAATCAATAAATTACAAAGTGCATAACTTTATTTGATGAGAAACTGAATTCATTAGAGGAAGAGGACGTGATTTTAAATTGGACCAAATTTTCATAAAAAAAAAACATGTGGTTGGATCGGAACGCAAGATCAAATCTTTAAGTGGTAACGTAATACATCTAAATAAGAATTTTTTGTCATACAATGCATACGCATATTGCAACTGTTGAACCACTATATTACGTGGTCATTGAACGCATAAGAACTAGTTTTTTATGCGCGACGTCCTTTCTACTATGGTTGCAAAAGGAAAGGCTGGTTTTATTAATCAAGAAAAAATATATATGTATTTCTTGTATGTTGCGCTGGAAGCCAGTGGCGACCCCTGCCTGGAAAAGTAGGCGAAGACCCAACCGAGAAAACTCTCATATCTCCAGAGAAAAATTTCGCTGCTACCGTGGAATACCCTACCAATGGCCATTTCCTGAATTCACTTAGGGTAAGAAGTTGCTAACTTAATTTATAACAACACTTCATATTGTTGTTCTTACTAAAAACAACAATTTGAAATGGTGTTATGAATTGCCCAATGGAAGACTATGGTGTACCAGAAAAAACTATTTATTAAGAAGTAAATAACATACAACTTCCACAAAGAAATATAATTTTTAAAATAGTTCATTTTTTAACAAAAATAACTATTTCCAAAATTATGTATTATACAAATTAAACTTATTTAATCATGACATCAACGTAAAAGGAAAAGCGATCTTCTAGCAACAACTTTTTCTTATCGCACCACATTTTAACTACTTTTGCTACTTTAAAAAAAAATCAGTAATCAAAATTTGGAAACTAAATTTTAATGCTTTCAAAATTTAAATTTTTTACTAAAAGCTATTTTTACATGAAAACAGTCATCAGTATTTCAATTAATCAATTATTGCAGTGTCAAATTAACTTTACAGTCTGTGCACTCATTTTTTAATGAGAAACACTGGTTATGGGTCTGTCACAAGTGGAAATTATTGTTATCTTTATTGACTAGAAGAGAGAGGCTGAGAAGAGAGAGAGCGAGATTTAAATAGAGAGAGAGAAAGAGATGACAGAGAAACCCCTCCTTTCTAATGTCTTGAAATGAGAATCATTGCTACCTGGCACAGTAAAAAAGTAAAAAAAAAAAGAGTTTTAATTTCGAAAATGAATTCGGTGCTTATTTATGTTCAAATAATAGAAGAGATAATGATGTATTTAGTTACGTGTGAAAGTCGATCGTTTAAAATAATGTTTAGGTCCATGATGATAATTTATCAAATGTTACTTAATATCATGTTTTCATTAGGCCGAAGTTAATTGATTGAGGAGGTCTTTACAACTATTTGTGAACATTTCCATATTTAACATTTTTTTCACTGATGTTATAGAAACAGTATACAAATATTTACAAAGTATTCAAAGCTATGTAAGTTGAGGGAAAAGTAATAATAATAAATTAGTAATAATAATAATAAAGTAATAGTAATAAGATGTATCGCAAATCACTTAACATTTTACGGGCACCATACACTGTTTTCTTTTCTATATGGGGAATCTAATTGAAAAATCGATTAAAAATCCAATTTATTCGTATTGATTTAAACACATACCAGTTATAAGTTATATATGGCTTATTTTTACATGGGAATTAAGTCGTGATAGTAGAAAGGTTTAGATAAATCATAAAAACTGCCTTTTGTTTGCATTTAACATAGTCCACCACTTAAAACTTCTTACAAATTGAAAAATTATCCAATACTTCGAAAAATCGGTAGATGTACTTATGCGACTGTCGATAAGATATAATGATATTGACAGTAAAAAATAACTTTCTATAATTCGTTAAATTTTCATGGTCCTAGACAGCGAAAAGTCCTACAAATAAAAATGAATCGCAAAAATAGTGGATTAAATTTATTTTTCTCCCAATTTTAAAGATTGATATTCTTAAAATAAAGCATTAAAATGTAAAAAGTAACTAAAAAGCTTTAAAAAATATATCATAATTCTGTAATGACACTTATAAACTTGGATATTCTTTGAAAACATTACTAACATTGGAGACTTCTCCATTTTATTCTACTTAGTCTTCAATTTCACCCACAACATTTGGAAGAATTATCGGATAATCAGAAGCTGTCGTCAATGTTACCACGGTTATCCCCTCATACAGATGAAGACCTGATTCCATTTTCCCTTTGTCTCTAATGCAGAATAAACGCGCAAAGAATATTACTGTCTCGAATTGAAATAATAGGGATGTGTTAACGTGCTTTTACACTTCACGTTCTGTTCGTTACTTATTGAAAATTTGATGTAAATCCAAATTAAATTATGAAAAAAAAGAAAATTAAAGAGAAAACAGTATAATGCAGATTCATGAAATTTTTTAAAATAAAATATTAGGTAAAGGGCCCTTCATCAACTTCACCTGATGAAGGGCCCAGTGCTGGAAGTGTAGTAAAGGCAGAAGAGTAGTCAGTATGGTTCTCTCCATAATCAGAAAGCGCCCTATAGCGTTTTAGTGCTTGAATTACGAGACATGCATTGCATGGTGTTTTCAGCTTGTTTAAATGCATTCTATCTCTCTTTAAAGCTGTTCTCAAATCCAAACATGTTATTTTCTGACAAATTTTTTAAATAATTTTTTCTCGCAAACTGATCAAATCGGCAAATGCTCTTATAAAGAAACTATGTACTCGAGCTGTCATTTTCCGATTTTCAGTAAAAACAGATTATTTTTCACAAAATACTATCAAATTTGACCTTTGGAACCAAATTTCTGAACACAACAGCGCATAAAAGTAAAAAAAAAAAACTCGCCTTGAGGCAACAATTCCTTATAACAAATTTGTAATTTATTTATCAGAAAATGAAAAAGGTTCTGTAATACAATACTTCAAAAATCACTCCTGAAAGTATCAAACTTTTATGTTTAAAAATTAATCAGAAAATGCATCAGAAAGTTTCGTATTGTTGAGCGGGGAATTTTTTTTTTTTTGAGAACCACTTATTGTTTTGCCCATGAGTTCAGAATCACCCAGTATATGCAATTTCTTCATGATTAAGAAACTGCACAATATGAGAAATTTATTGCCAGAAATATCCTAGTTATTTTATCTTGTTTTTATGATTTGAAATTTATTTACTTTAATGGCGTGAAAATTATAAAAATAAATGATATTTTGAAACAACAGTTGTGTAGTCTACACAACTGTTTAGTCTAAAAATGACAAAAATGACAAATCTGAGTAAATCGATGTTTTCATTTTGTAAAGAAAATTTTTGTTTCAAACATGACGACCCAATGCTTTCAATTCTGAAATACCAGAAATACTCAAAATATTTAAGCATGGACATAGCCAAAATTGAGCACACAGATGTCAGTTCATACTCATTTTTGAAACATTGACATACTCAAAAATGATTAGGATCAGTTCAAACTCATTTTTGAAACATGGACATACTCAAGCATGAGCACATGATGCTTTATTCTTCAATGTGTGAATGTTTCCAGAAATGTGTATATACATGTTTCAAACTTGAGTAATTTTAATTCGGAGCCATTTTGACTATGCGACATACTCAGATTTGAGTATTGTTTGCTCAGTTTTGAAAATGTCGTTTTTAGAGTGTACATCTCTTTGCATTCATGTGAAATATGAAAATGTATTTCTCTTAAAAGAAAAAAGAAAGAAATATACATAAATTTTGTATAAAGTGACATTGTTTTGTCAATATCTTACTTAACCGAAATGTATCTTTTAAGTATATGTTATTTAAATATTTTTTCTTTTGAAAATATCTCATTTAATTGCATGTAATATTTCTTCATTTTCTAATTTCGCAGCAGATGAGGGGTTTTAATGACGAAAAAGTTAATCTGACTTTCTAGATAATAGTCCAATGAAAATCATTTGCATATATCATCATTCTGAATTCATTAATGATTTTCGAAAGGGAAATTATCTGTGTCGGCTGTTTTAATTCAATTCATTATTTTTTCATAGATATAAGTTAATGAAAAATACCGAATATTCTTAATTAAGTCCCATCCGTGAAATACTTTTGAAACAACTCGTAATTATTTTCCAGTAATAGCTAGATAATGGACTTATAAAATTAAGAAGAATGAATAAGAATTATACCGATATAATTAGAAAAGAGATTAATTCTAGAAAAAGATGGTTTAAATTATTTCAGAAACATTAAAAAATTGAAAGTCACTTAGCATGCCAAAATAATATAACGTTTTTATGCATTGAAATTGACGCTTTATTTCAATAACTTATAAATGATTTTGTCGATTCTGAATACACTGGTAAATCTTGTTAACAGTAAAATTTGTTCCTTATTTAATTTTTAAATAATTTTCTCATAAAAAGTACTTGTTCTTCAAAAATACCAAAAGAGACATTTTTAGATTAAGCCCTTTTGTCTTCAAAACTCAGCATACATCCTCCCTTGAATGTAAATTTTATTAAAGTAAAAGATTATAATTCAATCAAACAATTCAATCTGACTCAAATACAATCAACAAAAAAGAAGGATACAATGATATTACAATACTACTACTCTAAATGAAAGATTAAACTTCTAAACTATCGCCATCGATAACAATAAAACATTAAGTCGAATTCTACAAACAAAATAAAAAACAAAATGTAATAATTACAAACTAATATTTCATTATCGAACATTTTATTGTGATTAATTTAATCGTAATTAAAATACAATTAAAATACATTTTTAAAGCGGTAATGGCCAGCAAAAATTTCTTAGGATGAAACTTAATTTCTGTTTCGGTTCGCCAAAATATTTATTTGGTACTTCTTTGTTATCGCGACCTTCGTGAGATACAGAAAATGAACTTGGAAAGAGAAGGAAATTTTTTATCTATATTTTTGGTCATCTATTCAGTGTTTCATGTATACAAGCAAGTTGTTTAATATATATACAATTTATGTAATATAAAGAGGCTATTTATCTACTTTTATATAAGGACAGAAGTTGTACATGTTTTAACTAATATGTAATCAGTGATATATTTTTTAAATACATTTTTATTTTTGTTTTTATTATGGTTTATTAGTTTTATTAGTTTTATTAGTTTTATTTTGGTTTGTTTTTGATATCTGATTATATCGTTTGGCATCAAATCTAACTTTTTGAAATCCGAATTGCGCAAAGTTTTTTTTTCCTTTTTTTTTCTTTTACTCCAAAGCCCTCATAACAAACAAGTACCATTTTTTCTATGAATTACAATATCACATCTACGGCTAGATTTTTTTAAGAATTTGGGGGCACTGCCCCCTGTGAGCTACGCTTGCCAACCCCCGTTATGACACCACAAACTCTAAAAACACGCTAATTTGATCAATACTAAAATTTGGATTATAATTAAACGAGCAGTGGCGATTTGTTGTAATCGGGTTTCAAATCATTTTCCTTTTACTGAGGGATTTTAAGACCGAATCAACTGCTGTCACAACAGCTAACAACTGTTTTCGTGATCGATTAAATAATATCAATTAAACAAATGAAAATCAACTTGTGTAAAATGAGTAAGTAAACAATGTCGCTGCATCGGGGAGTTCTATTAACGATGCTATAAGACAATGGGGTACTTCTCTATTATCGCGTCGACTACTTTCCATAAAAGAAACAACTGTCACCAAAATATGCAATTTAACGCCAAAAGTGCATGACCTTGACGTCGCATTCAATTGACATCAGATGTGTTAAACATTTTGTTATGTCATCGAGTGATTTTTAATTCGACGTTTATCTGTATTTTTAATGATATTATACCAATTTATTAGTTATTTCGTTAATTTAAATAATAATTACGACTGTGACGCCATGATATTAAAAGAGATAAAGTGTTGAAAAAATGTTGCTACACTTAGTTATGCACAGCATATCCCTTTGAACTGACGTCATAAACACTTATCCATCAGCTGATGGGTATAATTAAGAAATATGTTCTAAATAAATAAGTATTTAAGATTACTTTTTTTCTCTCTGTTAATTAATGTATTATAAATTTTATTGTTTAAAGTTACTGCTGATAGTTGACACTTTAGACAGATTCAGCGGTTTATCGAACATTTCTCTATAAAACTACTAACTTTTATATTTTTATACTAGCAAGCTACGCCTGCTACGCTGGTCAGTTTCTCTTAACGAACCTTTAATCAAACGAAATATTGACCTTGAAATTGACCCTGTGTTTTAAAACCATACGGACCTTTACTTGGAATGTTCTTCCGCATTTCTGAAAACGATACTGAAAAATCATTTCCGTTGGATTTTAATGAAGTTACAATACTTGAAATATAATGATATGCCTCACTGAGGTGGACTAAAATATGCTATTTGTCGAGAACTAAATGGACTAAAATATGCTATTTGTCGATAATTGAATAAACATCCTGCACTTGTGACATCATAATTCACTTTTATATTTTAACAGAATGATAAGGCTACTATAATTTGTGACTCGTGCTATTGCCAGTATACAGGCTGCCGTTATCATTATCTTTTTACGCGTGAAGGTTTCGTTATGGTACTCCATTGTGAAATTTGGTAATTTTTTTTATTCAATATTTGAAAAACGGCATAATCATTAGATTTGAAATTTATATAAAGAAAAATACAATTTTTTACCTTTCTAACGCAGTTTGTCTAACAATTTTCTGACAAATACTTTTCGAGCTATTAATTTTTTCAGTAACTTTAAATGTTTCATTTACCGAGATTAATCTGTGGCAACGATTCGCGAAAATCCCAGTCGTCAGCAACACATACCTTTTTATTAAAGAGGATGCAATACTTTTCTTAATATTAGCCCAGAAAAACCTTAAAGCACAAAAACGACATTGGCAGCGGTGGTTTCTTTTTATTAATATAGAAAGATTCCGCGTCAAGTAATAATTTGTATAATCGAAGGTGAAATCTCTTATTCTTCAGTAAAAAATTATTGTAATTTCACTGCAAAAACTACATTCAAATTTCTGAAACGCAAAATTCACAAGCATACAATAAATAAAAATGAAGAAAAACAGTACTGTGATTCACTTATATTTAAATATTCTGTTCGTTATTGATCTGTAAATATTCTAAAAAAATATGTTTGTGGTATAACTTCTTTATATAATTTCTTCTTTATAAAAAATGGAACCAGGGAAAGCTTAGGGCAAATTTTAATGCAAATTTTATGGTTAATTCAAATTATTTCATCTCAGTCAAACTATGGTTTTAAGAGAATTTAACAAGCCCGTAGATGTTTTTCGAAAAATTACGCACTTAACGTTATAAGAAAACCAATAATTTATTTAAGCAATTTCAAGGAATAGTTCAATGAAAAGTGACTTGGGAAATCTATGCTTGCTCAGTCTATCAGTCCAGTAAATTAAGTACTTATTAGTAGCCATCGTCAGCCATGGTACGGTGTGTTTGTTTGGAATAGCGAGTCTTTTCCTAGCTTCTCTTAAGCATGCGCCAGTTTTTAGCAAGACTATGTGATCTGCCAAATTATGCAAAATTTTGTCATACAATTACACTGAGAAGTTCCAAAGGAACCATAAAAATAACTTATTTACAGACTTTCAACGATAGAGGTAATAAAATGCTTTTTTTCTATGTATGTGCATGCATAAATATTGAATGCCTGGACATACTTTGAATTAGTTTGATGGTCTAATTTTCGTAATACTTTTTATTTGTTGGAAAGGTCTCCTTCTTGAGATAGTCAGTATAATCAGAGTCTTGTTTGTATGTCTGTTTCCATGTCGTTCTTTTTACTTTATAGGCTTTAACTTTCGTAAAAATTAACCAATCATCACGAAAATATAATATGGTAACGTACATCCCAATACTTTATCTTTTTAAAATAGCTGTCGTATCGTGTACAGTTTTTTCACCAGGAGCGCCTCAAATATTTTAATATATCATCGTCTGTTGCGCGTCTCAATAAGCAACACTGACAGCAATTTGATTTAAAATTAATGTAAATTACAATTCTTCATCAGGACGGCACGCACAATTTTACACGAAATCGAACGGACGCATGGTTTGAGTTGGGTCAGGTTGGTTCTAATTGTTTGGTTTCGGGTTGGGTTTTGACACTTACGAATCAAGTTTGATAACCCATTTTACAAAAGCATGGCCACAATATTGTTTAAAAGGAAAAATCTACATCTACTATATATATAAAATTAAAATGGGAATTTAATTCAGGCTGCTATAACTTAAGTGATGGTGAAGATATTTTGATGTGACTTGCACTGTTAGTTGGATATTGTTTCAGGAAAGATTTTAGTGTATATATAGTTCCCGACTGTTAACATACTTCTGATACATACAAATAAGTTAATATGTAGTTCTATGTTGCTTAGTCATACAGTTATGGGGAAAATTCTATAATTAGGTGAAACTGATAATGAAAGATTAGCCGTTTTAAAAAGTTCTTAAGAAACAGAATGGATTTTGATGGGAAATGCATTGTTAGTTAGTTACTTTTTTAGGAATGGTTTCAGCATATTTCATATTGTTCTACGTTGCTTAGTTACAGATTTATAAGGTGAAAGTTCTATAATCAGGCGAACCGAATTGTGAAAGATTAGCTTTTTAAAAGTTTTACTGCGCTGATTTTGATGAAAAGTTGCATTGTTATAATTAGACATTTTTAGGGATGGTTTTAGTGTAATGCATATCGTACTATCGTTTTTTAACAAATCCTTCTGTAAATGTTCACCTAAAAGAGTTGATCCTTAACAGCTCAAATTTTGTATGCATATTAGAAACTATAATAGCACAATGGCGTTCGTATAATTTTCAGCAATACGGAAGGACAGTCCAGCTAAAGCTCCGTATTGCTTTAAAACGGAAGGTCAAATGAAACGTTAAATTTCTTTTGATTCAAGGTTCCTTTGGAGAAACTGATCAACATAGCGGGCGAATCATGTTAGAATTTTACATAAATTAGTATTTATATTCTAATTTTTTAACATAAAAGATGAAATTGATATTAGAAATAAAGTTAGAGAGTATGGTTTCATATCTACATTAAAATATGAATCAATCATTAAAATTTTGTTTTGAAGTGCGTCGAATTCGGGTCGGTATAACCCGAGTGGTACGGGACTCTAATGTATATAACAATACAGGATTGCAACAAATACATGAAAGGAAAACTGAGCTGCGCCACCCGGCGCCCACGGGTGCACGTCAAGCGGTGTGCCCAGGGTCGTGAGACCTTTTAACGCGCTCAACCAGGGGAGTTTCTGTAAGTGCTATGGCCGATGGGGGCGCCGCCACCTGCTGACCACTCCCACTTTCCCAAAGATTGACAACATAAGTCGTTGCGTTGCGATTGGTGGTGGATCCCACCCTCTTGAAAGACCACCACCTAAACACTTGGAGACGAGTCAGAGTCCTCCAACAGCTTCGGGAGATGGACACCCAGAATGGAGCCGGACCCTAAGCCTTAAATCAGATTTCTCCGACCCGTACTTGCATTAACAAAGCTTAAGGGAAGTGAAGATATATGAAGGTATTATTATCACTTGTAGTCGATATTATTTATTGTTGTAACTAAAATAGTCTGTTTAGTCATAAAATTAAACTTTTAATTAGTTAGAAATATGGAGGGATATCGACTTTCTATGTCTTGTTTAAATATGAAATAATTCCGAAATAATTAAATGTCTTCAGATGGCTACAACAAAAACAGTAAAAATATATTTTACTTAATTTATCACAACAGCCACATATCACTTTGTAAACATTATAAATCTAAATCAAATTTGCAAAATTACTTATTCTCTCTTCGCACTCTCCAAGAGTTCGTCTTTCTAAAGTTCCCAAGTTTTACAGAGTTCCCAAGCGATTATACTAACTTGTTTCCATGAAAGTCTTTTAATTATGGCGACTCCACCACTCCGCATTTCTACTGCAAGGAAATATAGCTCAATGAAATATGACTCGTCTATACTCGCATCAAATAATTATTCGAATTAGCTGAAGTACGTTGCAATTAAGCTCAATTTCGTCAGCAAAATCTTTATATTTTAGTCACTCAGCAGCCACATGTAACACAGATTAACGTAAATTAGCAAACCTGAAAGATAGGAAGTTTACGAAAGTTTATTTCCAAACATACCATTATTATAAAATTATTGTATTAGTTTATTGTATTCTCTATTATTAATAAAAACTGTAAGTGATATTATTTAAGATTTCTTTAAGAGGAACTTGCATTAATATGGGTCAACATTTGTATTTGGTCTAGAGCATGCTAGAGCTACTGCCTTATCGATAAATGGCAAGATGGTTCGTACTTATGTTTTAATATCAGACGGACGAAAGGTTCCAGAAAAGACAATGAACGTTGCTGTTGTTGAAGTGAAATTGAACAAGAGGTCAATCAGGGAAGCAGTAGATAGGGAGAAGAACAAGAGAAAAAAGGGGATTCTCTATGCCTTCTCTGTTTTAAATCATACAAAATATTAAATAAGGAGAATGGATCCAATGTACCACATGCAAACGTGGGACACACGACTCATGTGTCACTGGGGACATGATATTTTATGTTAGCGTAATGATGAGATAGATTTCGATGAAAGCAGTAGTTAAGTTTAACAACTTATCTTTTCTTATCCTTTGTATATTTTATATTCCAAATTAAAATTACACTTGATAATTTATGTGTTTTTTCATTGCCGTTAGCAATTCGAAAATCAAATCAATTTACAGGGCCAGGATCGATAAGGGTGGTTGGCCGAGTGACTTGATGTCCTGCTGAGCTTCATTAGAGACTATTAATAAATATTTTTCAAATTTACACATACGTGGTTATGCTTTAAGATACGCTGTTAATCCAAACTAAAACAAAATAAAAATATTAATAAAATAAGATAGATAAAACATATTGAAGAAAAAATGGACCAACAAATCCCGATCTCCTCTGTTTTTATGGTAAGGCAATGGAGAAATCTGCCACATGGTCATTTTTTCTTTTATAGGTAAAATAAAATAACTAACAAAATTAACTTCATAAATTATTGTTACATATCAGTATCATACAAGAACAAAACGTTCGAAATCAAAAGATATGTCCACAAAATATCTCTACTGTCAGGCAGTAGACCACTCTGTCATATAGTCATCAATAGTTTTGTTTATCAAAAAATAATTAATTAAAAAAACATATACTTCAGTTTACATATTAATTTTTCATACAAAAAAGTTTGGGGATTAGCGAAAATAATTAGCATGAAAATACTTTTTACTGCTATTTTTCACAGAAGGTCAATCGAACTTTACGGAGACGATTTTTAAAATAAATATTTACTCAAAAAAGCCTAATTGTGTTTGAAAATTCGACTCTAATGAATAGCCTTGTCTTAAAATAGCTTTGTCTTGCAGCTATGGTACATTTTATAAATAATGTAATGTCAATATTCTCGCAAAAATCCTGGGTACTTTATCGAAGATTTTTAAGTAGTTCTGGGAGGTGTTTTCTTAGCTATCAGTTGAAGAAACACATCACTAGTGTCAAATGGAAATTTGTGGTACCACAGGATGATTTATGGTTTTATTTAAGTAGCATGTAACAAAAATTGTATATTTTAAACTTAATTAATTGAAGAAAAGAACGTAACTAATTGGATTCCTTAATGTGAAGAAAATTTTCTAAATAAAATCTCAATTGGTGCCGGATTTTTATGAAGACAAATAAAAGTTTGAAAAAAGTAGGAAGTAAATCTAAAATAAATTCACTCTATTATCATCAATATAGTCTTGACGACAAATAGTTCTTGAAGAAGATCCAGCTTTGTATGGAAATAACATTAATAAAGTTGAGGCTTACATGGACGTAGTGCCACCCAGTCGTAATCCCAAACCATCTATCGCATATTTTTCAAGAAACGTGTCACAGCCAGAAAAACATTACGCCCCAGTTGAAAAAATAATCTGTCAATTCACTTGATGCTCTTCCCTCCAATGGAATTTTCTGCATTTATTTTCAAAAAAACCCTTCCCAATAGGGGTGCGAGAAAATTGACAAAAGTATTAAACAAGAACGAAAAATCATGCGTCAAGCATAGATTATGTAACACTTTCCAACGCATCCAAAATAATTTTACAAATCATTACCGTTTAATAAGCTGAAAGATAACATCTAATTAAACAATTTGGAAAACGCATAACATATTTAAAAACGTAATTTCAGGGAATTTCCAACATATACAATATTCGGAAAAATATCCGAATACTTTTATTCAGCCCTGTATAGGGTCTATAGATTTGTATATATATTACATAGGATGCTAAATTTTAGTTTAGTTAGGAAACGAGTAGCACAGTTTAAAATTCTCCTTCTGGAGTTTCTGTCAATAAACGGAAATGTGTTCGCGAACTTTCGTGCTGCCCTGTATATGAAATAAAGAATTTTTACACAACAAGTAATAGACAAAAAGTGAGTTAAATTTAAAATCGCGTTCAGGAACTTAAAACGCATTTTCATGAATTATTGTTAACAGATAGTAGAGAATTCTTTTGTGTGTCCCTGTAAATGAACGATGACTGCTATACACACAATATTCTGTAGTAAGCCTCTTGTAATGCACATTAGTGATATATATGAATTTCAATGCGTTTAAAATAGTGAAACATTATTTAATTAAACCGCAAACGATTTTTCTCCATAGACGTAATGTAACGGAATTCTTTTGACTGTCCCTGTAAAGTAACTATAAGTGCTACACACTTCAGTTGAAACAGGGAACATGCTATAGACAGCGACAATAACATATAAAAATTGCAGGGCAATCCGAGCATATTTACGGGAGTTAGAGCATGGCCAGACGGCCAGACGGCCAGACGGCAGACGGCCATACGGCAGACAAACCGAAGTCATAAACACTTTTCAACTAGGTTGGAAAGTGTTAAAAATGTTTTACTGTCCTGTAAAATGCGAGAAAAATCTATAACCAAGAATCAGTACTATCCATTAGAGTCAAATTGTCACATTTGTGTGTAGAAACATACTGTGGCAATCATTTCCATAAAGTGAGGTCGACTTTCTGTTGTTTTTTAAAACATTACATAATTGAGATATATAAAATGCTTTTTCTGAATTTAAAATTAAAATTGCGTATATATTACTATTTATAATTAAAATGTCAAGAATACAATTATTTCCTTAGAAAATTTATATATATTTTATATTTTTAATTTAATTTTCTACCATGAAGACCATTGCATTTTTCAGTCCATTTAATTAGTAATGTTTTATGTATCGTTAAACTCCATTGTGTTTCCTTTTTCTACAGAAAACGTCTAAAATTTTATACAAATGTATTCTTAATTACGTTTCAATTGCTTTTGATGATTTACATCGCCATAAGAAGCATAGGAAAAACATATCCCTAATAGCTCATTAAGTAGTTTTTGTTGATAATAACAAGCGTCATTGGTTTCGGGAAATATATTCCCAAAGTAAGCAATTAAGATTTTACAATAGCAATGTATGAATAAAGGTTTTCACTTTTAAAGAATATTTATTTATCTTTTTAGTTGAAGATCATTATAGTTAGTAATTTTCGGATATTCATTTTAATACGATGTTAAAAAAAATGCATATGCTCCCGAGAATTTAATTGCATAATGATATCTGACGATTTAAGCTATAATTCCTTATCGAATTCTTTATATTTGTGAACAACACAAATGACCGTTTGATATTTGCTTTATTCAGTGATTTTTAAGGTTACGTTAGTGAAATTCTTTAATGGGAAGACGTATAAATATAATATGACACTCTTGTAAAAGCTACGAAAGGTGCAGTTTACAATATTTGTTTAATTTAAACGTTGACGTCACATTTAAAGAATGCATATAGAACATATGCTAAAAGCGGATTAAAAATATCTGAAAAGAAATATTTACTAGGTGCATACATCCCTTGGTGATCTCAAGGAATCTATAAACACTATTTAAAAAAAAATCTATTTAATATTTAATTAGTTCAATTCGTAATGATTCTCGTTTCATCTCTGAATTTGCGATGTTTTTTTGTAATTAAATGAGGCATAAAATTTTCTTAAAAATTTATATTAATTCTTTACGCACCTTGCGTTTATATATAAAATCATACATTCATAGTATTTTAATGATATATAAAGCTCCGTGAGATTATAGATTTTAATTGATTGAAATTTAAAAAGTTTTAACGAAGTTTAAAGTGTTTACTATGTTATTGCGCAAGTAGGTAAATAATTGTATTACTTCTTTTATTTACGCTTAAAGAGGTTTCCATTTATTTTATTCATTCCAATATAACTTTAACTTTATTGATGAACAATTACTTCTTTTTTTCTAGTAGTGATCATTATTCAAAATTAGATTGGAAATCTCTTTCATATTATAAATCGTGGTTTCCCAAAGAAATAATTCAATATTGTGTATATTTACATTGGCGCTTGAACATGAGAGAAAGTAATTTTGCAAAAGGTGCTTTGTTGCATATATAATGAAGTATGTTGTTATGCGTGTTAATAAACTGTTTTAGAATATTCGGTAAACAGCTTTCTCTATTTATTTACCTGTATATTTCATTATTTACCATAATGTGCGTGGCCAAGACGAAAATTCAAATTTTGCAATGTAGTTAAGATACACATTAATGAAACGTTGATAGAATAAGAAAATCAAAAATTTTTAAATCCTCCAATATATACAGTAAATATCAATCGAATTATTGTATGAAGACAAATGATTCCCTAAGAACACGTCTAAGATAATTATATATATATATATATATATATATATATATATATATATATATAGACTTAGATCTACACAGAGACTACAGACTTAGACTAAGTCTATATATATATATATAGAGAGAGAGAGACTTAGAATTTACATATACATATATATATATATGTGTAAATTCTCGAAATTTATATTTTATTTTCGAATATAAAATAAAATTTTAACAGTTGAAAAACATCAAAGAACTATAATTTGAGATATTACAAATTTATCAGTTGCGTTTAGAGTTCTACTTCCAAAAATTCGGGATAAAAAAGTTGCCATGATTTTATTGTTACTCGATATTATGATTTGAAATATCGGCTTACGTAATTGCGTCAAACAACCATTCATAGGAAGTTATATATATCTTATATCATTTTCTGCATAAAATTTTATGAAACTTTAGAAAATTTCTAGTATTTAAGGGGATAAATCGTGATGTTATGATATTTTATAATATCACAATTCTAACTTGCAATTAATTCTAAAATTTAATTTCCGTTGTTATGTTCATTCTTTATAAACAAATACATTCTAGAATTGCATATTCTTTTAATTTTGTATATGTTCATTTTAAATTCGTATCCAAACTATCTAAAGTTTAAAAAAATCATCAAAAATAATAATTAAACAAGTGGACCCGTGCGAGGATTTCGCACTGCAGTTTAATATTTTTTAGTAATAGCTAATAATTTTTTATGCTGATTTAGACTTCTAAAGAAAAATTAAGGGCTAAAAATATCTGCAAACAACATTAGTCAAGACAGAATATCATCTCATTTATTCCTAGCAGTAAAATCTCAATGGAAAAAGTAACGCGCGAGAGAATAATAAATAATTGTCTTTTACCTGCATCAGAGGATGGAGTCAACTTCTTCGGGAAAAACACGGGACAAAGAAAAATAAATTGAAATATACTTAAATTGAATATTATAATAAATTGAATATATACTATTACAACAAATCATGCCTTTTATGTTACTCGTGAATATCACTGTTTCGATCGACCAATAATACATTTTTCTTCTAAACGTTGCAATTTCAATTTCGGTTTTAATTAATAAATATACACTAAACCCGTGATAAAACGTCATATTTTATCCCTTTTGTAATATTTATTATTTTTTATAATCATTGTTGATGATTATATAATGCGGTATTTTGTTTTTGTGGCAACACTAATTTTAGGAAAACCTTTCATTTTAATTATGAAAATAATGCCGATTAAAATTTAAATTAACAGCAATTTTTCATCGAAAAACATATTTTAACGAAATGTATATGTACTGTGTCAGAAGCCGGTTTAAAATCATTTCATATGGTATCTCATTTACCGTTTTGTGTTTTGTATTTGCTTAGAAAAAGGGATGTTAACAACAGGAATAATATATACGATTATCACATTTATGCATAGCGCAGAAACTTCGGTGTAATACTTTACCACAAATACTATACAAGCGAGCTTGACATCTTTTATTTATAATATAAAAAAAAAGAAACAATCTTTGCATTCTCGACTGATGTAAAGCTGCAAGTGATTTGAGAATTATAAATATATTTTATTTTCGGCTATTTTCTATGCAGAAATTATTCATAATTTTCAAAACACTCGCAACCTTAGACTCATCAGTTGGGAGTTAAAAGTGTTTTCTATTATTTCATATTTTTAAAAATAATATCGCGATTTTTTTTTTTAGGTATCGCAATAAATTGTCGTTTCCTGTAGTATGGATAAGCATTAGAATTTCGTGTTTTTTTTCAGAAACATTTTCTATGTACTACTATGTATAGCAGGCCAAATGCAAATAAAATACATGTATATATAACACAAAATGAATATAAAATTGTAGAATGTATTTATTGATAAAGAATCAAAAAGCATTGAAAACTTCGATATTAAAATATTAGAAACGTGGTTGATATGTTAATAGATAATGACACCATAAAGTATTATACTATAATTCTTTATTCTAGCATTCCTAATATTTAACATTTTTAAATTATAGCACAGAGAATGCAAATAAGTTCTTCTTTTAAAATATTGAAATAAACTTTAAAAAATAATATAAATTATATTTTACTGCGAAACGCAATGTAATTACTTTAATTAAATCACACATGCGTATTTTAAACTTAATGGAGATATGAATAAAAGAAACTATTTCCTGAAAAATAAAATTGATTTTTGGTATTTTTAAAATCTTCATTTAATTCGAATATTTAGCCATAAAAAACATCAACTTTTAAAAAGAAATTTAAATATTTTTTCGAACTTAACATTCTAATGTATTCTATACAAACTTAACGGGACATGATAAAAAATTTATATATCAGGACTCAAAGATAGTGTGCTATTTTCCTGTTGAATAATTTATTTTATGAAAACAGTTAAGGAAGTTAAAATTTATAGTTAAAAAGATTTTAAAAATTTTTACTTGATCTTACTAAAATGTGAGCTTATATACATTAATAGCTTCGATAGGAATGTGTATGTTTTAACATAATTATACTTGTAAATTTCAAAATAACTGGGAAATAAATGTTAATACTTTCTTCTGCGCAAAATGTTTCGGTATTTAAATATAATACAAAAAAATCTGTCTTTTTAAAAATTATTATAAAGTGAACTATATTAAAACTACATACATATTATTATGCATCTATTCAGAATTTTATATAATGCATATTTAATACATCATTAATTTAAAGTTGTCTTTAAATAAATTTAAGATAAAAGTGTTTACTTTTATATCAATGCATTTCTATTTTTCACCATCTCTTGAATAGTCTTTAATAGGCATACTTGCGTATCTGAAACGGCAGACACTTTCGTTTCGTTCACTGACTTCAAATGAAAATATGTTACTCAGTAACAAGCAGTAACTGTGGTTTCAGAATTGCGTTATTCACAGTGATCGGCTGATCGTAACATTCTGTTTAAGCAGCCAATGGCGTTTCAGATACGAGTTTGTATACTTTAAATGGCAAAATGTTTATGCAAAACATATGCTTACAGTTTGTTTAAAAGACTGGATTCTCTACGATGTTTTTGCCTTTCTCCCTTCTACCTGCTATTTTAAGAATGTAGCTGCATATTTTATAGTTTCTTTAGTTTGTTCATTTTAACAGCAGAATCATGCTGTTTTTATTTTTAGTCATCATATTTTGAATAAACTTGCATGCTTTTAAAGGAACTATTGTTTTTAAAGTCTTCAACATGATACGCTGTTTTTATTTAGATCGGCCAACACATATAAAACGTACAAGCTTACAATTGTGGGTAAACCAGGTCATGCAAGAATGATGAAAGATGTTATTCTCATTATTGGCGTTGAATATTGAGAAAAGGATCCATACAAAGAAATTAATACCAAAGTGAATGAAATAATGAAAATAAAAAATGGTCTGCTGATAAAAAAAAAGAAACAGTTAAAAAAAACTTTACTCCAAACAACCCCCTTGATACTCGGTAGACTGAAATATCACAAAAATCCAACAAATATGAGATCTATTGTTTATGTATAAATGCCTATGTCAAATCTACCTGGTAGTTCATATTAAAAAATTACAACGAATTACTACCACCGTCACACCTTTCAATTAACATGTCAATTTATTGAAAAAATCACAGAACATAATCCAGACTTCTACGAATGTATAATCAGACATAAAGTTAATAATACGTACCAGTGTATTGATATTACGAAGATTGTAGAATTTATTAATAATGCAATTGAAGATAAATATGTTGAATATAATATCCGAAATACCTTACAAGGCGTGACAAACTTTGTCTTAAAGATAACTATTTCAAGTTTAAGAACCAAGTTTACAAACAATAAAAGGAGGCCATATTGGATTCCCCATATCAAATCGTGTTGCAGAATGAAAATTGAGGGTATAAGAAATTTTTATTAGGAAGGTATTTAAAAAGTTCTTTAAAATTTTGAATAAATATGTAGATGATACATTTGTGAAAATTAATAAATGTTGAGCTACCCTATTTATTAAGAAAGTTTAACTCTTATAATTCAAATATAAATTTTTCTCTAGAGTTAGAAAAAAATATTCTTTAGTAATTTTTAGATGTTCAAAATGTACGATCAGGAGATAAATTTCAAACAACTGTGTACAGAATACACAACTCTAATATTGATATAGATCCAGAGCCTTGTACTCTAAAACACATTTCTCATATAAAATGTCAGCCATAAGCATTTACATCCATAACACGTTAAGGGTGTGCTCATCAGATGAACTCTTGAATATTGAAATATGTATAGCATTTTAAAAATAGCTAGAAGTGCAGGATATAATCTAATAAAACAATAAAAACTTACTTAATAAAGCTGTTTATAGATTCAATGCAATCCAGCTAGCACAGAAAGTATTAAAAATTCTAATACACAGCTTTTATGAGTGGTTTATTGCTTACAATAAAAAGAGAATTTCTAAAATTGGACTAAATGTTGCAGTTAATGCAAACCATTTTCCCCAAATAATACGATCAAATATTGGAAAAATGAACCCTTAACAAACAACAGGAATTTATAATATTAACTTCTTCAATAATGAAGGAAATAAACATGTATATAGATATGACTAAAAGAACAATAGTTTACAGGATTAAATAGAATAAGAGGAATATAAAAATGCATAAAACGAATGCTGAATTATCAATAATAAGGAATCTCCATTGAACATTAACTTTTATTATATAGATAAACTTTCAAATTTTAATAACCTTATCTACGCATTATTGAGAGAAGCAATCGAAATTGCCTCAGGAGGTTCAAATGCTTGTAACGACGTGCTAAATTCGACAATTGATAACAGATTGTGATACTTATTGAATTTCAAGCAATAATACCAAGAAACTTCAACTGATCGTTTGTCTATTAACATAAGTGAAGATTCCTCCCACCAAACAGATGAAAATATTTATAGTAATCACCTATATATAATTCTTATCATTTATTAATGTTTTCGTGATCTTAATATAGTTGCATCACTCTGAATTCCTCTATTTTTGAAATACTTTTAATATGTTTTTGTACGTAAGTGATCGACGTCTGTGTAGTTATCTGTAAATAAAACGTAACGACTAGAATGAACTGGTAAAAGTCAGTGTATTTATATGTTTTGTATTATGACATTATTATTGCTTAAATATGGATAGTTTTAATCTATTTTTTTAAACTTTCAACGAATTATTTAAAAAGTTAATTTTAAATCTTCGATATGTTGATTCTTCTTCTATCTTTTTAATTTCAATATTAATTCTTAATCCTTCTACAGGTTGTTCATAATAAAATTTTGCCGCTGATTGAAGCCCAAACCACAGAAGCCATCAAGTAATAGGAATGAATTTGGAACTGTAGGTATTTCAAGGTATTTGCTTCAAAATGTGGAGAAGAAAAACAATTAATGACTTTCTGTAAAATCTACATTGAAAAAATTTCTGCAATTTCAAATGTCAAAAGCCACGTTTTCCATATTGTAAAGCAATCTACACCATGAAAAGAAATTGCATTGACACATTACATGTAGTTGTGAAAATGATGTCTTAAAACAAACACAAAGAAACTGAGTGATAACAACTAATGAAGAGAGATAGTTGACAAATTATTCTTTTCATGTTATAACATTTTCAAATACTCGTCTTCGTAGACAATGAAACAATGGTTTCGGGACTTTTGGGGCAACAGCCAAGCACGTATCATAGCACAATGAATGTGGAGGTGGTAGTGGCTTTTGTTACGGTCTATTATATGAACAAAGAATATATACCAACGGTGGGAGTTTCACCTACTATAGAATATTTTTTTTTATGTAACGCATATTGAGGCAACTCTCGAAGAAAAATAGGAGACTCTCTGAATGGTTAGACCGACTTGCGCGACATGAGTTAAAACACAGCAGCTCTGGTTTACCCTCTTTGATAGTAGTACCCCTCAGCCGCTGGTGCGACCAATGTATCTGAAGAACTGCACATTTTAAAGTATTTTTCGTGTCAAATTACCTGATACGACATCAATACCTTGGCATTTAAATATCTGAAGAGATAGGAATCCATTTGTGTGCGTTCAGGTGACTGGCATGGGAAACGAAAAATATCAATAGGTCACAATCTAACCTTATAGATAAAATGCTGAAAACTCAATACTCTTCTTGCTTAGACACCGTTTTAATGATAAACTGCTGTTTTTTACTAGACGGATCACTTCGTGATTAGAAAATATGAGCGTTGTTATTTGTAAAGTTCGAAAACGTACCATTGTAACAGTAACCGTGAGAGCTCATTTCTTGTTCTTTACCTTATTCTGAATTTCCCAATTTAAAATATGTGCAACTCAAATTTCATTCCGATTACAGAAATACTCCAGTCTGTAGAGTATCTTTTCATAAACACATTGTATATAATTTTAAAGACGATTCATACATTTTTTTCCTATCGTACTTTTATGCAGATGATGCAGCATTCAAATTGCATTAAGCGTATATATTATATACTTGATATAAAAGCAAAATCGTTTTTCTTTCTTTTTAAGTTAAGGTCATAACATATTTCTTTCGTTAAATGTATTATACTTTAAAACTTAAATTTTAAAAAATCACTTTTGTACACAATAGCTTACAAACTACGTCGAAGAAATGAACTAGACTATAAAACAACTATTTTTGATGAATTCTCAATCGCAATTCTCTGAGTACTTTGCAGAATTGTTTCATCATCGTAACCTCATTTTTCCAGAAATTTAAAACTTCTCATAAGAACTTACTTTCGTAACGTTTTTAAGCGTTTAAGACTCTTGCAACATAAAATATTTTTCTCATTCTATGACTACCATTCAAATGTGTTTGTATTCTAGTATATTCTCTAGTACCGCATTTAAATGAAGGAATATTTATTTTCAAAGAAAAGTTTCGCTTTAAAATTTTTAAAGAAGTTCAGTATGGAGTCACTACTTAGAGCAGTGCATTTATTTATCTTTACATTATACATCGAGATTTTAAAAAGGAGACTATATTTGTCAAACTGTTGAAGATTTGAGTGTTTGTTTTTTTTCTGAAAGAAATGAAAAGTCTCCCATTATTTGTGAAAATATTTTTATCTTTAACCAAGAGAAAATTTTTGGTATAATAAATGTTTTAAAATTTCTGATAACAATATAAACATAAATAAACATATAAGGGTATATAACAATTTTTTTTTATTTTCTTATGTATGTCTTCTTCTATTCTTATGTATGCTGTCCAACATATTAGAAAATACATTTTCGTGTCTTTGCTACAACATGACACTATACAGTCCAAAAAACTATCCCAAAAACATTGACCTCTGCTTTTATCACTTAAATATTGATCATAGACGTATATTATAAATTACAAAGTTACGTAAAAAAAGATACAGAATTTTATGAAATTGATTAAAAATTTCAGGCGATTAAATTTGAAGAAATACGAAATTTAAATTTTTATATGGCCGCCGTACAAAAAAATATCAGTCAGCAATATGTACTTCATAAACTAATAATATCACGTACAGAATTTCAGCATTGTATCATAAAAAGTCGCAGAGATATGTTTAAACAATGTTGGTGAGGGGTTAATCCAAAATTAAAATGTAAAGTTATTATTTCTGCACGGTTTAGATACTTTTGTACCAATAAATAGCACAATTATTATTTATTTATGCATCAAAATGTGGTTTAAATCAGCATTTATGTATTTACATATATCTGCAACTTTTTATAATAAAATGCTAAAATTACCTTACATGACCTTATTAGTGTATGGGACACATTTTACTCATTGAGAAATTTTGCGTACGGGAGCCATATAAAGATTTAAATTTTGTATCTCTTCAAATTTAATCCCCTAAAAAAATTCTTCCTGATCCATTTACCAGTTTACCAGACTGTTCCAACCAATGGAAAAATCCCTGGATACGACATGTTATGCCTATTCCAATGGTACTGGATTTTGATCAAAATCCACTTTTTGCTTAATTTTTCAACGCGTTATGTTTTTTCCGATTGATCATCATCGATGACAACGATGAACGATGACATGAAGACCATCGTAGGTACTGCAATAAACTTCAGCATTGGTACACTGGTTTTATTTAGCTTACTTTATGAAGAAATTTCTGGTTACGCAAACTTTACTAACATAGAGATGGTGACAAGCACATGTGCTTGGTGGGATCGCATTTTGTTTGAGTGACATATGTATGCGCTTATTAATATTGAATAATTTCAATTTTCGTGGTATCCATAGGATAAAATAATGTAGTTTATCAAAAATTCTTTGAAAACAATAACTCAATTTATTATTATTAGTTTTTAATTTCAAACAATTTTCAATAATGATTTTTTAAAAATCTATCTCACCAGGACTTTGCTAGAATATTGCAAAATAGCAATTATATATAGGGGAGATGGGGGATGAATGGGACATTTTCACAAAAATGTTTATTTTAAATAGTTTATTTAAGTTATTATCACTATTACATATCACATTTCATACATTAAGTGTTTTACTACATCTTATGCACAATATTTATTCCAGATTAGTATTATACAGAAATATATTATGAAATTAAAAAACAATTCTTCTATGTCCCAATCATCCCCACAGTAGGGATGAATGGGACACAAATATTTTCCTCTCTTTATTCAATGCTAAGGACTAAAAGCTGAAAAAAATGCCTCCTGGGCAAAAGCTGAGAGATTGTAAATTGTAATATGATCTCCAGAATTATTTGTTAGCCAATCATTTTGGACTCATCTCAGCTTTACCTTAAAAGGCCCATAAACGGAAGCATTCAATGGCTGAAGACGATAACTACAATGTGGATGAAATGTTACAAGAATAATTCCCAAAAATTATTAATTTATCAAACTATACAGGGTGTGTATTTTAAGTAATGAGAATAAGTCCACAAAAAATAATTTATTAGAGATATCGCTACAAAACTTTAGTAGTCTTAAAAATATGCTCCTTGAGCATCAACACACTTCTGCAGGCGAGATTTCCCACGCTTCGTACGCTCCCTGGAAGTCACCAACCAAAACATCCATCAGAGCATGCGTGCAAGTCCTTTTGACAGCATCCAGGGTCCCGTGGTGGCGCCCTTTGAGGGCGGTTTTCACCTTGGGTGAAGAGGAAAAAGGCTGCTGGGGCAAGATCGGGGCTGTAGGGAGGCTGTGGAATTGTTACGATGCCCTTTTTGTTAAAACTTTCGGCACGAGTTTGGCGCAAATCTTCCTCATCCCAAGATCCTCACTGATGATTTTGTGCACAATCATTTTATCCATTCCTAGCTTTTCTGCGATCATGCGAACACTTAAACGCCGGTCCGTGTTCAGCAAATGTCGCGCACTCTGTTCGTTTTCTGCGGTTCTTGATGTTGACGGGCGACCTGCACGAGGCTCGTCCTCCACGCTCTCCCGGCCTTCTTTAAACATTTTGTGCCATCTACAAACTTGAGCTTGCGATAATCTTTCCCTGCCGTACGCTTGCTGAATCATTTCCAGCGTTGATGCACCCGATTTTCCAAGGTGAAAGCAAAATTTGATTGCGTAACGCTGTTCAATGCTTTGTTGCATTTTGAACTTGCACACACTGTTTTTGAAGACGTCTACGCCACGCTTGATCCTGCCTCAACCACAGTCAGCAGGCGACTGGCGAGTGGAGCGTTATCAAGGTCGAAGGCCCCACTACCGACTCCAACCAGTCGGAGCGCCCTCTGGCGTACAGCCGTGTCAGGACAAAAATATTCTCATTACTTAAAATACAAACCCTGTATAATATTATTTAGCTAATAAATATATCCAAATACATATATATATATATAAATACATCCTCTAGGGATGAATGAGACAGTCCCATTCATCCCATTTGAAATGTCCCAATCATACCCGTGATGCATGTATTCAGTTGTCAGCCATTGTGTCTCAAAAATTATTTTGTCACAAGGGTTAACATTCATTCATTTTAATTACCAATATTGAGTCTTGAAATAAAAAACTACAACATGTTTACAACATTTTGCACAACTACAACATCTTACAAACATTTACAGATGTTTATATATGAAAGTAATAACAGTAACACTACAACATTTGTATTCATTATATGGTAATGAATAAATTTACGTCTCTAAGTTATTATGCATAGGTGATTTCATTTGAATTACATATTAAAGTTGTAATATTTGAAATATGATATCATTAAACTATCAGTAGAAAATAAAACTTGAAACGGTTAAAAAATTATATTAGATACATTTTCTCTTTATTTGACTGAGTTCTTTTTAAACTGCGTTTACTCCCGCATTTAGTGTTGAATAAAATATCCAAACTAGGTATAAGTAGAAAAAATGTATAGAACAAATATTCATCAAATTCCTTTAAAATGCATAGTTCTTTATAAAATTTATATTTAGCAATGTCTATATGTTTTATTATAAAATGCTTGTACAGAATGTTTTCTGTTGCAATCTCTAAATTTCTATATAAATAGTTCTAAAGAATATTTTCTATAGCACTTCAATAGAGAGTGCTATATACAATTTAATCTACACTATATGGCCAATGATGACCGGTCACTTGCGATTTTAGATGTTTTGTTAAATATCTGAAAAGGTACATGAGGAATTATCCTGAAACTTCAGTAGTGTAAACAACATGATAGACGTGACGTCATATATTTCCGTGAAGATTTTTTCCCGAAACCCAATAAGGGGCCGTCAAGAAATTGAAGAAAAACGAATATCTTTTGGGTAACCCTGTAAAAAATAATATTGCAAAAGCGTTGAAACGGTAGCACATGCTTAGGAGGCTTTTTTGAATAAACTATGTTAATTTTTATGAGGATAGCACGTATACTCGTGGAGAAATTAAGGTTTTTATAAAAGCGATCCCAAATTTCACCAAGTGTTTTGCTTATAATTTTCAGAGTTCCTAATTTAAAAGAACTTTCTTCTTAGGAACGATGACACACAACATTATATATAATACCCTGCAATTAGAATTTAAAAATACTAAATATTGGATGAAAAACGAGCAGGTTCGCTAAATATTGTTTCTCTGCGCATGCGCGAATTCAATCAAAATATACTGTGCATAATATATTAGTTAAATGTATAGACCAACTTTTGTGAAAGTCTCAAAAACATTGCTAGAAAATTCTAATAGTAATCGTCGATAGAATAAGCTCAAAATTCGCTGTTCCCAAAAGGAAACAAAAAGATAAGGGTTTGTATCCAAATATAGTACTAGCTTATAAAAGTTGACATAATAAGAATGAAGTGTCTCCATTGACTTATATAAATTTGTATATAATATTTGTATATTTGTACATAATATTATATTTGTATATAATATTATATAATACTAGCGGCCCGTCCCGGCTTTGCACGGGTAAACAATGTAATTTTTTTAGTACCCTGTAATTTTCCTGAATTTCGCGCTCCTAACGAAAACTGTTGCTGAGATATGGCGAAATGACCTAAAACTTTCGAATCCCCCTTTAACCACCTTTGAGGGCGGATTTCTAAATTCACTGAAATACGTGTTTAATCATTTGTTTAGTAGATTTGTTTTCCTGCATTTCGCGTACCTACATAAAACAACTGCTGAGATATGGCGAAATATCCTAAAATTTTCGAAACCACCCCCTTTAAAAACCTTCGGGGGGAATTTCTAAAATCACTGAAATGTGTGTTTATCCATTTTTAGTAGATGTGTTTTCCTGAATTTCACGCTCCTACCTAAACCTGCTGCTGAGATATGGCGAAATGGCCCAAAACTTTTGAATACCCCTTTAACCACCTTCTGGGGGAATTTCCAAAATCGCCGAAATACTTGATTAACAAATTTTTTAGTAGATTTGTTTTAATTAATTTCGCCCTCTTACATAAAAGCTGAGATATGGCGAAATGACCTAAAAAATTCGACCCTCCCCCCCTTTAACCACCTTCTGGGGGGAATTTCAAAAATTGCTGAAATACGTGTTTTATTCATTTTTTAGTAGATTTGTTTTCCTGATTTTCGCGCTCCTAACTAAAACTGCTGCTGAGATATGACGAAATGATCTAAAACATTCGACACCCCTTTTAACCCCCTTTGGGGGGAAATTTCTAAAATCGCTGAATTACGTGTTTAACCAGTTTTTTTGTAGATTTGTTTTCCTGAATTTCGAGCTCCTACATAAAACTGCTGCTGAGATATGGCGAAATGACCTAAAACATTCGACCACCACTCTTTAACCCTCTCCGGGAGGGAGGGGGGATTTCTAAAATCGCTGAAAAAGATGTTGATTAAACACTTTTTTTTGGTAGATTTTTTTTGTAGATTTGTTTCCCTCATTTTCGCACTCCTACCTATACCTGCTGCAGAGATATGGCGAAATGACCCAAAACATTCGACCCCCCCTTTAACCCCCTTCTGGAGGGAATTTCTAAAATCGCTGAAATAGGTGTTTAATCTTTTTTTAGTAGATTTGTTTTCTGGAATTTCAAGTTCCTACTTATAATTGCTGCTGAGATATGGCAAAATGACCTAAAACATTCGAACACCCCTTTAACCTCCTTCGGTGGGGGGGGGGGGATTTTCACAAATCCCTTCTTATTGCTTGCCTAGGCCATAACAGCAATCTACAGTCCAAATTGCGTGACCCTGACTTTAGTAGTTTCGGCTGGGCGTTGATGAGTCAGTCAGTCACCGTTACCTCTTTATATAATAGTATAGATTTGTATGAGATGTCAATGAGCGTCTCTCATTGTATATTTGGATAGCGCCCCTCATCTCTTTGCTTCCTTTTGGGAACAGCGAATTTCAAGCTTATTCTATCGACTATCACTATCAGAATTTTCTAGCAATGTTTTTGAGAATTTCACAAAAGTTGGTCTATACATTTAACTAATATATTATGCACAGTATATTTTGACTGAATTCGCGCATGCGCAGTGGAACAATATTTAGTGAACCTGCTCGTTTTTCATAAGTATTTAGTATTTTTAAATTCTAATTGCAGGGTATTATATATAATGTTGTGTGTCATCGTTCCTAAGAAGAAAGTTCTTTTAAATTAGGAACTCTGAAAATTATAAGCAAAACACTTGGTGAAATTTGGGATCGCTTTTATAAAAACCTTAATTTCTCCACGAGTATACGTGCTATCCTCATAAAAATGAACATAGTTTATTAAAAGAAGCCTCCTAAGCATGTTCTACCATTTCAACGCTTTTGCGATATTAGTTTTTACAGGGTTATGCAAAAGATATTCGTTTTTCTTCAATTTATTGACGGCCCCCTATGGGGTTTCTGGAAAAAAATCATCTCCGAAATATATGACGTCCACTATGCTGTTTACACGCCTGTAGTTGCAGGATAATTACTTATGTGTTTTTCTAGATTTTGAACAAAACGTCTAAAATAGCAAGTTACCGGTCATCATTGGCCATATAGTGTACATAAAAATTTTCAATGGAAATTTCTCTATGTGAGTAGGGGAGACCGTGGCAAGATGACAAGTGGGGCAAGATGACGAATGTCTTATTTTTTCCGTTTTCCGCTAGGTGGCAGCATCAACCGGACACTACTGGCTTTCCTATCGGTAGTTCGTTAAACAATACTATAGAGACGCTGAAATCGCCATTTTTGTGTCCGTTGTGAAGCTTTGATTGTTTTCCGCAGCCACGTTATAACTTTTATGCATTTGTAAATAAGCTCTGCTACAGATACAGGTAAGATATATCGTTTCTCTTTAATATTTACGAGTAACTTAGTTTAAATACTACTTACTACCATGAATAAATGTCAATTAATCGCCTTCCTTCATGGCAATGAAAACGAATATTTTTAAACAGGCAGTCCGTGGAAAGATGACGAGCTCGTCATCACAATAAATAGTTTCTGTATTTAGATCCAGTAAGTACTGTGAGCAGTTCTTGTTTACATTAAGAAAATTGGGCAGATATGACCATAAAAGTTTTAAGAAACGATTCTTTCCTTCGTTTTTCTATAATATAAAGTTTTAAAGTAATTTAAAAAAATCAAATCGGTGTTTCACTACGTGAAATGAAGATTCAAAATACCAGTCTGAATCTTTCCCATGCATCAAAAACAAATTCTAAGTTAATGTCTCTAATGTTAAGAAATCTCTATCTTAAATTAATTTAATCATATTGTACTTTTTTTAAATGAAAGTCTTTGACATATGAAAATAAATATTCTAGCTATTTACTCCAATTCAAATTTTCGTATTAAATGTTATTTTCCCGAACTTCCTAAATCGTGAATTTTTCCCAATTTGCTACAAGAATCTGTTTAAAAAAGATATATATATACTTATAAAAAACCCATTTATTCCCTGTAACATAAAAATTACATAAAATTTGACAATATTATTAGCCTCATTCAATTCTTACATTAACTAGTATATATATCTTTTATATTTAAATATTTTGATATTTTTAAATACGAAATTGAAAGTTTTGAAATTTCAATATTCATTGTCACTTTTGGCATGTTCTTCTACGATGGAATACAAAGCAGAAAAATAAGCATTCTGAGCGCATTTTCTTTTGCATGTAATGAGAATATCGCTTTTATATGTCATGTGCATTTCAAACAAACTTTTCAATTGAAATTCTGCGTGTGTAGAATATTTTGAAAGGCTTTACATTTTGTGAAATATGCACCTCCGGCATAAAAATAGCGGTGTAAAATATTTATATTTAATAAAGTATTTTGAAGTAAAAATGTAGCAGTAGGGTTTTGAAAACACTAGCCTATAAATTTAACATGATTTTAATTAGTTTAAATTTTATTGTGTTTTACTATTTAAGTATTTATAAAGAATTAAACGCAAAAAAAGTTTTCTGCTAAAATCTTTTAAAGACTTTTGAGTCTTTATAAATTATTGAAATTAAACAGTACCTTTGTTCTCATTTAATAACAAAATGCAAATTTTGCAATAAAATCATTTATTTAATCATTTATTTATTTATTTATTTTACGAAAAAAATCTATTTCGTTTGCAAAAACCTTTGAAAATGCTTTCCCATGTTTGCATAATATTTGCAAATTATGTTATATTTTCCTATTTTAACGTCGTGTAAAAAGTTTAATGAAAGAAAATTCATACCGAGTTCTTCAGTTTGATCCTCATTAACGTCATTCACGTGCAATATCATTCTTAATCTTATTAATGACTTTATAGAAAATTATGTGTGTCATTTGTTTTAGTTTGAAAGGTTTTTAACTTTCATATAAATTAAAGAAGAATATGGAAAGTTCTTAATTCATTTCCGTTCATTGAATACAAATGAACGAAAATGATTTATTAATTGCGTTCAGATAATAGTTAGATAATTAAAAGTTGTAATTAGGGAAAAAATGGTTTGGATGTCATAGCTAATTTGAATTATTTCTCCGGAATGATAGTCTGCAATAGGCTACTTTAAATGATTAAGTACATGGAAGATGGAAAAGCTAAAGTAATTTTATTGTAAATTACATCTAGTACATTGATTTAACCAATTTTAGGCCAAAGTCAGGAAAAATATAACATTATTTTTTAGTTACTTTTTATTTCACATGGCTTTATATGTAGATTCGAGATGTTTGTGAATTATGATCAATATTATTACGATTGGGTCACAGTACGATCCCGAACGTTTATTTACTAGTTTCATGAAATTCTGAGCATTGTATTTAATCGACCTATATTTTTCTGCACTTTTAAATAACCACTGTCGAATTGGTAAGGTTAAATATCGATGTTTCGCTATCTAAACAAATTACTTTAAATCATCCCATGTAAAAGAAAAAAAAAGGGGAAAATCGTCCGTAAAACATAGGTTATGAAATTGTTTCCAACATTTCCAGAATACTTTAACAAAACTTCACAGGAAAGACCTGAATTGTGATGTCTAATTAAACAATTTGGGAAACACATAACACAAATGAAATTACAATTTTAGAAATTATCATTAATATCCGGAAAGAATATCCGAATTATTTTGTGCAGCTTGGTATATGATCTATAGATTTGTATATATACTGCATAGTATAATATAATTTAGTTTAGTTAGGAAACGCATAGCAGAGTTGTACATTCCCATTCAGCCTCTTTTGTGCTGCCCTGTATATCACCTATAGAATTTGCACACAAAGTAATAGGTAAAAAATTGTTTAATTTAAAAAACGTGTATCATAACTTAAAATGCACTTCGAGCAATTATTGTTCATAGGCAGTACTGTAACCGAATACTTTTGTATGTACCTGCAAATGAACGATGAATGCTATAGACACCTTATTCTACAGCATATTCTACACTATATTCCATTTGTGGGGCACTTCAATGATATATATCAATTTAAATTTATTTGAAATAGTGTAATATGATTAAAATACACTTCAAACGATTTTTCCTTATGGACCGTAACATAACGTTTACTTCATTTACTCCAACATACTTCATTTTCAATACCGGACGTTCCGTAGTAAAACTATTTAATATATATCAATTTCATGGCAATCCGAGTATATTAATGCGAGATAGAGTACGGACAGACAGACGGCAGACAGAGAGACAAACCGAATTCTTAAACACTTTCAACTAGTTTGGAAAGTGTTAAAAACGTTTATTTGTTGCATTCCTGTACATCGTGTATTGTAGTAAAGCTTATGAGGACATTTGTCTCATTTTTATTAACATGCCTTTGAAAGACAGACATCATCATAGAAGCCAAATAAAACAAGGCAACGAAGAAAAAAAAATAAAGTCATGAGTCGTACATTTCCTCCTGGCCTAAAATGGGTTAAGCAAATGTACACATGTAAAATGTACACAAAATATACACATTTACCAGTTTTTCTGACAACTCTAGATGCTTTGGAAAAAATACCACATTTTGTACCGGTAGATTTTGCGAGTTTTTTTGTTTTTGGCGATAAATGATTCCATGTGGATGTTGAGATTTTGAGCCTTAGGGGCTGCATTTTTAAACGATATTTTTCTTTGATGGTAATATTATGTAAATATATATTTTGTGCATTTTTATAGATATTTTTCAAATTTGCACATTAGGAGGCTCTGCCCTTTACGAGCTACGCTCGCCAACCTCTGTTCTGACACCACAGACTCTAAAAACACGCTAATTTGATTAACTGTAAACCGATTACGGAAGATTGAATTATAATTAAACAACCAGTGTCGATTTACAGTTATCGGGTTTCCATTCATTTTCCTTTAACAGATGGATTGTAAAACCGAATCAACTGCTATCGAAAGAGCTAACAACTGTTTTCGTGATAGATTAACTAAGATCAATTAAACATTTGAAAATTAACTTGGGTAAAGTGGCTAAGTAAACAATGTCCCTTGCATCGGGGACTTTCATAATGATGTTATAAAAAATTGGGTATCTATTAGAGATGAGACGGGCTCAGCCCGAGCCCGAAAACCCGAGCCCGAGCCCGGGCCCTACATGGGCTCAGGCTTGAATTTTACACCAGTCTTCGGACTCGGGCTCATTCTTTCTGAAACTGACAATTTTATTTATTCTCATATAGAAAAAATAAAAATAACTTTCTTTTTCTCCTAAAAAATCACATAATGTTTTTCAAGTCATTTTAATGCTATTTTGATCAAAATGAATAGAAGAAATGTTTCTAGTACAGTAATCCCTTAACATTCACGAGGGAATGTTTTAGGAAAACCTCGCGAATGTTGAGTCTATCTCTCCTCACTAAAAAGGGAGTAACGTCCTATAACATTTTAATTAGAGTGGCACAGTATTTCAAGAAAACAAAAAGATATATGTATTAACAGTACGTTATGCATAACATATATGTATGAATGTACACGCATATTCATATTTATGAAATTTATTTAATGAAGATAATTCAAAATAACTGACTGGAGAAATAATTACAATTAAAAGCATAGGCCTTTTTTTAAATTATTTTCGATTCTCTCTCTATTTTCAAAGAGTGCAGCTTTAGCTCCTTACAGCAGCTTCAGCTCTCTACGGCAATCTCTACTAGAACCTACACAAGCACATTTTAAATTAATAGATTGAAGATGCCATTACCGTACCACTTTTAATATCCCCATTACAATGAGCATTCTTCTGCTGTGAATATATTGTTTTCCTACAACACTCGCTCCTTTCTCAGTAGACAACTGAAAATTGATTCGTAAATACATACTGAGAAAACACAGGGGAAACAATCTTTAACCACTGTAAATTCTGTAAAAGTAAAGATATAACTAAAACAAATCGCGAATAATAAAGTCAGATTCTCGCGAATATTAAGTTTTCCGCATTTTCATGTTCGCGAGAAATCAAAACTCGCGAATGTTAAGGAATTACTGTATATTAGAATGCTGCTTAAAAAAAAAAAAAAAAAATGCGATATTTGCAGATTTATGTGTGGCGACGATGCGACGCAACGACTAGGTGAACTTAGTGGAAAAAAGGCGCGAATAATTTGTTGCTTGGTTTTCATTTGTGTCAGGATATTTTTTAGTTGAATGTTTATTTTTTTTCAGAGGTCTTACGCGAAATGAATATTTTCTTTTATTTTTAGTCAATCAGCATTAGCTTAATGTTTGCAAATTTTTAGTCTAATATTGTTCGAGTCATAATCGCTCTTCATATGAAAATAACGTTAGTGAATCTATTTTTCATGATGAACTCTGTTCTTGCTAAAGCTCCGGTCTGCATATTTCCGAAGTCACTTCCATTCGTAGATAGATATAATTGTCAAGTATTGTTATTCCGGTAGAAAACAATCGAACAGTGTTTCCACTTTCCCTATAAAAGCATAGGATCTTTCATATAACGGTGTAAAATTTTTAATTTTAACTGATTTTCAGGAACACGAAATGTTGTTTTAATTAAGGAATCAATTATAATTTACGATGTACACCTTTTATGAGAAGTAGAAAAACGTTGTCCGATTCTTCGGCATAGAAATGATAATTTCTTTAAATGTCATGCATTTATTCATAAAACTCACTTCGTTAATGTGTCTATCATATTTGTTGTTGTGAGAGAAAAATATGAGAATCCTTTTAAGGAAGTATATTTTTATTTGCTAGAAAACTCTTTTGATAAGATTAAATGTACATTTTCAAAAAACTAATTATGAGCTGGGGATTAAAAGTTATTTTCATGTATAAAGTTTTTTAAAAATGGGGTATTACTTTTGAAACAATTTTTAAATATTATGCAATTTTTTTTCGGTATCGGGCTCGGGCGGGCTGGGGCTCTGATGACACAAAATGTTTCGGGCTCGGGCGGGATCGGATTAAAAATCGTCGGGCTTGGGCGGGCCCGGGCTCCAAAAAGAAAGCCCAAACTCATCTCTAGTATTTATCCGTTATCTCGTCGATCACCATCCCCCCTCCCCCCCCAAAAAAAAAACTGTTGCCAAAATATATGATTTAACGCCAAAAGTGCGTTACGGTGGCGTCACATTCAATTGACATCAGATGCGTGTTTGTTGTGTCATCGAGAGATTTTTATTCGACATTTATGCGTATTTTTAATGATATTTTACCGATTTATTAGTTATTTTATTTAATTTAAATAATAATTGCGACCTTAAACGGTGCCATCATCATATTAAAAGAGAAAAAGTGTTAAAAAAATATTGCTATTCATAGTTATGCACAGCAGATCTATTTCAACTAACGTCATAAACACCTATCCACCAGCTGAGGGGGATAATTAAGAAAAATATTGTAAATAAATAAATATTTAAGATTACTTTTTTTTTCTTTTCATTAATGTATTATAAATTTTATTGTTTAAAGTTACTGATAGTTGACACTTTAGTGAGTGGGGCTTTAGATTCCAATGGCAATATTCTTCCATTTGTTTTTTGGGCAGTAGAGTTTGCCGAATATTTTGGCGACAGTTCTGTTTTACTGGAAAGTTTTCAACGGTATAATGGATAAAGTACCGAAAATTGTTTTCAGTAAGGTGTTTTAGATGTTTCGTTTACAATATGACATAATTTTCAAAGTTTTCTTCCTATTATTAAACGTAAAAATATAGTTTTTAATTAAAAGGAAATATTATTTACAAAAGATTTGTCTAAATAAATTAATCTCTCGTGTAAATATATTTTTTTAATTGAAACTGTTTGGAAATACCGTTATTTGAACATTTTATATGTGACGTAAGTTTCCCCATTTAATGCTAGGAACGCGTAATAATTTAATAATTTACCTTTTTAATATTCACGGGCAAGTATATTTTTTATTACGTAATTTTCTACATTTACTGCTTTTAACACGTGATCATTTAATTATTATTTTAAAGTTTTATTAACTGTTTTTAATAGTCATGTATAAATACATTTCTTAATTGAAAGGGAATATTATTATGTGTGCTATTTTACAATTGGCAACAATTTAAATAATGGACTTTTTGAAATATGAAATAAGTCTCCCATCAAAATAGTGAAAATTTGATTAAAAAATATAAATATAATCTCAAAAAATTAGTAAAATTAAAAAAATAAATAAATGCACATCTGCTCACACCAAGTTTCTCAACTATATCCCTTTAAATTATGGTTAAATTTCTATGCTTAGTTTTCGTTTCTATAAAACTTTTTTAAGAGAACTATGACCAACTTTAATATTACATATCTCTTAAAATAATTCTTCGATATAAAAACTCTCTACTTCAGCGTGTTTATTGAACATTTTTCTATAAAGCTATCAATTTTCATATTTTTGTACGCAATAGTTTTCAGGATTTTAGTCCAGGAAAACTTCAAGACACAAAATCTTTATTGACAGCGGCTGCGGCGGCGGTGGTTATTAAAGTACAAACATATTTATACATTTATGAACAGCGATAAAATATATATCTCTCTATGTTAAAAAAAAGTAACCGCCTCCGCCGCAGCCGCTGTCAATGAAGATTTTGTGCCTTGAAGTCTTTCTGGACTAATATCCAGAAAACTATTACATATAAAAATTTAAAAATTGGTAGTTTTATAAAAAAAATTTTCGATAAACACGCTGAAGCAGACAGTTTTTAAATCTAATAATTATTTATGAGATATTTAATATTAAAGTTGGTCAAAATAGTTTTCTTAAAAAGTTTTATAGGAACGAAAACTATGCACATGAATTTAACCATAATTCATAAGGATATAGTTGACAAACTTGCGGTGTGCAGACAACAATTATTTTTTTAATTTGAGTAATTTTTTGAGGTTATGTATAATTTTTTTATTCAAAATTTTTGGATGGAGTTTTATTTCATATTTCATGAAATCCATTATTTGAATTGTTGCCAATTTGTAAAATAGCGCACATAATATTGTTCCCTTTCAATTAAGAAATGTATTTACACGTGACTATTAAAAACAGAAATAAAACTTTAAAATAATAATTAAAGATCACGTGTTAAAAAGCTGTAGATGTAGAAAATTGCGTAATAAAAAATATACTTGTGCGTGAATATTAAAAAGAGAAATAATTAAATGATTACGCGTTTTCAAAGCATTAAGTAGGGAAACTTACGTCATATTTAAAATGCTCAAGTAACAATATTTCCAAGTAATTTCAATTAAAAATTATATTTACGCAAGAGATTAATTTATTTCAACAAATCTTTTACCTATTATATTGCAAATTTTAAAATAGCGCAAATAATATTTCCTCTCAATTAAAAACTACATTTTTACGTTTAATAATTACCTTTAAAATACCGAAATAACTAATAAATTGTTCAAATATCATTAACAATATTGTACTTCTACTTTATCCCGTCAACCACCTTTCATAACAAAAAACTATCGCCAAACTATAGGATTTAACCCTTTAACGGATAAAGCATTTCAATTGCTAAAATGTTGAAATAAATGATTGACACCGGAAATTATGAAAAAATTTGTTTCTATATATAAAAAAAAAAAAAGCGATATTTCACATATATAATAAATGGAAAACATTTCTATTAAAATTCTGCTGTCATTGTTGAATTTCGTAATTAAAGTTTTGTGGTTTCACAGGGATACCAATGAACGTTAAAGGGTTAACACCAAAAATGCATGAATGTGGCATCACATTCACTTGACGTCAGAGGCATTGCATGTCTTTGTTATAGCATCAAGTGGTTTTTAATTTGACATATACATATATTTTTCATTATGTTTCACTGATTTATTCATTATTTCATTAATTAAAATAACAATTCCATCCTTAAACAGTGCCATGATATTAAAAAAGAAAATGCACTGAAAAATGTTGCGATAAACAGTTACATTCAGTAGATCAGTTTCAACTGACGTCACAAACATTTATTCACCAGCCGAGAGGGATAATTAAGAAAAATGGTGAGTGGTGTTATTCCGAATTTCTTGTATTTTATTTATTTGTTTGTTTATTTATTTATTTATTTATTTATTTTTTATATTCCAATAGCCAAATTCTTCTATTTGTTTATTTTACGTTACAGTTTGGCGATAGCTTTTTTTTATGAAAATTGATCGACGGGGTAATGAAGAAGTATCAAAAAGACAAATAAACGTTGAATTAAAAATCCCTCGATGAAATAACTAATACGTGTAACGCATTTGATGTCAACTGAATGCGATGCCACGATCATGCACGTTTGGCGTTGAATGATATATTTTGGCAACAATTCTTTTTTTTTATATAGAAAGCAGTTGACGGGATAATGGAGAAGTAACCAATTTTCTATAGCATCGTTATAAATTCTCCGATGCAGCGACATTGTTTACTTAATCATGTCACTCAAGTTGATTTTTAAATCTTTAATTGACCTTATTTAAGCAATCAGGAAAACAGTTTTTAGCTGTTTCGACGGCAGTTGATTTGACCTTAAAATCCCCCCGTCAAAGGAAAATGAATTGAAACCCGATCACAGCAGTTCGCCACCGGTCGTTTAATTATAATACAATCTTCCGTAATCGTTTTAGAGTTGATCAAATCAGAGTGTTTTTAAATCATGCGGTGTCAGAACGGGGGTTGGCGAGCATAGTTCGTAGGGGCAGAGTCCCCTAATAGTATAAAAAACAAGTGGGTAAGTGTGATCGAAGATCGCTCAAAGGGTTTCGTTTAATATTCCTTTCAAAACACTTTATCCTTTCTTTAATAAATTCAAACAAATTTCATTTAGCAACAACAAACAAAAAAGTCATGTTTTTTATAAAGCAAAAATTTACCTGTCTATTTTGCTCGTTTTTTTCGAATATCTAAACCAGCCAGATAGCGGTCCAAGCCCGCTTATATTCTGTCATAATAATATCTGTCATACGGACAAAATGCAGTATTTAAAAAAATAATTTCAAAATTAAACAAATTGTACACCTTCAAAATGTTAAAATATGCGAATATTTCCATAATCGGATTTTTATCACGATTCAATATGTTTCTCAAACTCATATATTTACTAATCTCTATTATTTATATTGATACTCGCTTTGTATTATTCTCAAACATTTGAAAAATTAGTTAAACTTCCTATATGACGTCAGATTTTCTTTTTAATTGTTTAATGACGTGATATTAATCTGCTTTGTCCACTTACACATACTCATACTCCTTGTATTATTGAGAAATCTTAGACATTATCCGTTTTATTACGACTATGACGTCAATCAATTTTATTTCATATTTATCTTTTTTTTCAATTGGTGAAACTTTTTATTTCATTTTCATTTTTCACGTGAAAATCGTCTGATAGAAAATTAATTATTGTAGAAAGAATTTCATCGTAGATTTTAAATCTTTGGCATCTGCTATAACGAAAAATGATGTTTTAATTTAATAGGAAAAGGCTGTTAGAATTTTGGGTTTTTATCTCTATTTATTAAAATAATACGAATTTTTCAAATTTTAATATTTTGAGCTCTTTACAGCTGCTATTCAGATTTATACACTAAGTTTCAACTCTGTAAGTTACATACTTTTTTGAGAATGACTCTGTGACGGACATACAACGGAGCGGGGGTAATAGGATTTCGTGAGATGAACGAAACCCTAAAAAGGATAGTGAATAATGAAATGCTTAATGGATATTGAAATGATTCAATCATATTTTAATAATGATAAATAATTTGAAGGACGATAAAAAATTTAGAATATAGAAATATGCGCACATTGAGAATATATACAAATTTTTTATTTAAAATCGAGTTTAAATAACAATAAAAATGTTAATAAGATCCATAGTATTAGTAATCCTGCTTACCATGTGCTGATAATTTCCGCATATTTCTCCTTGATCTTTTTGAAAAGTAGTTAAACGTTTGAAGCATAAAAGAAGTGTAAAAGTTTGCTGGAAGCCCTTATATTCCACATTTTATATGTAATCGGGGCAAAAATATTTCGCCTAAAATTATTTTTTGGATTTTTCATAATTTATTTATTGTTAATAAGATAGTCGCTACTTTTTGTGAAAACGATCAAATTCTTGTTGTGAAAAAGTACGTATTGCCCATTGATATGTAAATATTTCAAATTAGACTTTTTTTTAAATTGCCAGTAGAAGTCTTAAACATTTAAAAAACTGCCTAAGTTTTCGATTTTATGTACACCCCAGAGGGCCAAAATATGTTGCAGTAATTTATAATAGTTATAAGGAGTCGTTTCTGACAGTCATTTATAACAAGAATAGCCTAAAAAAGTGCTTCAAAAAAGTAAAAATGGGACTATTTCGTTGAACGAATGTCATTCATAAGTGTCTTTTAGGGCTGTTTGCTTCAAATGGGGACATGGTTCTAATTTTAATTTAAAAAAATATCAGTTTATTTAATTACTTTGAAAGGATGAAGAACAGTGGAGTAACACGTTTACTTTTAAACATAATAAAACTCCGTCCCAATTCATTAAAATTTGAATACTATATTAAATTCAGAATATGTCTAAAACATTTCTCTTTACTAGAAACTCAAATCTTACTCAATGTTAAACAGATAAATAGAATTTGACAGCGTATATATCACTTTATTCTATGTAGTTGAAAACACTACTTCTCACCAACTCCCGCAGCCTAACAGTAAATCCACCGTCCACGTGCCAGACACTATGTGTAGTACTTAGAGCCTTAGAGAAGCATCCACGACACATTTTGATCGCAGGTAGAATAATTTTCGGCCAGGTCAGTTGCTAAAATTGGAGTTTCTGGCAAACACAGTATAGCTACTACACAATCAAAGTAAATTGTCATATATTTGCAAAATAACCGTGACAACCAAATTCCCGAAATTGCACGAACTTTGTGAAAATTAAAGAAATACAGACTAGATTTATCATTCATGCACAAATGTTAGCGATTCACGAGAGCACGCTCACACACAAAATCACAAAATATTACACGTTTAATAGAGTACCCTTATAAAAGAGTAGCCAAGCTTTCTCTACAAGATGTGTAAATAACTTTGATCATCTTTGTAAAATATATAGTTTAACGTCCTTCAGAGCAAAAACGAAAGCCCATGAAGACACCAAATGAATAACACGTCTAATCCTTTTCACCATGCATAAAGTACAGGGTAAGTCAAAATGAATATAGCGATTACAAAGGGCTATAACTATTTAACGAAAAAGAATTTATAGATAAAATTAACACAGAATGTAGACGGAACTTCAAAAAAAATTTTGTACATACTTCATAGATGTTCTATGTGACTTCCCTTAGTCACACGGACAACAGCTAGGCGGTAGTCTATTTCACGCTATACATTCTGAAGCATTTGTTCAGTCACCGACGCAAGCGCTTTACAAATGCGTACTTTTTCTTCAATTGTTTTGGGCATGGGAGGCACATACACCCTTTGTTATGTGGTCTTTCACATAACCCCATAGATCGGTCGATGGGGAGATGCCAACGATGTCTTCTGCTCTTGGCGACCGTGATCTCAGGACTTGGCAACCTGCGATTTTTTTCTATGGGGTTATGTGAAAAACATATGTGCCTCCCATTCCCAAAACAATTGAAAAACTCAAAGTACGCATTTGTAATGCGCTTGCGTCGGTGACTAAACAAATGCTTCAGAATGTATGGCATGAAATGGACTACCGCCTAGATGTTGTCCGTGTGACCAAGAGAAGTCACTTAGAACATCTATGACGTATGTATACAAAATTTTGAAGTTCAGTCTACATTCTGTATTAATCTTATCGACAAATTCTTTTCCATTAAATAGTTATAGCCGATTGTAATCGCTAAATTCATTTTGACTTGCCCTGTATTTTAAAATGGAAACTAAGTGCATATTACCGAAACGTAATAAAATAAATTTTTAGGCTATTATTTATAATTTATTGCAATAAATATCTCCTTCAGAGGCATATGTTCAGACGCAATTAAATATTTCCTATTTCATTTTGTATAAATAACAAGTACAAATATTTCAAATAAAAGTCTCATTAATTACATCAAAATTTCTTAGAATATTTCCTAAAGAAAAGTTCATCAACAGATCATTAGGCACTAGTTTATTTTTATTGTTTACTGTTACTAACTTGATCTGTTGGTTTTAGAAATTTATTCCTCTAATAACGAATTAAAAAAACTCCCGAGAAGTAAAAATAAATCATTTCACTTGAAAAATAATTTGTTCATTTCAAGGTGATTAAATTATTTCTGAAACATTGTTAGTAAGTTCAAGTAATGAAAAAAAAAAATTGCTCACTTGAATTTAATCACATAATGACTTGTAGAATTTCTTCCAATTCTGAAAATATTTTATGTTTTAGTTTTTACTTTTTTACCTTTTTGTTTCTATTAATAAACGTTGAAGTAAAGTTTGCAACGTTTTGAGAATTAGATTTCTAGCATTTCTCGAGAAAAGGGGAACTACTTACATTAATTACACGCTTTCGATAGTTATTTTTGCTTTAAAATATATCCTGAAATAACAGGGAGAATAAAAATATTTACTTAAAGTGTATTTTGTAGTTTGTAGTTGTTTATTACAATGATTAAAGCAAAAAATATAAAATTTCTAAAAAATGTATGAAAGGTTAAAAAAAAATGTAAACATTATCCAACAATCATACGTAAGAGCACTTATACACCGAATAATGACATGTATAGAAGTGGGGGTAAAACCACCAATCCTATGCTATTTCATTTCTCAATTGCTTCAGAGAGACCGTGAGATGTACCAACAGGCTTTTAATTGTGATTTCTATGCTAATAAGAATACAAATATTTAAATAGAACTCGTGTACATATTAAATATTACGCCATTTTTTTGTTTTGTAAATGGTACTATCCTCATTTGGCTCTTTATTTGAGTTTTTTTAATCAAAAAAACTTTTGGCAAAATATATAGTTCTTCGAATTTTTCTTAAGTTTCTAAAGAGTTATAAACCAAAATGTGTTATGTTTAAGCCATAAACATAGAAAAGTAAATTAAGAATTTGCAGGATTGCAGAAACTTTTAGTTAGTAACAAGGAATATATTTAGAAAATCGTAATATAAAATAAACTATTTATTATAGATTTAAAAAAAATTATCTTTTACATTCTTAGATTTTCATTTCTATGGATGCAAACGACAACGGATATGTTCCCATTAGAGCGTTGCAAAATAATACTATTTCTCTATATCCAGAAAATTACTGATAGAAATGAACTGAAAATAACAATAACCATGTTTTTGAACGTTAATTTTACTTTTAATTAAAAATTTATATAGGTCATTCGTTACAGATTTTTTTAATAATAATAGTTTTAGTAATAAGTTTTGTAATTAAAAATATGTTTTGGTATATAAGAATCAACTCTAGATTATTTATGAGTGTATTTTTCCATTAATGACGCAACTGTCATGGATGAAGTCAGTAGAACCAAACAGATGGGGAAAACTAGCACCGTTGAATGCGATACAACCACCGTTAACTTTCAACGAACGCAACCAGGATGAGTCCTGTGTGCTCTACGGTGGGTGAAGGCATCGCAACATGCGCATCATCCCCATTTCCTAAGTGATTAATGACATGCTCACTGTGACAGCCTGCGACGATGGAAACCGTGTCCTAAGAGGAACCACCGCGCTACACTCAGTGACTCGCCACATTCCCTCTGCAGTTTCGGTAAACAGAGACACACAGGAGGAGCTAGGCCCTAACCCTTAAGACAGGTTTCTCCGGCCGTACGTGCTGTAACAAGACTCTTGGGGCTTGAAAATCTGCAGAGATCGTCACTAACTCTTTTCGCAATGGATTGCAAGCTAGAGAGGCCAGAGAGCCGATCACTGCATGCGCATTCTACCTTACCGCTGAAAGACAAAATTCATTAACAAACACGAACACAATAAAACATAACACAACTAAAACACCACCGATTGAAAAACTTATCAAAAGTTAAGATCACAAAATTTTTCAACCTCATGAGACGAGTTTCGAGTCTGGAAGCTTTATGTACCATTCTCTTCTACTCCATGATGCCGCGTGCAGGTAGGTTCGCGTTCAAACGACGACAAAGGTTACGATCAAGACTACGACGTCAAAGGTTACAATCTATAGTCCGCAACAGCAGTTTGTGAATGAGCAGTTGCATTCCCTTCGGGGAATATTCATCTAGACACAGATCGCGTAATGTTCAAGTCTGAAAGTCCAGGGGAAAAACGTTTCCCATGTCAACCTCAAGATGGCGCACACATGCAACGTATGGATGATCGTGCTCTCGACTTCCTCGCAAAAACATGTGGGGTACTTTTTAAAGAAGATAGGCTTCGCGGGTTTCGAGGCTCCAAGGTTCCGTGACCGAAGGTTCCGTGTCCCATAAAGACTCCATTTACGTAGAAGTCGCCTTGTAGCATGTGAGTGCGGACTCGAGGGAAACGTTCGTACACAATTCGACCAGTCTCAAAACCTGTGTTGCCATTTTGACAAGGCACGGCCTAATAGTTCTTTCTTGGCCTGACGATGCGTAGTTTTGACCTCCACGTCGACAAATTGCCGGATCGTGGCGCATCCGCACTTTCATTGTTGATGTGTCCCACATGATCTCAAACCCAATGCCTATGAACCTCGATTTCTATCGTTTTGATCAAGTCCTTGATCTTGACTATGGCCCTGTGCCGAAGCACAAGACCGTGCAGCGCTTGCAGCGCCTATCTCGGATCTGGGTAGATGTAGAGTTCCTCGAGACCTTTGTGTTGGACATTGGTAATTGCTTCCTTAATCGCTTGGAGTTCGGCCACAAAGTCTAGTGCGCTATCTGTCAGACGTAACTGGCTCTTCAATCCGATCTGACCCTCTGACACAGCGATGAATGCTCACCCAACGGTATTCTCCTACTGTTTGGACCCGTGCGTGTCGTACGTATACTTAGTCTTCTGAGTGAGTTCCGAAGTCCACTGGATCCGCCAGAGGTCTTCTCGCCTGGGATTCTAGTCCGGATCTGTTAACGCTTTTATTCCATCGGACGAAGGCTGTGAAGTCCCTGTTCAGCTCTGCACGCAAATCAAGAGGGAAAACCCCTGACAAGACGTACAGCGCATTTGTGGAAACCATGGCCTAACACATAGTCATGCATAAGAGGACACCTCTTCGCTTAGCGACCGGTTTGCTACCACCACTTTCCCGTTGTACCATATAGGATCCGCATACAAGATTATTCGCTCTGCCACAACAGCATAGAGCATCCTACGGAGATTCAGTCTAAGTCCTCAGTTGGCCCTGTTGAGATGGATCATTTTGTGCAGCACCTTGAAAAGCTTCTCCTGAACCGAAGTTAGACATCCAGCTTAGGTGTACATCGATTGTTACACACAAATAGAGCAAATTCTATATGAACCGTACCCGATGCCTTTCAATGAGGATAGGCCGGGAAAACTGGTTCTTGAACGTCCCGTTTGGGTGGGGCAACCATATAGCAGCACATACCGTAGGTGCATTCGAGGCTACACTCCGTCGCCCAACCGTGGATCCTTGAGAGGACCGGGTCGAGTTTAAAGGCAAACATCATTACAGCCAGGCTACGTGCCGTTACGATGACGGAATAGGCAAAGAACTAAATGGTTTACACCTCACCGTCTCTTAATCATCTATGCAAGAACTGAATCACAACCAACCAGAGATATGAGCCGCAACAAGATTCCTGTGGCATAACGGCTTTAAAGTAGTTTCGCGTCAGACAAAATGGTCGAACTATACCATAGGTCTATCACTTCTAGAAGATAAGGTTCGACACTGCACTACTCATGAAATCGAAGGATATAGGTTCTACGTTACACTATTGAACACTTATTTGATATTCAGCTCTAGAAGACATGTGAATTATCCGCGTCTCATTGATTCAGTATTGTATTCCAATACTTTTTCGAGCGCATCAAACGTGCTGGCATTCTTGCGAAAGCCTTAATGCCTTGAGTCAAGAAAAGAGACTTCGTCTGCCTTAATTGTCCCAATTCATGACACGATGGTCGGTAAGTGACATGACACAGGATATCATCCAGTCAGTAATGTGTATGGCACAAAATCGGACCAACATAACGTCGATCCACCCCTCCCGTTGCAGGGACCTGAAGGAGAAGAGACTATCCGGCTCCACCATTTTCAAGTTTGCGTTCGGGGCGAAGGCGATTAGTTCTTGAAGAGTTTAGAATTTTCTTTTTGTTAATACGTCGCTTTCCATTCAATTTGGAAGAGCCTCATATGAGGCTTAAGGGACTAAAGGGTTACATAGCGATATCGAATGAGAACAAGAAAAGAATAGAAGTTATATATTTTAAAGTAAAATATACATTTATTTTAATAATTTATCTAACAATCGAGTTAAATTTGGAAATAAGTGTAGTTATTATAAAAATTTTGATATACATACATTGTATTTTTTGATCACACATATTTATCTTGAATGAAAAGCCTTCAAGCATTCAGGACACAGAGCCTCTTTTCCTCGATCACATATATATCTTATTTTTCTGAGGCAATTAAATAAATGGCATTTAGCTGCACATTCACCAGCAGTGTTGCAGTCTCCTTATTTTGAAAGCTCAGTTGCTGCTTGAGCTTTTCACGGATTTTCGTTCTTGGAGGCTCTTTAAAAGACTCTAATGGTCTAACTTTCTTCTCTTGAAAGGCTTTGTTAAATAACAAATTTAACTATCGAAGATTTAAATTCGAGGAATTCTAAGCATTCATTTTTCCAATCTATCTTCTAAAGCAGAAAGAAATTTATAACAGCAACATTTAACATATGGTAAAAAATACTAATCTTTTCATTTCTTGTGTCTGAAAGTATGTCTGTATATGATTAATAGAGAGTCCATTAGATTAACTCTACCCATATTTTTGTTAAACATTGCTATTGATGAAGGATTTATCTCTTTTACTCCGTCTACAAAATCATTAGGATTTTGTCTTAGAAACGATGATGTCAGGTGCACAGAAGAATTATCGAACCATTTTGTAACTGTAATTTTCTTATCGCTTATTGTGATGCAGAATGTATCCTTTGGTTGTCTTTTCGTTTCTTTCATGGGTATTATATTTGTTCAAGATTCTTTTATTCGATTATTGCGTATTGTTCCTCTTGCAAATATTTTCTCCTCAACCAGTTTAAGCAGGAGTGGTACGGTTATGTAAAGGTTTTCAAAAATAACTGGTGGTTTTTACTGTTAATCTGTTCTAAAAGTCTCAATAGAAAATCTCAATAGAAAACTTTCTGAATATCCAAATTCAGAAAACTCATCTTCTGTAATATCAATTGCACCTTGATATATTTCAAAGGCATACACAAACTCTTGCCAGCATCCAAGCTTTTATACCCCAAAGATGAGGTTTCTTCCTCATACATTGCTTTATCTTCGATCATCCCTTGAAGGGAATCATCATTAGTGAAACTATTTATAAACTTACTAAACAGTATATTTAAAACTACAACATTTACTAACATTACAAATAATAAACTTAATTAAATGTTTATTTTAAACTATTTTTCTATTATTAATACAGGGTTCTAACAGGTCAGGGAATTTCCCGGACTTTAGGTCAGATGAACATCAGTATTTACTTAGAGAAAAACTCCCCTTATATAATCGTGCGATTACATAATTCTAGTTTTTCTATAAGAAAATACTGGTATTTCATTTGAAAGTGTAGGAACACTGTAATATATTACTTTTAGATGTATTTCATTATTTCACTTCATCTTCAAACAATGACAAAATGTACATTTTGTTTTTTATATCTTTATTAAACAGAATGTGTACCATTACCAGGTGTTCGCATTAGAAGTACTAAGACTCATATAACACTTTAAGTTCTTTCCCTGTTATAGTAACTATTTTTTATTTAGAAACATCTTATCATAAGTACATGTCTTAGACAGATAGAAATAATTTTCTTACTTTTGCTAAACGGAGAAGTTTTTAGATGTGGGTGATTCTAATAAATTAAGTTAGTGTGAAACCAAAATAACTTTGAAGCATTCATAAACTAGAGGACTGCTATCTCATAATAGAATCTACAACAATCTAAAGCCTCATATGAGATTTAAATGAGTTTTAGCAGTAAAAAGCCTCATATGAGGTTCAGGAGAATGAGAAGGCTAGGAAATTCGGATCATTTGGGAGCGTCTGTTTCCACTCATAAAATTGGTGAATTCTTGTTTGCATTTGTTCTTTAGTAATGTGATGAGAGACACATCTGGAACTAACATGGCAAAGCTGTAAATTGTTCCATAGAATGCGAAATATCAATGTTTTCAAAATTTTAGTTGATGTTGCTATCTCCTCACATGTCTTTCGCCAATTTTCTTGCAAGATTGCCAACACAGTGTTAATATTTCGATCATTCACAACACTTTTTTGTCGGTCAGGCTTAGGAGCCAGTTTTGCGGAAAAACGTCCTTTTTTGAAATCATCATGCCATCTAAAAATTGTAGACTCACCAAAATATTTGTATTTGTAAGTTTCTTTCATTAACTTAACTGTTTCTGGAGCTGTTTTGCCCAAAAAATAGCAAACGTTTATGGCACAACGCATTTTGTTTTGCATCTCTGAATCACTCACCTCCATTTCTGTAGGGCAAAGAAAATCGGTTCTTTAAACTGGGGCACGAAACTGGGAAAATAAAATTGTCTGCTTCGTTTAGAATATTTATACAGTGCGTCCCAAAAGTTTATAGACAACAGGGTTTTCTTATTTTACAGTTAAAAAGGAGGAGTTACGATTTCAAAACAATTTATAATTATAAATAATATCAAGACAATAATAGTATACAAAAATAATATCACACAATCACAGATTTTGTGATAAAAATTAAAACTTAAATTTTACTATTCCAAAAGTTTATATGCATCTATTTTTTTCCTTTAACGTTCAAATTTTTAAGCCGTTTTTTCCAATCATATCAAAAACTCGATCAGGCATACTCAAAAGAAGAGTTTGAAGAAATTCTGGCTTTAAAAAAAATCAAAATTTGTTCAGTTTGTAGCTTTAGATCGTGAACCGCTTCAAATTGACACCCATTAGCATAAACGTATCTAGATAATATTCCTCAGTGGTTCTTTATTGCATTCAGATCAGGACTTATGGCTGGCCAGTTTATAACAGTTACTTGGTTTTGACTACACAACTGTATTGTACAATTGGACACGTAAATGAGGCAGTTGTCTTGCTGGTATATTCATTTGTCCCCACATAACAACTTTCCAAATGGAAGTAACTGTACTTCTAGCATTTTCTGGTAATCTTCAGAACAATGACGACCTTTCAAAAAGCAATATCAGTTGTTCCATTATAAGAAAATTCTCCCCACACCATGAGTGAACCCCCTCCTTGTTGTCCGCTGGAAAACGTTCATTTTGAATATCGTGCCAGTAATAGGCCCAACCATCAGGGTGAATTAAATTAAATTTAGTTTCCTCACTGAAAAGAGAATTCAAACATTCATCTGTCCAATTCATGTGATTTCGGACGCATTGAACGCGAGCGTCTTTATGCCGTTTTGTAAAATTAGGGAGAATGACATATTTTGCGATAATCAGGAAATGTACTTGCCTGCAGCCGTCAATGGACCGAGGATTTTGATACTGGAACGCTTACGTCTTTAGAGACTGACCGTATAGACAGGTTCTGGGTCGAAACGAATCGCGAAATCTTTCTGTCTTGTTGTTTAGATGTTTTCTTTTGTCGTCCAGAACGGGATTTTATTTCAAAATTTTCACTTTTGACAGAATTAGGTAAATGCCAACCCTGCTGCGTCTAATTTTCCTTGCAATATCTACTAATTTCTATTGAAGAACATTTAAAAGATAGATTTTCAAAATTTGCTTTTTGGGAAACTGCACATTTCACGGCATCTTTGCAATCAGTTGGAAACGGAAAGGGCTCAGTCTAAGATTCAGTTTATCTCAGAAAACTATTGCGTCACAAGTACATGAACTTGGAATATACAAATTTTGGATATCAGTATTTAAATCAGCTTTTAACACCGGTTGTCTATATATTTTTGGTACAGATTTTTTTTATTATTTTTTATATTAAATCTATGACTGTTAAAAGTTGTTTGAGTATTTTATTATATTTATTTCATAATTATATATTTGCACAATTTATTTCGTCTTTCTTACTTGTTTAATTAGTTCTTAAATAAAAAAAAAAGGTTGTCTATAAACTTTTGGGACGAACTTTAATCGTACAGTTAACAGTTGGAAATTATCGCCTGCAGTTTTATTTTTTAGTTTCGTGGTGTTGCCACTACGTAAAAAAATAACTCCGAGTTTTTATGGAATGCCCTTTGTACAAGTTCTTGTATTTTAAATGATATGCGTGAAAGCTTCATTTTTAAAATATATGAATCCATTACGAATGATGGTGATAGGAACAATACTTGGCGGTTTATCGTCTGCATACGGCTAACAAAAAGACACCATATTTTTCATTTAAATTTCAAAAAGTTTGAAAAGAAATTGGACAGCAAAAGTCACTAATAAACACCGCCAAATTATCCATGTCGAAAATCAGAAAATCTTAAAAAAAATTAATTTATTGGTTGAAAGAAAGTTGTTTTCTTTGCCATAAAGCATAAATATTTAATACTAGCAGATCCGCCCGGCGGTGCCCGGTCCCACGAAACATAATACGAAATGCGAAATCACTCTTAAAAATCGCTTCACGAAACCCTTGCACTGGTAACTCTTTGACTTTTGGAAATTAAATAGAGAGATGGACCCAAAGCAGGAGTAAATTTAATACCGCCTCCTCAAATGTCTGGATCATTTGATTCAAAACGGGTCAGTTTTTGCTCAAAATTAAAAAAAAAGTTACTGTTTGATTTTCACAAAATTTGCATTTTCGGAATCAGAAAAATAAACTGTGAGTTCAGATTCAAATATTTCAATACTTTTCTTAATACTCGAGGATGAGTGAAAAAGAAACTTCTTCGTTGTCTAATACTATCAAATAGGTAACTTTCTTTTGCGGTTTCAATAAAAATAACCATTTTTGATGCACGTGCAGGACAATCTTTTAGTTACACCACCAAGAGATGCATTTTGGTCTAAACAAATTATCCGACACGTGTCCCCGCTGCCTACGATACTGTGTATAGCAGGCAAGCTAGGCACGCGCTGCAAAATCTTTTAGTTCCAGTTTCCACCACCGGGTGGAGCATTCTGTTCTGAATAAACCTATTTCCGAACGAAACTGCGGCACTCGTTCATGCTGCTTACGGCACCGTGTAGAAAGGGTGCCTTGCACTCGCAAAAAATCTCTTAGTTCCACTTTCCACCGCCAGGGAGTACCAAATCTGAATCTGAAATAATTAGCTATATCTTAATTAGTTCATGTTAAGTTGAATGAACCGATTCCTATTTAAATTGGACCCTTTGAACCCGAGAAAATAAATCAACACCCCTGGATATTAATATTCATAAATGGTGGTAACCAAGGGCAGAAAAAATGATGCCAAAGTTTATTTAGTACCTGGGAGACCTCGGAAGAATGTCAGAAAAGATTTCGTTTGAATTGGGCCAAGATTAAATGCAAAATCTTTTAGTTACATTTTCCACCGCCAGGGGGTGCACTTTGTTCTAAACAAACCTCTTTCCGAACAAAACTCTGCCACATGTCCCCGCTGCTTATGACAACGTATAAAAGGTGTTCTGTGCACGCGCAGAAAATGTTTTAGTTCCACTTTCCACCACCAGGGGGCGAGAAATCTATGTCTTAATTAGTTATCTATATCTTAATTATTTCATGTTAAGTTGAATGAATCAATTGTCTTTGAAATCGGGCCTTTTTTTTGCATCGGACAAATTTTAAATGCAAAATTGTTTAGTTTCACTTCCCACCGCTAAGGTGTGAACTCAGTTCTAAATAAAACTCTTTCCGATCGAAACTTTGGCGGCACATGTCCCTTCTTCCTACGACACCGTATAGCAGGCGCTGCAAAATCTTTTAGTTCCATTCTATATCTTAATTAGTTCGTGTTAAGTTGAATGAACAAATTCCCATTGAAATTGAGCCCGTAGAACCCTAGAAAATACCACTCGCTGGTCATTAAAATTATACCGAAGTTTATCTACACTATATTTCCAATGATGATCGGTCACTTGCGATTTTAGACGTTTTGTTAAATATCTGGACACATACATGAGGAATTATCCTGAAACTTCAGGAGTGTAAACAACATGATGGACGTCATATATTTCCGCGAAGATTTTTTCTTGAAACCCCATAAGAGGCCGTCAATAAATTGAAGAAAAACGAATATATTTTGGATAACCCTGTAAAAACTAATATTGCAAAAGCATTCAAACTATAGATTATGATTAAGTAGATTATTGTAATAATTTGGGTTCATTTTTATGAAGATAGCATGTATACTCGAAGAGAAATTCAGGTTTTTATAAAAACAGTCCATAAGTTTACGAAGTTTTTTGCTTATAATTTGCAGAGTTTTGAATATAAAAACAAGTTTTTTTCAGAAAATATGACAAACAAAATTATACACAATACCTTGCAATCAGAATTAAAAAATAATAAAAATTGTATGAAAATTGAGCAGGTTTACTAAATATTGTTTCACTGCGCATGCGCGAATTTAGTCAAAATATACTGTGCATAATACATTAGCTAAATGTATAGACCAACTTTTATGAATGTCTCAAAAACATAGCTTGAAAATTCTGATAGTAATCGTCGATAGAATAAGCTAGAAATTCGCTGTTCCCAAAAGAAAGCAAAAAGATGAGGGGTTGTATCAAATATAGAATGAGAACTTCATTCTTATTGTGTCAATTTTGGGTTGGGTTGATTATTGACGGCCAATTATCTACATTTGGGATATAGGCCCGGGGGGAGTGCCCTTCGTGGGGGTCTTTCTAAGGGAACCTAACCCGTATTTACGCATGGATAAATCCACGGCTCGAAGAAGACCACGAGAACTCCCAACGATTAGGCCGACGGGCGCGATTGGGATCTAACCCAGCTATGTCAGTTTTGATAAGCTAGTATATTTGGATACAACCCCCATCTTTTTGCTTCCTTTTGGGAACAGCGAAATTCGAGCTTATTCTATCGCCGATTACTATCAGAATTTTCAAGCTATGTTTTTGAGACTTTTATAAAAGTTGGTCTATACATTTAGCTAATATATTATGCACAGTATATTTTTATTGAGTTCGCGCATGCGCAGTGAAACAATATTTAGTAAACCTGCTCATTTTTCATACAATTTTTATTATTTTTTAATTCTGATTGCAGGGTATTGTGTATAATTTTGTTTGTCATTTTTTCTGAAAAAAACTTGTTTTTATATTAAAAACTCTGCAAATTATAAGCAAAAAACTTGGTAAAATTTGGGACTGTTTTTATAAAAACCTGAATTTCTCTTCGAGTATACATGCTATCTTCATAAAAATGAACCCAAATTATTACAATAATCCACTTAATCATAATCTACAGTTTGAATGCTTTTATATTAGTTTAGTATTTTTTTTATTTATATTAGTTTTTACAGGGTTATCCAAAATATATTCGTTTTTCTTCAATTTGTTGACGGCCCCTTATGGGGTTTCGGGAAAAAAATCTTCGCGGAAATATATGACGTTTGTCATGTTGTTTACACTCCTGAAGTTTCAGGATAATTCCTCATGTATCTTTCCAGATATTTAACAAAACGTCTAAAATAGCAAGTGTCCGATCATCATTGGAAATATAGTGTAGTACCTGGGGAACTGAGAAAAGGTTTCATTTGAATCGGACTAATAGTTAAATAGTTCTGATTTTGGAGGCAGGGTTGGGGGGAGGGGGGGAGGGGGGGAAGGAGGGAGTTTCGATCAGAGCATTAACGCGATATTTAAACTACAATCGAGCATTCACTTCTTTCCTATACAGAATTAAATCAACGGCGGTAATAAATTAGGAATTATTAACTTTTGAAACAGAAACAAAATCACTTTTTGAATTGCAATCAGCTGACGACCTTTTCTTCTGCCAATCACAATTGCCCAGTTGACTTCCAGCTACCAATCACAACTGCCCTCCAATGATGTTTGACTTGTAGTGGGCGATTTGTGACGTCATTTGAAACAAAAAACGCTGCAAAACAGGAAAAAATTTAAAAAAATAAAACTAAAAGGAAAAATCTAATAAAAAAAATCGGGTAAATAAATAATCCGCCCTTCCCTTTTAAAATTAAGATTTTTTTATCTGTAAAGAATTATCAAATTTCTCCAAGCTAAAAAGGGTAAAAAAAAAAAATGGCGATTGTGAGTGTATCTGAGGCTGAAATGGAAGCAACCACCGAACCAATCAAGCGTTCTCGGCAAAATTACGTATTGTCAAAGGGAAAAAAATCGCCAAAAAATCAAAAATCGCTCTACGAATTTCGCAAAAACTTTATTGAAAAGAGGATAAAATTTACTATATTGGGCTAAAAGATTGGAACCGGATTCCGGTTACTAATGTGGGTAAATCACTGCGAAACGTCAAAAAACACTAAAAATCGCATATTTAAAATCATGATTTTTTATCTGTAAAGAATTATCAACTTTCTCCAATCTAAAAATAGAAAAAAAAATGACGATTCTGATCGTACCTGAGATTGAAATGTAAGCGCAACCACCGAACCAATCAAGCATTCTGGCAAAATTTCTTAGTGTCAAAGGAAAAAAAATCGCCAAAAATTCAAAAATCGCTGTACGAATTTCGCATCAACTTTATTGAAAAGAGGACAAAATTTACTATATTGGGCTAAAAGATTGCAACCGGATTCCCGCTACTAATGGGGAAAAACGCAGGTAAACGTGAAAAAACACTAAAAATCGCATTAAAAATTAAATTTAAAAAAATCTATTCAAACATTTCAAAATCTGGCTTCGAGGTGCAAAACTACATGCATAGAGGTACCTTTCCACCAAATTTTGTAACTCTACGTGCAGCGGTCTCTTCAAAACACAACGGAGAAACAGACACACACACACACACACACACACACACACACACACACACACACACACACGCAAACTTATAGTTGGAGATGATTGAGTCGAAGTAACATAATTTTCTCTCTACCAGTGTTGAAATTAAAGCTCGAGGGTTTGAAGTAAATTCGTACAAATGAGACACGTTTGTAAATCACCGTTTCGCAACCGGAACTTAATTTTACATTTCTTTTAGCTTTAAAATAGTAAAATATTTGTTGTCATTTTTAAATATAGCTTTTTTAATGCGCTTAATTATAATAGATTTTTGTAAAGTTATAAATGACATATCTGTTAAAGCAATGTTTAAGTAAATTTACAATATTTAAAAAAAATTAAAAACAGCAATGTTATCGAAGCGAAAATCAAATTTATCGAGAAATTCGCATAATACAAAAGCAAAGAAGGAATCAAAAAGTAATAATTCTTTTCTTTAAGCCGAATTGTGTAAACTTGAACAAACCGGTCGTGCTAATTCATAATATTATAAATGTGAAAGCGTGTTGTATATAGCAAAAAACAAATCACATATAGATAGAAATTGTCCAAAATAATAAGATTAGGCTCTGCAATCGGGTCCAAAGACAATTTGTTTTTTTATCGAGCAAAATTCGGCACAAAATAAAGTACATTGTTGTAACCAGATTTGTTTTGATCGTGGTAAACACTTAATGGTCTTTTAGATGAAGATTTCCTCGCTCACCTTTGATGCCAACTATTCTAAAAATATCTTTCGATAATTTTCTTATTACTTCATGATTTAAACAGACATCCTGGTTCATCCTTTAAACCTAAATCGGTCATACCACCGTCGTACAGGTTTTATTCCTAATCCTAATAGTACCCTATCCATAATCTTAATAATGAATTTAAACAATATCCTTTCAAACGAATATATAAATTAAACAAATATCCATAAATGCAATTAATGGAAAATATAATACATAGAATTGACAAAATAAAATAACAAGAAAGTACAACTATAAGACACTTAATCCAACAGAAATCGTGTGAAAATTCAAGCTCACGAAATCACTTTAAATAATCCTATACATAATAACATAAATATGCAAATTGAGATCGCCAAGTTGGTATTGTCGGCATTTCTTTGTTTATAATGTCTTTACGCGATTGAGAAAATATCGCGGTTCAATTGGGCAGACTTTAAAGTACTCTCTGGCAACCTTTTATTTGCATTTTGGTATAGCATCAGACTGTTATTGCATCAGATCTTTATTGAACATATACCAATGTATACAATTCATAATTAGTTTGTTCATTATTTACACCACTTAGTGAGAAGCAATGTATTTAATTTACACATAAACAAGACATAAAATAATATTGTAGTAAGAAATATATAACATATGCCTATACAAATTAACAATGTAATAATGCATACATATACAAATTCCACACCAAGTACCACGTAAAATGCAATGCTGTGGCAGATTTCTTCCAGCGTTGTTTTTTCGTTTTACGAAGCGGGATTTGACGGATTCCACGATTTTACTTGGCCCTCCTTTTTTCATTGGTTCTAGTTCCATTTTCGAGATTGTTAATATTATTAGCCATGAAATTTCACTTTTTTAAGACTGAGTGTACTTATGTAAAGGCCCCTATAACAAAGAAATGCCGTATTGTCTCCTATAAAATGTGATAAAGATTTAGTTAATTATATATGTTTTTAATTATCGAGTGTGAAATGTTTTGCTTAAATAATGCATTTATTCTATTTTAATGTTACGTGAACAAATTCATGGGGGAAAACTAGTAGGATGTAAGTTCCAAATACCTAATAAAAGTAAATATCGAATGTTACCCACACACAAAAAAAAAGAAATCTGAAGAATCTTTTTTACATTTATTAGGGTTTCTGGTACACTCCAAAAAAGGAGCTATAATATAAATACTCCCAAAATTCTAGTTGTAGTTTTGCTTCTTTTTTTTTAAATATTTAAAACTTTTTTATTTCATCAATTGAAATGTTTAATTTTGTAACGTAACTATAGCAAGGACTACAATACTTGAATGTTCCTCGAGTGGAATTCGCTAATTAGCTTATGAATAAAATACCTCATTGCAATATCATCATAAAAAATATCGTAATTTGGCGCAACAACTTTTAATCATAATGTTAAAAAAATTAATTTATGAGTTCGAAGGGTTTTTTTTCTTTCTCAAGGCGGAAAACCGTTTTCAAAGTCAGTACACTATCAAACACTTCTAAAAATATAAAAAGCATATTTACGTTCAAATTAAAATGCTGAAAATTAATAAAATAGTGTATAATATGCATAAAGAGTGGTGATGAACTTAATTTGAATGTTAATGTAGGGTTTTAAATCTCAGATTTCCACTTCTACTATATTTTTGTAGTTTTATGTACTTCCTTTTTAAATAAAATGTAAAGTATCAGAGACTCTTAAATAAAATATTTTTCTTTGTTGCTTTTTGTTGGAAAAAATATTTCTAAAGTTAAGTTTTATTTTTATATAGAATAAGAGTTTTCGTATTAATCACTTTACAAACATATAAAAGTTCCTTTTTCGCTACGTGAATAAACATTTGTCTAAACAGTGATATTACGTATTGCTGAATTTTATTTAAAACTGTTTCCCTCATTTTTATTAAACAATATGTGTTGATACAAAATAAAAAACACATTGTCTACATGAACGAGTATAAACATTTGGAGTACAGAAAGAAATATTTCTTATTACGAAAATGTATTTTACAACTAAAGCTTGTTATTTTTTGTCTTTTTTTTATCAGGAGTACAGTATTTCAGTAACACAATAATCCTTACATTCTTGATCACATGAAAACACGAACAAAATTGTACAACCCAAAAAAAATTCACCGCACACAATGATTGATTTTTGGTTTTAATGTGTGAATATTATTTTGTTTTTCATCCAACATATTAATATATTAGCAAGAGCGCCCAGCGTTGCTTGGTCCTAAAACTTTAATTATACCTAAAATTACCTTACCATTTCCTGGGATTACTTTAGAAATATCTTTGTATGCAAATTGGTTTCTCCAAACGAACCTCATTCCCGTAACTGAATAATAAAACAACAAACTCCCGACCACGAAGTCGTATGCGTATTTATAATATCGCTTTTTGGTGGTAAAGGGGGTATTTAGGAATACAATAATGCTAGAACCTTTTCCTCTTTCTCTTCCCTGCATTTCAGAAAATGATCAATGGTCTTACTTTCTTTAATACAAATTAAAAAAAATCTGTTTAACCTCTTATAAAAATGTTTAATGATAAACAAAAGTCTATACTGAGATATAAACTATAAGATTAGATGAAAAAAAATCTTAATAGACACTTGTTGATAAAAAACAAACATCTCATTTTCGGCGAAATGGGCGAAAAATGAAAAAATATCTGTATGGATTCTGAATAAACTTTATTGAAAAGCTATCAAAATGTGCTAAATTTTGCTATACGACTCAATTTGGATTGTTTTAAGAGTGAGTAAAAATAGCTGGCGAAGTGCGGAGATCGGAGAAATACACGACTTGCTCCGTTCAATATAAAATAACAAATAATCCAATACAAAATTCCAGAATCTGAAGCATAGGTGACTTGGAATTGGCTTCATTTATTCTTATCCAAATTTTCTGACGTGTATGTGCTATAGATTTCTCTATCCATCGCCAACAATTAAAGAGAGAGACACGCACGCACGCAAAGAGAGATAAAAACATTGTTTTATTTATATACGTTTTCACAGTTTTAATTTCTTAATTTTTTGTAAAGAAATACAAGCATGACGTTTCCTTTCACCAATACCTAATAAATTTGAGAGAATACAAATGAATATCTATATATAATGTAGTATCTTTTGTTTAATTCCAAATTTAAATTTCAAATACTCAAATGTACTTATTACAAAAAATTTAGTTAATTTTTTCTTGCTATTTTTTCCCTCTGATAATAATTTTGCTTAACTTTAAAATAAGCTACAATCTTTAGTGTTAAGTAAAGTTAAAGGTGCCAGACTATGTATAAAACCAGATATTTTGCTTTCGCAAATTTTTAAAATATTCCTTATAAATGTGGATCCTGCAAATAGCAATACATTAATAGCACTAATTTTTATTTAGGTAAGTTAGTTTTTATGTAAGTAGTTCTTAGTTAGATTATATTACGTGATATTTTAAACATAATACACTACATAACATTTCTGGAGTACTTGCTAAATTAAATTAATTAATTTTTTACTTAGTTTCATTATGTTTTAATAAATATTTTTTAGAAATTTCTAATATAAAATCATAAAAGAAATAGTAATGCTGCAAAACTGCTTTAGATCAGCCAGTTGAAATTTAGTTAAATGAAGGATACCGTAAACCTTCTTTACATTTTCGAAATATAATGCCATTCTGTAGATGATAAATTGAATAATAATTTATATGCTAATATAATAGGTTTCTTAATGCATAACAAGGAAATGACAATAATTCTGTGAATGATAGATTATCATTATTGTATAGCAGTAAGTTAATGGCATTCGACGAATGCAATTTAACAGCAATCTTGCACTTAATATGCATGTATGGATTATAGCATTTAATTTTCTAAAGTTTGTTTTACATAGTTATATAAAACATATATTGGACCATATTAAAATGTTATATACTATATTATTATTGTACTGTTATATAAGTATTACTTTTTGCACGTAATGAACAAAACCAGTCTAAATATTTTTAAATCATACTCTACTAATATACATTTCCAATTGCCAATGTAGTAATTTAATTGTAATGTAGTAGAAAGCAAAAAAATTGGCAATATTTGTTTTATACGAAAATGAATATAGTTAAGTATAAATTGCAGTTAGCATTTTGCTTGTAATATTGAAACATACTACATAGGAAAACTTAATGACAGTAATATTGTAACTATTGTGTATGGTAATTTTGTTTTCGTGAAGATAGGATTTTTGTTATAAAGATATATTTACACTCGAGATGTTATGAAACTATAATTTCGAAATATACTACTATTTCTAAGCAAACCCAATATTAGGTTTACCAGGGAGCAGGAATAAAGAGTCTAGTTTAGAACATTGATATTTCTTAGAAAAGAATTTCCCAAATTTTTACTCTGTTGTACCACTAAATTGACTGGGCTTCATCAGTGCACCTTTTGCCTGTCTCAAGACCTTGGCACCAAAATTTAGGAGCCTCCAAATAATACATTTTATATACGATAGCATTATACCAACTTTGTATTCAATTAATATCATTTGATAGAGTGATCACATTTCGAAAAATTTTCAGCCCTTTCACAGAGCAATAAAGATCCATTTAAAAATGGAATAGTTTCTATATCGCGAACATGAAATGTCTTACAACTACTGTTATATATTCTCTCAGATGCTATCCCATATATAGAAACTAGATGCAAAGTTTCCAAGTTCCCCTCCCCAAACTGTAGCAGAATTAGTATGCTTTATACAGGTATCCTGTTTACGTTGTTTTTCTTCTATGCAAAAACAACGTTCTCTAGCGCAAATTGATCATGGCCGTGTCATAGAATACATATATGCATCTATGTATGAGTAATTATTCGAATTTCTATTGTGAGTTTACGGATGGGTGCATCAAACTGCATCAGAGCATTGACCCCATATTAGCTTCGTAGAAATTTGTTTCGCGCACATGTTCAGGGCCCTCCAAAACTCTAAAATATGTCTAATGAAATAATTATTATGTAGATAAAGTGTATTACGTTTTCCAAAAATGCATGTACTCCCAGGACTCTCATGTAAATGAATCGCTAATATTAAAATTTCATGCTTATATTACAAAAAATGGTACTGTTGTAATAACTTCTAATCAGGATAGGACTACTTGGACCTAAATAAAAAAATGTTTTAAATATGTACTGGGCGTATCGTACAACTTGTTAGTGCTGTTCCTGTAGAGAATTGGTGAATCAAGTCAATGATCTCAATACAGTAGATCGGAAATTACCATCTCGTGGGGCATGGAGCAAAAGTGGACATTATTTGAAAGACAGAAAACGTGGAATATAGGAATATAAGCAAGTATGAAAAATAATCCTAGTCGATCTATCACCCAAGGACACTTTATTTTTTGTCTTGAATATTAAGAATATTTTTATGTCTCCATTATATGTGAACATTCATTATCCGGTGAAAAAGCAATGAAAAATTTAATTTAGATCACAACCATATATTTCAGGGAAAATATATTTTCACATATCACAGAAATTAACTCGACGCAGGTCCTCGTTTGAACTTAAAAGGCTCTGCGTTTGAAGTAATGTCATTCAAGATAAAAATCCATGAATTTATTTTAAACAAAAGTAATCAAATATCACACAGTAATTTAAATTAGTGATTTTAAAGTAAAGCTCTAATCAGTAACTATTCCGTTCACTTTAGAAAAAAATACTCCGTTAATTAGTCCGTTTCATGATACTCTCAAGAGTTGTATCACACGATATCAGAACAATTTTCTTTTCTTTTCACTCGTCACTGGCAGTGGCGGTAACAGAGTATTAAACAGAGATATCTTATACAAAATTCTCCTGTTATAGTTTTTGGAAAAAGCTCTATGGCATTAACACCATTCATTTACGCCGCAGTAATCATTAATTCAGGTTGTATGTATTTAAACTACAACTAACAAAATTGTTAAAAAATATAATTTAAAAGATTGCTCTGCTATTTGAGAAATCATTTTTAAAATGCCCACACTGATCAGTAGTGATTAGCGAGGAGTCCACAGTGAAAGAGGGGTTTTTATATCTGGAAAATTTCCTTTTGTCATGGATTGAGAAAGGTATTTCGTGGAAATTACGAAAGCTCTTAATTAACTCCTCTCCATTCAGAATAGAATATTTAGAACCCCCTGCCTAAGTACATGTAATCGAGTGATGTAAACTTTTGAAGAGGAGGGAGGCATTTATTTAAAGGTAAGATCACAACGAAAGATCAGTTTTCACGCAAACGAATGACGTAGTCTGGTGCAATTTGGAGCTTTTCACTCAAAATACAGTCTGTAAATTATTCTAAAGATTACAAATGCAATAATAAAGATATCTATGGAACATTAATAGAACTTTGAAAGATGCTGGTTATTTTAAATGGGTCTTGCAAAAGTACCAAACAGAAAAGTTTATCGAGAATCATGGAATTCAAAAAATTAATGGCTCTTAAACTTCTATGACTTGAATAACATTACATTTTATCAAGTTAACAATAAATACGACTCTTTGGAAAGAGAAGTTACTCAATGTTATGGTATGGAAGCTCATTGGTGGGGATTTGTGAGATAATATAATTGATTACCTTTAGAATCGCTTTTTGTCGTTCTGAAAAGAAGTTTACAAGAGTGTATTTCTCAAAAAGATGAAAAGATTTCAAAATAACCATCAGGGTCATGCCATGGTAACTTACGTTACATTTAGAATAATTTTCTTTAGTAATTTTCATAATATAACACCAAAATATATTGAAAATGTAATGTCGATATGATTTGTTAATTAAACCTATCCAAAGCGAAATTTCGATGAAAATTACCTACCTTTTATGTTATTTTTTGAACACTGGCCATTATATTTATTATGGTAACTTACAATTAGATTTCTTGCACAAAATATTATAAGCTACGTTAAAAGTTTTCTTATCATAGCTATGCATATTTATATGTTTGCTCATTTTTCTGCTCCCTACTATATTTTTTTATAAATTGCTGTAAATATCGAGACCGTTAAAAGCCTCATTTAATGAGATTTTATTTAAATTTTATATTGTTTTTGTTTTGCCACATAACTTGAAGAATTTGATTTTTTTTTCAGTGAATTCTATGGAATATGACATTAAACAACACACTTTGCAGATTTCTAGACTATAATAATAAATGGTGTTCTACGTATACTGTAAAAAGTAGACTTGTTACTTAATCTACGAAAATATAATAAAACCACGAATGGAAATGTGAAAGACCTCTTCCGGGTTACTTACGATTCTGAAAAAGAGTTCTTTGTCTCTAGAAACGTCAAAATACTATATATTTTCGCAATTTAACGAAATATTTATAAAAACAACGATACTTTTGTTGAGGCTGATTATCGAAACGTTTCCGGGTAGTTTTTATAGTGTATTTATCAATTTTCTCTTCCTTGAATATAGGTGTTTAGGATGCTACTAATTCTCAATCATACATTTTCAGATGCTTAATTGAATTTATAAGTGCAGGAGTAACAAAGTAATATTAATGTTAATATTAATGTTAATGCTGTTAATTTATCTTGTTGTTGGAACGAAAAAGGCTAAAATATACCAAGACGTGGAGTATAGTGGACAAATAATTAAATGACAAATAATCACCTAGCTGCGAGTTGTGATTACAGCATTTAACCAAGGTATTACCTAGGTTTGAAATCTTATTACCATCTGCACCATTTAGTGGCTGTAATGAGATTTAACACTAGGAGCGCCAAGCTTTCTCCCTACATAGTAGCGCCAACAGAAGTCAAATTGATTGCTCAATAAATCAAATGCAAATCTTAAATTGTAAATGTTTTATACTACTTTATAATACTACTAGGAAGCTACGCCCGCTACTCTGGTCACTTTCTCTTAACGAGCTTTTAATCAAACAAAATATTGACATTTTATAATTCACTTTTATAAGGCTACTGTAATTTGAGACTCGTGCTATAGCCAATATACACGTCAGGACACGTCACCCTTATCCTTATCTTTTTACGCATGAAGGTTTCGCTATTGTACTCCATTGTGAAATTTGGTAATTTTTGAAATTCAATATTTGAAAAACGGCATAATCATTAGATTTGAAGTTTATATCAAGAAACATTCAATTTTTTACTTTCCAAATGCAGTTTGTCTAACAATTTTCTGACAAATAATTTTCGAGCTATTATTTTTTTCAGTAACTTCTAATGTTTCATTTTCCAAGATTAATCTGTGGCAACAATTAGCGAAAAACCCAGTCATCAGCAACGCATAGCTTTTTATTAAAGAGACTGTTGGAGCAGTGATTGTCACCATCAATTTGCCACCATCACTTTTGAAATTGGTTCTGTAGTTCCAGAGATTCCATAGAAATTGTAATTTAGAATGATTTTAAAACGCTTTTTGCTCATTTCACCCTTTTAAATTTCGATTTTTTAAAAATTTATTCTTAGAGAGCAATTACATCTTATAAGTAACTACAATGCCAAATTTCAAATTTATAGCTCCTTCAGTATAAAAAAGGCGCAATTTTCGAACATTTTTCTCTCCTGCACCCCATTGGAGTTAGTGGCACCGACATAAAATAAAACCTATGTTGGAGTAGGGATTGTCACCATCAATTTGCCACCATTACTTTTTAAATCGGTTCTGTAGTTCCAGAAATTCCGTAGAAATGGTAATTTAGAATGTTTTTAGAACGCTTTTCGCTTATTTCACCCTTTTAAATTTCGATTTTTTTTTAAATTTGTTCTTAGAGAGCATTTACATCTTATAAGTAACTACAATGCCAAATTTCAAATTTCTAGCTCCTTCAGTATAAAACAATTTGCAATTGTAGAGCGTTTTTCGCTCCTGCACCCCCCTGGGGTTAGTGGCACCGACATAAAATATAGCCTATGTTGGAACAGGGGTTGTCACCATCAATTTGCCACCATCACTTTAGAAATCGGTTCGATAGTTCCAGAGATTACCCCCTACAAACAAACAAACAAACAAACAAAAAAACGATCTTTACTCCTTTATAATATTAGTATAGATTTATAATATTTTGATTACATTTAATTATTTCTTTTAAGGACTTCTTCAAAGAACAACAAACTATTTTAATAACAAATAGATAATTTTGTAATAAATTTCTACTTACCTTTATTAAAACACATTTTATTTCTATTCGCAATTTTTACGCAACACAACTTTTCAATGCTGGAAGTGCAGTTTCCACATACATAATAGGAACATTTGTTGCAGACATAACTTGTTTTTTGTTGTTAATGTCCAATCTAGCACTGATCTCATTTCTTTGAGAATCTATTGCTAGTGTTGGAAAATTCCTGGGGCAATCTTGAGCTCGTTTTTCTATTCAAATTAAGCTGTTTCATCTGCTCCGCTAACTGAAATAGGAAGCAATGCCTTGAAATATTTTTACCAGCCAATTTTTGGTAGATAACGCAGGCATTTGTCTCTGCTATATCCAGCACATTATAGAAAACATAGACTGGCCACGTACGTGACGCAGACCGAAAATAATACTTACGCGTCATCTGGTCAACTATATCAGCTACAAATTTGTTTTTGCTGTAGAACTCTATTGTGTCTGAAAGTTTCTTCTTATTTTGTAAATGAACATGTGCATTTTGATTGTAGGTACTACGTAGCAGCACAATTTTAAAAGAATTGCTCATACACTTGGAGCCTACATCAATTAGCATCGAAAATCTGATACCGAATTTGTCTGGTTTATTCGGCATATACTGTATAAACTTACATCTGACTTTTTATGGAAATAACAGCGCATCCACAACTAGATTTTCTCATGGCTTATAGAAAATAGCACAGTTCTCTATAAATGTATTCCAAATATCTGAAAACATAGCAAATTTATCAATTTCTAAACGTCCTAGTTTACTTCAAGTCAAACATTATATTTTTCATTATATCTCGAAATCGATTGCGAGATATTGTTTCTCGAAAAAGAGAGGACCCCCATATCATTGCAACCGTATGCTTCTCTTACATAAATAATAACAATAAAAAGCATCAAGCTTTTCCAAAGATATTTCTCAGATTTCTTCGTTGTTGAAACCTGCCTCTGCTTCCGTGCATTTTTTTATATGGCGTAACATGGATTCATCCAGGTACTACTTCCAAGCACTGGACAGATTGTCACCGACATTTCTTTTTTTGCATATGACGTTGGACCCGATATTTCTTTTTGCACATTCTGTGCTTCATATTTCCCAGCTGTAGTGTGTGATATATATGTCACACACAGTCTACGAGGTTCCATCTTTTGAGAGATATATATGTCCTTCCTCGTGATTTCGGATATGCTTTTTCTTTGATCCTCTACTTTGTCCATTACTGGAACCTAAGATTGAAAAAATATCATATGTATGTTTTTTGACTATAAATGATTCAATATATTAAAAAAAAACGCAAATAATTGACTGTCACAAAGAAATCAGTTTATAAGCATAAATGTTTCTAACCTGTTTCGGCAGATGTAGACGCCGCAGGTACAGATGACGAACTATTTGCTGTTGAAATTTTGTTGGGCTGAATGTGCTGGCCTGAGGATTGCTAGTGCATGTTTTCAACAGAATCACCAGACGTATTTTTTGCTTCAAATATTTGTGGAGGCACGTAATCCATATCATCATCATTAGTCTGTTCTTCAACATTAGATAAATTTTCATATATATCTTGTAAAAGTTTCACAATTTCCTCTGGACTAAGACAACGCGGTCTTCGAGCAGCCATTATAGCGTGAGTATAGAATGAAATGCCACAAAACTTAACTCAACTTCTTCAAACTATTCAGTGTTACATTTTACAAAAAAGGCATGGAAGAGGGGTGGCTGAAAAGTATTTCCTGTTTGAAAGAAACGATGAATGAAAGGAATGTGTAGGGGAAATGTGTTTTGTTACATTTAGCAAAAAAGGACTGGACAGTAGAAAAGATTAATAAAGATGGGGGAAGCTGGGACGTATTTCCTGTTGTATGGAAACAGTGAATGAAAAGAATACCTGGGGAATATGTTTTTCCAAGAAAAGGTATTTTCCGAGCGAGAAAACAAGACGAATCTACCTAATTTTACTAGCAATCAATTTGACTGCTCGTGGCGCTTTTAGGTATAACTAAAAATATCTTCGTTAATTTTAATTTCATTCGATTAATATTTAATAGCAATACACTGTTAAAATTTTGCAGCAAACTGTCCAGTCACTCGACCGTTTTTATAGAAAACTATACATAACTGTAATTTAACTCAATTCTGACCATATTGTCTATATTGTGGTCAGAATAGAGTTAAATTACGGTTATGTAATTGTTTTCTTTAAAAACGGTCGAATGATTGGACAGTTTGCTGCAATATTTTAACAGTGTAGTTTTCGAGGTTTTTTAGGAAAATTAAAAAAATTGTGACGTTCTAAGATAGAGGGTATTTTAGGAATCCAAGCTGAAATTGTGAAAACAGTCAAAATACCGATTTTTTAGCTCTGGCGCTTCTAGTGTTAAGGAAAGTTCACCCCTAAAGATTTAGATATGTAATTATGAAAGTAATGGTATAAGCTAACATTAAAGATCTTCTTATGAAAAATAAGAACAGCTTGCGCTTTTCAATAAAATTTAATTAATAATTTCCTAATTCACATGTTGAAATTTCAAAATAAGACACAAAAAGAGAGAATTAGAAAGGCTACATGGATATGCATTTAAATTTCTTTTTATTCAATAATGAGTAATCATTGGCAAATTTTGTTATATAAATGCATTATATTTCCAGGTTTTTTTAATTTTATATTGATATTATTAATTTTATTTAATCGCTTTATTGCAATTTTTTATGGAAACGTACCTATAATCATTTTATAAATTATTATCATTTTCGTTCATATATATATATATATGTATAAAATAACAAAAATATACAAAAAAATCATTAAATCATTCATTCTACTTTAAAAAATTTCTCTAAAATAAAACATGTTTACATCATAACGTACACATTTTGTTAGGCAAGTATGCCGCATAATTAGTTTAGAGATAATTTCTTCTTATTATTATTTTATGAATACACGTTAAACCTTGTGCAAAAACAGATTATTACAATGTATTTAACATAATAATCAAAAATAAGAAATATATATATTAAGAGCCACCGAGAAAGGAAGTTATATAAAATTGGTCTCACTAAACGACGCTTGAGAAGATGTAGCTTTATTCCTTTACAAATGTCCGTCATCCGTGATATTAATAGTTTGGGTATCGCAACCAAACTTTTTGTGAGTCGTCTTGTAGACATTACGACAGCAACAGATAAAACGAGGACTCTCATTTACCACTTTCAGGAGCATTCTATCATCAGTATGTGGCAGAGTGCCTAAGACAGCCATGAGTCTCGCTCCAGTTCTTACGGATCGTTAGCAAATAAATTTGGGATCCCGGGAACTGTGTTTATTATATTGAATCCAGCCGTTTCACATTGACGTAGATATCCTTTTTCGTTTATCATTTCTGGTGGCACATCACCACATTATTACTTCTTCAAAACGTCGAACAGAATTACTTCACGCCAGAAAAATTCTTTATATCGTTCTCGACATTTAGACATATTTTTTAGCAGGTGTCTAGAAAGGAGCTAAAGGTCCGTTTCGATTGGTGTGGGCGTTACTAAAATTCCAAAGGATTGGCTTTATTTTGTCCCCTCACTGCATAATATTAATGTAGGTGTGTTTTTATATCTGATTCCATGGTGGTGGTCTCATGCCCTCGATACAATAACCTAAATTTGCTTAAGTATTTGATGCATATCACTTCTGACAGATTGTCAAACGTACATTCATTATAGTGACATAAATGACCTCGTTAATTAATGTATTCCGGCTGGGTATTGGTAAGACCGTGAGAGCAACAGTGGCTCAAAGTTTAATACATTCTCATTAAAAGAAAATAATCAATTACGAACAGTACATATGCCAAAACTAAATATTTAATTGAAATCTATGCGCTATGCGAAATAATTTGATTTCTGATTTCAAACGTTTCATTTTAAAATTACACTTTTTCACATACAATTAAATAATTTTTCAATTTTAATGAAATATACCATAAATGCACATTTGGTTTGACTTCAATGCAATACATTTTTGCCTCAAAAATATGCTTGTTGGACATGAAAATTTTACTTGAGAATTGATAGCATCCGAAAAAACTATATTTTGTGTTGTAAAACTGATCGATACACTGCAATAACTAATCGAAAAAGTTCCTGAAAATCAGTGGCGGCAAAAGAAACTTTGTTTTAAAAATACTTCTATAAATCTCAAAATATAATGGTTTCTTGCGTTTCTAAAGATATCGAACGTTTTTCGGAGTCGTTAGAAGCTCGGAAGAGGGTATTGTATATTTTCGTTCGTGGTTATAATATATTTTCCAATATTAAGAAGCGTCTGTCTTTTTTTTTGCACTGTACTTATTGCATGTGTTTTGGAAATGTCAATATTATGAACAACCTCGTCACTAACTTAGAACTGTATTTAACATGTGATACTAATCTTAAAGTAAGTTTACGAAGTATTGCCAACTGTGTATATTGGTTGAAGAATTTATTTATCTTTTTCAAACTGGAATTAAAAGAATATATCTACGTTTCTTTGTATGCAGAGAGAGATTAAACAATTACATTGTACAAAAGTCTTTTTATAGTTTAATGGATGCAAAATGTTATTATAATTGCCTTTTAAAAATCTGATCATAATGTCTATAAGCTATTTAAATTTCAAGAAATTCTCAGCTTGCACTGAATAATGATATTCATGGAAAGGATGTAGAAAAGCTAAAAACTATTCATTCTAGACCATATTGGCCCAGTAAACAGCTTTCATAAAAATTATACTTTTTTTTGGGTGTAAATTTGGGTATATTTTATTGAATACATTAATTCTTATGTTTACAGATTAATATTTCTGTTAAGAATGTTTTTAAATAACCTTTTTTATATGGACGCTCAAATTCCATGTTTTAATATTAAAATGCATTTCAAGGTAAGAAAATATTTGTGATTCAAATATATTTTTCTCTTAAAATATATATAATTAAAATTATAAATAGTATGGTCTTAATTTAAAAATTTCCAAACCTGTAGGCTTCCCAATATTTTAAAATTTCAATAACACTTGTTGTTTTTCTTTTATCTAAGAATGTTAATATTTTAAACGAAGTGAAATATCTATCAAAACAAACATCTTGGGTTACATTTTATTAATATTTAGTACAAAAGTTATTAATATTTAGTTCCTCTTGAGTTTCAGTATTATTTGTTTTTTATTTTCTACAATAAGTACATTTAAATGAAGTAAAATATATATCAAAATATTGAATACCACGAGAGTTTTTTTTTAAATTAATATTTTGTTCAAAATGCGATTTTTATAGTTTTCACATATTATCCATATATACATTTATTTATATATGCACTAACTTGTGTTTGCCACAATAATATGTTATGACTATAAAGAATTTAGCATACCAGCTGAACTATTATCAAATACCCTATCCCTCTTCTTCTCTTAAATCTTAAAAAGAGAAAATTAATTGCTGAATTAAAATAGAACTTTCAAAGCAATTAACTTATGTTTCATCAACCATTATTAATGTAGAAGGTTTAATCTATGAATTATATATTAATTTGATTTATATATGTATATTAATTGATTTCGATGATTTGGTATCCCGAATTAAATTTAGCTCGGCAAATAATTTAATAGAAAAAAATAAGTGTTTGCAGACGTTCATTTAAATACGTAGTATGAAGTTTTGTCTATATAATTTAAGCTCTATAAATTTGTATACGTTATATTAAAAAGTGTCGAGAAAATAATGTCATTAGAATAGCAATCTGTTTCCTTATTGTCAGTTAAATCCAAGCCTAATTTATCATACGGGTGTCATCACGAAAATATTCGGTAACGAATCGATTTATTGTTATTTCTATTTATTTATCGGAACAACATTTTCAGTGATGTAAAGAATTTTTTTAATTAAAAAATCTAATGCTACAACTTATTTTTAGAATAATGGAAGATGAAAACAGATATGTGAAAAAATTGAAAAAAGTTTAAAACTCCCCAAAGAACGTACGAATTTCACTTTGACAAAATATAACATTAACTTCACTTTAACTTTAAATAATAAAAACCAAAATACACTGGATATAAATCTAAATCATGAAAAGCCTCCAAGAAATGAAGTCTCGAGTTTTTGTGTCACTTTTGTCATGTATATTTCAGACTCGTTTAATTTTAAAAATATCAAAATGCGGTGTATAACCCATAATTTAATTCCCGCACATTGCCCTTTTACAGAATACTTGAAAAAATTTACAATAAGTTTACAGAATCTTTATATATACTGTTAATGCCTTAACATGTAACGTCTGTGTATTCTGATTTTTTTTTTATAATTGTAATTTTGTAGCAATCAAAAATTTCCTAAGTCATAGTTATATATATTTTTTAATTAAATAAAATTTTAAATGGACAGATATTAAGTACTCAATATATTTTATTCAGTATTGGATATACATTGACATTATTTTAGAAATATCCTAGGAAACATGATATTTTTCATGATAAATATCAGTATTAAATAGGAAAAATTTTAATGAAATGAGTGAATTGGATAAATACTTGTCGTCCTTTTTATTTAACTTAATATTCGGATAAATTGATATTAATTTTTAAATATTTTATTAGGACATAAACACACTGGATAATGCACATTACAAAACACATTGTTTGTAATGTTTTGTATGGTTTAAGTTGACCATGTTTCAGTGCTTAGGTCTCGAGTAAAAGCAATGGAAAGAGCTTAATGCAATTGATCGATATTTCGCTAATATCGACACAACACGAGGATAGGTTATATGAATAAGTGTTCTCTTATATCCATTACCTTATTAAATGAAATACATCAAGCATTCAGTTTCAAATTAATTATTTACTAACAAGGGAACTATTTTTCGTGAAGCTCGTACCTATCACTGAGACCTGGTGTATTTTATCGCCTTATAGGCCAAAGTTAGAGAATCCATAAACTTTTTCTGCAACAATTGCATTTATTGATTTTACAGCACCATTACTTTCTGAAAAGGCAATATGTGAGACCACTTATCGGAATATTAACACAGAAGATTTTTTTTCCTTTTTGAAAAATGTATATTAAAAAACAAAATAGTTAATATTTAAAAAAAGTTTAAAAATTCCCTGAAAAACCTACAAATTCCACTTAAAAAAAGTAACATTAAAATTGCATTTTTGCTGGCGTAAAATTGGCCTTATTCGTTGCCGGAAATTTTTTCTCCCGTCAAACCTGACCAAATGTCATAGTGGTGAACAAAACTCTAGAACAAGAGTGCCCCTAGACTCCCCACACCGAGATCTTTGCTTTCAAATCACCAACTAGGATGATAGACTTTCCTATATGTCTATATAGCAAATCCTGAAGCAGGTCAATCTGGGGCGTGACGTCAACACCTTCTCACTGGGGCGTGAAGTACACTGATACAACGAGAATCTTCACTACATCACTAAGACCTAATTGCACCGCGACAACGTCCCTCTCCGTCAGGACCTCGAACGTCGGAACGGTCTCGGTCAAGACGTAAATCCTTGATCTCGCTTGGGTTTGAGAGTAGTACGCTGTCGCCCCTCTAGTAATTCCTCCTTATTTTCTATCAGGAAACACAAAAGTGTGTAGTGTAGTGTACTGTGTGTGTGTGTGTGTAGAGGTTAGGATACGTAACACCACATTTGGCGATTTAACACGCTTTTGGCGCGAAATTAACAATTAAAAGTTAAATACTTTAAAATTAAACGTGTACAAAACAATATATAACACTATGTTTACAGAAACAGTTTGTCGGTTCTCTATCTATAGAGAGATAAAGTGCACCTGGTTTCAATGGTAGGTGCGAGCTTCACCAAAATTGGTTCCTGTGTAAGAAAAAGTGTCAATGGTATTCATTACGGTAATTAAATTGTATATTAATTATATGCTGTGGAATAAAACATATAATCACGCACACATAGAGGCCTTATATTGAAAAGTTTTGTTAATCTTACACAAGTGGGAAAAACAAAAATTTTGTAGCACACGGAATTTGGATTATGTTGTTTGCTAAAATATTAATAAAAGTGTCATAAAACAAAGTGTAACTCAACTAGCTCTATCAAACGGATTGTTACTCACAGCTCTGTAAAAAACAATCTACATTTTAAAGTAAAATAGTATTTGCATTTGAAATTTTCACATGTTATTTTGGACGTTTTTCAATCATAACAATATATAACTACTAGAATGTCAAAATCAAAGTATTCAATATTTATTGCAGTTTTACTTGTCGTGTTTTCTTTTCTTTACTACTTTACTTTATTTTCCCTATCTAAACTTTGCTTTCGTACATTTCATTTTTTTTTTTATAATTTTTAACAATTTACAGCATAATTGAAAACTGTTTATGTATTCGGTTTGTATTTTTGCCTTTCCGTACTCTGACTTTTGTAAATATACTCAGATTGTAATACAAATTTTATGTCATTGATGTTTACTATAGATTGTTTGGTATTGAAAATTAAGTATGTAGCATTTATAGTTCGTTTACAAAGTTGAGTTACATTATGGCCCATGGCGAAAAATCGTTTGCAGTGCATTTTACTGATGTTCGATATCTCATACATAATGAGATTGATCTGAATCACTGTGATGGACTTCAACATGCTTTCTCAAGTGTATAGAATATGTAGCATTTATAGTTCGTTTACAGGAACGCACAAAAAATTTCATTATATTACGATCTAAGGGTAAAAATGATTTGCGGTGCATTTCAGTAATGTTAAGATTCCTCAAGCATGATGAAATCACTGAAGTGCAGCACAACATGTTCTCTGTAAATTATGGAATGAACAGCAATCATCGTTTATTTACAGAGACAAACAAAATAATTCGGTTACAGGACTAACTAAGATCGATAATTGCTGAAAATACGTTTTCCACTATAGTATACATTATTAAATTTTATTTAACTAATTTTGAATGCATCAGAGATTGTGTGTAAATTCTACAGATCGCATACAAAGCTACACGAAAGAATTCACCCGTATTAAAGACATGAGCAGCAATTTATGACAATGGATTTTTTTCTGAATTATGATGATTCTTTTTAAGTTTCTTATTTATGTATCGCATTTTATTCTAGGAGAAAATGAAATTTCTTAATAATATTTTGTTAGTGTTGAAAAGTGTTTCATAATTTATCCCTGATACATGATTTTTCGTTTTTGTTATTTATAGATTTAAAAAATTGCTCATGTTCTTTTAGGCTAGCTTTTCAGATTGAAAGGTATTTTTCTTTTTAAATAACTGCATCAGTAAATAAATAAAAATGTAACACAGAATAAGTCAAAGCTTATTAAATCAATAAAAATGCACGCCTCTTAAAGCTGCAATTTATTTTCAGTAAGGAAACAATAAGTTGTTTTCATACTAAGAAATTACATAACATGTGTTCTATAGCTTAATTTCAATTATTTATTGAAATTGCATCGCACATTAAAATACAAATTTTCGATTATTTCTACAGAAATGTCTGTTCGTAGCTTCTGTCCTGGTAAGGGTAATTTTTCTTTCATATGTATTTTTCAATATGTTAAGAAATTGGAAGTGTTTATAGTAATTTATAATACTTAAAGTATTTATAATGTCTGATTCAAATCTTGCCATTTATGGGCCCGTTCAACCCAGTGGCTACCATACCGGTCTTTCAACACGATGTTTGAGACACTGTGTTTAATTTTGTAAAATATTATCAATTTAGCTGTTTACGATTTTCGGCGTTACGTTTGCGCAAAATACTGAGATGCGACCACTTACCCTACAAAAAGGCCTTTCTTACTACTGTAGCTAGAACAGTGCATAACGTAAAATTTTTCACACAGACATACCTGCAATATCCATGCTTCGCTACGTTCAAGTATTTATTATTTATTTATTTATTTAATTATTTTATTTTAAATTCGTTTCCGAACGAGGCGTTTGCTGTTAATTTATTTCTATACCCAAATTATGAATTTCATTCAACTTTTTATCACAAACTATTGTTTTATTATACATAGAGCAACAGTTTGTGATGAAAAGTTGATTACAGAAAAGTTAATTATTTTAGTGCATTAAAAAGATCTGTAAATACGAGAAAAAAATATGGGTTTTTGGTAAATATACACTTATCGTTTAATGACCTCTATTAAAGGTCTCAATCTTATTATTCACGTGTTCTCTATAGACAGGTGTACTAATAATGTTATTAGCGTAAGTTTGTAAAGAAGATCGAATAGTATAAATTCGATTGATTTCAATTTACTGCTTTAGTTTATCAGTTTGCAATTCCGTACGAGATTTTGCAACGATAACTTTCTTGCATAATTTTCGAAACTTTCATCGCTTGTGCAATAATTCAAGGTAAAAAAAAATAACTCATTATTATTTGTGTTACAATTTGTTCATGATATGAACAATAAAATTAATAGCATCTATTTTTTTTAATTATTTAAAACTTAAAGTCTAGGGTATTTTTAAACGTGGAAATTAAAGAATCTAAAAGAAATTTACTGAAAATTTCCTCTGTTTTTTATGAGGATCTCCGTTTCAGCTTTCTGTAAATTGAGAAAAAAGTTTTAATAAGTTTGTTACTTGTAGATTGCGCGTTGTTTCGTCAATTTTTTTTAATTACTTTTGTCAGTGAAATAACCTTTGATGATATCATTCTGCAGATTAATTTTAAATGTAACATTTGTAATTTTAAATGTATAAATAATGTCGTTGGAAATATTTTTCTTCTTTTTTACTAGTAAAAGATAAATTTCAGTTACACATGAACAGTACTTTCTTACTAACTGTGATTTTCCAATTTTTATATATTCGAAATCTTACTTAAGTAATCCATCATTCATTGGAACCAAATGTAAAATATGAATAAATGATGAATTTGATTTTATTAATAGCGTTAATTCCCGAATATTTACTGACATATTTATAAAGCATCATCTCCCCAGGGATTCCTAAACATTTTTCCTTGTTCTATAAATTTTTCTGTGCACATATATCAAAATATTAAATATTCATTCTGCTTTTGTAGTTTTATTCGTTTTTTTATATATATATTTCTATTTTATATACCAAAATTAACGAATAAATGACTTAAAAATAGCTGCTTTTAAATTATTTACGTTGTATTGATTTCCCTCCTATGAAAAAATTCTTAATTAATATTTATAATTAAATCGTGATAGTAATTAGATAAATACCATTTTGAATATTTTTTAAATTTAAATATAAAGAAAATAAAACCTACAAACAAGAGCGAAAAAGATCATTTCTTTGCATCCATATCTGTGAAAAATGAAGTTAAATTATTTTCTATTACTGGGTCATATTAGCAGACCTCAATTTTTCGTTTTACAAAACTTCTGTATAATAAACATACTTCATATTAGAAGTAATACTATTTAATAGTATAAATCAATTTCATCAAATTTCTTATGCATTCGTGGAATTTTAGATGACCACTCTTCGATCAGTAGGTTGAATAATATAATATTTAAAAATAACCTTTATTCATATTCCTAGACATTATTCAAATTATTATTCATTTATGCAACAATATCAATTTTCAAGTAATTAAGGAAAAGACATATTTAGATTTTAAAATATCTAAAACAATTTGACGTATAGAAATTTAGAAATATTTCCTTCAATTGATCGACAGATGACTCTTAGATTTCTTAATATTGCAAATGCTTAAGAAAAATATAAACATTCTAAATCTAGATTATTAAAGATACTAGGGAACCCTACCCGAGTCTCCCGGCTTTCAGAATATAGGTTAAACAATTTTCTTATTGAAAACTTTAATATATTTTTTACATTTAATATTTTTTTTTCAGTTTGCTCGCTGACAGCACCAAAAATGATCTTTTTTATGTATAATATTAATTATGTATTCAAATAAAGTTTTGAAATTTATTAAAAGTGATGCTTTCGTATTAGCCGCATACGAAAGTTCCGAACCGTAGAAATTGAAAAAGCTTTCAAAAATTTCAGTCGCTTACATGTCTGTTAAGTTTCTGTTTATTTGTATTATTATTTTATTTATTGATTGATTGATGAACTTCGTTATTTAATATTAGCCGGAAAGAAATACTGAACTATTTATATTGTTTTAGATGTAAACGGGTTAATATTTTGTAATCGGGTTACACGCGATAGAGATTGATTTAAAAAAATAAACAATAAAGAATAAAAACATGCTTGAAAATTATTTTCAAATCCATAAAAAATCAGTAAATTGAGATGCAGTTTTGAAACGAATTGTATTTGAAAGAAACTCTTTTCCTATTCGATGGTGTAAAAATTGAAATTGAGCGATTGTAGGAGTTATTAAAATTGCAGTAAAAGCGAAATTTTCTGGTTAGGTGTTGCCACCATCAATATGACGTCAGCGTTATTTCACGGATATACTTTCGTTTTATAATATAGGTTTAAGAGATTTTAAACAACGAACCAAGATACTTTTGTTAAAGATCAATTTAATACAATAAAGAGTTTGCAACATATAATTTCACTGTTCTTAAAACACATTTTGCAGAGTTATACAGAGAGATAAGAACAAAAACTATACTGAATGCTAGGATAAAAAACAACTCATCATTTATAGTTCAATTCATTTATATATGCGTAACCATTAAAGCAATCAGCCTTTTTATGCCTGTCATCACATATTCTAAACTTTATCATAAATTGTGCACAGTACTTTTAAAGTATCAATTTATAAAATAATACCACTTAATATAAAATTAATAACACATTTTATGAATATTGATATTATGAAGTTAGTGGTTACTTATTCTATAAGTATATATCATGAAATCTTCAAGATGAATGTCAAGCGCACCTATAACATTTTGTTTCGGTTTATTTTTGACGGCAGAACAGAATAATCATTTGTAGTACACTTAAATCATCACTGTTAAAGACTACATATTGTTTTATTTTATTTTCAGACTTCAAGATGTAATAAGTATGCACTCTTTATATAATGAAATTACTTCTGCGAATATATTCGAAAAGATGCAAGATAGCACTTATCTAAAACTGCATTTTATATATTACACGTATCGTTACTAATTAGAAACCATTTTGATAAATAATTTGGACTTTTCTGAAAATAAATGTTATAACGATAACCAGAGCAAAGAGGATGTGGATATTTATAATTCATTTTCATTAACAACTTGCAGTGGCTGAGAGGTTGTGCTCTCGATGCTGGTAGACGGGAGGTGCTGGGTTTGATCCCAATCGCGCCCGTCGGCCTAATCGTTCGGAGTTTTCGTGGTTTTCTTCGAGCCGTGGATTTATCCATGCGTAAATACGGATTAGGTTCCCTTAGAAAGACCCCCACGAAGGGCACTCTCCCCGGGCCTATATCCCTAGTGTAGATAATTGGCCGTCAATAATCAACCCAACCCAACCCATTAACAACTTGAACATGACAGATAAAATTGATCAAAAAGTATATAAGTAGGAGTATAAAAGCATTATTTTAATAAAGTAGTCATAATTAGTTTATAAGAACAACTAAAATTTAGAGTAGCATAAAAATATTAATTTGAATGCTTGCACTCAAAATCTTCTTAGTCCAATTCTTATGTTATTGGTTTTATTAATGCAAAATTATTAAAATTTAAACCCGCAATGTAAATGCTGATTGATATGATACTATTTTTTTTTTAATTCTGTAAATATTTATAAAATGTGTTCTTTAGTTTAGTATTTTAAAATCAAAACCGGCAACATGGTTAAAAATTGTTAAATGAAATTTTGAGAAATACACCTTTGATTTAAAAAAGTAATGCATTAAATGTCCATCAGCAAATTCACTTTCATTTTCTAGTTTTCTTTTTAAATTTGGAAAATAATAAAGTTAACTCGTCCAAGTCTTTATAAAAGTTTCCTCAAATTTAAAATTATGTAATATCAAGTAATATGCATTTTATTTTAATAATGAGAATTATAGTTGCTTCAGAAAATGAAATTTATTTCTTGTAAATTTCCATGCTCATTACACTCGTACTAATTAAAAATGAAAGAAGAAATGAACATTTAAAAAAACTCTATTGTTTAATTAATATTTAAAACTTTAATTGGAATCACTGACACAAAAAACAAAAAAGAAAAATATATACCTACTTCAAAACCGGAAGACATTACATTATATTCTAAACATGTGTTGAACGAATCCAAGATTGGAACTGATTTCTTTCTAAAAAGACATTCCTGCAGTATAGATTATTAATGCTTTGAAGGAGACACAAGTTTGATTACTTATTCTAGTAAATGTAAATGAAGTAACCGAGGTACATTTTTTCTGGATCAATGTTTAATTAATTGCATTGGATTAGAAAAATATATTTAAATTAATTACGTCTGATTTATTAAACTTTTAAATTTATTAATTAGATCAAAACAAAAAAATATTATGATATACATTCTGTTTAGAAATATAGTCTATATAAAGTGGCTTCTGTGGTCATCTTGCGGTGGTCGATTAAAAGTTTGAAAATGGGAAATTGATCTAACTGAAAACAAATTGAAAAAAAAATATGACCAATAATTTTACAACATCGCACATGCTCCTTATATAATGCAAAATAAATGAATAAATAAATAAAATCTAAATCTGTGGACATGAAAAGTTTAATAAATATTAATTTCATCCGAAAACACTACGACATATTTCAATTTATATATACATATAACTTTAATATGAGAAATGAGGTAAACAATACATTTTATGCCTTCGATATTCAAAGGTATACATTTTTAAGAAAGTCGAAAAAGAAAAGATTTTTCACATGCATAATTTTTACATGTGTTTCACAAACGACATGTGTTGATGACATATTTTAGGTTTTTCATTTGCCATTTTTACTAAGCTAAACGTTCAATTATTCCTGATAGCTTCATGAGTTATTTCAGAAGTATTTTCTTTTTCGATAAAATACTTTGAGTTATATTAAATAATAAATAAGTGAAAGAAATAAAAAATTTCATTGAAATAAGTACTGACCAAAGACTGTCATATCATTTCGCATTTTGTATGAGACTGAATTAATTCGGATTTTGTATTAGCTGACTCACCATCATTTTCTTACTTCATGCTGGATTTTTTTATGTTATAGTGAAGCATTTAAAAATTGTTTTTAGTATGATTTCAGATACGTTAATTAAAATATTAGTATGATTAGGTTTGTTGTGGCAAAAAACATTATATATAGTCACCTACAATGAAACTGATAATTAAATACATACATAAATGAAGTGTTATATTAATGATATTTTCATTTCAGAACAAAACTATGAAGATACCATTTTGTGCATCGATCACAGATTATGCCGAATGAATAAGCTCGTGGAACAAACTATGAATCAGCTCGAAGCCACTTCAATCGTTCGATGTAGTACATGTATAACGCACCATCATATTTGTATTTCATACTGGATTTTTGTATGTTATAGCATTTCACAATTGCTTCGTATGATTTCTGTTTGTATACCTTAAATAAAACATTAGTGTAATAAGTTTTAGTGTGATAGAAATCATTATATATAGTCACGTACAATGAAACTGATAATTAAATACAGATCTACTTAAATGAAATGTTATATTAATGCTATTTTCATTTCAGAAAAATAAATTATGAAGATACCATTTTGTTCATTGATCACATATTATCTGAAAGATATAAGCTCGTGGAACAAGCTATAATTCAGCTCGAAATCGCTTCAATCGTTCGATGTAGTAAACGCTGCCCCACCAGCACCCACTAATTGATAAGCACCCTCGGAAAATGATAATTAAATACATACTTAAATGAAATGTTATATTAATGATATTTTCGATTCAGAAAAAACTATAAAGATACCATTTTGTACATCGATCTATTAACTTTGCCTTTAACTTCACGAAAACAGTTTAAAATTTTTTCGGTAATATCTTACGTGATCTGTTCTTGAAAGGGGCCGCAATTACACTCAGTCCACAATTGCCGCCGAGAACAATGATTAAGCTTTAAATCGATTCGGTCGTCCAATGTATGAAAGGCAACAACCCTCTCCCATCCCTTTCTTGAAATTTTAGTGTAGATTGGCGTGTTTATACTCAAATTCTTAATGCTTAGCCACCCCATTTTGGCGTTTTAAATTAGGTTAATTATATTGTCAGCTGGTGCAAGTCTTACCGATTTAATCAAAAACTCAGTGAAGGCTGGAAAATGTCACCATGCTCATTAGGTACAACGACTGTGACAAGCGTCTTGAGAACCTGACATTCGTAGTGAGGTGAACCGTCCATCGGCAATCATTAAAGGCGAAATTAAGAGATTTAAAAATAATAAATGGACTGATTATATTCATTCATTTGCTTCTACAAATAACTCTTTATGGAACTATCCAAGGCATGACAAGAGATGAACGCCCCGGGAACTCAAATTTCACTTTAGAGTATAAGTGCAAAACCCGAGGGGAAGTCACAAACCCACTGTTTATTTTTACATAAATAGTATGAATTGGTTTGCATACAATTTTTACAAATATTCTAAACAAATCTACAAAAGTGCAATAGTTAAAATATCTTTGATAAATTTAAAAATAATATTAATAAAGTACAAATTTCATATAAATTTTTTAATTTACAATTTACAGTTTGTTAAAAAGAAATACAGAAATGAAATATTAAATTAACATCTGATAAAATTACACACTAATATATAAAAATGAAAAAGGACGATACCAGTAAACAAACCAACTAAAAATATCCAAGTGCCAGGAGCTTCCATTCATGAGGACGAAAGAGCTGGAGGCGATTCAACCGACTGGAGAGGCAAGGGATATGAGAAGACATGTTCATTGTACTCTCTGAACTTTTACATTCTTCTAAACGATGTAAGATAGACCAGCCGGTACAGAAGATAAGTCAGACAATCGCGTAAAATCATATTATGTGGCTTTATAATATGATAGTGGGATATAAACGTACACATTAGAAAAAAAATTACTCCCATTCCACCTTTTCGAACGGATGCTGGTTTTCACTGCCTTGACTCTGAAAAAGTTTGAGTTGATTGCTGATCAATATTAGAATCAATTTAAACCCCATAATAATGTTTTAAACCGAAATACCATTGATAGTGTCGATCATGCAGTCAGGAAATTTTTGGCAAGTAGAGCTATCAGAATAATTGATCCGCAACTCCGGAGGAGGTCTTTTCGGTAATCAGAAATCCCCGGGCTTGATGGGATAACAAACTAAGCAGTAAATAAATTGCCCACACAATATGCTACATATCTTGTAAATTTAATTAATGAAATTTTCCATTTTCGGGATTTTCGTTCCTTCTGGAAGCAGGCTATTATAGTTCCTATCAAAAAACCCGGGGGTGACCCTGCACTGGCAAAGAGTTACAGACCAGTGTTTTGCGTCATGTGCTGTGTAAACTAATTGAGCATATTTTTATGAATCGTCGCCAACAGTTCTACACTGACATTCCTGAGCAATTTGACTTCAGGCCTAAACATTTCAGTGTGCATTAGCTTCTTCGAGTGGTAGAATTCATCAACGATGGGTTCCATAACTCTTCGATGGTTGGTCCTCTTTTCAGTTATGTCGCGAAGGCATTTCACACAGTTTGGCACTTTGACCTCATATACAAACTGAAAAAACTTAAAATTCCTACTACTTATGTTCAGTTTATTTAATTGTACATTGGCTGTCCGATTTGCCAATAAATTATACACCGCCCGGTTAATTCAGGAGTGTTACAAGGTTCATAATTGTATCCTTGGCTATACAAGATCTGTATACATGAGATACTACGTTCGCCACACATTATTTTGACACGTTATGCGATGATACTACAATCATGGCACGCAACGTTGATATGGTTCAACTACACTCATACCTTCAGTCATACATACACTTACATGAAAACATTTTTCGCTAAATGGAGGATTAAAGTTAACTCAAAAAATTCTGCTATCCTCTTTTTCTGAAATAAACGTATTCTACCATCGCCTCTGAGCCTTCGTGTTTTTTTTTTTTTTTTTTTTTTTTTGTATTTATTTATTTGTAATATTTTGTATAAGGCAGTTTTCTCTTTTTATTTTTCACTCCAAATATTTTGTAGGCTTATTTTAAATCTTTTACTCCGATATCATTAATTTAATATAATTTGTACTTTATTAAATTCTGGCAGAAAGCTTCTTTCATGCTGTTTATTTTTATTTTTCGCTCTTCTTGGTCCCATTAAATTTTTCGTAGTGTAATTGTACTTTGGCTACGGTCATAAATCTAAGATCCACATTGTTCTTACTAGAGATATTCAAACTATGACTCCAGGAAGTCTGATTAATGAACTCATTCTAAAATCATCCTGAATCTGCTGACCGATGTCTTTAACTTATTGAATTTCTCTTTCATTTTTTTCCGGTGCGATCGTGCTACCCTCTCATGCCAGATTTGAGAAAAGGGGCCATGATTCCGCCTATTCCACAAGTAATGACGGTAGAAATAAGTAATAAAATACAATTCATAACACTTGTGCGACTTTTTATACAATAAAAGTGCTTGTATTCCAAGAAGAGGACATTTACTCTACTAAAACCTAGTAGTCAATTTATTTACGATTGTAGATGAGTGAATCGTTTTTTATTATACATTATTTCACAAAAATACGACAGTATTAAAAATTTAATTACTTATATAAATGACACTCATTCATTGCCAAACGAATATTTCTGTGGGTACGATTAATATGCACCTAACAAAGGTGAAGAACCTAACGTGCTTATCGTGTTTGATATAAAATAGTTAGACAGAAAAATTCCTGATAAGTATTTATGATTATTTTCTTTAAAAGATCATGCTTATTTTTTATTATGTTTTAAAAAATTTCAACGTTAAACCTAAAATATATGTTCTGGCTATAAGAATTACAATTATTTATGCAAAATATATTTAAAACTCTATCAGAAATGATAAGAAAATAGAATAATCGATTAAAACTCATAATAAAAAAATAAACTATGTTTTGTGGATATAATAATTATAAGAATAAAAATATAAATATATCTAAACATATGTTATGGTTAAAGCTGTTAATAAATTTTTAAATTACTCAATAAATGATTTATGACTTACGCGTAACTGTGAGCTTGACAATTGGTTAAAATTATCTAACTAATTGACATTAAATATGATTTATATGATTCACATATGATTATTATTAACAGATGGCTCTTGCTTATGTACCAAAAATCCTTTAGTTCAATATTCATGGAATAATTAAAAACACATGTTACATTAGGAAATATTTTCATTATTACTGTCGAAATTTAATCATATATTTTATACTGCCTGTTTAGATAAAAAATTTAAAATCCAAATTTAGTTCACTTGTTGTAACTATAAACCAAGTAGAACGTAATAAAAGACTATTTATAATTTTGTATCCTATCTCTTATTTACACAAAAATAATAATCTAAGAATAATTTTTGTTTTAGATAGAATGGAGGATAAAAAGAAAATAGTATTTCTTTTGGGAAATTATGAACTAGACTAACTTTTTATGAAAAATTCCAAAATCTGAGATTACTAATTGGTAAAACTTAAATAATTCTCGATACTTAAGTCTATATTATACTAAAAGAGAAATAATAACAATTATAGATAAAAAAAATATATTTATCATGAAAGAGGATTACATTTTTATTATTTAGAATAGTTAATTTATACAAACTTGGAAACTTATATAATATATTAGCGTCTGATAACACATTAATAGCATAGCATTTAATGCACTGAAAAAATTATTCCAATTTCACAAAACACTTTATTCAAACTCTTTTTCAAATTAATTAATGAAAAAACCCCTTTCATATGAGGAATAAATTGTCGACGAGAAATCTACTAACTTAATTGAAGTAAATTCAATCGATATTAAATTAAAGTTAAAACTTCTTGTTCAATTTATATTTCTAAAAGCGGTATATGAAAGAAAACAGTGTAATTTTTTCGTGAAGTCATTATCCAAATATAACGCATAAAACTCTATATAATTATTGTAATGTGGGAGAAAACAGCATTAAAAAGAACTTTGTGATAACGGCTTAGAATGAAAATAAATTGTAAGTAGTATATTTTCTCTTTATTAAAAAAAATATGAACATCTTGCTATTTGAGAAGGAAAATGTTTCCAGTTGCATAAATATCTTCTGAAAATGAACGTATTTACTTGAGATTTCACATTGTGTTTTAAGTAATTAAATTACAAAGAAATATGTTCCGTTACATTGTATTTATAAATAACGTATTTCATTATAATGAATAAAGAAAAAAATAAACATTTGATGATAATTGCGCATTTTCAGAGACATAAACAAAAAAAGTCCTACTTTTTAAATATTTTGACACAGCTACTTTCATTTCAAAACATACATACTTACAAAATTCAGTATATAAAGTTCAGTATTTTTTGAATAAATAATGTAATTTTTTGCTATATTACATTTTCTAGCAAAATCTGAAAACAGATATTTATTCATGCGTGCTTTTTTGTCAAATTTATTTTTTTTAATTTTTATTCTGTTTTATTAATTAACTAGTCGGATGTGCCAATCCCAAAACTTTCTTTTCTATATCAATCATGTTAATACTTCTAATTTCGCCCTCACATCGCCAATAAAATCAATATTTTTCGTCGTTATATTGTACGTCAGCTGCTTGCGAATCATCGGGTTACCGGGATGCCATCAACTGATGTATACTAAACTACGAAAAGTTATTTTGGCCTGTACAGACCGGAACAGATAGCCTCCCTATTCCTTGGTTTTACGATTTTAGCTAATTTTACTGGAAAACACGAAGTTAAAATGCGTGGAACCCAATTAAAGAAGATTCATTTCCAATTCTCGTCAACATTGAATTTGAATGAGAATATCGCCAAATTAGTCTTCTATAGCCAAGTTGGCTTCATTTGTGGCAACCTATTTTTGTCGCCAAATTTGGCGATATTTCGTTAATTGCCGCCAAGCTTGGCGAGAATTTGACGTTGGCGAATATAAATATATAGTGTTAAGCATTTAAGAATAGGAACAATGGTTACAACAATGAAAGAAAATTTGCTGAAACCCTGTTAACTAAAACTCATAAATTAAACCCGTTTATGGATAAATTCTGCTGTCTTGTTCGAAAATGTCAACCACCCTAAAATTTCAAACCTCTATATCTTCGCCATTTTTTAATATAGAGACAAAACAAAAACTGCTCCGGATTCTCCGGATCAAGGCCGAACATTTAACGGAAAAAACTTTTAGGATTTCTAATTTTTTGATACATCTTTCTGAATTTGAAATCTTTAAATGGCTATCACAGCGCCCCCTTCCGGCGGAATACCCCCACATTCTAGTAGGACCTGCTGGCTACAGCCAAAAACATATTAAAAAATTTTGGTTTAATTATCTGCATAACATCATATACATTTTTCGATGATACAATAGTGAAAATCGAACAAAAATCGCGATGGCAGCACCCCCTTTCGTCGAAATATCCCCGAATTCAACCTGGACCTGCAGGCTATGGTCGAAAACATAGAAAAAATTGGTTCAATTATCTGCATAACTTCATACACTTTTCGATGGTACAATAGTGAAAATGAAACAAAAATATCGATCACAGCGCCCCCTTTCGTCGAAATATCCCCAAATTCTGATAGAATCTGCTTGCCATAGCCAAAAACATAGAAAAAAATTAGGTTCAATTTGAAGCATAACTTCATACACTTTTCGATGGTACAATAGTGAAAATGAAACAAAAATATCGATCACAGCGCCCCCTTTCGTCGAAATATCCCCAAATTCTGATAGAATCTGCTTGCCATAGCCAAAAACATAGAAAAAAATTAGGTTCAATTTGAAGCATAACTTCATACACTTTTCGATGGTACAATAGTGAAAATGGAACAAAAATATCGATCACAGCGCCCCCTTTCGTCGAAATATCCCCAAATTCTGATAGAATCTGCTTGCCATAGCCAAAAACACAGAAAAAAAATTTGGTTCAATTTGAAGCATAACTTCATACACTTTTAGATGGTACAATAGTGAAAATGGAACAAAAATATCGATCACAGCGCCCCCTTTCGTCGAAATATCCCCAAATTGTAATAGAATCTGCTTGCCATAGCCAAAAAAAATAGAAAAAAAAAATTAGGTTCAATTTGAAGCATAACTTCATACACTTTTCGATGATACAATGAAGACGGACAGACGGACAGACGGACAGACGGACGGACGGACAGACGGACAGACAGACATTTTGTAAAAATGTGTTTTTCGGAATCTCTGACCCCTAAAACGTGTAAATCCGTCGAAAACCGGAAGTCGAAAAAAATTTCGATTACAATACTTTCTTCTATTATAGATAGAAGAAAGTAAAAAACGGATTGCCCATTCCGTTTCTTAATGAGCAATCATTACACTCAGAAATAATATACTTAACGAATTCCTAAAATGCGTTAAATGAAAACTATAGAAACAGTAAAACAGGGTTTAATAAACTGTTTAAATGTTTCGGCTCCAACGAAGCCATTATCAAAAGAAATAAGAATATTCTATAGTTGCACGATTGTTTAATGTTTTGACGCTCTAAGATTACGAACGTTATTTTATTTTATTTTAATTTTTGCTTGGATGTTTATTTCCATATTCGTAACCAAGGAATAACTCAAACCATAATATAGGTAGGTTATGTGATGCTGCATCGTTACATATATTTTTATGAGTTAGAGTCTCTATGGTTTTTCTTACTTTCATTCAAATTTATTTGGATGTTTTCTTCTTGATATAAGTTTCCAAGGTCTGTAGTTTTTATATTAAACTTTATACCAGGTACGTTGTCCTTTTTCTAATAACTAATTTCTCTCCTAGACATGACAATATAGTAATTATTTGATTCGTTCGCTTTAATAAATGATATTTCATATAGTCCTTAATATTTTAAAAAATGATTTTGGCCAATTTTAGTGGAAATCTTTTAGGTAATTATATTTTAATATTTTGGGGTGTTATGATTTGTTGTACATCTATTATTAGATAATTTAGATACTAATTAATAAGGACTTTACGTTGAAAATATAAATACAAACATCAAACACTTGCTTTCAATGTATATTTCGTTTAATTTAAATATGAGCTATTTTAAAAAACAACATAAATAAACAACTCTCGACGTTTCGGCTATTCTTCATAGCCATCTTCAAGAGAAAATTAACATAAAAACAAACAGCGATAAACTAAATACGTGTTACTTCTCAATTATGTATCATTTATATACTTTAATTTACTCTAGTAATTTAAACATGTGCAAAAGCAAATTAAATATGTATATGACTTAAATTCTATTACTTAGTCATATTGTACAGCATAAACTTATCTCTATATTATACAAATGAATCATTACTTTCCTAATTAATTTTCGTATAATTTAAAAAAGTAACAGAATGAATTATTTAAGACTATCAAATAAATCAATATGACTTACTACGTGTGTGCATATACGATTAAGCAATAATTTCTATATTCCTTTTTGCATTTATTGATTGCTTTAAATTTACTTACCAATGAATTCTGTTTTAATTTTAAAAATACCTGCAAAATATATGATTCTTAAAAAAAAATACTATGTAATTGTTCAATATTTTCAATTTCAATGTATAATTTTTTTTTAATCTCATTTATATAATTTCGAAAAAAATTGCTATTACTTTATTGATTTAATATTCAATTTTATCATTTTCGTTAAATTTTGTAACAAAAATTAATAATGACAATGACGAAGCAAATTGGCAATCATCACACTATTGAAAAATTTGCCATAGAAAAAATAAATCAGGAAAGAAAAAAACAAAAGGGAAAATAAATAAAAGTAAGTAAGTAAATCCGGAAAATAAAAATTAAAGGGAAACTAAATGAAAGGAAATTAATGAATAAAATAATAAAAATAGAAAATAGAATGTGAAAAAAAAAAATCCCTACATTTACACCCCCTAAAGATGACTTATAATAAAATAACAAAATTTTGTTAGAAAGTTCTCACGCTGCAATTAATAATTCTTTTTATTTTTTTTTAACGACATATCTCATGAATATGTTGTTTAGTTCATCAAAATCTTCTGAAGATAATTATGCGTCGCAAAATTAATTTCATTCTAAGAAGGGTTTTTTTTTTTTTTTTTTCATTATGATTAATGAATTCTTTTTTTAAGAAATCAATCTTTCTAAAGCAAATGTTGAAACATTTTTCGTATGCGCCCTCTAGTTTCTTACAATTAACGAATTATGTATAGATTTAAATACATGGAATTTTCTTAGAAACTGAGACGGTATTTCTCGTAATATGCGAAAACTCAAATTGATAAGTATGAAAACCACTAATCATTTATGCTTTACTTTTAATTTGTATAAAATCTGTGTTAAGATATCTTACAATAGCATTAATAAGTTCTATGATATTTTTAAATACGGAAATTTATTACATTTATGTTTTGAGTAACCAAACTTTCAGAAAAATATTCACTTTGTTAATAGTGAAAGTCGTCTCTCTTTGCTATTTAGTTTTTATATAATGTTTAAGCATTAAAATATTTAAATAATTAATTAAGTCAAACCACATTTTTAAAGGATAAAATATAATGAAATAAAGCGCAGTTTTGTCTCTTTTTTAACACTTTCCAACCTAGTTGAAAAGTGTTTATGACTTCGGTTTGTCTGGCCGTCTGCCGTCTGCCGTCTGCCGTCTGGCCGTCTGTCCGTGCTCTAACTCCCGTAAATATGCTCGGATTGCTCTGCAATTTTATATGTTATAATCGTTATCTATAGCATGTTCCCTATTTCAACGAAAGTGTGTAGCACTTATAGTTTTTTTATAGGGACACCGTTACATTGCGGTCTATGAGGAAAAATCATTTGCGGTTTACTTAAATAATGTTTCACGATTTTAAACTCATTGAAATTTATATATATCACTAAGGTGAATTAGAAGAAGCTTAATATGGAATAGGGTGTGCATAGCACTTATACTTACTTTACAGGGACAGTCAAAAGAATTCCGTTACATTACGTCTATGGAGAAAAATCGTCTGCGGTTTATTTAAATAATGTTTCACTACTTTAAACGCATTGAAATTTATATAAGGTTCATTACAAGAGACTTACTACAGAATATTGTGTGTATAGCAGTCATCGTTCATTTACAGGGACACACAAAAGAATTCTCTACTGTATGTTAACAATAATTCCTGCAAGTGCGTTTTAAGTTACTGAATGCGATTTTAATTTTAAATCGCTTTCTGTATATTACGTGGTGTGTATAAATTCTGTAGATCCTATACAGGGAAGCACAAAAGTTCGGGAACACATTTCCGTATTATTTAACTCCAGACGGAGAATTTTAAACTGTGCTACGCGTTTCCTAACTGAACTAAAATTTAGCATCCTATGTAGTATATATACTAATCTATAGATCCTATACAGGGCTGAATAAAAGTATTCGGATTACTTAGATGTTATCTTTTAGCTTATTAAAGAGTATGATTCGTAAAATTAATTTGGAAGCGTTGGAAAGTGTTACATAATCTATGCTTGACGCATGATTTTTCGTTCCTGTTTCACATCTTGCCGATTTAACAAGTATTCAGAATAAAATAAAATAAATCACAGAGATAGCAAACTATACACTAAATTTGATAAAGTTGAGTGAAATGAATGGTTTATTTTTTCTTTTAAAAAGCAAAATTATAAATGTTATGTTTAAGAAATCATATGAACAATAAACATAGTACTTTTATGCATTTAATTTCTACAGAAATAAAGCTAAGAGTAATAAGTACAATTTAATAATACCTTTTTTTAATAACTATTCGCCCGTTTATTGAGTTTTTACAAGTTCATGTGTTTATATTTTTATATATTATATTTTTATATTTATACCTTTTTGAAAAAAGAAAAGAGTTGATGATTAAATAAATGATTATAAATAAATGATTCTGAGCATAAATAAATGATTCTTAAAAAATAAAAGTGGTTAGTTTTTTAATAGTGCATTTAGAAGAAAACATTATTTCAAACATTTCAAAACGTTTATATCTGCATAGGATAATTCTCTATTTCTGAAAAGTCTAATGCGTATCTAAATTTTATAAAGCCATATAAATTAAATAAAAAAATATAATTATTCGATAGAAACAAATATACTTCAATAGGTATAGTTATTAATATTATGAAAAAAATATGGCATAGAATTTTCCCCCAGTTTACTACAAAAAGGAAATAAAAATATTATTACACAGTTCTTACTAATTCTTTAATATGATTCGGACGTTATTCCCTTATCATCAACATGCACAATCATTTAAAGCGTTTAAAATGATAATAAGAAAACAAATGTATGCGTATCTCTAATAAATTTCTTTCATTATTATGTTTTATTTGAACCATTTTTTTTAAATTATCGATAGTTTTAATATAACTTGAAATCATATAATGTTTGAGCATCTTTTGTTGTTCCTCGTTTTTCTATAATTTAGTCGGCTTAAAAATACGTTAAAGAAACAAATAAAGCTCTACAAAATTTTAATTTAAATGATTTGGTTACTTGTTGCATGCTTAAAGACCATCTCAGAAACATTCTGCTATGCCACATCTGTTTTTAAACATTTCAAAACGTTTCTATCTGCATTGGGTAATTCTCTATTTTTCAAAATACTAAACCATGTTTCAAGAGTATATGATAAAAGATTACGAAAATGTAAATTTTAGAGTTGAAAGAATAAAATATTTACTATCTACAACTAGGCTGGTTTTGTGTACCACTTTGCACATTAAAGGCAATTTAATTTCACACCATTGATCTATCCTACTAGTTAGAAAAAATATGAAAAAATTAGGTTTCAATACTTGACAAAACATACTTGGCAAAACATTTCAACAGTTGAAAATGGAATTCTTGAAAATTAATAATATGAACTAAACAATAATAGAAACACAAAAGAAGACAATAAATCACCGTTCTTTAATACTTACAATTATATAAATGTACTAAGAATTTCATTACATTCGCAAATAACGGGACAAATGCGTTGTATGATTTTTTAAGCATTGTTCTTGAGGCAGTAGCACTCTGTTCACGTAATTCACGTTGAAGCACGCTCCGTGTCATCCTTGCAAGTAGTAAAAACTAGGTAGAAAATGCAAAATTCAAATGGTGGTCATATATTCTCCTGCATGTTCGATGAGCGAGCGTGACTTTGGTTCCAAAGTTATCTACTATTCTTAGAATTCTTTTACATTAGAAATTATTATAGAAGCTTTGGAACTATTCCAAGAACACTTAGAGATGAAAAGTTGGAAAACTGTTGCAAGAGATTGACAGGCAATATATGGACGTAAAAGGTCTTGCAGTGGATTCAGACTATCATAATTTACCCGTATAACCAGCATGGTGGCAAGGACGTCACTGTGGCGGCACTGAAAGTCACAGTAGTCACGTTAGATCTGTGACCAAAATGACACCTCTCAGTGATGCATCACGTTATATCTCTGACCAAAATATCACCAGTCTGTGACGTGAAATTATCGCTAAAATATAAACTAATTGAAAATTTTTTAAAAAGGTACAAGAAAACTTCAAAATATATCATACATTCAAAACAATGTTTTGTCTGTTTTTTTTTCGTGACGTCACTGCAGGTTACGTACGTATTACGTACAAATGTGATTACAAAACCAATCAAAGGTGACAGAATAAAATCGAAGGTTTTTTTTTTTTTTTTTTTTTTTTTTTTTTTTTTAAGTTGGGGCTGAAATTATTTGTGACAAACTAATACCATGAAAATAATAAATGTCATTTTAGAAACATTTTTCAATTCCTTAATGAATATTTAAAACATTTAAAAAGGGAAACGATTAGAAAGACATCGCGACGCATTACATTTCTTACATTGATTTTTTTAAGGGTGGGATCCTTAAGTTGATTTTTCTTTAATATATTTTTAAATGTTTAAGAAATTCCTCATTGAGAAGATATGAACGATAGCGTTTGCAAACTTTATCCATTTCAAAACGCAGAACGATACTTGAGAAAAAAATTTAGAAGAATTGTCGACACATCGTCAAAAAATATCGATTTAAAAAACTGTTCTACTTTTTAATAAATATGGATACACGCCTTGTGTGGCTACATCGAATACTTTTACTTAATTTATTATGCATCGAAGCTCTAAAATTGTATTTTCCATCTGAGAGCGAAAATATATTTCTCATATGAAATGAATTACTAAAATTGAAATGAATTATTTCTGCCGTGGTGGGAAAACATATGCATTTGTTGCATAGATTTTTAAAAGTTTATCTTATAATTTAGTGATTCATTTTTTAAAAATACATCAATACATTTATACTCAGTCAATATTTAATTCTTTTTTATTTAATACGGCATTTTCCCCTACGAGCTATGCTCGCCAACCCAGTTCAGACACCATAAGCTCTAAAAAGACGCTAATTTGCTCTGTTTTGAAAATATTACCCTTTTACGGAAGATTAAATAATATTATCACGACCAATGGCGATCTTCTGTAATACGGTAAGATATTCAACTGTAAAGTTTTTCGGTTCACAAAGTCACATACATTATTTTCGCAACAGATGACGGCAGTTTTCGTGATTGATTAAGATTAGAATAGAATAGATTGAATAGATTGACTCGTGATCTATTACACATTTTTAAATCAACTTGTATAAAATTGTTAAGTAAAAAATGTCCCTACCTCCCAGACTTTTATAATATTTAGAAGCATAGTCTTTTTTAGTTGCTTTAAGAATGTCCTCTATATGACGTAAATATGTGCTAATAAATATAATGTTTTAAATACGATGTTTTCAAATATATCGTATAAAATATGATGTAATTTTCAGCAATAAAAGCTTTTTGCAAGTAATAATTCAATTATTTTAAAGTTTTCTTTTTATTTCAAAAATCACGTGTAATTATATGTTTTAATTAAAAATACAGAGTCCGGAAACGCTATAAGAAAATAATTTTAAATGTGACGTTTAAATATATTGTTTAAATATCACGTGATCTCAATCATTAAATGCTTTTTGTACGTAATAAATTATTTATTTTAAAATTTTCTTTCCTTTTTAATATTCACGTGTAAATATATTTTTAAATTGAAAAATGTTTGAAAATATTCTTATTTGGGCTTTTTAAAATCTGGCAACAGTAATTAAAAAAAGGGCTATTTGAAACTATAATTTAAATCACTATTCGGATAATCAAACTTTTCGAAAAGATGAAAAAAAAAACTTAAACAATTAGACAATTTTAAAAAACGATAAGAGACTTCAATCTAATAATATATATGACTACCAAAGATTGTTGTATTGCTACGCATATTTCATCTATTAAACTTTTTAAACTTAACTATTTCAACAGATTTCAATATTAAATAACGCTTAAAATAATTATTCGTTTTAAAAACCGTCCACTTCGCGTTTTTATCATACATTTCTCCGTAAAACTTAAATTTTCATGTTTGTATATGCAACAGTTTTTTATTATCAGTCAAGAAGTTGAAAAGGTATAGCTCAAAAAGTGCAGATCAATAACACAGAAAAAAGAGTTTTTGTCATCGAATCTATATATTTAAAACTCTAAGCGTTTACTTTGGACAGTCCGTCAGAACAAACTACTGCATCAAATTACATCATTCTTTTTTTTAAATGAAAGATATTTCAACACAGATTTGTTATCGTACATTCGTTTGTTCGAAAATTGAATTAAATAGCCATAATTTTAAATTAAACTTTTAATGCTGCGTATGACGTCATAAAGTCGGCAATCGGATAACGCCCACTGTTGCGAGGCACAGCGTAACGAGAAACTCTGTGGTTGCGTGTATACAAGAGAAATAATAAATATTAAAAGCACGTGGCTTTAGACCGAATTTTTTAATTTGCAAGTGAAATTTCAGTAAAAATATATATCCGCGTGCTTTATAAGCGAATAAAAGTTCATATCTATTGTGACGTCGCGGGAATATTGTCCATTTGGTTTATTTTATCATTACGCATTATAACTTTGTTGATTCCATTTTTTCATTACAATTAAATGCAAAGTATATTTTTTATTATACATGGTGTTTAAGCATAAAAATAACGTATACAAAGTACGTGTGAAAAATGACGCTATGCTTAGCTTGAAATGCATTTTAACAAAGAAAAATTTGTATGATTGTGTCAAAATGACGTAATTTTAACTGATTTTTCAATTTTTAATTTTAAAGATTAGAAGTGATGCCTTTATTGGTTGCTTCATCTTGATTGCATGCCTTGATTGCATGTTACCAATTACTTTTTTTTAATTATAGGTTAGAAGATTTAATTTTTTAATAAAAAATTCACAAAAGTAAAGGATTTCAGGAAAATTAAAATTATTAAAAATAGTGTTATGGTAAGGAAAAAAACTTGAAATAATTATTGTACTTTTATCAAGAATGAACAATGTAAGGCTAATATTTTCTAGGAATCATTTTGGTAGGCTTGTTATAAGTTCATTTAACAGTTCATTATTAGCGTCAAAGTCCTATTCCTTTCACTGTGAATTTCTCTTTCGATGTCAAAAAATGGTAATCTACTTTTGGAAGCCAGCCAAAATACAGTGGCGATTTTTAGAAATGTATAACGGTTGTGACAACAAACGGCGCTATCGCTTGAGCTTTCATCGCCCTTACATCACTTCTAAATACTACAAATTTCAATTTTGTACTATATTTTACTACATTTTATAATTTCAGTTCTTACATCATCAATTAGAAAAAAAAATAGCTTTCGATTGAAATTTATTTGAAAACTGCCGCCTAATTTAACGACTTTTTAAATAATTTTCAAGCATGAAATATTTTTCAATTCTATCTCAACAATGACCATGAGTTTGCTTTAACAATGTAAAATATCTCCTGGGAAAGTTGCCGCAATTGAAAATAGTATTCCCTAAACATCATGAAAAGTGAAAAAAAATAATAATAAACCTCATAAATCATAAGATCCGATTATCCATAAGATAGAGTATTTTGGCGCTAACTAAAATCTGTCAAAAAAAAAAAAACACTATTTTTTAGATTATGTTTAACATAAAATTGATATGTTTAATTCGTTGATGTATATGTTGCATCAGAATATGCTAGGAACTGTATTTTATATATTTTTTAAAGATCCATTCGATATTTAACTGTATAAGAGAGAAAAGATCCCCGACTGTGGTGGAAAAGGAATAATCATCCTAATTATGTAAAGGAACCGAAGAAGCCATACAAATAAATTACACTTGAAAACATTAAAAATTTCCCTCATCTGCAGACTGATTTAGTATTGTAAAAAAAAAAAAATTCTTCATCTAAAAATTGATTAGCTTAAAAATATAATAACAAAAAAATTGTTTTGCTTAAAACAATGGATGCGTTTTAGAAGATATGGATTTGAAACGAACAATGATTAAAGAGGACATTTTAAAACTTTTAATTTAAACATTTTAAAACTTTTTTTAACATGGAATTGCGACGGTGCCTTTGGTCCGATGCAATGCACATGCGCATAGGAGCTCATACAGTTGCATTATCATAGGAGGGGGGGTGGTGCTTTATTTACCATGTTCTTTATAAGATGAAAGTAGGGATATACTATTTGTATGATACTTCATAGGTCCATGAAATTTTCTTTCTTGCCGTGGGGAATATTGCGGTAATGTCAAAATGATTTGCATTACACAGTTGTTTCGCGACCTACGTTATACTTAACATATGTATAACGTAGGTTGCGGTTGTTTACGGATTGTTTGTTTGGAGTTTGCATCGGAAATAGTACTGTATTTGAATGGGCAAAAAAGGTTTAAAATAAAATATTTGAAAGACTGTTTCATACAACGTCTTCTTATGTAATAAAGAAGCTTATTTTACTGACATTGTTATAGTAATTTTTTCCGTCAAGTTTTTACGGGCTCTATCTAATATGACATTATACTTGCAAATATAAAAAAGTCATTTCTCACAGGTGTAGTCGAGACGCAAAAATAGTAACGCAGGAAACACGGAAATGATGTAATTATAATTGGACATTGTTTTACAGGAATTGACTGAGAAAACTGTCGTGCCCATTAAAATAGACAGAATAAATCGCATACATGTTAGAAAATGACGGACTTCTCACATAGCATCGATAATATTTCTAGAAACGATTACTCTGAAATATCAATAAGCGTTTCACCCAATACAGTTGGTTCAGCACACTACCTCTAAAATGTTCTAGAGATGCATCGTGGTGACAACACAAGCACCCTTGGGTAGTGAATAGGACATCCTACGATATTTATGCCAACAGTATTTACAGAAATATTTTCCAATAGTTTTTGGTGGTATAATTACATAGAATGTGCGGTTCAATTGAATAATCACTAATGATGGTGCCACGAGCATTCATGGTGAGCCGATGCGGAATGATATGACACAGCATTGTGTGGATCTATTCTGCACAACGTATTTATCTATATCCACATTCATAACTGCTGCCAAAACAGCTGATTTACGGGAATCTCGAAATAGGTATAAACTTCGACTCCTTTGTTATGTTTTGGCACCTGTATATTTTTTACAAAGGTTTATGTAGTGAGTTGCCAAACACATGTAGAAATTGTTTCCAAAACCATCTAACAGTTGTGTTGCTGTCATCACGGCCAAATTTTACGGAAGAGGTGTACGTGAATGTAGTTGGAAAATTGCAGCATTTTGAAGATCGCATAGCTTCCCAAAACCAGTGTTGACATCCGTTTGCATATTTTACATGTAAATAATTCCATAACGTACAAAAGATATACAAAGAAATTTGGCTCGTACGCACCGTACTGCACGTACCATAGCCTCGTTCATCACGATGGTGTTCGTACAGTATAAGGCAAGGATTCTCTGAAAATGATGGAATTATAAGTGCTCTTCATGCACATTCGTCTTATAGTGATTTCATTTACGCAAAGTATATGAAATACTTCGTATGTTTTCAAGTGGAGTCAATTTTCTACACTATAGAAGAGTTTCTCTGGTGTGTTGGGCGTTCTCATGTAATATTGAAAGATTTCAGTTCCTGTGTTAAAACTTACCGATAAAGATCCTTGAACGTATTTTGAGTGAGGAATGGCTTCAAGGAAACGCTATGCTGCAATTATTGCACATCATATAATTCCGATTGAAAGGTTCGTATATAAAATGTATTTTTGCTCTCGGCATTCCAGAACGATGTTTGTATTTAACATTTCGGCAGCAGCATGTCTCGCTGGCTACAAAATGTTTAATTTCCCGTTCACGTAGTTTTGCCGCTGGCGATCATTTAAAATCATTTTTTCATTAATCTCTGATTGTAGACTGCAATTTTCAATGCTCCGTTTGTGAGGGCCGTGCATAATTCGGCTTATAAAATATTACTGTGGAAGAAATTGTGTCCTGGCAGAACAGATTGGTATTCAAAAGTCATTCCGCCGCTAACCGGTTGGGCGGCAATGCTGAAAATGCCAATTCGTACCAGAAAACATGCATTTTAATCATGATAAAGCTATTTTTCTACGGCTTCACTGTTCTGATTGGACCACCTATCATGACACTAAAGCTGTTTTGTTTTGTGTATTATACAATAAATTGCATTTAATCCATTAATTATCAATTGTAATGATTTAGTGAAATCTAAATATTACATTTGAATTTTTAAATGTATCACACTGTTACTTTTAATCATTGCGTAAGTCTTATAATAATATGCATATTAATAAATGAATATGTCACCTTAAAATAATTTTTTTTTACAAATACTGTTTTGAATAATACACTAGAATACGTATTTACATGAAATTTGAAAAGAATGGGCATGAAAAATTTATTCAATTGCTTTTTTAAGTAAAATTGTAATTCTTCATTTCTAAAATACTACTTTTTATCTATTTCTTTGTTGTTGCTTTTGTATCAATCAACCTTGTAGCAATGAAAACTGATGAAAACTGTTACATAAAAGATAATAGATACATTTATGTTTTATGAATAAGGTAAAAATTTTGTATGCATGAATTCCTTTTTAAAGAAATATTTTTATAGATTTTAGAACCACGTGTGCTTCGTTCACATTCAATAAACAAAAAACTGATTTTATTTTGTAAAATTCAAATTTAATTATTTTCGATAAAGGAAGACATATTTTAATTTCTTTGTATTTAAATATTTATGAAGATAAAGGTGTAATTTTTTTTGTATATTTCCTTATGTATTTTTTCTATTAATTTGTTATTGGAACAAGATTAATTTATTTTATAAATATTTGCTATATATAGAAAAAGTGTACATTTATAAATTAAAATATTAAATGTAAGTAAAAGACACAAAATAATTTGAAAATAATTTATTTAATACTTTTTCGACGAATATTACATTTTATTAAATGAAACACTAAAAAGGAAGCTATAAATGTAAATAGAAATAGTTAAAAATACGAGAATTCAGTTTTTGTAGCGTTAATTTTTAATTCGAAGAAATGTTTTCCATTTCATTAAACATCTTTGAAGTATGATTCCCAAAATATTTAAAATTAGTATCGGAAAAATTTCTTTTCATTTTTTAATGCTTTTAATCAAAAAGTTATTTACATTTACATATGTAAGTTATCATTTAATATCGTCTAATAAAATTCTAACTTGCTATTTATTATTATTATTATTTTTTTTTTTGCATAAAGATGTTCTTCTTTTAAAATGTGTTTTTAAATACTGTACTTGGGAAAAACAGTTATAAAAGAAAAAAAAACTGTAAAATCATTTAATTACTGAATTTTGAGTTTATTGAAATCGTAATAGATTTTTCAATAGGGTTTTCATTTTATTTTTTAAACTTTAATCTTTATATATATATATATATATATATAAAATCAAAGATTGTAAAATAAAATTTAATGATTCAGTTTTTGCGTGTTATACAATTAACACAAATTGTTAAAAAAAAAAAAGATTAACTAGTAATTTTGATAATGAACAGTAAACCTTCATCATGCAGCAGCACAGTAATTGTATATGTAAAGAATATAAACAAAATCCTATAAATGTTTTCCATTTGACTGCTAACAACAAGGACAAATATGCATCTACACAATTAATACCATAGAAATATAGCTTAAGTTTCATAATAATATATATACCGCAGTACCAAAATCAGCCGTAAATATTGAAAAGAGACACATGCGAAATATTGTGAAACCAATAATCCAGGTTGTATAAATTTGTTGGCTGCGTAAATCCCTGAGTAAAAATATTTGACACCTAATTTAAATCCAAATTAACATTAATTTTGGTGGTATGAATATAAATTGAGAAAACCATGTTGTTAGTGAAATACCTCACTGAATGGATTTTTTTTTTGTGAGTGTGTGATTAAAAATTGAAAATTTTCTAATCAGTTTTACATCTAAAATATAATATTAAACTATTATTTGTGTTTATATAAAGTGCATAGAACTCATGTTGATCTAAATCCAATATAGACATATATGTGAAAATATATGCTGTAATATCAGTTCCATATAAAAACTCGATTCTCGTATAGCATGGCAATAACAAATTAGCAACTGATCATAGAAGAGTTCTCTAAAGTAAGGCAAACACATTTGGCTTCAAATGATGAAGATTAACATGACATAGGTAGTGAATTTGGTGCATTTTTTAAATAAAAAAATCATATACTATTTGTCACATTTTTCTACGAATGATCTCGTCTATTCGTATCAGGCTACAAACCCAAAAGACTACGGTTGGAAAGTGCATTTTATCATGATAATTTTATATGATTCCCACAAGGGAACAAATTTTAGTGAAGCTCACACCTAGCATTTTATAGTCAGGTTCAGCCTGATTTTTTAAAAATCATTTTAAAAAAAAATTCCGCTTTAATTTCTTAAATAAATTATGGGAAAATATTTTAAAAATTCATATTTTGTTTTAAGTATGGTTTACGGCTAAAAAACGGTTTGATGCCTATCGGTAACACTAGGCTTTAATTGGAAAAATAATTTCCCTTGATTAAATTCTATAACATTAAAAACAACTGAATATTAAGAACTATGATAAGGAATTTGCACAAAGTATTTTAAAAAATAACTAATTATTATTACAAATACAAAAAATTATTGCAAAAGATTATAAAAATCAATGTGGAATACAAAATAAATTGTTTAATTTATGATACTTGAAAATATGAGTACAAATTAAATGGTTAATGAATTGTATGGATATTTTTTAAACAATTATTATTTCTATTAAAACAGAGTCCAACACCACACTTTTCACATTTTGTGAGTGTATCCTCTGCAATTTGGGAATTTACACCTCATCTTTTTGTCTGCAAATAGAGGCATATGTCCTATTCGGTACAGACGAACATCTTTAGGTGGTACTTACTGTGATGAATCTCTATGCTTTTTTGCCAGAATTTCTTCTTCAATCATCGATGAAGGACTTCCACGCGAGTAATCATTGAGTTTTCATTGAGTAATATTTCGTCTTAACAATTAATTTCGTTATTTATCTGTCTGTAATAACAATAGTATTACTACATAGTATAAAACAAAGTCGCTTTTTCTGTCCCTATATCCCTATGTACGCTTAAATCTTTAAAACTACGCAACGGATTTTGATGCGGTTTTTTTAATAGATAGAGTGATTCAAGAGGAAGGTTTATATGTATAATAACATCCATTAAACAGTGGAGAAATACTGTTATTTTTGAGGTTTTTAATGTGATGTCTATTTTTTTGGCGATCATTATTGTTGCAGAAAGAAATGAAAAGGCTATACATCTCCAAAAATAAAAGAAAAACTGTGTTAAATTAATAAAAAAAAAAAAAAAAGAAAGAAAAAAGAGTTTTGATGAGAGAATATTATAAAACGAAAATATTTAATTTAAACATGATTGGGAATGTTCTCAATGCTTAAAAAATTATTCAAGGGGCAAGATTGCTATCGAAACAATATTTCGCGATTTATCTTTTGTTTTTGGCGATTCTGATTTTAATTTTGATACTAAACAATTTGATTTTAAGCCAAAAGGTGTCTTTTTTTTTTTTTTTTTTTGGATGCAGAAAGAATTGAAATGGCTATACAGCTGGAAAAATAAAAGAAAAAGCTGTTATTAATTTTATTTTAAAAAAAGAAAGGAATTATAGGGGGAAATTCGAAAATCAGGTGATATTTTTTTTATCAAATATTAGCTTTTTCAGTATTTGATTCGGATTATGAAAGATTAGCCTTCTGAAAAAGTTCTACTGGACGGATTTTGATGAGAATTGTATTGTTAGATGCTATTTCAGGAATGGTTTTAATGTACTACATATTGTTCTACGCTGCTTAGTCAAACAGTTGTGTGAAGGTTATACAGTCAGGAGAACCCGATTCCGAAAGATTAGCCTTTTTGAAAGTTTTTACTGGGCGTATTTTTTGCGACTTGCATTGTTAAGTAGATAATTTGTAAGGATGGTTTTAGTATATTTTATATTGTTCTGTTTTAGAATTACGTGGAAAAGTTCTATAATCAGATGAACCCGATTATAAAAGATTAGACTTTATAAAAAATTCTACTGAATGGATTTTGTTAATTAGTTTGCATTGTTAGTTCGATGATTTTTAGTGATGGTTTTAGTATATTGCATATAGTTTTATCATTCTTTAGCAAACCTTAACTGTAAATGACCAAATAAAAGAGTTGGTTCTTAACAGCTAAAATTTTGACTGCACATTAGAAAATATAATAGCGCAATCACGTCATTTTTCAGTAATGTGGAAGGATATTCCAGGTAAATATACAGATTGCTTTCAAATACAAGGTCAAATTAAACGATATATTTTGTTTGCTTCAAGGTTCATTTGTAGAAACTGACCAGCGCAGCGGGCGTAGCTTGCTAGTATGTCTATAAACTTATTATTATGACATATACTATTGCTTTTAAGACATATACTATATGCTTTTAATGACATATACTATATGCTTATGCGGATATAGTATATATGGCATATAGTATATGTCATATGATTTTATGACATATACTAAATGCTTTTAAGTTTCTGCATTCAGTAATAATACTTTGATTAATTTTCTTTGCACGATTGGTGATTCTTTTATTTTAAGCATATTTTTTACTCTTTAAATGTAAAATTAATGCTACATTTCTGAACAAGTAAGTTGTGACAAAAAATATAAAATATCAGAAAAATGTTATGTATATTTAACACTCTCGTAATACTACATTTCCGAAACGTCTTAAAAAATTCTACCTTAGTCTATTGTCACACGGATAGTACACAAAATAATTGTTTTTGTTAAATTTTTATAAATAACATGTTCTTTAAATTTCAGAAAACGTTAATATTTACGATTTGAACAGCTACTTTTAAAATTATTAACGTAAAATTAAATTTTCCCAAAAACTAAAAAAAAAATCGGACCCGAAAAGGTTAAAAATAATAAAGTACAATTATATACTACTACAAAAATAAACTACTTCTATTGAATATAGAAGAAAGTTAAACTAAAACTAAAACTACTCATTGTTCTCTAGGCTTAGCTTAATGCCTATTGTTGACAATAAGCAACACACACAAAAATCTACTTACAACAAATATTTTACTGTTATACCCAAACAAAATAATACCCAATAAATACCCAAACAAAATAATAAATATGGACTACATACCTTCCTTTTTCATGTGATAATTTTTACTTGATCACTGCAGAACAAAATAAAGTATTTCGCAAGTTTCCAAACAAAACAAAATTCACGTGTAGCAACAATTGAAAAAATAATTCTTTATTTATTCTTAACAGCTGTAGTGCTGTCATCTACACGTTGAAAATTGATTTAATAATATTGTCAGTATGTATTTTAAACGCAACATTAGACGTTAGAGCAATAATATTATTCTAATAGTATTTTAGAAGACTAAATTGGGTATGTTGCCGAAAAGCTACACACGGCATTTAAGGGTTAAGGCCACAATTGCAGAACCAATAAAATTTGTCTGCCAAAATCGTGTTATATATTTTTTCTTTTATTTAATTTTAAAGTAATGCATTTTTAATTGTTAATTTCACGGCAAATGTGAGTTAAATCGCCAAATATGTGGCTACGAATCCAAATCGCTACTCACACATTACAGACAACTACGACATTCGGTCGGGGTTGCCGAAAAAAATTCTCCGGTAACGAATAAAGCCAATTTTGCGCCACAAAAAATGCAATTATAATCTTGCATTTTTTTTTTCTAAAGTATGTGCTTGACAGAGTTTTTTTTTTTTTTTTACTTTTTTCAACATTTTATTGTTATTATTAACTAATTTGTATTAAAAAGTACTTTTTTCACAAAACTATATAATTAGCCCGATAAGAGTCTAAAAAATTGTATTTTTAGAAAGTTATGCTGTCGTAAAATCAATAAATACGATTTTTTAAAGAGAAATTTAGAAAGTTATTCTGCCGTAAAATCGAAATAAAAAAAGTTTTGAAAAGAAATTTTTAAGGTTTTCTAACTTTGGCCTATAGGGCAATAAAATGCACCAGGTCTCAATGCTAGGTGCATGCTTTACCAAAACTCGTTCCCGTGTCAGATAAATATAATCATTTTCGAAAATAAAACGTTTTTACTAAATCATAGCGTAGTAGCAAGACATTCCAGAAACATAAAATGAAAAATAATTCTTTGTTGAGTACTGACTGTTTCTCAAATATATTTTTTAGGAGTTTTTTTTACTTTATATGTCTGTTTTAAACATCAAGTTAAAAATGTAGTTTGATGGATAAGTTCTAGATTAATTAATTTCTACTAGAACGTAGTTCTAGTAGTGTAAAGCTGCGTTTAAGAATGACATTAAAAACATCGTATTCTTTTAAGAGTAAAATCTTTGTTTAGAGATGTTCAGAGTTTTCTGAAACTACCATTGGAATGACGCTGTTTTTGTTCCGAAGGACAACGAACATTGATGAAACACAATATAACATACATCGCTAAATTTTGGTTTAAAAAAAATGGGTTCTTATTAATGTGTTCTTAAATACAAGACAACGTTCTTTCTAAATATTTCTTGGAAACGAAGCCCAAATAAAAATTAAATTTTACTTTTTCCTATGGGGCAGAAATTGATGATGTTTAACCATATGAGAGGTTAGACACACTGTGTATAATTTATTTAAAAAAATATTTTTTGCTGATAAGCACATGATGGAAGTATATTATTTTTCTATTAGGTAATACTATTCCTATGCCCTTTATAGAAATAATAGAAAAATAAAGTGGAATTTTGCAACTGCCCTTCCAAAGAATAAGTTTTCTTTTTGTCATTCGTAAACTTCTTTGCTAGCAGTATTGAATTTAATGCAATATTTTTGCTTTCAAGTGTACTTTAATAATTTAGAAGATAAAATACGCAAAAAAGTATATCTATTAATGCAGTATATATGGAAAATATGCATTATTTAGAAGCCAATGTATGTGCAATAAATGCAACAGCGCAGAACGCTGTTTAGTTTTATTTTTAAGCTTCACAATAATGAAGGACATTTTTGTACTTTGGAATACAGATATTACTTTGTTATGCGTTAACGACGTTTTAATTTTTGTTTGTATGTACGTATTTGCCACGTATTCTCACAAAAATATTTACCAACGTAACGTTACATAAAATCCATTGATTCGAAAACTTTTAATTTTATTCATGAATATGTTGCGACAAAGAAAAGAAACACATTTTATGTAACCATACCATGGCTGATTAAAAACGTATAAAATTTGAAGCAAATTAAAAATTTGACCCTTGTTTAATTTTTAAATCATGGGTACATGAAATGGAAACTCCAGAAATAGAACTTTGTTTGGGTTTGGACAATTTTCTTTCATTTGAATTTCATTCAGCCTAATACTGCACTGCATTTATTCCAAGACTTGTGAGGTTAACTTTATTTTGAAAAAAATAATAGTAGTGCTTTTCATATTTGCTTAACGGGGTAATTTGAAATCTACTTTAGTTTTTTAACTAACAGATAAATATTTTTTAAATCTACCTATTTTTCTTTATGGAGCTTTAAAGTTATGGGGTTTTTTTCTTTCATTCTCAGCTGAATTATTTTTATGAGTTTTCATTTGAATGTAATTTTCTAAAGGATTATTAATGCTATTATTCAGTGTGAAAATTGTTATACATTAAAATGTTCGAAAAATACACACATGGAATAAAATGCATTTGTTTTGAAAAAAAAATTAATTGTAGGATAATGTTGAGTAAGAAACATGACAATCTTTTATAGAAATTGAATTAATTCAGTCTGGTTTAGCTCTGTTTACATTGATTTTTGAAAGGCCTTCGTTGGGTCTGCGTCTGCAAATTTTGGCTCGCAAAGACCTCCACTAGGAACGACGCGAAAAAAGGATAGCCGGCTGGTACTATGTATCGGCTGGGGAGTTTTCGAAATTTTGCTTGATCAGTGAGTGTCTATCTTACATGAAATCGTGATAATGGCTAGTAAGTAATAATTTATACAAGAAAATGCACAACAGAATTCAAGATTTAGATCACGTTTTACACAGAATTGAAACTAGGAATTCTCGGATTTCTTAGTACGATTTAATGATCTTTTATCAATTATGCTATTGTACAAATTAATTATTATTCATCTATGCATCTTCTACAGTGGATAATATATAATAAATTATAACAAATTAGATATTTCACAAAACTGTTCGACCATTTAAAGGATCGAAATAACAGCCCTTCCAGGAATATAAAAATAATGGTAATTCTTGTGAACTATTTTCACTGAGAGGAATTTCTATTAATTATTGTATAATCATGCAACGATGCATGATGCAGTAGTTTGGCTTTTTTTAAACTACAAATTTGTTTATTCCTTTCAGTCGCCTGAAAGTATATTTGTCGAAGAGTATACTTTGTTGTAGCAATTGTAACGGAGAAAATTAGATTTATGATATACTTACCATTGCACACTATTACTTTCATTGACTGAAAAAAGAGAATTGTTATATCTATTTTATGTATTGAACCCAAATTATAGAACAGGAACCTAAATTTTATTGAACGGATGTTATAACACCTGTTGTAATGTTAGAGAGATAATTGTTTAAAGAAGTTTGAACGTCTTTATTTATCACTTCGATATATATTCATAGCGCTATTTGTAAGGCAAATCATAGAAAAAACCACATATGTGATGTACTAATGGCTGACCCAGTGGACTCTTGCGGGTGGTCCCGACTCGGCTACTTTAGTGGGGAAGAAGCCCGGGAGCATACCGGGAGATGTTTTCCCATACAACGCGACGAGGGCAGGTTAAGTAGACGAATCACCACGTCATCGCGCGCCGTAGGCTAAACAGAGCAGTCCGGATCGGACACCCTCGGATCTGGATACTGACTCTGAGCAACAGACTAGTTAACGGGGATAGGATAACAGAGCTTTCTGCGCCCGACGGTTGAATTAGCAAGACTAAGAAATAACTTGCACTCTACTTATCTCGATCGGAACCGCTTCTTTACCGCTTTTCAAGGCAAGTTCTGCGAACTTCAAAGTCCGATATCGGCATCTAATATAACCTTCCTTTTACTAACCCTTTTTTATGTGTTTCTCTGGGGACTTCAACGGAGTCGACCGCCGTTGACTGTTCTGCCATCGCTCTAGGAGGGAAAGCCGTCGTAGGCCACACGGATACAACCTAATCTAGGACACGTCTATGCATCCAGGGATGCATTTCCTCTTCACCGCGGGCTAGCAAGAGGCTCCACCTCTTTCGTCGCCGTCAACAAACTAGTCGTATCCATTGTAGGAGCTCGATGATCGAAAGCGGAAATAAATCAAGAGTCTTTGGGGAAACTCGGCATAAGGCCTAGGATCCGGTATCCTCTTTTGGTCTCCGCTTCCGATGCTGTGGTGGGATTCCGGCGTACTCTCAACTGCAATGTGGTGGTCACATAAGAGAGTAGGCACCACCACATGACGCAGCGACTTTTGTTGTCATTTCCTTGAGAAAATGGGAGTTGTAAGTAAGGTGGCGGCGCTCCCACCGACCGTAGCGCATAAAGGAATTCTATTGATCGTGCGCGTTAAAAGTTCTGCAGAACTTGGGTACGGCGGGTGACGTGCCTGACGGGAGCCCCCAGGCGCCTGGCGACGCAGCTCAGTTTTTATACCGGTGGCTGACAATTAGAAACTCGTTAACGCTCAGTATCAACTAATGGTCTTACAAAAGATGAAATTTATGATACTGGCCTTTTATAATGTAGATACACACAAAAGAAAGATTTGTAGAACTTTTAAATTAATAGTAATTTGAAAATTAAAAGAAATATTTATGCATCTCAACCACTCTGTACATATAAGTAAGCTTGATTTTGGAAGATTTCAGAGAAGACACACAGAAATCGCACCCACCGGAAAATATTAGAATACAAAAAATAGCATAAACTTCGCATAAGATACACCAAAGGCGAAATACGCAATATTATTAAATAGCAGTAAGGCCGTTCTTCACAACGGGAAAATGAAAAAAAAATACTCATAAATCCTTTAAATATAAAAAAAGCAACACTCCTTTTGATTAATATGATATCTGTAAAAATACATTGGGGATGTCATCCATAAAATGAAATTTTTTCCAATGTTTCTTTAAAAGCAATTTAAAAATTACCACTGTATTTTTACATGAAAAGATTGCTGGTAATATGTGTGCCAGCATATTTAGCAATAAATTTACAGCAAGTTTGTTTTTCATTGATAAACAGCAAATTTGTAAATTTTACAGCATTTATTACTGTTAATTTTGCGGCAATTTTGTGTTTTAGATTTTACAACAACTTTGTAAGTTTTACAACATTTTATGCTGTTAATTTTAAAGCAGTGTTTGCATCATAAATGTATGTATATGTATACATATATATATATTAGAAGATGCAGTTTTATTTTTGCATCACCCCCCCCCCTATATTGCTTAGTTATTTCATTTTTTCCTTATTTTATATTGAGCCACATTTTAAAAACTAAGTGTGTTAAATGTAATCTCTACATTTCATTATATAATTGTTTTACTAACATTACGGTAGATTCATTTTTTATACATAATTAAGATGCATACTTCAATTTTTTTTATGACGTATATCACCAACAAAAATTGCTGAGTCTTTGTCTAGAGATTAAGTATTTTTCTTTAAATTATTATAAAGAAATATTTTGCCTCTTACCTTCTATTTAAATACATTTCTATATCATCCAGTGTTTTTTAATAAACTTCTGTACTTTCATGACTTCTGTGACTCTTTACTTTCTCTTTTCATATTATAATATATATCTAATGTTTTACACAAAATTCACTGATAACATTCAAAATATCTCATTTCAGTATGTAAATGCGAGTTACAGTAACCTATTTGTCAACGACTATTAAACGATTATATTATTAATAATGGCGAAATCAAAAGACTAATAATGCAATCATAATAAATAAACTCTTTAAAAATGTTATGAATTAATAAAATAAGGTGCTTTGAATTAATATGGAATTATGAATTATGTATTCATGTATAATGAATTAATAAAATAATGTGTTATACACAGGTAATGATTTCAAAAGTACATATAAGTGGATTGAAATGAAATGCACAAAAAATGCAATAATAAAATCTGAAAAATATCATGCTAGAATTCAGCTCTGAGTGCTATTGAAAATTTATTGAACTTCAATAATATATTGAATAAATGAAAAATATTTAAATAGGCACAGAAAGTACTTAAAATTATTGGATAATTTAATATATATATATATATATATATATATATATATATATGTATATATGATTTTAAATTATTAAATATATTCGAATGCGAACGGATAAAATGAAATTTATCTTTCTTATATATCAAATATATATATATCTTATATCAAATATCTTATGTATCAAATTTTCTATATCAAATAAATATGATAAATTGAAATTTTGAAAATAATAATAATAATAATAATAATAATAACGATATAAAAGGCTTATTATTTTATGAGTATGCATAATCCTTAATATAATAGGCAATATGCATAGTTTCCCTGCTTTTACACAAATATTATTTATAAATAATAAATAAGTCCCGTGGGAAAATAATGAGAGATAAGGTAAACAAGATTAAAATTAAAACAAGTAAAATTATCCTTGTTACAATTTAAGACTAAGTACTTAAACTAGGCAAATAACTCGAAAGTTCTTGTCTTGGATACATACTGCAAAAAATTAAATTAGTATTTTACTAATACGTAATATTATGTAACTTTATTAAAACAATAATATAAGTAAATATAAAAATAAAAAATTATCCTTAGTATTTTTGTGAAATTTGTGTATCCATATTGAAAAGAAATAACTTACAGCAGAGAAAATGCTAACACAGCTGCATGCAATGGCGGCCGCGAAATATTCCGTGTGTCTCATCTTATTTGAAATGTGGTGAAAAACCGGTCTTCTGCGGGTTTTTTAAGCTCTTAAAATTAATGCGTTTGCTGTAATCCTTTATTTCTATGCTACTGAAATATTTACAATGTTCCGTGCTCTAATATTTCTCGTTTTATTATCTTCTACAGTGTAGACTGTAGACAGAATAAATTGTACCTTTCGACTCTTTTATTCTTTACTTCAAAACTTCCGCTTCGAATCTTTCGTGATTTCGTCACTGGAGTGCATTCAGAAATGACAGTAAAAAAAGGTGTGAACTGTGTTTTTTTGTTTTCGTAAAATAATTACAGAGTTTTCAGCAGTAATTTTCGCCGTTATTTTTTACAGTGAGAAATACATTTTTCAATTTTACTTTCAGACTAGATTATGTCTGATTATGTCTAGATTATATGACACATCACAAATACTTTTATTTTTACTTTTCTTGGATGAACCAGACAATGAAACTGTTAAAATGCTAAATGCTAAGAATCTGTCATTAAAACTGGTCAATTTTTAAAAGAAAACATGCATTTTCATACATGAATTTGAAGCATTTTTCTTACGACGGCGCAAAAATGAGTCATTTCCTTTAAGTATAAGAATTCTTACTATGTGAAAATTAAAAGACTTTTTTGTTCGACTACACTCTCTTTAAGTTTTGGCAATTCACTACATTTCATAAATATCTAAAGCTATAATCTAAATCTATACTTTGTTTAACATCGCGAATTTAACTGGTTAAAATGATTAATGCGTATTCAGTACATAAGTTCGTAAATTATCATCAGAAATATTTTCAAATATTATTTTACGGTTTTAGTTTAATAAAGACAGAGTTTTCGTTGAAAGTGTGATGTTGAGTTTAGCGAGAATACATGCAAATGTACATTTCATATTCAACTATTACTTACAATTAACATAAAAATATCAAAATTTTCTTCATTTTGGATTCCACATGCTGTGACATGGTACATAAAGCTCGAAGAACATTTAGTTTGGAATTAATCTGATAATATGACATTAATAAATTGTTTAATGTTTTCGCCAAATTATTTCTCGATATTGCTAAAATGCATAGATATTGTCACAAAACCTAAATTTTAGATTGATTAAAAGCAAAATGTTTGGAAATTTTGGTAAAGAAAAATTTACAAGTAGGATAAAATCACCAATATTCGAAACATTTCGTCATAGATTTGAAACATACATCTATATTATGAAGCACAAACATGCGCTTTAGTAACACTGCCATCAGAATGTTCTAGAATGTGGTTATTCTATGTTATAACAATGGAGTAATTATTCGTCAAACCATACATTCAATACAATATGACAGTTAGACCCGATCACAGAAAATTATCAGCACTTGCTTGTATACTGATATATTTTAAACCTCACGCGCACATACACGCATATACTTGCCAAATTTGACACAAAAATTCACCAAACAAAAGGCAAGCACGCTAATTCTAACAAATCTTAACTGACAACTTTTAACACTCCTAGTATTTAAAAGATAATGCGGGATTTATCGACAAAGATCGACGAAGGTAGCTTCTTCTGCTTGTATTAAAATATTTTGTTGTCGCAAAGAAGTGATTACTGTGGGCAACAAATATCAGAAAGAAGGTGAAAGTACTCTAAAAATAAGTGTTGAACATGTTTTATCGAAAACACACCATTAACATTTGTTTTCAGATTAAATTTTACGATATTTAGAAACAAAGTTACGTGGTGTGAAGAAAGTACCCAGTACAAAAATTCAGTGAATATTCCCTTAATAGTTATGATTCTCAAGAAAACCCAGCGGTAGCTTCGTACCCAATGTCGTAGCTCTGGTCTTATCCAACGCAGCATGAACTTCTTCACAGACAGATCCATAAACTCTTTGTTTTATTAATATAGATTTGTACAATATTATCAATATATATTTTTAATACGTTCAATGGAAATGTGTTGCAATTGCTTTAAAGCAAAAACCCTTTTATTTAAATTACGGCCACCTCCTGATCTAACTGGACTCAACTAAATTATGTTAAAAAAAAATTTAAAAAATAGTGTTTTACAATTCAGAACAAATTATGCAGAATAGTGCTGCGTAACTCTTAGAAAGGCATTTGTATTTTATATGTATAATATACGTAGTTTATAAAAGCTAAACCTAAAGATGGTTTTATGAGGGTCTTTGTAAGCTACCACATTCGATCACTATTAGTGGTTTAGAAAAAATAGCTTTAAAATTGAGATTGGACATCATTGATTATTATGAAAATATTCATGGATTTGTAGTACTGAATGTGAGATATTAACATACTGAGAATTACTAGTTGTACCCAGAGGCCGGGTTAAATAAACTTAATGTGCACCAAAATTTTCATTTAGTAAAATACAATAAGTAAACAGTATATAAAATAATGTATTATATTTCATTATGTAATATTTCTAGTAGGAATACACTATCTTTCACGCAGTGGTGATATTTCTCTGGATTGGGGAGATTGAACTAGTATACCGATAAATGTGAAATATATTTAAAAAGAATATTTTCGGCCTTTTAAAAATTGCGACGTTGTAAAATGATAGCATAAATACCAATCTACTTCTATGTGGTTCTGAGTTGTTACTGTGTGTCTATTGCAAATTAAAACAAGAATTTTAGTAAAAAATGGGTCAAACATCCTCAGTCATTCCTATACAGCCCCCTGTAACGCAAAAACAATCTATAATTGTTTTGTATGGATTATTTTATATTTAGAAGTATGTGTCAATCATCTGTGATTTAATAGGTAATCGCCATAACCCTCTATTTCGAATCTCCTGGTGTATTTTTCTGAAATACAGAGCATGAGATCTCTGTACCAAAACAATTGCATAATTTTTTAATTACTAAATATTTACACCCAAAACTAAATGCTTTAATAAAAAGTATGACTTTTATGTATGCCATTAAGCATTTTTTTTATGCATAACTAATTCTTTTATATAAAATACCACTACACTGTACTGCTATATTTTATCACATTATATGCTAAAGAACTAGTTTGAAATAGAAAGTAAAACACAAGCAATTTCGAGTATTTGAAAACACATTTTTAGAGTAAATCGTTATTAGATCGTACAATAGCAGTGAAAAACATGCTTCTATTAGCAATACGAATATGGTACAAGACAAATTACGATAAAGGAACGATGGTAGAAAACAAACAATGGAAGGAGAGGGGATACAAATCATTTTGATTAAAGTAAACACTATTTTATTTTGTTCCTTTACCAGAGTACTTATAAACATATTTATGTTTGCTACAAATTTTACAGATGCAAGATTAAAAAAATTTAAATGTTAAAAAATATCATTTTTACGGATGAAAAGTATACACCATGTGATGAAATTGGTTATATATGCCATTAAGCATTTTTTTTTATGCATAACTAATTCTTTTATATAAAATACCACTACACTCTGCTGCTATATTTTATCACATTATATGCTAAAGAACTAGTTTGAAATAGAAAGTAAAATACAAGCAATTTCGAGTATTTGAAAACACATTTTTAGAGTAAATCGTTATTAGATCGTACAATGGCAGTGAAAAACATGCTTTTATTAGCAATACAAATATGGTACAAGACAAATTACGATAAAGGAACGATGGTAGAAAACAAACAATGGAAGGAGAGGTGATACAAATAATTTTGATTAAAGTAAACACTATTTTATTTTGTTTCTTTACCAGAGTACTTATAAACATATTTATGTTTGCTACAAATTTTACAGATGCAAGATTAAAAAAAAATTAAATGTTAAAAAATATCATTTTTTCAGATGAAAAATATACACCATGTGATGAAATTGGTTTCATCATTTATGAATTTATAAAACACAAGTAATGAATTTTTAGCATAATTCCATGTACTCTGTGGAAAAATCACTATTACATCTAATATTAAAAGTAAGACATACACTGCATTACTTCCTAAACAGAAAAATGGGACATTGATAGAAGCAAAGAATGAAACGTGCTCCATTTCTTTCTTAAGTGTTCACAAACAGCTACAAATATTTAATTTTATAATTTTTACTGTTTTGTAATAATGAACACCTTTTGTAATAAACATCAAAATCAATTTCAAAGTAGAATTCACTACTTACTTTTGAACTATTAAAAAAAAGAATTTTCAGCTACAAACGATTAAATTTGAAACCTCCCTTTTTTATCACACCTAGAAATAAACAAAATCAAATCATATTTTTTATTTAACTTTCATTTCTTTGAAAATATCATAATCGATCAAATGTGACTTATTAATACATATCTTCTACTGTATATATATATATATATATATATATATATAATCATATAATATATATCTCTTCTACCACCCATAAGGGAACAATGGAACCAAAAAGTTCCCAATTTTTAAATTGTCTGTAAAGTAAAACTTAGAAGTATTTGTGCTTATTTTATATCTTCATGTTTTCAAATTTAGTCTCAGATAACGCAAATAGCCTAAATGCCACCAAAACAAATATATATATATATATTGAATAAGAAATGTTTTAATTAAAATTATTCTATTCTTGCTACCTCTCTCTACATAATATTAATTTTAGAATAAACATAATTCTAATTTATATGTTATAGTATGCCAATATGATGTATTTAAGTAGGACTTTTATGTTAAATTTAATTTTGATAATCATTCCACATTTAATTAATAGAACCAACACTTAATATATTAGATCTTCTATTACTCACTTTTTTCGTAGAAAAGTATTCCAGATGTTCATTTAAAGATAAATTACATTTCTTAAACTGACTTTTGAACTAGAATTATATCAATCAACTAAATTAAAGTACATTGAAACTTACGATAGCGTAAAGCTCTATTCACACTTACGGAATTCAATGCTACTCACTACATGCTAAATTGAACAATGCTTTCTATTATCACAATAGGCTTCCTAATATATCACTGGGAAGCGACAATAACTCAGGGAATGATGGATTATTGAGGATATCCGTATGCCATTTATAATTCACAAATGCATACTTATGATAATCTTACACCTAGTACTCATTTGTATATGAAATTTGGAAAATATTTGAAATATTTGTTAATACAGATATACTTTCACTATATGTTTTTTTATATTTTGTTTAATTTTATCGCAGTTTAATTGAAAAGATTACATGAAATAAAAAAATTTATTATATAAACTAGGGGGCTTACCCCCTGCGAGCTCGAACTTTTATGCTTGTTTATACATGTATTTATATGTATATATACAATTTATTTATACTTGTCTTTCAATTTACCTCTTTTTGTACATAAAAATAGATAAATGGCTTCTTTATATAAAATAAATTGTACAAACATAAATGACGTATTTACATAAATGACGTCATTTGGACGAATTTATATCTCCAGTTTATAAATTAAATTAAATAATAACAGACAATTGAATCCTGACGATAGATATGTGATTTTTTTTTTCAAATTTTCCTGAAAAACATAATTTAATCACAATCTTATCTTCATTATCGATTGAAATAAAAGATAAATTCAATTTCAATTTGAAAATGACGAATGAAAAGAAATCAATAATCCCTATCGGGATCCTTTTCATTTTTTTCCCTTTTTTGTCACAAAAAAACTGAGTAATTAATTGCCATCATTACAGAAATGTCATTAAAATTAGAAAAAAATTAATATCTCGAAAACTAATTCCAATTTCAAAATTCTATTACCAGTTTTGACATCCGCGGATTTTTATGGACAATTGGTATTAATTTCACCATCAAGCGTTTAATATTTTATTAAAAATAGCCCTGAAACATAATCAGTCGTTTAATCAGTCGTTTCATAAAATCGTTTCATAAATTCGTTTCATAAAATCGTTTCACAAATTCGTTTCATTAGGATTTTATATATATAGGGTAGATATATTCCATGTAAATGAAATACATATTAATTAATACATATTTCAAACGTTATACATCGTTGAAATAACAGTGTGGGCGTACTTTGCAATAATACTAAAAGTTTCCCAAAATGCATATAATACCTGGTTATTTAAATGATATCAACATTGGAAATGACTGCAGCAAGCTAAATGAAATCAGTTTCTCATCGTTTCGGGAAGTGCAGTTTATACAGCTGACAACGTTTATATAATGTTCTTTAAACACTGGTCTATTAAACGTATAGCAAGAGCCTTATTAAAGCCTGGACCAACTGGACCACGGATTTGGGCCCCCTTAGTTTGGATACCCTGAAATTTTGTATTCCATTTTTTTAAAGCTGATATTTTAAATCTATTTTCTCCATAATAATACTATAATGTATATTTTGCACTTTCACAGTAAGATAAGATTTCAAATTAAAAAATATATTTATCCAAATATGTATTTATATTAGTGCTCCCAACGCAATACGTATTTCAGTTATACGTTTAACCGATATACATGTATACGTATAATACGTCGCTAAGAAATACGTATACCTTAAAAGATACGTATAATACGTCGCTAAGAAATACGTATACCTTAAAAAATACGTATATACGTATAATATGTCGCTAAGAACTACGTATACCATAAAAGATACGTATATACGTGCAATATGTCGCTGAAAAATACGTATACGTTAAAAATACGTTAAACGTATCCGGATACGTATAAGCGCATATCGGTTAAATGTATAATTTAAGTATATGTACAATTCAATTATATGTTTTTTTTTCAAATACATATTTACTTTTAATACCAATGGACCTAACGACCTCATCTGTCTTACGTCATTAAACGGAGTACAAGCTGGAAATCGGTGTTGTTAGCGAAGCAATTTGCATTATATGTTTCATGCATATGACCTTGTTACTTTTCCCTATAAATGATTATTATAAGTATATAACGGAAGTAAACACTTTTTGAGCGAAAATAATGAGAGTATAGACGTTTCAGATTTATTGTCAATCCTTTTTACTACTCAAGATTGCGTCCGATTGCAAATGTTATTCTTTGGACGGTGCTAATGTTTTGCACTCTGCGTTAATGTGTATAACGCAAGTTCATTTTTTTAATCATGACACTCATGATATTTTTATACAAAGTGTATAGGTATTACGTTTGATATTTTTTATTAATCTTGACAATTTTCATTTTTTTGTGTGAAGTACTTCTAAATTTAGATTACTTATAGTCTTACAAATAATCCTCAATGCAGATTTTAGAACGCAATCACATATGCTTAAAATAACTTTACTTTTCTTTTCTTTTTTACTGTAAAACGTATTTTCAAAATAGTTTAAGTTTAGAAAAAAATATTCTTAAATACAATAAAATTATGATTACGAAATTTCCCAGGAGTTGGATTGGTCAATATATGTCTGTGGTCTGCGGGAAAAATATAGTTTCGCGCGAAATGTCCACGCCGTTAATCGAAAGAAGTTGTGCGCGGGTTTTACAGACATGCGAAAGATAGCTTCGAAGCTACCTGCTATCCATAATAAAACATTTCATAATTAATAGCTTAGTTTTGAGGGCATAAAAACTAAAATCTAAGCTGAGAAAAAAAAAAGTTCCCATTTTGATTTATTTTATCTATTTTTTTATTTTTTTATTTTTTTTTTGAAAGAGGGGAACATACCTTTACCGCAAGGTAGGTAAACTCATCGCTTTCGTGGCTCGTTGAACAAAGAATCACGGTGGTCTACGTAAACTGCGAGAATGCAGGACTCAGCGGGTGTTTCGCAGTGTTGCTGATCCGCAGAAAAGCAGGAGAAAAGCATATTTTTCACGAAATGAACGAAAACCATTTAAACGTTTATACGTTTAACCACTGGGATATGTTCCGTACGAACTCTGTACCGTATATGCTGCTACCTATAATACGTATAGCCGACTTGACTGTTTCACACGTATGCAAAATCTGTACCCCTTATAATACGTATTATACGTATAATCGTTAAACGTTTAATAGGGAGCACTAATTTATATGCTTATATCGGTGATTTTGGGTCAAAGAAAGTGTTAACATTTTTGTGACAGTATAGAAAGAGGGGGTGGTGGTTAATGAACATCTGGTTCTTGGCTTCTATTTGGCTTGATCAGGTCCGGTGCACTACAATCGCGTAGTCACAACGCACTCCTTATTTTGTTTAATTTTTCTCATTGGTGAGATTGTGCATTTATTTTCTCTGTAATTCGTCTTTTATAATTACCTAGAAAGAAGAACGGAGCCAGAATTTGCCCGGCAGGGGGACTAAGTTGAATACATTATCTATGTTTAATATATATGCAGGGTGTATCTGATCTGATCGTCAGAACAGTGAACGGTTACAGTAGCAATTTTTTTTCGTTGAAAAATACAGGGTACATACCTGACAATCTTATTTTATTTCAGGTCAAATAAACATATTCTGAATCAGAAATTTTACTTAATAAAGAAAATCATACAAGTACCTCATAGGAACAAGACGCATGTTATTACACATTTTTTTTTTTTTAATTTAAAGCATGTTTGGCTAGAAAAAAGTTCAAAGACAACTATAAAATGGCCATTATGTACTTGGAAACAAAAATGAGCAATATGCTTCTAAAATTGGACGGAAGTTGATAGTGCTTACGATGTCACGGACCAAATAACTATGCAATTTCAGCGCTTCCTTAAATGTTATGATATTTCAAAGAAAGCAAAGTTATTTTGTTGAACGGTTATCTATAAAGTTGAAGTTATTACGATAATTTAATTTTTGTAAATTTTGAACAAATCCTACTTCGGCTTAGATTGATATAGCTTTTTAACTAATAACCTTCCAATAGTTTTCGAGTTAGATAAACAGGATTTGAACCAGAAAATGTATTTAATAGATTTCGTTTTATTTCTCTATTCTATTTATTCGAAATCAATTATTAATCAAATATTATTCATATTTCTGGTTTTAAATAAATGTATTTGACTTGAAAAACATTAAAGGTTGGCAATTATATACCCTTTACTTTAAATTAAGTAAGGACATTTTGACTCTGGTTTTCTATGCAAAAATTGTTTCCATGATATATATTTTCACTTCTTTCAGATGACACAAGTATAATTAATAGCGGAAGAACTGTTTTGAAACATAACTACCATGAAACAATAACAGAAAACCAAAACTCTATATTCAAAAATTTAAAAAAAAAACAAAAAAATTAAAAAAAAACAAAAAAGTTTAATTTGATTAAGACAATAAGAAATTTTAATTCTTGATTCATCACAGATAAAGTAGCATTTCCACAAATCAAAAAATATTACAGCACAGTAACCCAACATTGGTGATATTAAAAATCTAATTAATTGCCTACAAAACAAAATTTTACAACAGGCACAGAATTCGCTCGACGAGATGTTCACAAAGATTTTGTTTAACAGCTACATTCATTTTAATATGGTTCATGAGAGGCCAAGAATCGATTTTTATTACATGTACACATTTTGTAGCTTATCAATGAAACGTATTGATACAAAAAGTATAAAAATACCAAGTGTTAATCCGTAAATCAAGCTTAAAGAAAATTCTAACGCATAGTAAATGGAAAAAAATATTTTTTTAGATGAAATATTTTTTCCACTTTTACTGGCACATAATTTAGAAGAAATTAATTAAAAAATCTATTGATAAGAAAATTAAATGAAAATAGCAATAGGATATTAGAAATGAGGAGAAGATTTCATATGTAGTTTGGTATATCACAACCAAAACGTGTTCTGGAATGGAGAAAATGAGGCACATGAAAGAAAAAAAACCCCTTAGATCATAGCACAGACAAAGTGCATTGATTATCTGGAGTGGAATCAGTAATGATGGACGTATGAATGAGCAAATTATAATATCAGGAAATACAATTTTGAGACCTAAAGATACGCCTTAAATTTTTTTCCTCGAAGTCCGCAATTTGCTGGCCTTTCCACTGGCCTTTATATTTCGTGTGTGCAAATCAGGAACAAAGCTTTGATGTTGAAATAAAGTGCCGTGGTTTATGTTATTGTTTTATTTATTTATTTATTTGTATTTTATTTATATTTTAAATGGTTGAAATACATGCAATATAAATGTATGTAACATATGTAGTTTAAATGTTTGTATTTTAATTTAAATGTTTGTATTTTAATTTAAATGTTTGTTTCTGATTTTAAATGTATGTATTTTAAATAAAATCAGTGATACTAGTTTAATATTTTGAATCAATGATAGCGATAGAAGTAATATTTGGTGATTTATCACCTGTGACCGGCTAACATAGAACTATCAGTCTGCGTTACTTTTTATATGCAATGTCACGCTCTACATTACATAAATTCAAAAATGATTTTTCATTTTCGATATCGATTTATAACAAACAGAATATGATTTTTGTGTATATATATTTTAAGAGATTTAAAAATAGAAATTTTGAACCTGTCAAAGTGATGTTACTCCTTAAGAAGTAGATGAACCTATAGGGTAGCGCTTCCCAAACTTTTTTCTTTCATGTACCCCTTGCTTAGGCTTTTCCTTTCGGAGTACCCCCACCCTCCATTTATCATAAACACGCACCAGGCTCCTCTCTTCCCCCACATATTATTAAAATCTTCATCCCCCGTGACTGAAAATATATATATTTTTAAAAATATTCAATATTATATTTTATTAAAGGAACACTTTCATTAAGGAAGCACTGATGTTTTCAGTTTTAATTTATGTATTAGGGTTATCAGAACAGGTCTATTAACAACTTCGCTCACGTTGTCTTGCAATTCTAAATCAGATTGTTTCTAAGAACTTGTAGTTCCCAAATCATCAGGTTGAATTTCAATCGCATTTGCAGTAATCTTAAGAGTTCCGGATTTCAATGAGTTATCTATTTTAATAATAAAACCAAATCATTCAAATAATAAGTAAATGTTTCAAATTAAATACTCATTAAAAGTAAGGAATCTTTCAAATTAGCATACGTTAATAATATAACTCCACCTATTCGAAAACGTTGCCTGCAAATATGGCAAATAATGGCCAGCTTTTTAACACGTTTTAAAATAAAAAGTCCTTCCAGCCTGTACCGGGCGAAAAAGGTAGCTTTGACAATCCATGTTTTTAAAAATTCAACTCATTTTACTCTAACATAAAAGGTTGGAACCCGATTATAGACGATTCAAACCCGGTTTTCGTTATTACTGAATTTGAATGCGAATTTCAGCATGCGAGTTACAGCATATCAAAAATCAGATTGTTTCAAAATGTCAGTCACCCTAGAATTTCAAACTGCCATCTCAGCCATTTTTTAAGATAAAGTCTAAACAAAATTTTTCCGGAATCCTTGTATCATGGTCTAACCTTTAACGGAAACAACTTTTTCCAATTTGTAATTTTTTTATACATCTTTTTGACTTAAAAGAAAAAATAGCTTGCCAACATTTTGAAACAAGATGGCGCAAGAAGCTGGCCAACGAACTCGGTTGAGACCTTGGTATCTTCAGTGCACATGATCAGTCACATTCATATTTGTTCACAAATACGAGAGTTACAGCATAAAAAATATCAAATTTTCACAAAATCTCAGCCATCCTAGAATTTCAAAAAGCCATATCGCAGACATTTTTTAAGATATAGGCAAAAAAAAAAAAAAATGTTCCAGAATCCTTGTATCTCGTTCTAAGACTTAACAAAAACAATTTTTTTTTCAATTTATAATTTTTTTGTGCATCATTTTGAATTTTTAAACATTTAAAATTTTTTAACTGGCCGCCATTTTGAAACAAGATGGCGGATGAAGCTGGCCAACGAACTCGGTCGAAACATTGATGTGTCCTATATACATACTCAGTAATATCCAAATCGGTTTTTAAATAAGAGAATTACAGTATGACATATGTCAGATATATAAATATGTATGGATATATATATAAATCAACATTTGTTCGGAGAGTGGTTTGGAGGTCTGGGGGTCATGATCTATGAAAATATACCAAAATTTTTGCTTTCCTCCAAACAGCTGCAATAAGTAGCTTTTTGTATTGAAAGCTACCTAAAAGTTAAACCAAGAGTTCTGGTGTAATTTAATCGTTTTGCAATTATTATTAAAAATGGAACAATAAGAAACAAGTGGGTAAGTGTGATCGAAGATCGCTCAAAGGGTCTCGTTTAATATTCCTTTCAAAACACTTTATCCTTTCTTTAATAGATCCAAATAAATTTCATTTAGCAACCAAAAAAAAAACCCTCATGTTTTTTGCTTTTTATAAAGTAAAAACTTACCGGTCTATTTTTTCGTTTTTTCGAGTATCCAAACCAGCCCGATAGCGGGCGAAGCCGGCTAATATATTCTGTCATAATATCTGTCACGCGGACTAAATGTGATAGAAAAAAATAATTTCAAAATTAAACATGTTGTACACCTTCAAAATGTTAAAATATACGAATATTTCCATAATCGGATTTTTATCATGATTAAATATGTTTCTCAAACTCATATATTTACTATTTTTTATTACTTATACTGGTACTCGCTTTATATCATTCTCAAACATCTGAAAAATTCGTTAAACTTCAAATATGGCGTCAGATTTTCTTTTTAATTCTCTAATGACGTGATATTAATCTGCTTTGTGTACATGTACATACTCATACTCCTTGTATTATTGAGTAATTTTTGAAAATTTCCGTTTTATTACCACTGTGACGTCAATCCTTTTTATTTCATATTAATCTTTTTTTCAACTGGTGAAACTTTTTATTTCATTTCAATTTTCACGTGGAAATCGTCTGATAGAAAATTAATTATTGTGGAAAAAATTTCATCGTGGATTTTTAATTTTTGGCATCTGCTATAACGAAAAATGTTTTAATTTAATAGAAAAAAGCTGTTAGAATTTTGGGTTTTTATCTCTATTTATTAAAATAATACGAATTTTGCAAATTTTAATATTTTGAGGCCTTCATAGCTGGTATTCAAATATATACACAAAGTTTCAACTCTGTAAGTTATATAGTTTTTGTGACGGACAGAGAACGGAGCGGGAGTAATAGGGTTTCGTGAGATGAACGAAACCCTAAAAAGTGTGGGAAAAGAACATTGTGTAATGATGAATGGCAGCATTCGCGAAGATTGGGGAAAATATATAAGTACTCATACACTATGATTAGCAAGCCTAGTGAGCCCTTCATTTTGAGTGTAATATATTGGAGTTATACATGAGATTAACTTTGTAATCCAAAAATATCAACTTCCTTTATGTGTTTTCAACTAAACCATTTTTGTGATTTCAATTATTACCGATATTATTTTCACATACCCCCAGCAGGCCCACCACGTATCTCCAGGGGGACGCGTACCCCAGGTTGGGAACTGCTGCAATAGGGTGATTATAAACAAGAACGAAAAATCATGCGTCAAGCATAGATTATGTAACACTTTCCAACGCTTCCAAAATAATTTTACAAATCATACCGTTTAATAAGCTGAGAGATAACATCTAAGTAAACAATTTGAAAAACGCATAACATATTTAAAAACATAATTTCAGGAATTTCCAACGAATACAATATTCGAAATAATATCCGAATACTTTTATTCAGCCCTGTATATGATCTATGGATTTGTATATATACTATATAGGATGCTAAATTTTAGTTCAGTTAAGAAAGGCGTAGCACAGTTTAAAATTCTCCTTCTAGAGTTTCTGTCAATAAACGGAAATATGTTCGCGAACTTTTGTATTTCCCTGTATATGATCTACAGAATTTATACACACCACGTAATGAACAAAATGTGAGTTAAATTTAAAATCGCGTTCAGTAACTTAAAACGTACTTCCAGGAATTATTGTTAACAGACAGTAGAGAATTCTTTTGTGTGTCCCTGTAAATGAACGATGACTGCTATACACACAATATTCTGTAGTAAGCCTCTTGTAATACACCTTAGTGATATATATAAATTTCAATGCGTTTAAAATAGTGAAACATTATTTAAATAAACCGCAGACGATTTTTCTCCATAGACGTAATGTAACGGATTTCTTTTGACTGTCCCTGTAAATTAACTATAAGTGTTATGCACACCCTATTCCATATTAAGCTTCTTGTAATACACCTTAGTGATATATATCAATTACAATGTGTTTCCAATCGTGTAACATCATTAAAATAAACCGAAAATGATTTTCCCCCATAGACCGCAATGTAACGGAATTCTTTTGAGTGTCCCTGTAAAAAAACTATAAGTGCTACACACTTCAGTTGAAATAGGGAACGTGCTATAGATAACGACAATAACATATAAAAATTGCAAGGCAATTTCGAGCATATTTACGGGATTTATAGCACGGCCAGACGACAGACGGCCAGACGGCTGACGGCAAGACAAACCGAAGTCATAAACACTTTTCAACTAGGTTGGAAAGTGTTAAAAACTGTCCCGATACCGTTCATACAAATTGAATGAAATTTTGGTTTAAAATATTTTGAAGTATGCGCTCAAGAGTCATATGAAAACAACAGTTAAATTCTAACAGTTACGGTTACAGTGACAAAATGTCGAAAATTTCAATTAGCAACACCTACTTTTTAACACTTTCCAACCTAGTTGAAAAGTGTTTATGACTTCGGTTTGTCTGCCGTCTGCCGTCTGTCCGTGCTCCCCATCGTCTGCGGTTTATTTAAATAATGTTTCCCTATTTTAAACACATTGAAATTTATATATATCACTAAGGTGCATTACAAGAGGTTTACTACAGAATATTGTGTGTATAGCAGTAATCGTTCATTTACAGGGACACACAAAAGAATTCTCTACTGTCTGTTAACAATAATTCGTGGAAGTGCGTTTTACGTTACTGAACGCGATTTTAAATTTAACTCACTTTTTGTTTATTACGTGGTGTGTATAAATTCTGTAGATCGTATACAGAAAAGCACAAAATTTCGCGAACACATTTCCGTTTATTGACAGAAACTCCAGAAGGAGAATTTTAAACTGTGCTACGCGTTTCTTAACCGAACTAAAATTTAGCATTCTATGTAGTATATATACAAATCTATAGATCATATACAGGCTTGAATAAAAGTATTCGGAAATTTTTACGAATATTGTATACGTCGGAAATTCTTGAAATTATGTTTTTAAATATGTTATGCGTTTTCCAAATTGTTTACTTAGATGCTATCTTTCAGCTTATTAAACGGTATGATTTGTAAAATTACTTTGGAAGCGTTGGAAAGTGTTACATAATCTATGCTTGACGCATGATTTTTCGTTCTTGTTTTTATTGGAATGTGATCTTCATAGTGAAAAACCATAAATAGCGTTGTAACGGTACCTGTAGCACGAAAACCTTTGGCGCTAGAGAGATTAAGAAATAAATTGAAAATAATCAATAAGGACAGAGAAGCAACAGAGAACAAAACATTTTATTGTGTTTCACAAATTTTCCACTTAATACATGATGACACTTTGCATGCAGCTGATGGTTGATAGCTCTGAACAGTAAAATGTTTTATTTTCTCTGTCCTTTATTGGTTGTTTTCAGTTTTCTTCTTACTCTGTCTAGCGCCGATGATTTTTGTGCTACAGGTACCGTTCCAATGTGTTTCATGGTTTTTCAGTATTAAGATCACATTCCAATAAAAAAAAGGAGGTATTACCATTTGAAAATTTCGGAATTTTGTCACCGTAACCGTAACTGTTATAATTTAACTGTTGTTTTTCATATGATTGTTGAACGCATACCTTAAAATACTTTAAACGAAAATTTCATTCAGCTTCTGTGTATGATAGTTAGGGCCTGATGTATCGAGATAGTTTTTTTATAATCACCCTGTATGTGTCTTGACTTGTCTCACTTGTCTAATTGATCTCATTCAGGCGAGCATAAACAATGTACCGAATGGGGTTGCCGTAAATTTGATAAAAGATTCAAACTATGCATGTATCGTGTGCATGTATCATGGCGCAATTCTAATAAACATTAGTACACTATTTGAATTTTTCTTTTCAAAAAATTTTGTTTAAATGAGTGTTTTTGTGTGCAATTTGTTTTAAAACCTTTCCTGGTGTTTTACAATTGTAGTGTAAAAATATTCATTTAGATCCTTTCATTGGTTGTGCAATAGGGTGGGTCGAAAAAACCCGAAATTTATATAATCGAAACATAATAGTACGGGAAAGTTGCCATTGGTAATAAGGAATAAATTCGAAAAATATTACACCAAATAGTTAATATCTTTTACCGCCGCAAGGAAGCCAAAATTTCAAAAAAATCGCAAAAAAATGTTTTTTTTTTCAAGAAAGAAATTAAATTATTCAACCATAGTGATACAGTTTCTAATGCAATACACCAGCTTTATCAAGATGTTAGTAATGTTTCGATACAATTTCATTATGGTGAAATCATTTCTATTACCACTGCAGAGGCGGCCAAAATTTTGAAAAAAAGGCACAAATTTCAATTTTCCTTTTTTTCCCATCTTTCCCAATGTGTATTATATGTCTACAATTAAGTACATTTACATTATATCTAGTAATGACTTATAAATATCTAGTAATTCTGATCACAGGCATTGTCAACGAAATACTAGAGGGGCCCGCCCCCCCTCCCCTAAATTTGAGAGAAAGGGGCTTTTTGAAGGAATTTTGCAGATTTTCCGGGAAAATTTGGTGATTTTTTTTGTAGGGGGTGCCCCCATACATAAATTCCCCATCGTTTACCGCTTTTTCTCTCCCCCATCTTAAAAAAATACCTAAAAACTCCCGGAAAATCCCCAAAATTTCTTTCAAAAGCCTCCCTTCTCTCAAATTTAGGGGGTCGGGAGAGAGCTTTCGCTTTTGGTTGGTAATTCCCATGATCAAAATTACTAGACATTTATACGTTATTACTAGATATAATGTAAATATATAATAAAAACTTATAATAAAAATTAAGAAAATTGAAAAAAAAACGAAAAATTGAAAATTGAAAATTTGGCCGCTTTTGCGGTGGTAATAGAAATAATTTCACCAAAATGAAATTTTATTGGAACATTACTAACATCTTTATGTAGCTGTTGCATTCTATTAGAAATTGTATCGCTATGGTTGAATAATTAAATTTTTATTTTGAAAATAAGAAATTCTGCAATTTTTTTAAACTTTTCCCCTTCCCCTTGCGGCGGTAAAATATATTAATCATTTAGTGTATTATTTTGCGAATTTATTTCTTATTACCAATGGCAACTTTCCCTTACTACTACGTTTCGATTATATAAATTTCGGTTTTTTCGACCCATCCTATTGTGCAATTTGAGGACATATATGCATTTTACGGCTGGAGTAGTTGTGTGCCGCCCTCAGGGTCGTTCAGGAAAGAGAACGTTCAATCCGTTCCTACCAAGAGCGTAGGCGGTCGTCGAGGTGCGGCTTGGTGCGCACGCCCAACATGACCCAAGCGCCTTCTCTGGGAGGAGTCTGAACCATTCTCGGAACTGCTCGACTGCGAGGTACCGGGCCAGTGGCTCGTCTTATGACGGCGACAGAACCTCTCATCGAACCTGGGGCCGAAACCAGTCCAGCGCGCCTATGCGTAGTCAGAGCTTTCTGCGCCTGACAAGGTTGGGACTAGCAGAACTCTCATAACAATACCTTCTTTTACTCACCTCCAGCCGGGTCCGTCTCTTTGGCGCATTGAAGGGATTTTCCACGTCCTTCAGAGTCCGGCAGTGGTCCTTCATTCTTCCGTTATAGTGCATTTTTATGAGCGTGATCTCCCGGGAGTACCATGTCGCTTGGATCGCGATGCCTCGCGGGTGCTCCGTGGTGAGGAACAGCCCAGCCAGACGTGTCTATGCGTTGGGACCAGTTTTCTTCGAGGTTCCGGGTTGGCGAGAAGAACCTCCTGCTCTTTTGTAGTGATATGATATGTGCATGACCCGTTGAATGGTTCGCCATTCGGCTGTGACAACCCAGCCAGGTGTGTCTATGCGCTAGGGACTGAGTTTTTTCGAGGTTACGGGTTGGCGAGAAGCACCTCCTGCTAGCCGCCCCAAATGAACTAGTCGCTTCCTCCTTCCCTAGGATTTGATATTCGGAAGGGGCGGTAAATTAATGGGAAGTGAGAGTGCTCACCATAGGCTGAGGACCCGTTTTCCCTTATGGGATTTCGGCAACGAGGCTGGGGTTCACTCTCGCTATCCGCCCAAATGAAAATTAGTGGGCCTTACAGGGAAGGTTCCACTAATGTTGCTTCGACCTATATGTCATCTACTCACTTGGGAAAGGGTCGTAGAAGTGCAGGTAGGCGTATGCCCCCGCTTCTCCCCCCGGCCGAAGAGCACCACCTAGGAAGTCCCCGGGTAAACCGGATCTTCCCTGGTCGTGACTCGTATGGGTTCTGCACGAGCCTGGAATCGGCGGTGATGCGTGGCCGCCTTCGGCGGTCGCGGCCTCTGTCATACCGGCCGAAAAATAAGAATCCCTTTTTTAAGTCTCATAAAAATAAAAGCAACTCAACGTTGCGAAGCATGAGTCTTATGTGGGTTAGATAGAAGTAAAATTTAAAGGATGTAACTGAAATTTAACGGCAGCCTACAGAACTCCAAAAGTGTACAGAATAGCCAAGTGCGATTATTTTAAGTAAAACAAGTGTTTTACAACTTGTTTCGTTTCGACTTCATACTTGTTTGGATAGTAATGTATTTCTACTCTTTTAATTAATCTTCGTAGTTTCAAACACCAAAATTAGAAAATCCACAAAGCTAAATATTATCTTCTAGTCGTTTATTACTCGAATGATTTGATGGCTAACAGTATGATAGGCAAAATACATTAACTATTTCCCAAGAAAAAGTCTGTATTTTCTGCTAAATGCCTTATCATTATAAGAACACGAAGATCCAACCCAGGCTTTCCGTATCACAGAACATACTTCACGGTGGACTTGAAAACTAAGATTTTTTACATTTAATATGTATTTTTTTTTTTTTTTAGTTTGCCCACTAACAACGTTAAAAAGCCATATTATATAGATCATACCAATTATGTATTCAGATAAAGTTTTAAAATTTATTTAAACTATTAGCTGGTTGTTGGAAGTTAGTCGCAAAAGATTTCGCTACTTACAGCAGCCTTTTGGATTCTGATTGTTTCAGCAATTAAGCGCGTAGTTCGATTATATATATGATAAAATTGTGTTTTATTCGTAATATTTTATTCATTTATTTATTTATTGATATTTTTAAAATTTATTTATGGATTATTAACCAGAAACAAATGCTGAACTATTTATATTGTTTTAAGTGCAAAAGGGTTTATCTTCCATAATCGAGCTTCACGCGATAGAACTAGATTAAAAAAATCATATTTGAAAATTATTTCAAAGGCCATAAAAATTCTGTAAATTAAGATACAATTTTTAAACAAATTGCATTTGAATGAATATTTTTTATTCTTTTTAATAGTGCAATAATAATAGTTTTAATAGTAATTTAAAAATTTAGGTTGTCCGATGTTTAGTAGTTAAATAAATTTGCAGTAAAAGAAAAAATTATCGGTTAGTATTTTTACCGTGAATATGATGTAAGCTTTATTTACGGGTATGTTTTACATTTATAATCTAGATTTTAGTTTGTACATTTTATTATCACATGTATAAAAACACAGGCATGTGCTATAGACTTATTGTTAAAGCTTCCAGAATTTTGATCCCATTTTATAATGTTCCTGTTATTGTCATTAAATTAAGTATGTTGAGGCGTTTACCATTTAATACACTTTGTTTTTGCCACAATAAGAAAACCATAGCTTAATTTAAATGGAAATAAACGGATATTAAAAAAATGTTAACACGCGAAATTAATTTTTGAATTCTATTCAGTTTATAATTATAATGATTATGTGTGAGGTATACGAGTCTTATAATATATATACGAGTCTTATAATATGCAAATAGTATACACAAATATAAATAGTTAATATTGCATTGAGAAACGCTGTAACATTATATCTATCCAATAGGAAGCAACTACTATTTATTTTATTGAAGTTTCAAAGGAAAATATTCAATGCTACATTAAATGGAACTTCAAAAGCAATTAACTGGAGTTTCTTCAGCCATTAATAATGTAGAGGGAATAATCTACGAAATGACAACGATCTGTACTAATTGATTTCTGCTGTTTGGCATTCCGGATTAAATTAAGAGCATCAAATAGATTCAAGAAATAGAATTGTTAGAAATATTTTTAAATATTTTATTAATAGTTTTAAAAAAATACACATGGAATGGTACTAAAAAAGTACTAAAAGACATTTAAAAAAAATTCTAGCACCAGTATTTTATGTACATTTAAAAATGCTCAAAAATATTTGACATTCACAAGACTCGTGTTTATAATTCATTTTTCCAACCTTCATTAAGTTTTAACTTTGTTGAAGACTGGGAAACTACATGAGTTTAACATTATTTCATTTACTATGTTATTCTAAAACCAAACTAATTATTACTTACCCATCATACGTAGTATAGGGTAAGTCTTGTAATCGTTTTAAAAATTGAAAAATTTTTTTGACGGATTTACACGTTTCAGACATTGGAGATTCCGAAAAACATATTTTTGGAAAAAAAAATTTGCCGTCCGTCTGTGTGTCTGTGTGTGTGTCTGTGTGTCTGTGTGTCTGTAAACGCTCTATCTCCCGAAAAAATTGAGATAGAGACTTGCAATTTGGTATGTACTTAGTATGTAATAATGGGAAGAAGCCGATTTCATTTCAATAACCTCGATTAACCGGAACTATTTTTTCCGGACTCTCGAAATATTCGTTCTGATAAAAGGTACATAAAAATTTTCGAAATTGGTTATTTTAAGAAATGAATATAAAAGACAATAAAAAAATATAAATTTTGCATAAAGCATGAAGTCGATCGGAGAATTAGTTGCTGAGATATTTGGAATCCTATTTTCCACACTCTTCGATTTTTCATGACCTTGTATTTCATCCAAATTTCACTTCAAAGATATATTTTAATTGGAAATTTGGCGCTTAATCAGATGCAATAAACCGCTAGTTAATAGGATTATTATTTTTGGAGTTATAAGGATATTTCTTTCAAGCAATTCAGTAATCGAGCCTTTAAAGTTTGTGACGTCATCAAGCCTCGATTTTATCTGAATTGCAATGCATTTTATAAGTAGTTTACACATTTTTTATTTTAATATTTTACATTATGCATATCCATGATGGGTAAGTATTACGGTGGCCCCCAACGACTAGTTTTTTATTAGCGACAATATCTTTAACTATGTACTTTACTGTCGTTTTTAGAAATTCTATGTACTGTTTCAAATGAGTGCCAAAAGTCGGTTGATATTTTTATGAATTATACATCAGTTCTAACTATCGCACAATGCGAATTTTAACATGGGAAAAAAATGTACTTCCGAATGAAATTTGTTTAAAAACTGTAGTTTAATTTCTTAATTTTTTATGTATTTTAAAATGAAAGCTAAGAAACTGCACTCAGATAGATAAGGTTTAGAAAAATATGTATGAAAATATCATAAAAAATGCAAAATAATAATAGATAACTGGTTCGGATCATATAGAATTGAACCTTGATCAGGGGTTGATCCATTCGTCAACCTAAGGTGGATGCACAACGCGAAGTAAAGAAGAAACAAAAATGAAAAATCAAAGGAGAAAAATAATGCGTCAAGCATACATTATGAAACACTTTCCAACACATTCAGAAATCTGTAACAAAATTTTGCCGTTAAATAAGGCGAAAGAAGATATGTAAGTAAAAATTTTACAAAGTATATAACACATTTAAAAATCCAGTTTTAGCAATTTCCATGGATAGTAGAAATAGTAGTCGAATTCTTTTGTGCATCCGGTATGTGATCTATAAATTGGCATATATACTAGATATCATGGTAAAAATTCACTTTTAGCATTTTTTGCCAATGGATGGAATTGCACTCGAATCCATTTGTACAGCCCGGTATAGTATATATTATCTAAAGACTTTTGTACACACCATATATTAAGCTACATTTTAATTCAGGTAGAAAAATACATAATAATTTAAAACGCACTTCCAGCAATTACCAACCATAAACGGTTATGTATATTTTCCTTTAAATGCCCTGTATATGAATTTAATTATTTTTCACAAACTTCTATTGATGTGCTAACTATAGTTAAGCAGGAAAATCCACAACACAATTAAAAACCACCCTTAAGGGATTCACTCCAATAGTCAATAGCACTTACAGATTCCTTTGTGTAGCCCTGTATATGGTCATCAGAATTTATACAAACCACGTACTATGCAAAAATTTATTTAGACTTAAAAACTGAAACCAATGTTAAAAATGCACTTCCAGCAATTATCTCTTAGTATTGTAACCAAATTTTTGTGTATGTCTTTGTAAATGAATGTTAAACGCATTGCACACCATACTTTCCAGTAATCCACTTAAAGTGCATTTCAGTAATGCATGTGTTACAGTTAAAGCGTGGAATCCGTGATTTCTTAAAATACCTAGATACTCCACGAAATAACTTACCAGCCGGTTAAAGTGTGTAAAACTATTGCATTCCACAATTAACCAAGTTATTTTTTTCTTGAATAACGATTTCCTAATAGTTAATGTATTAAAGACGGAACGTGAAAGGTATTTGAACCCGTTATAGCTGGTTGCATAAAGCTGGAAAGCATGTTTTAGTGTACTTCATACCTATATATATCAATTTCATTTTGTTAGAAATGTTGTAACATCTTCAAACTGAAACGATTTCACTTGAAATGATTTTATCATATTGACCATAATGTAACGAAACTTTTTTGACTTCCCTGTAAACGAAATTAATGGTACACACTTCAGTTTCAATAGCGATCGTGAAATACTAAATGTTTATAACTTATAAAGATTATAGGGCATTAAGAGTGTACTATATTTACGAGAGTTAGAGTACGGACTGGTGGTCAGACAAACAGTCATAAACACTTTTCAATATGTTGGAAAGAAATCGAACAAGATAGAGAGAAAGAGTGATATTTTATCGAGGGGGAAGCTATGGAAAAAGAAACAGTAAAGATACAGAAAGAAAACGAAATTAAAAAGATAAAAGAAAAATCATTCGTCAAGCATAGATTATGAAACACTTTCCAACACATTCAGTATACTGAAACACAAGTTCGCCGTTTATGAAGGTGAAAGATGATGTTTAAATAAATGCATGACATATTTGAAAGTCCAATTTCAGCCGTTACCATCTATAGTTTCAAAACTATTCGAATTATTTTGTGCAGTTTTGTATATGATCTTTTTATTTGTTCAACTCACGCAAACACAAGAAAAAAGCAGAAAAGATGCTGAAGCCTTACAATAAACTCTCTTAGCGAAAATACAGCACATTCTCATTTTATGTGGAACATAAATTTAATATCAAGGTAAGTTAAATTTGTTAAATGTTGCATTGCATCAGAATTAGCTCTAAAACGTATTGTGATCATCGTCTACCAAATTTTATGATTTATATTTTATCTCTCTCTAATTAAGGTAAAAATCAGTGGATAAGCAACTGTGGAAAAAAATGTAATTTATGAATTTGCAAAAGTTTTGAGCACGTTCCATTTTCTTCATAAATTTAAAAGACATATTTTTCACGTAATAATAAGAAATATTTTATGCAGAATCATACGATAACTGCGGGTAATGGCACTCAGAAATGTCAGATTCGAGCAATTGGGTGTCCGTGTCATTAATAATGGCAATAGTTTAATTATGGAAATAACATAAATTTTGATTTGGAATCGTTTTTTACAGTAAAAAACAGTGTCTGTAGAAATATTAGACGCAATCAATTTATAAAAATATAATTAAAAGTTTAACAACATGTGTGAATAACTAAATTCAAAATCTTAAAATTTAATAAATACACTTAATCTTAAAATTTAATAAAATTTAATAAATAATTAAATTTTAAACTGTTCTCATATAAAATAAAAATTACTCTCTCAAAATATTGAGACTACTTATACTACAATTTTATTTCTCAACTAACAGACCCGCTGGGCCCGTGCCCGACCCCAGTCTAATGAGATAAAATCGCTTCCAAACAGACCCACGCACCGCACAGTTTTTAAATTTGGGCGGGGATGGGCCCGTACCGGCAATTTACCAACGGAACAAAAACAGCAACAACAACAACAACAACAACAAAAAGAATCTAAACTGAAAATTTAGATCGTGCTCTCATAAGTTGTTAAATCAAAAATCCGAAACATAAAATATTTCTTTAAAAAGCTCATACTTCATTAAAATGCGCAATGATTAAACATATGAAAAGAAAAATAAAAGCCGAGCTGCTGACGAAAAAAAAAACTTTTTTTTATTGCATTGTCACATCTTAAATAACATTCTTATCCTAGCAACAGGTTTTGCGATAAAGGGCTATTCTATTAAACCCAACTTGGAGAAATGTCTCTTTTGAGCGCCGTTGACGTTGTCGAGAATTTCACGTTCTTTCAACTTCTTTAAATATTTATATAAATAATTAATGTTAATATTTTTATCTCATTTTAAACGATTCTAGAGGGTTTTTTTCCCATGGGGATACAAACTATTACAATGGATGGCTACGATATCATATAGATCAACTGATAAAAATTAAAGTCATTAATTTCGACGTAATGGGATCTCTAAAACAATTGATCGTGAGAAATTAAAAAAAAATAACTGTTCGAATTCCGAATAAAATGTATTGAAAAGAGGTCAAAATACGGTTTATTGGGCTAAAAGATTGATTTTAGATTGTTTTAAGAGTAGCTCAAAATCACTATTAAACTTGGAAAATGGAGAACTCTTCCACGAATTTTTCCGTTCAATAAAAATTAGCAAAATCGAAAATCTGAGTCTCAGGTGCACTCGGACAAGTGCTTGTCTATAGAGAAGAAAATTTGCAGACAACTTTTACGTACGATATACTTCCCTTGTCATCCTGTACAAAAACACCCACAAACATACAAACATCTTTATTTTATATTAATAAAATGAAAGTATAATAAACTCAGTAAAAAATCTTAGTAGATGGCAAATGTGTGCTAAATGTGTTTACTTATCAGATATATTTTTTCATACTTTTGTGATAGTTTCTTATTTTACTTTTTAATTCAAAGACGGTAATTTGAAACATCTTATTAAAACGATTATGTCATTCCTAGAATAAAAGAATATATTTATTATGCATTATAAAGAACAAATATATCCTTAACTATACGAAGTTACAGCGATTATGGCAACGACCTACACTTTATCTTTCATTTATATCGCAAATATATTCATTCACTTTTAAATATCGCATATTTTTTTTTTTTACACCACCTAATATAAGAAAGGTCTTTAAATGATATTTGGCTGAAAACTCATAATTTACTGATTTTTTAATGATTTAAAAATTATTTTTAAAGCAGGATTTTTCTAGAAACAACAGTTTGCAAAAATAATGTAAAGTAAAATTTGCAGCAATATAAAGAAATATGCTGAAACCTAAGAATTTTGAAGCAGCATTATTACAATTGATAAATGATTACCAGTGCGTGACGATTATAAATAAAATATGTTGAATATAAAATATTTATTAGTTTATAATTAAAAACGATATTCTGTATAACGGGCATAGGGTTTGTTATAACCCGGATAGACCATGTTAGATCCCGAATTATGTAATTAATTTCGGAATTTTTGCTGAGATGTGCGAAAATTATTATTATTTATGTATTATCAAATGCATACAGCACATTATTATCAAATGTGCTTTTACCGAAGTATTATTTTAGTAACTACACTGTAAAAAACGACCAATGTTTCTTATTTTATGAAAATATACTATAACCACGAACGAAAATATAATATAATCTTCTGAGTTATACGAAATTCAGAATTACGTGTTCCATTGTCTTTTGAATTCCCAGAAACCAATACATTTCCAAAATTTACAGAATTATTTATAAAAAACAAAGTATTTTTCGCTGTCCGTATTTTATAGCAACGTTTCCGAAGGGTTTTTATAGTGTATTAATTAGTGTCCTCAGCTTGAAATACCTGTTTTTCGAATGCTATCAATTCTCAAGTAAACATTTTCATGCTCAAAAAATCTGTTTAACAGACAACCTTGGAAAATTAACAGCGTTAACAATAACATTAAAATTAAGATTATTTCTTTACTCTTTCACGTATAAATTAAATTATACGGCTGAAAACGTTTACTTGAGAATTGATGACATTCGAAAAACAGGTATTCCAGGCTGAGGACACTAATTAATACACTATAAAAACCCTTCGGAAAAGTATCTGAAAAAACGGGCAGCGAAACATACTTTGTTTTTATAAATAATTCTTTAAATTTCGGAAATGTATTGGTTTCTGGGGATTCAAAAGACAATGGAACACACTATTCGGAATTTCGGATAACTCAGAAGATTATATTATATTTTCGTTCGTGGTATATTTTCATAAAATAAGAAACATTGGCCATTTTTTACAGTGTATGTTATTATCTACTTTAATTTTGACATTTATTATGGTTTATCCTTTTTTTAAAAACAAATTATTCTCTGCTGCATTACAAATAAATCTTATTTCTGTATGAAGGAAGAATGCTATAAATGCAAAATTAAATTATATATATACATATTATTACTTGGAACTGTATTTTACTATCTCAAAGAATCTAATTCAAGGGTATACATACATGTGTATAAATTATGCAGCAAGTCGTAGATATATCCGCAAATGTGCTTTTACATATGTATAGTATTTCATTACCTATATGCGTCTTCTGCATATTTTCTCTTATACATCTAAATATTAAACATTTACTCTCCCTTCTATTAGAATGTATTATGATAATGTATATTACTAAGGAATTTCTGTCTCAATATATGCAATTTAAATATTATTTTAATATATATAAATAATTTAATAATTCTCAAAGAAAGACCAGCACTTCAGTATATTTTATAGTAAAACAGCAGTGAATTAAAAATATGACTTTTTAATAGAATTAACTCCCCAAGAAAACGAAAGTCTTACATTTGGAGCACGATTTCGTTATAGCAAAACTTCGTTTTACAGAGTTTTATTCAACTGAAACTTTTATTAAAGACTTTAAAGTATACTTGCATTTTATATGCTAAAAAAAATCTTCTACTTTTAAATAAAATCTAACTGATTAAAAATGAAACGCATAATTAAACATCTAAATATCTACATAATATTTCTAAAATATGCTGTTGATTATATTTAATTATATAAAAGTTCCTATAAGTTTTATGCATAATTGTTTTCGTTATTTCCTTGGATATTATTTAAGTTTCATTTCTTTAGCAGTATTCACATGAACAAGAAATTAAAAAGGAAATCACATAACTTTAAATGTATTTGAACAAAGTGTATAGTTATTAAATTTGCTAATCTAATCTAATAAGTATAATATATTAAATTCTCTGACTATTAAATTGTCATTCAGTTTCTAACATTTCTTTCTGTTGAAGTTCTGTAGAAATTAGAAAAGATTTATCTAATAATTCGTTACACAAATTACCTTATTTACACTAATTCATTTGTTAATTATTAATTGATAAATGCATTCGCTAAAATGGTCAACTTAAAGTTTTTACTGCTGCTGTAATACTGCTGTATAGATTTCATGCAATGGATGTTAGGTCCGAAGAACATAATATTGTCACCAAGTAATTAAGAACAGAAGCATCTCTTTCCACAAATACGAAGTTTGGAGCTTTCATATTCCATTGAGAGGAAAAGTCATAAAAAATATTTCATAATGAAGTAGACTGTTTAATACTGATTATAGTTTAATACAGGTATGTCAAACACTCGGCTCGCTAGAAACTTATTTATGGTCTGCCAAGGCATTTTTAGCTCACAGGCTATCAAAGCCTGAGAGCTAATGTGTCCGCCCGTTCTGTATGTATGTATGTATGTATGTATGTATGTATGTATGTATGTACGTAACGCGATAACTCTTGATAGAAATACGCGTTTTGCTTCAATTTTTGTTTTTAGGCTCATTGTGATAAGGCGCTTCCCTGATTAGTTTTGAGGGTTCATTGGTTAAATATAAAGGGGGAAACGGGGGGCTAAACCCCTCAAATTTGATAAATAGGGTTTTCATGCAGAATTGTCCGATTTCCTTTAAATTTTGTATATAGGTTCATTGTTGTAAAGAGCTTTCCCTGAATAGTTTTGGGGGTCTATTATTTAATTATAAGGGGGAGGGATGATCCCTTTTAATATATTGTCGATTTATTTATTTTTCGAGGGGCTTATTTCAATTTTTTGAAATAAGAGTATAATATACAATTAGTGTGAATAGCCTGTGAGCTCAACGCCATCAGTTTAACTGGGCAGTTTTCTTTTTATTTATAGTTTTGGTACAGTTCATGTTTGATACAGAAAATAATTTTTCCTACTAACTAACCGTACTAACCGTAACTGCAGTGTTGCGAAGATGTAGAATTTTTTTATTAAAGATAACTACAACTATTTCAGGATAGTGGAATTCGCTTCATTTATTGCCAGGTATTATATGAAAAAATAAATATAAGATTAATAGTATAACAAATTGGAAACAATTTTGAGTAAAAAGAATTCGATAATCTGGGAACATTGTCGTAGAGTATCAGATGCAATATTAAGAAAACATAGTATATGTACATTATCATTTCTAACTCGTTTGAAAATTTCAGCTCCAAGAGATCGTGCATTCAAAAATAACCAATCGGAAAGCTACGAAGAGTAGCTCATGAATCTGAAAATTTAAAGATTTACAATATTTTTATGGTATTTATTTATATAAATAGTTATGTATTTAATGTTGAAACTAATACTTTACTTTATTGCTCTATTCGATTTATATGACATTACAAAAGAATGTGCAGTATTTATTAGGTACCAGAAAATGTAACTTCGCTCAAAAACCTTCCTAAAATGGCAATTTCTGTGATACTGCCTGGGCTAAAAACTTGATATTTGGAGTGGTGGTTACTTTTAACATGTAAACACTCGCTATGAACGTTTTCGACAAAGACCAAAATTTAATGGGTAAAATGAGTGAAAAACTTTCCAAAAATGTTTGAATTTGCTATTTATTTCGAACTGTTAGGAACTTTCAACTGGCTTTTAAGTCATAAATACTCGCAACAGAACAATTTCTCAAAAAAAAAAAAAAAAAAAAAAAAAAAAAAAAACGCAATGTAAAAAAGTGCAGTAAAAACTGATAATCTATACTAATAAAATAAAGTTTCGCTCTGTGTGTGTGTCTGTCTGTGTGTGTGTGTGTCTGTTGGCGATGGCTAGCAAAATCTAGTCCACCTAGAAGTCTGGAAATTTAGGTGTGGATAGTCCAAGGTCTGGCCATGTGCACCTGAGCCTCAGAATTTTAATATTTCAATTATTTACTGAAATATTAATTAATATTCACAAAGAACTCTCATCAAAAATACGCTTTTATTCTCTTGGGTTGGTTGGTTCACTGGTTGGCTGCATCGATTCTTCACAGAAGTAATTAAATAAACCAGAGTAGCGATGCATAAATAAGGATTTCTAACTAAATAGTGTCAATATGGATTGATGTTATCAGCGTAGAGGAGTCATGCGAATGTCGCGCCACCTGTACATGACAAATTACACATACGTCCACTGATTGAAATATTTTCCAAGCACATTTTTCTTCGTGACAATTAGTCGGGTTTAATTTTTTTTTTTTTTTTTTTTTTTTTTTTTTTTTTTTTTTTTTTACATGATATTTATTATTATGAGGGAGATTGTTAATAAAGAAAATTTTATTTAAGAGATTCTTTTTAGGTGCGTTCGTAATTATATAAATACGTAGCACCTATAGTCGTCGTTTGGTCCGTCCGTCTGTCTGTCTGTCTGTCCGCATATAACAACGCAAAAACTACCCAACCAAATGGTTTGCAATTTAAAATATATTATCTTTGCAGAATTTTGTCGAGACATTTCAAATTTTATTAAAATCGAATCAAAACTTTAGGAGATATTAATAAAAATATTTATTAAGAAATTTGAATTTTTTTTTTAAATCGGTGCTTTTTTGTTATAGGAGCTTCCGAAGTTTAATCGTCAAGCGACCGAGATATTTATTTTATGACAGAAATTAATCTGCAGACGATATAATTCATTTCACAGAATTAAAAATCATCAAGATCTGAATATTTATATAACTAGCTGATACATAAATATCTGAATATTTATATAACTAGTTAAGATATTTGTATGAACAGTGTCATAAAATATATACTTAACTAGCTGTTTAACCCGTTCTACGCACGGGATATCATGAATTTAATTCTAAAACGTGGTAACGTTTGACGTACAATTTCCAACTTGTTTATATTTGCGGGAATGAAGACGGGCAAGGGTCTAATTGCATTTAAGCTTCAAGGTGTATTTCTAGAAAGCAGTTACCAGAATTTCCGAATAATAGTGTAAGCCAAATTTCAAATTAAGTTCCTACCTTAACCAAATGAACAAATCTTTAAAGATGTATTGTGATCCTCCTAATTAGTTATTTGCTGAAGGCCACTTGAATAACCCCCAGCCCCCTCCCGGTCCGTCCTTCAAGGGTTTTTTTCTAACTCAGCTCCGTTTACATATCTCAGCAACTATCTTTCCGATTTCAACGCAAGTGATTTCAAACATTATAATTAATTTAATAGTCACCCTTTATAACATTAAACTAAATTTATGAGTAGCGGTTACCCCTACTTACGAATAACAGTTTAAGCCAAATCTGTAATTAAATTCAAAGCTTAAGGAAACGAACGAATTTTGAAAGATGCATAGTGGTCATCCTATTCAGTCATTTGCTGAAGGGCGCTTGAACATTCCCTCCAACCCACCCCCCGGGGCCTCCTTCAAGGTTTTTCTCTAACTATGCTCCGTTTACACATCTCAGCAACTATTTTTCCGATTTCATCGCAAGTGGTTCCAAACATTATAATTAACTTAATAGTCACTCTTTATAACAATAAACTAAATTTATGAGCAGCGGTTACCAGTATTTCCGAATAATTGTGTAAGCCAAATTTGTAATTAAGTTCAAAGCTTAAGCAAACGAACGAGTTCTGAAAGATGCATAGTGGTCCTCCTAATTAGTCATTTGCTGAAGGGCAATTGAGCACCCCCCCCTACGGCACCTCTTGCAAGGATTTTTCTCTAACTGTGCTCCGTTTCCATATCTCAGCAACTATCTTTCCGATTTCTACGCAAGTGATTCCAAACATTATAATTAACTTAATAGTCACTCTTTATAACATTAAACTAAAATTATGAGTAGCGGTTACCACTATTTACGAATAATAGTTTAAGCCAAATTTGCAATTAAGTTCAAAGCTTAAGCAAACGAACGATTTTTGAAAGATGCATAGTGGTCCTCCTAATTAGTCATTTGCTGAAGGACACTTGAACAACCCCTCCCCCCCGGCACTCCTTTCAAGGTTTTTTTTCTCTAAATATGCTCCGTTTTCATATCTCAGCAACTATCTTTCCGATTTCAACACAAGTGATTCCAAACATTATAATTAACTTAAATGTCACTCTTTATAACATTAAACTAAATTTATGAGTAGCGGTTACCACTATTTCCGAATAATTGTGCAAGCCAAATTTGTAATTAAGTTCCTAGCTTAAGCAAACGAACGAATTTCGAAAGATGCATAGTGCTCTTCTTAATTAGTCATTTGCTGAAGGGTACTTGAACAACCCCCCCCGGCCCTTCCTTCAAGGTTTTTCTCTAACTATGCCCCGTTTCTATATATCAGCAACTATCTTTCCGATTTCAACGCAAGTGATTCCAAACATTATATTTAACTTAATAGTCACCCTTTATAACATTAAATTAAATTTATGAGTAGCGGTTACCACTATTTGCAAATAAGAGTTTAAGCCAACTTTGTAATTAAGTTCCTAGCTTAACAAAACGAACGAATTTTTATGCATGCATAGTGGGCCTCCTAATTAGTCATTTTCTGAAGGATGCTCGAATATCCCCTCCCCTCGGCACCTCACTCAAGGTTATTTTCTCTAACTGTGCCTTATTCCAATAACTGGGCTAATAATGTTCCAATCTTCTCGAAACCAGCTCAATTGTGTAGTGCGCCTACCATACAGTAAGGTAGGCAGCGGGGACCTGTCTCAGAAGTTCGTTCGGAAAGATGTTTGTTTAGAACAGAATGCTCCCCTGGCGGTGGTAGGGGGAAATAAATGATTTTCTAGAGCGTACGACCATGCCGTGTATACGGTTCCGAAGCCGTCGTAGACCGTGGCCAGAGTTCCGTTTTTTAAGAGATTTAAGTTTATTACAAGGGCTCGGGCAACGCCGGGCGGGTCAGCTAGTAAATAATAAAATGCGATTTCCTTAAAAAAACATGGTTTAAAAACTTCAAATTTTGCATGACGGTTATTGTTACTTTTAAGATGTAAATGTTCTGTAAAGACGGTTTTTCAAAAATTCGAAATTTAAAAAAGCGAAATGAGCGGAAAACGCTCTAAAAACGTTCTAACGTAAATACTCGCACCAGAACAGTTTCCAAAAAATTGAAATATAAATTTGTGCAGGATAAAAATAAGATACAGCTGGTTTTAAAAACTTGAAATATCACGTGGTGGTTACTTTAAAGATGAAAATACTCTCTATGAACGGTTTATTTTGTTTTAATTTCAAAAGGTAAAATGAGTGTAAATTGTTCTAAAAACGTTCTAAATTACGATTTATTTGGAATTATCAAGGCTAGAAACTTGAAATATATTAATGTTTAACAAACCTATATTTCTTTTCCACCAAACAATCGAAATACCTCATACAATTTAAATGCAACGTCGTGATCGTTTTGCGATGTAAAAAGAGTTCTTATAAAGTTTTAAAACCTTAATTATCTGAAGAATGTTTTTTGGTGTTTTTTTTTCTATTTTTAATATTATTCACACTAAGTAAAGATTAAAAATTACCAAACATGTATTTCGTACATTTTAGTTTTGCTCGAAATGAGCAATAGCATTAATCCAAATAATTATAGCTCTTAAATTTGCAAAAATAAACAGATTTCAGCATATTTCAGTACTGCAACTAGTTTAGAAGAATTATTTTTTTAAGTTTATGTCACGTAAAACGTTTTAAAAATCTTGAATGGACTAAAAATTTGAAATTCAATACGCGTGCATTACTCAACTAAAAATATTATACATGCTGTTAAATGTGAAAGAATTTAAAGTGCCAAATGTTTCTGCAAATGATTTTAACTTATTGTCTTCCTGTTATCTTCATAAAATATTTCCTTGCTTAGATAATAAAGGGAAAAATTACTGATACATAATATCAAGTTTTCTGGAAGTAAAAATGACATAAATACCTGGAGTAACGTATATCATACTTATTTAAATGAATCTTGTGCAATAATTTTTAAAGATACCAGAAAATAAACAAGAATGCATTCTTGTAGTATTAATAAAAGAATAATCCCTATACTATGAATGATGGCTTAAGATAAAAATAATTTTTTAAGTGCAGGCATCTCTGTTAAATTTTTAAGTGTAATTATTAGAGAATATAAACGTTTGCTTTTAGTAATTAGTTAAAGCAAATTCTTTCAGAAAATGAATTTGGTAGTAACAATTCTAATTAAAGTATGTCACTAAACTTCGTTGTTTTTATTAACATACGTGCACTTGCAATTGCAGCTTAATCTTTTAAAAGTTACATAAAAGTTTTAAAAAGTTCAGCTGCGTAACTGAATTTATACATGCAAGAGTAACAAAATAGTAAAATTTTAATGTTAATGTTACTGTTATATATGTATCATGTTTTTCTGTAAAACATCTTTGTTGAATATGAAAATATTTACTTCAGAATTGATAGCATTTTAAACACCAATATTTCGGTTTCACTGAGCTGATTAATATAATATAAAATCCATTCGGAAAAGTTTTCGAAAATCTGTGGCAGTAAAACAAACTTCGTTCCTTTAAATGCTTCTTTAAATATCAAAAATATGCTGGTTTCTGAATTTTTTAAAGATAAAGAACGAATTGGGGAATCGTGAGTAAATCGCAGGGCTGGTGGTTTATTTTTCGTTCGTGTTTATATTATATTTCCTCAGATTATGAAACAATGGTCTCTTATTCAATGTAAACAATATTTCGAAAATATGTTCGATGGATTACAGGGTATCTGGTGTAGTTCGCTTGGCTGTGATCCAATATAATATGTGTACAAAGTGTGAATCTTTTAAACTGAGTAGTTTTATATAGAGAGAGGCCTGTAGGGGTGTTTTTATTCTTGCCACCCGGAATATAAAGACATGAAAGACCTGCCTTTTTATTTGTAGATTTCCCTAGATATATTTTACATCATGAGAATACAACTTTCTTACAACAAACAAGTCTAAGAGACCAAGAAGAGACTAAGAAGAAAATATTGTACAACAAATAAATGCTGTGAAATGAATTTTTTTCTCAAATGAGACCTAAGGATTTAGATTTAGATCCAAATGAAAGCATTAATGAGTTCCATACCTATTAGAATGTTGTTAATGGTATAACATAAGTTGGGATCCTTATTTTATTCCAATATCTAAATATTACACATTTTTAACACTAGAAAGACCGTTACCTTTTCTGAATAGACCACTAGCAAGTGTAGCTTCGACTCTTGCCTGTTTTAAAAGAGATGACAATATACAAAACGCACAGAAATTAGACATGTGTGTACTAGAACTCTCACATTTATATTTTAGATTCATACTTTTTTTTTGCAAATACGAGAAATATATATAGATGAGTAATTTTACGAAATTAGTAAATAAATATTCAGTAAAAGAAAAAAAGACTCACAGAATATTTTCACATAAATTTTCTGAGATACAAATTTTGCAACATTTGTCCATTTTAGCTAAGCATTCTCTACGAACCAATATTTTGAGTGTTATGTAATTCTTGAAAATAATTTTGTTTTTACAAGTTTTTTTTCTTCTCTTTAGGGCTCCTGTTTTTAATGGATACTCCATGGGGAAGGTTTCTTTTTCGTATTATTTTTTGTAAGTATGTAATTTTGAAGGAATGTATCTGCTAATAATTGAATAAACGCTTGACTGCTTTTTTTTACAGTAACTCTTTATAAATGATCCAAAATTTATTTTTATTATTATTTTATTATTCTAACATATTGTAAAAAAGTATGCGTAAGCCAATTCGTTGAAGACTTCACCGAATATTTTCTACCAAGTTGATCACTAAATTCAATGCCACATTTAGGTTCATTATAAACTTTAAGAGATTTTGGGATCTTCTTTTCATTGTTTTCAATTACAATGGATGAGTAGAGAATGCTCAGAATATTAATATTTTTCATTCTTTTTCTTTGGTACACTGTACGAGTAGCATTTTGTTCCATATAATGTATTCTATAAAACGTTTTAAGATTTTGTAATTTCTCTTTGCGCACTGCTTACAGACCCTTCCAAACCAGTCCCTTTTGTTCTTTAATCAAATGTAGTAAAGTGAAAAAATAACGACTGTGACATTTATCCGTTTGTTTAGAAATGTCTGCATCCGTAGCGTCACTATATACAAGGTGGCCATAATTAAACTGACGGTACTCAGAGTGTTCTGTAGCGCGATCTAATTGCGAGAATGGCGCCAAATCTTGTAGGAAGATTTAACAAGACAGGGGACGAAGGATTCCGCGAAAAAAATGTAGTTCCAAAAGTCACAGACGGGGGGAATATGTGGCGCTCTGTATTCGAAAAAGAGAGTTTCAAAAAAGAAGAATCAATACTGAAATAAAACTACCGTTTATTTAGCACATCCAACTCAGGTTCGATGTGGCCGCCGATTTTGTGGACCACATATTGCATTCTGTGCACAGCATTTACAACAGCTGAGAATAACATGTCTGTAGGAATCTTCCGTACAGTTCGCGATTTTTAGCCTTCAACGTAGCCAGGTACTTGACACCTCCGTGATAGATCTTGGACTTTAGGTAACCCCATAGCCAAAAGTCGCAGGGTGTAAGATTAGGGGACCAAGGTGGCCTTGTAGTTGAAAAACAGCGGCTAATGACTCTTTCTGTTGTGAATTTCTGTTGTATCAGCAGGTTTACCCGCAAAGCAATATGTGGAGGGGATCCATCTTGCATGAAAATTATTTTCTCCAGGCACTGTCTTTGCTGAAGTGCCGGAATAACAAAATTGTTTAACATTTAGCAATAATTGTCTCCGGTAACAGAACAAGCTACAGGTCCTGTCGGAGTAATGTTTTCATAGAAGAATGGACCTATGATCATATCTGCTGTGAAACCACACCAAACAGTTATCTTTGGTGAATGCAAAGGAATTTCCTTGAATGCTCTTGGTGACTTGTTATCCCAAATTCGGCAATTCTGGATTTTTACAGGTCCATTCAGGTAAATGTGGGCCTCGTCGCCTCATAAGATCTCGTCCCAGGGCCAAGCATCATACAACTCCATTCTGGCAAGAAAAGTGAAAGCAAAAGTCAATCGCTTATCATGGTCCGTGTGACGTAACTCTTGTACACGGCTGATCTTGTACAGATAGAAGTGGATAATATTTCGTAGGATTTTCCATATCGTACAATAAGGCATATCGAGATTCCGAGCTATCCCACGAGCGCTGGAAGGGGTAGAAATATTGTCTGGTGCTCAGTCGACAATCGCCGTTGCCACTTCTTCGATTGTATCCTGTGATACGAGTTTTCGACCTCTGCCTGACTGAGCATTTAGAGAACCTGTTTTCTCAAACTTTTCAACCATTGCTTTTGCACCATTAACTGCCAAAAAGGACCATTACCTTTACGCATTTGTTTGTGGTTTCTAAAAGCACGAAGAGCGGCTGGTGCATTGCATTGGTTGAGGTAAAAGAATTTGACAAGTAGAGCTCGCTCGACTAAAGAAGGAGATATTATGACAGATAACTTTCAATGAAATTGCTTCTAACAGTAGCACATTACCTTTTCAAGCCTAACAAGCTGGAACTGGGCCAAAAGATGTAACGTGAAATTTGAATAAAGAACTTCTTCTGCAGTTGCTTTCTTTGGGGCTCTGTAAGTGAAATTACAGATAAAGAAACTTTAGCAGTGTTTATGTAAATTTTTAGCTTTTTATAAACTATTACCATTTTGAGCTTGAATTAAATTGCTAAATTCGTTAAATAAACGGTAATTTTATTTCAGTATTGATTCTTCATTTTTTGAAACTCTCTTTTTCGAATACACAGCGCCACATATTCCTCTGGCGGTAGCTATTGAAACTAAATTTTTTTTCGCGGAATCCTTCGTTTCCCGTCTTGTTTAATCTTCCTACAAAATTTGGCGCCATTCTCGCAATTAGATCGCGTTACAGAACACTCTGAGTACCGTCAGTTTAATTACGAGGGCTATCCAGAAAGTAGATTACGTTTTCGTCTGTGTCCGCTAGGGGCGGGGCTAGTGCGGCCATCTTGGGGTCAGAGCGTTGCGCAGCTCAGTCGGCATCTAGCCGTGCTAGTGAGAGGTTCGTGCTGTGCTCTGTTCAGATACTGTGACGGTTTGAAATGTCTGCGTTAATTGAAAATCCCGCGAGCTGCGAGGTGCGTGCAGTAATAAGTTCACAATAACGGAACTTTCTTTGAGTTTTCCACAAATTTCGCGAAGTTTGTTGCACGAAATCATCAGCGAAAAGCTTGGTTACCACAAGTTTTGTGCAAGATGGATTCCAAAAATCTTGACAGAGGACCACAAAAATCAGCGAATGGCTGCAGCGTTGAACTTTTTGGACGCTTACCATAAGGATGGTGACTCTTTACTCGATCGCATCGTTACTGGTGACGAAACATGGGTGAAACACGTGAACTGTTGGTTGAAGGCGCAGGCGGCCGAATTTTTCGACGAAGGCATTTCCAAGCTCGTACATCGCTACGATAAATGCCTTAATTTGTATGGTGACTATGTAGAAAAGTAGTATTTGAGTGTGGCTTTCATCTGTATATAATAAAATTTGTTTCCTATACTTTGTTTATTTTTTATTCCAAAACGTAATCTACTTTCTGGATAGCCCTCGTATATCCACCCTGTATTTTGATAAACGCTGATTCGATGGCTGTTCATGACTTTTCAGTACATAAGTGAAAGCATTCAGCAAATAATTCGGTCTAAGATTTAGAGCAAGCGAAACGTTTTCGCATATTTGTCCAGTTTGGAAGGCATGAATTGCTTAAAAAGACAACAGGTTTTACTTCGAAGTAACAGTTATTCTATTGTTACATTTCCCCAACTCTTGGCGCAGTCAATATAGTTTTCAATGAATACATTCCAGATATCGAATATCATTGAAACTGTATCTGTTTTTATTCACATATATAGAATACATTTTAAATCTCAAAATTCTCAGAATTTTACAAAATGTATTTTTTTGCATTGTTTCAATGTATAAATATAAACCCGATTATTTCGACCATAAAGAATAAATATTAATTCCTTTTGCACCAATTATCCCTACAGCATATAAAATTCCATTAAAGGTAGGGACATCTTTCTGTCTAAGAATCAGTTCTAACTGTCTAATTATCAGTTCCTAACACATATCTTGATTCTGTTTCGGTGCAATGTGCTACTTGTTGGAATTCGCCATCTAGTACAATTAAAAGTCATGTACTTCAAAACACTTTCAGATTTAACAATTTTTTGGCATAGCTTAATAGATTCCCTGATTCATGAAAATTTGCTTGCGATATCTCCTAAGATTTGTTTTATTAAAATCATAATTTTAACTAATAAAAATAAAAAATTGTGAAAGATATCTGTATCTTAGCAACACTTGGAGGCAAAGAAACTCCATCGGAATTTCTATTTTTAATTTGGCAAACAAATTTGAATAAACAATTTGTCTAGGTCAAAAATAAACCAATACCATTACTTTTCCTCACATATTATATTAGTGATAAAATATATTTATTAACAAAACGGCATAATACTAAAACATTTATTATTCAAAATATTATTATTACTGTTACTTTTGTCTGTTATTCCTTTCAGGCGAATTTGAAATATAGCTGAAAAAAAAAGCTACAGAAACTTTTGCGAGAATATGTGTTTCATATTATATTGTTTAGTGATAGCATCATAAATGTAAACGATTGACATTGAAGAAGATTTATGGAAGCTTGCTCTTTTAAGAAACATTTTATGCCATACATTTTTTTATAAAAAATTGTGAGTTTGAGTGTATCATGAATACATCATTCTTAGAACTTTTCAACGGGAATTTCTGAATCCAAAATCCTTTTAGACAATTGCAAAAAATTTATTAATTTTTAGAGAAAACTTGAAATATAATTTGAAAGCATATACTACATATTTTGAAATATTTGAAAGTAAATAAATTAACAAAACAACCATAGTGGTAGATTTAGTTTTTGCGCCAGAATGGGGAAAAGTTAAAGTAGGTTTTGAGAAAAAAAAATCTGATTTCATAGAATTGTTTACTAACTTATTTCAGTGATATTTATTTATTGCATGCTAATTTGAGTATTTTAGTGAAAGTGGTCAGGTACAACAGAGTATTTTTGGGGGAAATTTTTCATCGTTATGGACATTTATTTTAAATTCTAATGTTGACGATAATTGTCATTTTAACGCGCGGTAGATGATTTTATATTGCATATTTTACGTTTTCTTTCTAAAAGAAGAACTATATACGAAACGGCAACATTTTATATAAGAACGTAAAGTTTGTACCTTAAAATTATTTTGAAATTCCGAGGAGATTGTGCCTTAGGATTTAAAAATTAGACGCAATTGGACAAGCAGACAAAGAAACCTGATAAAATTTATAATGAAAACATCACCAAAGCGATCCCTTTACAACACAATTAAAATTATGGAAAATTTGAGATAACAGTTATGTGTATATATTCATAAAAACATGAAATGTGTTATATAAGCTCATTCCATAAAAGTTGGTTAATAAATACTTGTTATTTTTTATTTTAAAACATCTAAATAAATTACCTACCTTAAAAGGTAATACGACTACATCTACAGCATACACATATTTACATCCATACAGTTATACAGATATACGTCTGCACATCTAAACAGCGTGCATATTTACCTTCACCCTTCTACATCTACACTTCTATGTGTAGCTACCTACTCACCAATACGTTTCTATCTACATATTTACACTCATCTACACGTGTAAATCTAAAATCTTATTATGATCATCAAAATATTCATGCATCTCGATTAAACAGAGACATTAAATATACGCTTAAATTAAGAAATGTCAATACATTTTGATATTTCAATAAATATCGGGTATAAAGAAATCATTATAAATAGATTAATTCCGAACATGGATAATAAGAAGAAATAAAATTTTATCGAACAAAAATACACCTACTTTATAATATTTCCTTGGTTTCTTTGAAAGATTTACATATAAACTTAACGAATTCAACATAAATCTTATCGCAAAATACGCCCTAAAATTGACAAACCATGTTCTGTGGGACGATAGATCCAATTAAACCTGTTTCCGCTCTCGGAAGTATACGGAATACTGTTCACCAAAGCCGATGGAACAATGCAATATTTTATAGGAACGACGAATAAAATGTTTAAAACGAGAAGGAAATATCATATAGGAGATATAACGTACAGTAAGAAAAGTACAACTTTAGCCAGAATAAACCACGTTTAATATTTTCAGATTTTTTTAAAAGAAAGTAAAATAATTTATCATTAAGGTTTGCATATTCATTGATTATATGCGATGCAATACTAATTTATATGCATAATGAAATCATGTGAAATGAACAATCCTCTTTCGAAAGACATGGGATTTGGCGTGAAATGCTGCTTAAACGTAAACAAATTGTTCAAAAAAATTATGTTATATGCGCATTACTGTTGTTAAATCGCAGTGAGAATGGATTACACCCATTGGTATCTTGGGATAAATTTTATCATTTGCAAAGTTCAAACTTTATGCGTAAATAATCTATTTAATCCTTTGCAGAAGTTGAGAGTCTCACCGTTGGTGCCTGCAAAACTAGCCGGGTAGGTATTGTTTTTCTGTCTTATGTCTTTAGTCAGTTAATATGTTATTTTAACTCTCTGATTTGCGTGGATTATTTCTTTGAAAATTGTAGAAGGGTTTCATAAATTGAGAGATTGTTTTCTGTTGTCACTGTGTTTATCTCACTTTTAGAGTTATTGAAAGCAATTGCAACATTTTTGCAAGTTTATGGCTGAAAATCGTCTGACTCTGCGTTTTAGACTGAATTAAGATTGAATTAATTTTGTTATTTTGTTGGTTTTCAAGTAATCTTTGACACTATTTTTAGTTGCATAACCTGAAATAGATAGGTATTTGTGTGCTGCGAGATTAAATGATCTTGCAAAATCCTATATGGTTTGTGTCGTCAGTTGCTTTGCGTTTATTCTTTTATCCAGCCCTTCAGTAAAGGTTTTCTACTCTTTGAAGCTGTCTATCAGTTTTCGTCTAATGTCATCGTATTTATTTTAATTTTTTAGTATTGGTGAGTTTATTAGGATTTGTTTAGCGTTGCTCCCTATTTTTGATTTTAATATGACTAAACGTGGCTTCTTAGGGATTTTGGCTGAATCTAATAACTTCTGGAATTGTTCTAAGAAACCATCCTTGTCTTGGTACTTTATCCGTTCTAAATTGTTCATCGTTTACACTAGTGACTCTCGGCTGGATGTAACTCCGTCATTCATTTTGTTCTGAATTTAGTTAAAATTTTTGTTCTCTAATTTGTTTGTTAAAGATTTTCTTCTACAAAGGCTCCTCTTCTACAGAGCGTGGTTTTCCTTTCTTTATTTGATTTTAAAATAAAAACGTTATCGATGTTGCGTAAACCAAAATACTTGTAAGGTTTTCACACAAAAAATGTAAAGAGTAATATAATATCTGTAAATCAATTTATCGTTATCACAAATCTTTTTAGAATTCATTACATATATTATGTACTTATATAAGTCTAACAGTATTTAGAAAACACTATTTCACAGACATTAATAACGTATTAATAAACCTATGTTTGGATATCATAATATTCTCTTTTATATGCTTTTGTGCTTGTGAATTGCTGTGATGCAAGACGTATAAGATGTTCAAAAGATACAAACCATGTTTCTGAATGATTTTGAATAAGTTTTACTGGAAATTAGGAAAAGGTCTTTCCAAAAGTCAATGTTTGAAGATTTTATCGATTGAAATATGCAGTATTATAAAATATAACGATTAAAATCCCCTTAAAAAAATGCAGCAATAAAAAATAAGAAAATCCCTAGTAAAAGATACCGAAGTTAACAGTAAAGTACTAAAATTCAGGATAAGACCTGGAATAAAGAGTCTTTACACAAATAGTTTAAATCTCATTTCAATACTTTAGTCCCATTTTGGATGGGTGGCGGAGATATTATTCCATGGCCATCACCACCACCAGTACTTTCACCACCAGAGTTCAGTGTATGTTGTTTAGTTTAAGATCAGGTTTGCTGTTGGCTTTTTCCGAAATCAATTCCTGAATTGAAATTACGAATTAACACGGCATTTTGCTTTATCGACGTGAAATGCTCAAAAATATATGAAAAGAACTAATTAGTCAATGGAAGATTTGCACGGTAACGAAGTACATACACGTCTAACATTTACAAAAAATATTACCTTTGCGTATTTTACTAATGATGTGTACTCTCATGACAGCGTAATATACCTTTTACTCGGCTATTTTATGCCCACCCTGTATAATTTCATGTTTTATTTCGAAAGAATGTTCTAATATATCTTTAAATTAATTAGTATATTTATTGAATAATCTTCTTTTTTATAAGAAATTTTAAGAAAAATATATGTTTCTTAAAATGTGTGGAGAGGTGAAATTATAAAAAAAGTATGTGTCCATTGAAGAAAACTTGTTAAAAAACTATTTCCTGTCAAATTTGTTTGATAAGTTCTGGAGCAACAAAATATATCATTAAATAACGCGAACAACATTTAATGTATCTTTTTGTTATAGCAAAGAAGATTTCAAATTTTTTATTTGTGTTATTACGGGAAAAATTTTGACACTTCCTAAAATGCGGATACAAAATTTCATTTTTCTGCCAGACTTATGGTTATCCATAAAATACTGAACAATTAATGTGATCGTGTTTCTCTTGTTAGCATTTAAAAAAAACTAACATATAAAAAAGTCAATCTAAACATAATGTTAAAATAAGGCAATGCACTGTTAGATTTCGTTGAAACACTAAATTATGATGGTAGATAATGATTTTCCTACAGGAATTAACATTAAAAATATTTTAAGCAGTCTACTAGGTTATTAAAATAGAATAAGTTACACGCGATGAAAACAAATAAAGAGATGAATTTTAAATTAGTAATTAACTGCATAGATTTATAAATTATACACATACACATTATAACTAATTGAGTGAATTAGATATATCTGCACCAAATCATACTAAACCAATTAATTATCATAATCATTCTATTTTAAAATATTTTTTCGAAAATTCAAACTATTAATTATTTTCTAATTTGAGCATTTCACTTTCAATTTCAATATAAATCTAGATTACTTAAAATATAATAATATAACAAAAAAATTCTTTGAGACACTTAACACTTGAAAAGGTAGGTAAAACCAATTATCATATATCTTTAAAAATTTAAACAATGAGAAAGAACAAAAACTTGAAGCTCGTTATGGGTTATGGGCTTGTATACCATCCTCTTCGCCTCGTCTAAGAATTTCCGACATCATGAGGTGAAATCAACTGCTCCCTTCTCAGAGTCCCACTTGTTATGCGTAAATTTATTAATGGTCCGATGCGACCAAGGCTTCATTTAACATTTTAAATAAAATCAGCTATTGACAAAACTAATAATAATAATGCAGAACCACACTGAAAGCATGTGTAGCTATGCATAAAAAATCATGGAAACAACTCTAAATGAGATCAATCTCTCAGATAGAGACAAAAAGTTACCACAGCAAACTCTGAGGAAAAAACTTCCCGTGATAGAGAAGTCCATCCTTTTAAAACTTCATTTTGGGCCGCGAGAAAACATCCCCATTTCATTCATTCACACTCCAATACACGCCCTACTAACTGAGTGGTGGAATCTCCACACACATAGTCTCTCATATGGTTCAAGGTGGGAACCTTCAACAACTGGGTCCGTTCCCCCCTGTCATAAATCATGGTCTGTAAAACTATCAGCTTTATTGTACTTTTAGTGTTGAAACTCAACATCTCGGCAAAAATCCTTTTCTCAATAGAAGGTATTATCTCCATAGAAAAACAATAAAAATATTAAACATAATTACATTCTTAATAAATTATTACATATGAAAATATATAACATGCTTCTTAATAACTGTACACGAAAAGAATTCATCCGTCTACATTTTCTGCGAAGATATGTTTAAATGAATGTTCGATTTCGCTGTCTTTTTGTCTTTCCCAAGGATGATGGAGTGGAATTTGGTAAAAATGGATTCTTTTCAGCAGTTTTGCTAAACTCGTGTCATTGAAAAAAAAATGAAGCGGATCTGAAGAGTGATTAGAAATTCAGGGTGTATTAAAAGATAACAGCCGTACTTATGAATTTCACAAAGTTTGAGTTCTGCCATTTTTGTGATAAAACACCATTTATATTTCTGAACCACCATATGTATTTCTTTGAAGCCAGGTGTATTGCTTAATTTCATTAGATGTGTCATTTTGCATTTATTTAGAAATGTAATTGCTTTATCTTCACAAACACGCAAATGAGTTAAAGTATACTTGTCAATTTCCTTCTTTTAAATAAAAAAAGTCTTTTAACCAAGTTTATTTAAGTAAATGTGTCTTGCTTTTATGTAATTGTCATTTGAAATCTTTTTCATTTCATTCATTGAATTAAATTTCTGTTTTAAAGTATGATTTTTTATTTAAAAAAAAAGGTAGATTGGCACGTATGGTTAAAGCGTATTTGGGACTCTGGAAATGTGACAATAAACACATTTTGAAAACTATGCGATTTTGCGGCTTAAAAATGCTACAATAATAAAGCGAAGATAATTTGTAAACGAGAGTAAGATTACTCCAGAAGAAATCCGTAAATATATAGTTTAATTATAATCAATGGTTGGAGTATCATAGTTGAGATTTTTTCCAACAGAGCAAAAATATGACGGGACCAGGACTCGAACCTGGGTACTTTGGTTTACCGTACCAACGCTCTCCCTACTGAGCTATCCCGACGATATCCAGGGCTGGCATATTTCCCTCTTATTTGTTGGATAAGGCTGCGAACTGCAGCGCTAATTTCATTCATCTGAGATATAACTATAGCATTTACATGACGGATCTTGAAATAGCACGGAAACTCCTGTATACCATATAATTAGGACTCCTGTATACCATGTAATGAAATTAGCGCTGCAGTTCGCAGCCTTGTCCAACAAATAAGAGTGAAATATGCCAGCTCAGGATATCGTCGGGTTAGCTCAGTAGGGGGAGAGTTGGTACAGCAAACCAAAGTACCCAGGTTCGAGTCCTGGTCCCGGCATATTTTTGCTCTGTTGGAAAAAATCTCAACTATGGTACTCCAACCATTGAATATAATTTACCTAGTTGAATATACTTTCCTCTGTTCATTATAGTTTGCTTGTTATATTTAGCGTGCATGAAATATCAGGAAGGAAATTTTTAAGTATGGCCCTGTTACTGTAGAAAATTTTACACATCCATTGATAACGGTAAAATGTATGGTCAGAAGTAAAATAAAGAAAATTTATATTAAAGAGGAATCTAATAGTGACGAAAATATATAAAAAGTGTTCCGTTATTCCGGAGAAAAACTTAGGGGGTGATAGTGCACGTCAAGATAAACAAATTTTGCAAAGGAACACATCATCGCAGTCTACTTCATATGTCAAAAATACAGAGAGACACACTGAGTCTTTGTTCATAACATTAAAAGTAATGAAAAAATGGAAGTGAATTTTTTTTATACAGACTTATCTTGTATTACGTGAAATACGATGACTTTGTATGACAGGGTGGAATAGCAAAGTATATCCGTCACTGTCATCTACATACTGTCAGCCTCCTTTTGAAATATGCAGAATCCAGCGCAGTGCATTGTGTTCACAGTTGGTGTTTACTTCCAGTACCTATTAGATGTCCTCAAAAAAAGTAATTGTGTTCATATTTTCGTGGCAATACCTTCATTTTATTACGATTAGGGAGGAAGATCAGGGTTCACTTTAGGATTGAATCTTCCTTTATTTTTGAAATAACAAGTTAATTACGATCTCGGAGTCCAATGGAATTTTTTTTTATCTTGTCTAACACTATCACCACTCCCCAGAGTTTGTCACCTAAATAACAGAACACCTTATATATTTGCTTGTATTTATGCATTTTAAAAAAATTCGCATTATTAGATAGTATTTAAATTACAAAAGCGTTTTTGTGCGCAATCGTTATATGTTTGGACTTTTAAAGAGCATCATTTGAAACAAAAAGAAAGAAAAATCACAGAGCACACATATATTATGAAACAATTTCCAACACATTCAGAATACTGTAATAAAACTTCACCATTTAATAAGGTGAAAGATCATATCTAAGTAAATAAGGTCAAGTTCAAACCGGGGGGGAGGGCTACCTTTCAGCTTAAGATCAACTAGCCCCACCCAGCAGGTTTGTTTACTATGCGGCAAGGCGCCAGTCCAGGGAGTGATGCCCGTAAGGACCACCCGGGAGAGGTACCCCTCACTATTAAAAATTAACTGTCAAAGATTACAATGTCAATCACAAAGGCTATCCAATTATACTGGACAAGCCAAGTTAGATGCAATAATGAGCTGAATGAACAATTGTGATTGCAAATAAATATAAGGAGATGTAGATCTTTTACAAGATAATAATTAAAGTTGAGAGAAAACTATAAAAACAAAACAATACTAATAGATATTTCATTGAACAATAGACAATTAATAAATACGATATTGACAAAGTAAGTAATCATAGTTTGAATAGTAGCATCGAATGTATAAAACGACGTACATGGGAAAAAATTTGAATAATTATATTGGGGTATTGACAGTAAACAGTTAACACAATTTAAGTAAAGCAATAATGTCAGAAAACAAAATACAAGTACTGTATTATTACGAATAGCATAAGAATATAAATAGGAATATGTACACTCTATTCTATATGTACTCTATATGTACTATTTGTGTTCATATATACAGCAAACCAAAGTACCCAGGTTCGAGTCCTGGTCCCGGCATATTTTCGCTCTGTTGGAAAAAATCTCAACTATGATACTCCAACCATTGAATATAATTTACCTAGTTGAATATACTTTCCTCTGTTCATTATAGTTTGCTTGTTATATTTAGCGTGCATGAAATATCAGGAAGGAAATTTTTAAGTATGGCCCTGTTACTGTAGAAAATTTTACACATCCATTGATAACGGTAAAATGTATGGTCAGAAGTAAAATAAAGAAAATTTATATTAAAGAGGAATCTAATAGTGACGAAAATATATAAAAAGTGTTCCGTTATTCCGGAGAAAAACTTAGGGGGTGATAGTGCACGTCAAGATAAACAAATTTTGCAAAGGAACACATCATCGCAGTCTACTTCCTATGTCAAAAATACAGAGAGACACACTGAGTCTTTGTTCATAACATTAAAAGTAATGAAAAAATGGAAGTGATTTTTTTTTATACAGACTTATCTTGTATTACGTGAAATATGATGACTTTGTATGACAGGGTGGAATAGCAAAGTATATCCGTCACTGTCATCTACATACTGTCAGCCTCCTTTTGAAATATGCAGAATCCAGCGCAGTGCATTGTGTTCACAGTTGGTGTTTACTTCCAGTACCTATTAGATGTCCTCAAAAAAAGTAATTGTGTTCATATTTTCGTGGCAATACCTTCATTTTATTACGATTAGGGAGGAAGATCAGGGTTCACTTTAGGATTGAATCTTCCTTTATTTTTGAAATAACAAGTTAATTGCGATCTCGGAGTCCAATGGAATTTTTTTTTATCTTGTCTAACACTATCACCACTCCCCAGAGTTTGTCACCTAAATAACAGAACACCTTATATATTTGCTTGTATTTATGCATTTTAAAAAAATTCGCATTATTAGATAGTATTTAAATTACAAAAGCGTTTTTGTGCGCAATCGTTATATGTTTGGACTTTTAAAGAGCATCATTTGAAACAAAAAGAAAGAAAAATCACAGAGCACACATATATTATGAAACAATTTCCAACACATTCAGAATACTGTAATAAAACTTCACCATTTAATAAGGTGAAAGATCATATCTAAGTAAATAAGGTCAAGTTCAAACCGGGGGGGAGGGCTACCTTTCAGCTTAAGATCAACTAGCCCCACCCAGCAGGTTTGTTTACTATGCGGCAAGGCGCCAGTCCAGGGAGTGATGCCCGTAAGGACCACCCGGGAGAGGTACCCCTCACTATTAAAAATTAACTGTCAAAGATTACAATGTCAATCACAAAGGCTATCCAATTATACTGGACAAGCCAAGTTAGATGCAATAATGAGCTGAATGAACAATTGTGATTGCAAATAAATATAAGGAGATGTAGATCTTTTACAAGATAATAATTAAAGTTGAGAGAAAACTATAAAAACAAAACAATACTAATAGATATTTCATTGACAATTAATAAATACGATATTGACAAAGTAAGTAATCATAGTTTGAATAGTAGCATCGAATGTATAAAACGACGTACATGGGAAAAAATTTGAATAATTATATTGGGGTATTGACAGTAAACAGTTAACACAATTTAAGTAAAGCAATAATGTCAGAAAACAAAATACAAGTACTGTATTATTACGAATAGCATAAGAATATAAATAGGAATATGTACACTCAATTCTATATGTACTCTATATGTACTATTTGTGTTCATATATACAGCAAACCAAAGTACCCAGGTTCGAGTCCTGGTCCCGGCATATTTTCGCTCTGTTGGAAAAAATCTCAACTATGATACCCCAACCATTGAATATAATTTACCTAGTTGAATATACTTTCCTCTGTTCATTATAGTTTGCTTGTTATATTTAGCGTGCATGAAATATCAGGAAGGAAATTTTTAAGTATGGCCCTGTTACTGTAGAAAATTTTACACATCCATTGATAACGGTAAAATGTATGGTCAGAAGTAAAATAAAGAAAATTTATATTAAAGAGGAATCTAATAGTGACGAAAATATATAAAAAGTGTTCCGTTATTCCGGAGAAAAACTTAGGGGGTGATAGTGCACGTCAAGATAAACAAATTTTGCAAAGGAACACATCATCGCAGTCTACTTCCTATGTCAAAAATACAGAGAGACACACTGAGTCTTTGTTCATAACATTAAAAGTAATGAAAAAATGGAAGTGAATTTTTTTTATACAGACTTATCTTGTATTACGTGAAATACGATGACTTTGTATGACAGGGTGGAATAGCAAAGTATATCCGTCACTGTCATCTACATACTGTCAGCCTCCTTTTGAAATATGCAGAATCCAGCGCAGTGCATTGTGTTCACAGTTGGTGTTTACTTCCAGTACCTATTAGATGTCCTCAAAAAAAGTAATTGTGTTCATATTTTCGTGGCAATACCTTCATTTTATTACGATTAGGGAGGAAGATCAGGGTTCACTTTAGGATTGAATCTTCCTTTATTTTTGAAATAACAAGTTAATTGCGATCTCGGAGTCCAATGGAATTTTTTTTTATCTTGTCTAACACTATCACCACTCCCCAGAGTTTGTCACCTAAATAACAGAACACCTTATATATTTGCTTGTATTTATGCATTTTAAAAAAATTCGCATTATTAGATAGTATTTAAATTACAAAAGCGTTTTTGTGCGCAATCGTTATATGTTTGGACTTTTAAAGAGCATCATTTGAAACAAAAAGAAAGAAAAATCACAGAGCACGCATATATTATGAAACAATTTCCAACACATTCAGAATACTGTAATAAAACTTCACCATTTAATAAGGTGAAAGATCATATCTAAGTAAATAAGGTCAAGTTCAAACCGGGGGGGAGGGCTACCTTTCAGCTTAAGATCAACTAGCCCCACCCAGCAGGTTTGTTTACTATGCGGCAAGGCGCCAGTCCAGGGAGTGATGCCCGTAAGGACCACCCGGGAGAGGTACCCCTCACTATTAAAAATTAACTGTCAAAGATTACAATGTCAATCACAAAGGCTATCCAATTATACTGGACAAGCCAAGTTAGATGCAATAATGAGCTGAATGAACAATTGTGATTGCAAATAAATATAAGGAGATGTAGATCTTTTACAAGATAATAATTAAAGTTGAGAGAAAACTATAAAAACAAAACAATACTAATAGATATTTCATTGAACGATAGACAATTAATAAATACGATATTGACAAAGTAAGTAATCATAGTTTGAATAGTAGCATCGAATGTATAAAAAGACGTACATGGGAAAAAATTTGAATAATTATATTGGGGTATTGACAGTAAACAGTTAACACAATTTAAGTAAAGCAATAATGTCAGAAAACAAAATACAAGTACTGTATTATTACGAATAGCATAAGAATATAAAAAGGAATATGTACACTCTATTCTATATGTACTCTATATGTACTATTTGTGTTCATATATACAGCAAACCAAAGTACCCAGGTTCGAGTCCTGGTCCCGGCATATTTTCGCTCTGTTGGAAAAAATCTCAACTATGATACTCCAACCATTGAATATAATTTACCTAGTTGAATATACTTTCCTCTGTTCATTATAGTTTGCTTGTTATATTTAGCGTGCATGAAATATCAGGAAGGAAATTTTTAAGTATGGCCCTGTTACTGTAGAAAATTTTACACATCCATTGATAACGGTAAAATGTATGGTCAGAAGTAAAATAAAGAAAATTTATATTAAAGAGGAATCTAATAGTGACGAAAATATATAAAAAGTGTTCCGTTATTCCGGAGAAAAACTTAGGGGGTGATAGTGCACGTCAAGATAAACAAATTTTGCAAAGGAACACATCATCGCAGTCTACTTCCTATGTCAAAAATACAGAGAGACACACTGAGTCTTTGTTCATAACATTAAAAGTAATGAAAAAATGGAAGTGAATTTTTTTTATACAGACTTATCTTGTATTACGTGAAATACGATGACTTTGTATGACAGGGTGGAATAGCAAAGTATATCCGTCACTGTCATCTACATACTGTCAGCCTCCTTTTGAAATATGCAGAATCCAGCGCAGTGCATTGTGTTCACAGTTGGTGTTTACTTCCAGTACCTATTAGATGTCCTCAAAAAAAGTAATTGTGTTCATATTTTCGTGGCAATACCTTCATTTTATTACGATTAGGGAGGAAGATCAGGGTTCACTTTAGGATTGAATCTTCCTTTATTTTTGAAATAACAAGTTAATTGCGATCTCGGAGTCCAATGGAATTTTTTTTTATCTTGTCTAACACTATCACCACTCCCCAGAGTTTGTCACCTAAATAACAGAACACCTTATATATTTGCTTGTATTTATGCATTTTAAAAAAATTCGCATTATTAGATAGTATTTAAATTACAAAAGCGTTTTTGTGCGCAATCGTTATATGTTTGGACTTTTAAAGAGCATCATTTGAAACAAAAAGAAAGAAAAATCACAGAGCACGCATATATTATGAAACAATTTCCAACACATTCAGAATACTGTAATAAAACTTCACCATTTAATAAGGTGAAAGATCATATCTAAGTAAATAAGGTCAAGTTCAAACCGGGGGGGAGGGCTACCTTTCAGCTTAAGATCAACTAGCCCCACCCAGCAGGTTTGTTTACTATGCGGCAAGGCGCCAGTCCAGGGAGTGATGCCCGTAAGGACCACCCGGGAGAGGTACCCCTCACTATTAAAAATTAACTGTCAAAGATTACAATGTCAATCACAAAGGCTATCCAATTATACTGGACAAGCCAAGTTAGATGCAATAATGAGCTGAATGAACAATTGTGATTGCAAATAAATATAAGGAGATGTAGATCTTTTACAAGATAATAATTAAAGTTGAGAGAAAACTATAAAAACAAAACAATACTAATAGATATTTCATTGAACGATAGACAATTAATAAATACGATATTGACAAAGTAAGTAATCATAGTTTGAATAGTAGCATCGAATGTATAAAAAGACGTACATGGGAAAAAATTTGAATAATTATATTGGGGTATTGACAGTAAACAGTTAACACAATTTAAGTAAAGCAATAATGTCAGAAAACAAAATACAAGTACTGTATTATTACGAATAGCATAAGAATATAAAAAGGAATATGTACACTCTATTCTATATGTACTCTATATGTACTATTTGTGTTCATATATACAGCAAACCAAAGTACCCAGGTTCGAGTCCTGGTCCCGGCATATTTTCGCTCTGTTGGAAAAAATCTCAACTATGATACTCCAACCATTGAATATAATTTACCTAGTTGAATATACTTTCCTCTGTTCATTATAGTTTGCTTGTTATATTTAGCGTGCATGAAATATCAGGAAGGAAATTTTTAAGTATGGCCCTGTTACTGTAGAAAATTTTACACATCCATTGATAACGATAAAATGTATGGTCAGAAGTAAAATAAAGAAAATTTATATTAAAGAGGAATCTAATAGTGACGAAAATATATAAAAAGTGTTCCGTTATTCCGGAGAAAAACTTAGGGGGTGATAGTGCACGTCAAGATAAACAAATTTTGCAAAGGAACACATCATCGCAGTCTACTTCCTATGTCAAAAATACAGAGAGACACACTGAGTCTTTGTTCATAACATTAAAAGTAATGAAAAAATGGAAGTGAATTTTTTTTATACAGACTTATCTTGTATTACGTGAAATACGATGACTTTGTATGACAGGGTGGAATAGCAAAGTATATCCGTCACTGTCATCTACATACTGTCAGCCTCCTTTTGAAATATGCAGAATCCAGCGCAGTGCATTGTGTTCACAGTTGGTGTTTACTTCCAGTACCTATTAGATGTCCTCAAAAAAAGTAATTGTGTTCATATTTTCGTGGCAATACCTTCATTTTATTACGATTAGGGAGGAAGATCAGGGTTCACTTTAGGATTGAATCTTCCTTTATTTTTGAAATAACAAGTTAATTGCGATCTCGGAGTCCAATGGAATTTTTTTTTATCTTGTCTAACACTATCACCACTCCCCAGAGTTTGTCACCTAAATAACAGAACACCTTATATATTTGCTTGTATTTATGCATTTTAAAAAAATTCGCATTATTAGATAGTATTTAAATTACAAAAGCGTTTTTGTGCGCAATCGTTATATGTTTGGACTTTTAAAGAGCATCATTTGAAACAAAAAGAAAGAAAAATCACAGAGCACGCATATATTATGAAACAATTTCCAACACATTCAGAATACTGTAATAAAACTTCACCATTTAATAAGGTGAAAGATCATATCTAAGTAAATAAGGTCAAGTTCAAACCGGGGGGGAGGGCTACCTTTCAGCTTAAGATCAACTAGCCCCACCCAGCAGGTTTGTTTACTATGCGGCAAGGCGCCAGTCCAGGGAGTGATGCCCGTAAGGACCACCCGGGAGAGGTACCCCTCACTATTAAAAATTAACTGTCAAAGATTACAATGTCAATCACAAAGGCTATCCAATTATACTGGACAAGCCAAGTTAGATGCAATAATGAGCTGAATGAACAATTGTGATTGCAAATAAATATAAGGAGATGTAGATCTTTTACAAGATAATAATTAAAGTTGAGAGAAAACTATAAAAACAAAACAATACTAATAGATATTTCATTGAACAATAGACAATTAATAAATACGATATTGACAAAGTAAGTAATCATAGTTTGAATAGTAGCATCGAATGTATAAAACGACGTACATGGGAAAAAATTTGAATAATTATATTGGGGTATTGACAGTAAACAGTTAACACAATTTAAGTAAAGCAATAATGTCAGAAAACAAAATACAAGTACTGTATTATTACGAATAGCATAAGAATATAAATAGGAATATGTACACTCAATTCTATATGTACTCTATATGTACTATTTGTGTTCATATATACAGCAAACCAAAGTACCCAGGTTCGAGTCCTGGTCCCGGCATATTTTCGCTCTGTTGGAAAAAATCTCAACTATGATACTCCAACCATTGAATATAATTTACCTAGTTGAATATACTTTCCTCTGTTCATTATAGTTTGCTTGTTATATTTAGCGTGCATGAAATATCAGGAAGGAAATTTTTAAGTATGGCCCTGTTACTGTAGAAAATTTTACACATCCATTGATATCGGTAAAATGTATGGTCAGAAGTAAAATAAAGAAAATTTATATTAAAGAGGAATCTAATAGTGACGAAAATATATAAAAAGTGTTCCGTTATTCCGGAGAAAAACTTAGGGGGTGATAGTGCACGTCAAGATAAACAAATTTTGCAAAGGAACACATCATCGCAGTCTACTTCCTATGTCAAAAATACAGAGAGACACACTGAGTCTTTGTTCATAACATTAAAAGTAATGAAAAAATGGAAGTGAATTTTTTTTATACAGACTTATCTTGTATTACGTGAAATACGATGACTTTGTATGACAGGGTGGAATAGCAAAGTATATCCGTCACTGTCATCTACATACTGTCAGCCTCCTTTTGAAATATGCAGAATCCAGCGCAGTGCATTGTGTTCACAGTTGGTGTTTACTTCCAGTACCTATTAGATGTCCTCAAAAAAAGTAATTGTGTTCATATTTTCGTGGCAATACCTTCATTTTATTACGATTAGGGAGGAAGATCAGGGTTCACTTTAGGATTGAATCTTCCTTTATTTTTGAAATAACAAGTTAATTGCGATCTCGGAGTCCAATGGAATTTTTTTTTATCTTGTCTAACACTATCACCACTCCCCAGAGTTTGTCACCTAAATAACAGAACACCTTATATATTTGCTTGTATTTATGCATTTTAAAAAAATTCGCATTATTAGATAGTATTTAAATTACAAAAGCGTTTTTGTGCGCAATCGTTATATGTTTGGACTTTTAAAGAGCATCATTTGAAACAAAAAGAAAGAAAAATCACAGAGCACGCATATATTATGAAACAATTTCCAACACATTCAGAATACTGTAATAAAACTTCACCATTTAATAAGGTGAAAGATCATATCTAAGTAAATAAGGTCAAGTTCAAACCGGGGGGGAGGGCTACCTTTCAGCTTAAGATCAACTAGCCCCACCCAGCAGGTTTGTTTACTATGCGGCAAGGCGCCAGTCCAGGGAGTGATGCCCGTAAGGACCACCCGGGAGAGGTACCCCTCACTATTAAAAATTAACTGTCAAAGATTACAATGTCAATCACAAAGGCTATCCAATTATACTGGACAAGCCAAGTTAGATGCAATAATGAGCTGAATGAACAATTGTGATTGCAAATAAATATAAGGAGATGTAGATCTTTTACAAGATAATAATTAAAGTTGAGAGAAAACTATAAAAACAAAACAATACTAATAGATATTTCATTGAACAATAGACAATTAATAAATACGATATTGACAAAGTAAGTAATCATAGTTTGAATAGTAGCATCGAATGTATAAAACGACGTACATGGGAAAAAATTTGAATAATTATATTGGGGTATTGACAGTAAACAGTTAACACAATTTAAGTAAAGCAATAATGTCAGAAAACAAAATACAAGTACTGTATTATTACGAATAGCATAAGAATATAAATAGGAATATGTACACTCTATTCTATATGTACTCTATATGTACTATTTGTGTTCATATATACAGCAAACCAAAGTACCCAGGTTCGAGTCCTGGTCCCGGCATATTTTCGCTCTGTTGGAAAAAATCTCAACTATGATACTCCAACCATTGAATATAATTTACCTAGTTGAATATACTTTCCTCTGTTCATTATAGTTTGCTTGTTATATTTAGCATGCATGAAATATCAGGAAGGAAATTTTTAAGTATGGCCCTGTTACTGTAGAAAATTTTACACATCCATTGATAACGGTAAAATGTATGGTCAGAAGTAAAATAAAGAAAATTTATATTAAAGAGGAATCTAATAGTGACGAAAATATATAAAAAGTGTTCCGTTATTCCGGAGAAAAACTTAGGGGGTGATAGTGCACGTCAAGATAAACAAATTTTGCAAAGGAACACATCATCGCAGTCTACTTCCTATGTCAAAAATACAGAGAGACACACTGAGTCTTTGTTCATAACATTAAAAGTAATGAAAAAATGGAAGTGAATTTTTTTTATACAGACTTATCTTGTATTACGTGAAATACGATGACTTTGTATGACAGGGTGGAATAGCAAAGTATATCCGTCACTGTCATCTACATACTGTCAGCCTCCTTTTGAAATATGCAGAATCCAGCGCAGTGCATTGTGTTCACAGTTGGTGTTTACTTCCAGTACCTATTAGATGTCCTCAAAAAAAGTAATTGTGTTCATATTTTCGTGGCAATACCTTCATTTTATTACGATTAGGGAGGAAGATCAGGGTTCACTTTAGGATTGAATCTTCCTTTATTTTTGAAATAACAAGTTAATTGCGATCTCGGAGTCCAATGGAATTTTTTTTTATCTTGTCTAACACTATCACCACTCCCCAGAGTTTGTCACCTAAATAACAGAACACCTTATATATTTGCTTGTATTTATGCATTTTAAAAAAATTCGCATTATTAGATAGTATTTAAATTACAAAAGCGTTTTTGTGCGCAATCGTTATATGTTTGGACTTTTAAAGAGCATCATTTGAAACAAAAAGAAAGAAAAATCACAGAGCACGCATATATTATGAAACAATTTCCAACACATTCAGAATACTGTAATAAAACTTCACCATTTAATAAGGTGAAAGATCATATCTAAGTAAATAAGGTCAAGTTCAAACCGGGGGGGAGGGCTACCTTTCAGCTTAAGATCAACTAGCCCCACCCAGCAGGTTTGTTTACTATGCGGCAAGGCGCCAGTCCAGGGAGTGATGCCCGTAAGGACCACCCGGGAGAGGTACCCCTCACTATTAAAAATTAACTGTCAAAGATTACAATGTCAATCACAAAGGCTATCCAATTATACTGGACAAGCCAAGTTAGATGCAATAATGAGCTGAATGAACAATTGTGATTGCAAATAAATATAAGGAGATGTAGATCTCTTACAAGATAATAATTAAAGTTGAGAGAAAACTATAAAAACAAAACAATACTAATAGATATTTCATTGAACAATAGACAATTAATAAATACGATATTGACAAAGTAAGTAATCATAGTTTGAATAGTAGCATCGAATGTATAAAACGACGTACATGGGAAAAAATTTGAATAATTATATTGGGGTATTGACAGTAAACAGTTAACACAATTTAAGTAAAGCAATAATGTCAGAAAACAAAATACAAGTACTGTATTATTACGAATAGCATAAGAATATAAATAGGAATATGTACACTCAATTCTATATGTACTCTATATGTACTATTTGTGTTCATATATACAGCAAACCAAAGTACCCAGGTTCGAGTCCTGGTCCCGGCATATTTTCGCTCTGTTGGAAAAAATCTCAACTATGATACTCCAACCATTGAATATAATTTACCTAGTTGAATATACTTTCCTCTGTTCATTATAGTTTGCTTGTTATATTTAGCGTGCATGAAATATCAGGAAGGAAATTTTTAAGTATGGCCCTGTTACTGTAGAAAATTTTACACATCCATTGATAACGGTAAAATGTATGGTCAGAAGTAAAATAAAGAAAATTTATATTAAAGAGGAATCTAATAGTGACGAAAATATATAAAAAGTGTTCCGTTATTCCGGAGAAAAACTTAGGGGGTGATAGTGCACGTCAAGATAAACAAATTTTGCAAAGGAACACATCATCGCAGTCTACTTCCTATGTCAAAAATACAGAGAGACACACTGAGTCTTTGTTCATAACATTAAAAGTAATGAAAAAATGGAAGTGAATTTTTTTTATACAGACTTATCTTGTATTACGTGAAATACGATGACTTTGTATGACATGGTGGAATAGCAAAGTATATCCGTCACTGTCATCTACATACTGTCAGCCTCCTTTTGAAATATGCAGAATCCAGCGCAGTGCATTGTGTTCACAGTTGGTGTTTACTTCCAGTACCTATTAGATGTCCTCAAAAAAAGTAATTGTGTTCATATTTTCGTGGCAATACCTTCATTTTATTACGATTAGGGAGGAAGATCAGGGTTCACTTTAGGATTGAATCTTCCTTTATTTTTGAAATAACAAGTTAATTGCGATCTCGGAGTCCAATGGAAATTTTTTTTATCTTGTCTAACACTATCACCACTCCCCAGAGTTTGTCACCTAAATAACAGAACACCTTATATATTTGCTTGTATTTATGCATTTTAAAAAAATTCGCATTATTAGATAGTATTTAAATTACAAAAGCGTTTTTGTGCGCAATCGTTATATGTTTGGACTTTTAAAGAGCATCATTTGAAACAAAAAGAAAGAAAAATCACAGAGCACGCATATATTATGAAACAATTTCCAACACATTCAGAATACTGTAATAAAACTTCACCATTTAATAAGGTGAAAGATCATATCTAAGTAAATAAGGTCAAGTTCAAACCGGGGGGGAGGGCTACCTTTCAGCTTAAGATCAACTAGCCCCACCCAGCAGGTTTGTTTACTATGCGGCAAGGCGCCAGTCCAGGGAGTGATGCCCGTAAGGACCACCCGGGAGAGGTACCCCTCACTATTAAAAATTAACTGTCAAAGATTACAATGTCAATCACAAAGGCTATCCAATTATACTGGACAAGCCAAGTTAGATGCAATAATGAGCTGAATGAACAATTGTGATTGCAAATAAATATAAGGAGATGTAGATCTTTTACAAGATAATAATTAAAGTTGAGAGAAAACTATAAAAACAAAACAATACTAATAGATATTTCATTGAACGATAGACAATTAATAAATACGATATTGACAAAGTAAGTAATCATAGTTTGAATAGTAGCATCGAATGTATAAAAAGACGTACATGGGAAAAAATTTGAATAATTATATTGGGGTATTGACAGTAAACAGTTAACACAATTTAAGTAAAGCAATAATGTCAGAAAACAAAATACAAGTACTGTATTATTACGAATAGCATAAGAATATAAATAGGAATATGTACACTCTATTCTATATGTACTCTATATGTACTATTTGTGTTCATATGTACAGCAAACCAAAGTACCCAGGTTCGAGTCCTGGTCCGGGCATATTTTCGCTCTGTTGGAAAAAATCTCAACTATGATACTCCAACCATTGAATATAATTTACCTAGTTCAATATACTTTCCTCTGTTCATTATAGTTTGCTTGTTATATTTAGCGTGCATGAAATATCAGGAAGGAAATTTTTAAGTATGGCCCTGTTACTGTTGAAAATTTTACACATCCATTGATAACGGTAAAATGTATGGTCAGAAGTAAAAGAAAGAAAATTTATATTAAAGAGGAATCTAATAGTGACGAAAATATATAAAAAGTGTTCCGTTATTCCGGAGAAAAACTTAGGGGGTGATAGTGCATGTCAAGATAAACAAATTTTGCAAAAGAACACATCATCGCAGTCTACTTCCTATGTCAAAAATACAGAGAGACACGCTGAGTCTTTGTTCATAACATTAAAAGTAATGAAAAAATGGAAGTGAATTTTTTTATACAGACTTATCTTGTATTACGTGAAATACGATGACTTTGTATGACAGGGTGGAATAGCAAAGTATATCCGTCACTGTCATCTACATACTGTCAGCCTCCTTTTGAAATATGCAGAATCCAGCGCAGTGCATTGTGTTCACAGTTTGTGTTTACTTCCAGTACCTATTAGATGTCCTCAAAAAAATTAATTGTGTTCATATGTTCGTGGCAATACCTTCATTTTATTACGATTAGGGAGGAAGATCAGGGTTCACTTTAGGGTTGAATCTTCCGTTATTTTTGAAATAACAAGTTAATTGCGATCTCGGAGTCCAATGGAATTTTTTTTATGTTGTCTAACACTATCACCACTCCCCAGAGTTTGTCACCTGAATAACAGAACATCTTATATATTTGCTTGTATTTATGCATTTTAAAAAAATTCGCATTATTAGATAGTATTTAAATTACAAAAACGTTTTTGTGCGCAATCGCTATATGTTTGGACTTTTAAAGAGCATCATTTGAAACAACAAGAAAGAAAAATCACAGAGCACGCAGATATTATGAAACACTTTCCAACACATTCAGAATACTGTAATAAAACTTCACCATTTAATAAGGTGAAAGATCATATCTAAGTAAATAAGGTCAAGTTCAAACCGAGGGGGGGGGGGCAGGACTACCTTTCAGCTTAAGCTCAACTAGCCCCACCCAGCAGGTTTGTTTACTATGTGGCAAGGCGCCAGTCCAGGGAGTGATGCCCGTAAGGACCACCCGGGAAGGGTAGCCCTCACTATTAAAAATTAACTGTCAAAGATTACAATGTCAATCACAAAGGCTATCCAATTATACTGGACAATCCAAGTTAGATGCAATAAAAAGCTGAATGAACAATTGTGATTGAAAATAAATATAAGGAGATGTAGATCTTTTACAAGATAATAATTAAAGTTGAGAGAAAACTATAAAAACAAAACAATACTAATATATATTTCATTGAACGATAGGCAATTAATAAATACAATATTGACAAAGTAAGTAATCATAGTTTGAATAGTAGCATCGAATGTATAAAAAGACGTACATGGGAAAAAATTTGAATAATTATATTGGGGTATTGACAGTAAGCAGTTAACACAATTTAAGTAAAGCAATAATGTCAGAAAACAAAATACAAGTACTGTATTATTACGAATAGCATAAGAAAATAAATAGGAATATGTATATGTAGTGAAAACAATAAAAAAAATCAAATACCACCATGAGATTAGAGAAGTATTTGGAATATGCATAACACGTTTGAAAACCCAATTTTAGCAATCACAATCTATAGTCGGAAAAATACCCGAATTCCTTTGTACAAGTTACAAGATAATAATTAATGTTGAGAGGATCCTATAAACACAAAACATTACTAATAGTTCACTTATTGAAAGAAAAACAATTAATAAACACGATATTGACAAAGAAAGTACTTATAGTTTGAATAGTAGCATCGAGTGTATAAAAAGACTTATATGTGGAAAAATTTGACTAATTATATAGAAGACATGATACCTTGTACATGAACTATTATATATTTGTATTTATACTGCTTAACAATCCAAAATTTAGTTCATTTTAGAAACATATAACACAGTGGAAATTTCCACTTCAGACATTTCCGTCAATAAGCGGAAATGTATTCGAATTCTTTTGGGAACGTTATATATGATCTATAGAATTTATTCCCATTAAGTACTAGGCAAAAAAATTAGTTCAATTTAAAGACGCATACCACAATTGAAACACATTTCCAGCAGTTATTTCTCATAGCCAGTACCGTAAACGAAGTCTTTTTTGTGTTACTGTAAATTAACGATAAATTCTATACACATGCTATTCTGTAGTAAGCATCTTGTTACACACATCCGTAATGTATATAAATTTCAATATGTTTCAAATAGTTTAATATCATTAAAATACCCTGTGAACGATTTTTCCCCATATATCCACAATGTAATGGCATTGTTTGAGTGGCCCTGTGAAAGAAGTATAAATGCTACACACTTTATTTTCAATACCGAACATACCATGGGAATCCTCAATAACATATATCAGTTACATGAAAATTGTACTAATTTATGCGAGTTGGCTCACAGGCAGATAGACCGATGAACCGAATACATAAACACCTTTCAACTATGTAGAATAGTGTTAAAAAGTAATGATATACATAAGTTCTAGGTATGCATAAATGAAGGACTTTCAGCTTTAATTTTGAATTTTTCAAATTTTTAATTCATTTATATCTTAAGAACATATCATTCTAAATTTATGCCAATTGATATTTCCATATTGTTTGGCATGAGGGATTTAAATATGCAATAACATTAAAATGCTGCTATCGAACTTTTAAAATTCATATTAATATGTACTTGCCCCTTTACGGACAATTATGTCACATACATTTATAAATAACGTTATATGAACTAGAAAGGTACTTTTATTTTTCTCTTGCTTTAAATAGAAGTGTAGTTATAGCCATTGTTCGTATTTTCTTTTTTTTACGTAATGCACATTTGAATTAAATTGCGGTATTTTAAATGACCTCTTTTTAGTTGTATATGGTAGTTTTTGTTCTTTACAAAATGCTCTTTTAAGAGTAGATTCGCATTTTACATACTTAAAAGTAGTAAAATATTTTTAATTAATTAACATATAAATAATGTTCGTCACATGTTAATCTGTAAACGAATTCATCCATGAATCATGATTTTAATAAACGTAAATCTGACCCTCTTTGATTATATTTTTTGACATATATTTTTTAATGAAGTAATGTATTTTTAAAATAAATATTTTCGCTTTTGTAAAATAATAAGAATGAGCCAATAGTGGCCATATTTTGCGACATATTAGGGCTGATGACAGGAAATGTTCCGCTTAATTGTGGTATTTACATTTTGTTAATTTTGAAAAGAATATATTTTGCTAACGTACAACAAAAAACAAAAACTACTCAGCAATATTGTAATTTTGTGGTAAATTTGTTTACCAACAATATTTCTGCAGCATAGTCACACAGTTGTTATTTTTATGGGTCAATATTTATTTGATATTTACCAATAAAACGAAAATTTACCCTATATTGGCACTACATTGTAATTATTTATAAAGATTACAATATTAACATAAATATGAACTTATTGAGGTTTACTTCTAAGGATACATAAATAATAAAATAACATTCTATGAATGTTTTTTTTTTATTTAAAAGAAATACTTTACATAACGTACACTAAAACAATGTATTAAAAAAATTTATTCATATATGAGTAGTTGTAATATGGTAATGTTTAGTGCTATAAATATTTTTCTAAAATAACCATGATAAAAACTCTTTCAAGACTAAAATTTAATGAGAATTTTTTCTCTTCTACCTAGAAAATTTTTACATTTAGGAACAAATATATTTAGGTACCTTTTGATCTCTTTCCCATTCAATCAGTCTATAAATGTATCAATCTACTTACCTTTTTTTATAAATGCATTTGCATATATATATATATATATATATATATATATATAAGCACATTTTATAGAATAATATTTCATGAAATTTAAATTTTTAATTTGAAATCCGTCTTACTTCATTTTATAGATTTGAAATATTATTATTATTTGTCTATTTTTATAATGAAATTAATACATTCCAAAAATATCAAAATATTTCATACAGCTGTGAATTGTTTTATGTTTTCAGGCTTCGTAATGTTTGATCAATTTTTATTTTGAAATACCATCTAGAAAGCATAAAATATATTCCAACTTTCAGATAGTTCATGAAATGCTATGCTTCTTATGCTTTTGACGTAGAAAAAGATTGATGAAGATATTTTCTGGGAAAGAATTTTTTGCTGCCACCACTGAATAAAATTTTGCTACGACATATTGTTTCAATCTTCTTAAATTTAAAATATAAAAACAAAACGTATCGATTAAAATTTTTGAAACACATTGCTGAATTCTAAAAAAACTATATTTTGGATTTTCTTACGTTTTAAAACTTTGATATTTTTAAAAGTTCCTAAAAATATTACAAGTAAAAAAAATTCATTTGATATTGGTTTTTCAGTATGAATATTCTTTTTCATTTTATCTCATACAATAGAAAAAAAATTATATTTTATTGAATATACAGTATATTTTATTCGATTTATTTACATTCAAATATTAAGGTATAGTCATTTTCTTAATAAACAAATTTATGAAATAAGTATTTCCTCGATGACACATAAACTGTTTATGGAGAAGTCTGGTTTTCTTTTTATTATTATTTTAAGTCTCTGGTAAGATGTCGCAACAATCGACCTCACTTTATGGAGATGAAGATCTTATTTCTATAAAACTGAAGCTTATTTACTGAATTCTATTTACAGTGGATGTTACAGTGCTGTTGTGGTAGGTATCAGAAGGCAATCCACATAACATTTGAATTCTGAAAAACAGTAGTGTCTTTATGTGCAGTGTCAATCAAGTATCTTACATTAATAATTGATTGCACAGCTAATATTTCACCTCGTGAAAACAAGCTTGGGAATGGTAAAGTACTGATGCAACACATCTTTATGGAAGTTTCCTTTGTGGTCAGATTTGTTTTTCAGTTGTCTAGGATCACGAAACCAACAAATAGATTAGGAACATTTTGTAAAATACGTGTTACAAAATTATATTCTATTTTTGTTTTACATCATTTAATTTACTGTTATGAAAGCCAAAAAATTTCAATATCAAAATAAATACTATGCACGCAAAATTGTTTCTGACAGTTCTTCGTAAAATCATCTTTGTTTAAATATTTTACCTTCTTCAATAACTTGAATGATAGACAATATTTTAAGGATGTAATTTACTTTTTTCAAGTTGGTAAAAGTTTTATTATTTTTTTTATTTTTTTTTTTACATTATTTTTATTTTTTTTGTAAAGTGTATATTAAAATTTCGCAGCTCCCATCTTTACATAATTTTATAAATTCTGCTGTTATGGACTAAGTTAACTTAGAATTTAAAAAACGTCTAAATAATAACTGAATAATGTTTGAGAAATTAAATAATTTTTATGAGTGAAGTGTCAAAGAAGTAAATATTTTTTAAGTCATTTTGTCAAATTTTAAAATTTTTCTTCAGAATTAATAATTACTTTTTTTTGTAAGTTCCATAATTTTTTTTTTTAAATCTAACAACGCTATATATTATTTGGAAAAAAAAGATAATCCCATATGTTATGGAATTTAATTAAAACGATCCAGAATAAAATGGTAAGGAATTTGTTAAAAGGAATTACAGGACACGATATTCCAGTTGTAGAACTTCAAAAGAGTTAAATTGTACCTTAAAAAAAAAAAAAAAAAAAAAAAAAAAAAAAAAAAAATTCTTCTTACTTTTCTATACAAGTTTTTTTTTTTTTAAATACGCCCTTGAATGCATGTTTTATAAATGAAAAATGCAAAATAAAAGGATTGCAGCCAGTAAAGTGCTTTCTTAATGATAATAATTGGTATTAATTAAATTATTTGTAAAACTAAATTTAGGTACAAAATGTAATTTTCAAACAAACGAACGTGTCAATTATTAACAACACTAATTCCCCTTATTAGGTGCGTTCGTAATTATATAAATACGTAGCACCTATAGTCGTCGCTTGGTCCGTCCGTCTGTCCGTCCGTCTGTCTGTCTGTCTGTCCGCATATAACAACGCAAAAACTACCCAACCAAATGGTTTGCAATTTAAAATATATTATCTTTGCAGAATTTTGTCGAGACATTTCAAATTTTATTAAAATCGAATCAAAACTTTAGGAGATATTAATAAAAATATTTATTAAGAAATTTGATTTTTTTTTTAATCGGTGCTTTCTTGTTAGAGGAGCTTCCGATGGATGTTAAATCGTTAAGCGACCGAGATACTTATTTTATTACAGAAATTAATCTGCAGACGATATAATTCATTTCACAGAATTAAAAATCATCAAGATCTGAATATTTATATAACTAGCTGATACATATATATCTGAATATTTATATAACTAGTTAAGATATTTGTATGAACAGTGTCATAAAATATATACATAACTAGCTGTTTAACCCGTTCTACGCACGGGATATCATGAATTTAATTCTAAAATGTGCGTACGAACGCACCTCGTTTGTAACGTTTGACGTACAATTTCCAACTTGTTATTTTATAAACTTGTTATTGAAAAAAAGTGAATAGGAGCTTTGTTTTCTTTTTACTATATTATATGTTAAATATCACAAAATATATTTTCAACAATCTCTTACAAGAAGATGTCATATATTTTAGAAAATAATGACGTGTAAAAAGATTTATCTTGACATCTTCTTACAGTAAGATCATTCCTTTAAAAACTTTTCTTGCTATGACAAGTGAGTATTGTTTCTCTATCTTTACGAATTAGTTTAGATTTCATGAAACGAAAATATATAGCTGGATATGATCTGTCATCTTAAAATATATTTTCAATTGTCATTATTTTGAGACTTAATAATAATTAAAAAAAAAACGCTTAAGTTCACTATCCAATAAACATTAACCATCCACTAGAAGTATTAAACTAAGTTTTCAAAATTACTGAATGCTTTGAAAGTTATTGAATTTATATTGTTTTATATAGTATCTAGAGGAAATTCCTATATAAAGTTTTTGAAAACAGAATTCTTTTTTATGAAATTTATTAATTTAATTAACATCTTTAGGTATATTTGTTAACGATTAAAGTAAATATTTTATATACTTTTTAACGAAAAGTATACAACTAAAGTGCATAATGATATTTTAATATTGTGGTCAGAGATGTGTAAAATGTGAATAATTTTATGTATGAAGTTTAAATGAAATTTAAGAATACACCCTAAATTCTGGTATCAAATGAAGGTCTACATTACACATAACGTGACTTATTTGATAAAAGACTTTACTAAGCCTCTCATGAATATATTTTTTTGAATGGATGCAAATCATATTTTACATTTAAAATAGATTTTAATTTACAATAAATACTGTTGAATTTTTAATAATATGATACTTGTTAGAAAATTACTAAACTAACTTGATATAACGATTATAAGCCTAACATTGTTATTAAAAGTTGTTAAGTATTTTTGCATGATAAATATGACATCCAACCAGAGCTTTCCAGGTTACAGAACGTACAAGCATGGCAGCGTATTACTGCTTATTTTACTGTTTATTATTGTTCAATTTTACAAAAATCAACATTTTGTTTTGCAGTGTAGGGGAAAATCGTTATTTAATTTAAAACTTTAATAGCTTTTTTATATTTAATTTTATTTTGATTGCACACTAAGAACACCAGAAAACATTTTTATATGATGAATATCAAATAAGCATTCAAATAAAGTTTTTGCAATTTATGAAAAGTGATAATTTTGTATTAACCAAATGTCTAAAGTTCCTAGTCGAAGAAATCGCCAAAGGTTTCGCCGCGTTACAGCAGCCCTTATGGTTTTGATAATTTCAGTGTTTTAAGGACATAGCTCATACATATACATGTATTTTTTTACTACCTTTTACTGCTTGTGAGGGACTGTTCAGGCTAGGAAACCAAATCTGTACAGCATAGATGTCCCTCCTGGTCCCTTTTATTGGAATATTAAAAAGGAATAATAAAAAATTCCGCCGAAACTGGTCTCGCCAGTAAGTGCGACAGAAATCGGTGTAGTGAACAGTAGATAAACACTGGTCAAAGGATGACAAAAACGATGAAAATTGGAATTATTTTATTTGTTTATTGATGAAGTTTTAATTTCGTTATGAAATAGTAGCTGGAAACAAATGCTGGAATATTTATATTATTTTAAGTGCAAACGATTTAATCTTTCGTAATCGGGCGCCATGAGATAGGGATACTTACAAAAAAATTCCTGATATAAAATTATTTTTAACTCATAAAAAATCAGTAACTTGCTATATGGTTTTGAAAAAAATTGCATTTGAAGCATATTTTGTTTTGTTAGCAACGATGTAAAAATTGAAAAAATGTGCGATTTTAAAAGTTTAAAAAAAAATTGCAGTAAAAGCAAAATTTATTTGTCAGCTGCTGCCACCTCCAATTCAACGTCAGTATTACAGACATGCGTTTGCTTTGTTATACGTAGATAGATTTAATCTTTAGACACTTTACCACAGAGTAAAATGTAAAAAAAAATATCTTCATGTTTTTATTTAGATTCAAGAAAAGACATTATTTGAGAATATCGTGCAGAAAAGAAGAAAATTGTCAAAGGCAGATTTTTCAACTGAATATTCGAAAAGAAATGTCACTGATTTCTATCGCTGTACTTCACAAGCATTATTATACTTCGTATGAGTTTCATATGCAATACATCAATGGAAATAATTTTTGAATTGTTCTCTGGGTTTTGTTTTTCACCACAACTTTATGTATGGTATATAAAGTTTAAACACCACAACTTTATATACACTCCATGCATCAGAGATTTAGTCGAAGCTTTTCAGTATAATTTTTCTAATAGTTCATATAATGTTCAGTGCTGAAATAAGGCTTGCTTTTTAAATTTGTCCGTTTGCTTGCCGTTGTACTATAATGAATGCTAAACAATCATCTTGAAAGAAATTTAACATTTTATATAAGTACCTCAAATTAGCTCTAAAGTTTTAGTTGTTTTATTAACATAAGAACAGAAAAAAAGTAAAAACATTTTTTAAAAATATTATTATACTTTCTTATGATATTTTTGGTTTCTAGTGTTTAAATTTTTTGGGTATTTTTCCGTTATACCAACACGGTTGTTGGAGCAAAATACAATATTTTAAAAATAATAATAACATTGTTGGTGCGATAATGATCATTTCAAAAATATAACATTTCAAAATTAGAGACTTTCGCATACTTTTTTATTATTTAAATGCAAATATATACTTAAAATGAAAGAACTAATAACTATTATACAATGAAATACTAAAATAAAACTCTATTTAAATTACAGGCATGAAATTACTACTTATGTCCCTTATCATTGCAGGAAACATTTCATTTTTAGGGTTTCGTTCATCTCACGAAACCCTATTGCTCCCGCTGCGTTGTCTGTCTGTCACAGAGCCATTCTCAAAAACTAAGTAACTTACAGAGTTGAAACTTAGTGTATAAATCTGAATAGCAGTTGTGAAGAGCTCAAAATATTAAAATTTGAAAAATTCGTATTATTTTAATAAATAGAGATAAAAAACCAAAATTCTAACAGCCTTTTCCTATTAAATTGAAACATTTTTCGTTATAGCCGATGCCAAAAATTAAAAATCCACGGTGAAATTCTTTCTACAATAATTAATTTTCTATCAGACGATTTCCGCGTGAAAAATGAAATAAAAAGTTTCACCATTTGAAAAAAAAGATTAATATGAAATAAATGTAATAATATGAAATATGACGTCAATCAATTTTGATTGATGTCATAGTGGTAATAAAACTGTAAGATTTCTCAATAATTCAAGGAGTATGAGTATGTGTAATGTACACAAAGCAGATTAATATCACTACAGCGCCTAGAATACAATTCTAGGCGCTGTAATATCACGTCATTAGAGAATTGAAAAGAAAATATGACGTCATATTGGAAGTTTAACGGATTTTTCAAATGTTTCAGAATAATACAAAGCGAGTAACAATATGAAAAATAGAGAATAGTAAATATATGATATAAATGCTGGACGATTACACCATGAAACATTTCTACATTTTCTAAAGACATGAGTATAAAACATCACAAATTTACTGAATGGTGTATACAAAACATTTGTATACATATACACCATTCAGTAAATTTGTGATGTTTTATACTTACGTCTTTAATGTAGTAAATATATGAGTTTGAGAAACGTATTGAATCACGATAAAAATTCGATTACGGAAATATTCACATATTTTAACATGTTGAAGGTGCACAACATGTTAATTTTGAATTTTTTTTAATATCGCATTTAGTCCACATGACAGATATTATTATGACATAATATAATAGCGAGCTTGGCCCGCTATCGAGCTGGTTTAGATATTCGAAAAGCCGAGAAAATTATACCGGTAAATTTTTACTTTATAAAAAACATGACTTTTTTTTTTTGGTTGCTAAATGAAATTTATTTGGATTTATTAAAGAAAGGATAAAGTGTTTTGAAAGTATTATTAAACGAAACCCTTAGACCGATCTTTGATCACACTTACCACACTTGTTTTAATAAAGATGTCGCCGCATAAACTCTATAAGATTGGATTCTAAATAATGTCAAATAATGCCTCGGTGTCTTTTTCGATGCTCCATAATCTCTCAACAAATTGCGTATGGTATGGTATGTTAGGGTAATTGAACTTATATTTATGAATTATTGTAAAATGTTCGTAGCCTGCACCTCACAAAAAATCTTTCTTTATGTATAATTCCATAGCCCTAAAACAATTTTATTGCAACTTTCTCATCATAAAGTAATTGACAAAATCCATCTCAGTGCCATCAGAAAATGTATGTTTGAACTTAATTTTAAAAAAAGTTTCGATTCGAACAATTGAAAATAAAGTTTTGCGTGATTACGATTAAATAATAATGAAAAAAATGGGTACTCTTATGTTAGCTGGGTGCCAGTGATAACTCGCGAAATCTTATTTCAGTTGGCACCATTTGCATTGCAAACAACTAACGATCCATTGAACAAAGCCCCCCAGGGGATACCTTCTTTAGGTATTCACGGGCTTCGCAACCCCGGGCACCTGAGCGATCCTCCTTTTTTCTTTTTACTCTCCATTCTCTTGCCTAATCTTTGTTCTTTGTTTCACTCTCACTGAGGTTTCCTCTTCTAAGGTGAGGGCGATTCTACATAAGCCGATATCATCCTGTTTATATAGACTTATGGAGAACTGTAAACCACCCACGTGTTTGCCGTGCATGGCGACCCGTGTGCCTGGAAAGGGGGATCCTGGCAGTTGCGGGAAACCAACACACTGCTTTGGCTTCTGCTTCAGGTAGACGGGAGTTGCATATTGGTCCCATATGCATCAATCGGCTGGTCAGCTGACTTGTCACTGGCTGGGGATCAAGTGAACGGACACATACTAGTCATTTCGTTAAGGGTGGAAACTGAAATAGGTGTGTCTTTTGACCGTATAGGCCCTGGTTAGCACTGGTGCACGAATGTGCATCCCCTTGTTGGGCTCGGTAGTGGGTGGTGCGGCCGGGGTCTGATTTTTTTCTCTCTCTAATATGGATGGAAATACTTCAATTCCTTCTATTTCTCTCCCTTGTGGATAGCAACAAACTGTGCATAATGTTTCATTCACACGTTTTTTTTTAAGTTCATCGCACTTATAGTCTCTCTGATAGTTCTTTTAAGAGAACTTCTCCATTTCTTATTGCAAAAACATTTCAGTTAATTTTTAGAGATGGTCAATTCTCCTAAAAAAATGCAGTCTGGGGATTTGCTGGTGAAGGTTTCTTCAACGAGTCACTCAGAATTTCTCTCAAATTGCAAAGAAATAGGCTCTTTTTCTGTTTCTCTTCAGGCCCATCAAACTCTAAATACAAGTCGTGGTGTAATATCAGAACCAGAACTTTTACTCTCTACGAAAGACGAGCTCTTGCATAATTTAAAAGATCAAAATGTTATAGACGTACGCCGTATCACTATTCGTCGGAATGAGAAAGTGCTTCCTACAAAGCACATTATTCTGACTTTCAATAGCCCTACTCTAACAAGAAGAATTAAATATGCAAACCTGAGTTGCCCCGTCCAGCCTTATATTCCTAACCTCTCCGTTGCTTTAAATGCCAGAGCTATGGCCACAGCAAATCTACCTGTCCTGGATCTGTTACATGTGCAAGATGTTCAGAAGTCCGTCATGAGAGTAACTCATGTGAAAATCCGAACGCCGTATAAACTGCAAGAGTGACCATCCTGCATACTCTCACTCTTGTCCAAATTGGATCCGAGAGAGAGAAATTCTTGCAGTCAAAATCGATCAGAAACTTTCTTATCATCAAGCTCGAAAACTTGTTGGATCTAGAACACCATCTGTAGGAGTGTCTTATTCTAATATACTCAAGCGACAATCAAAATCCTTAAGACATATAAGCACCCAAACTGAATTCTCTTTACCACCAACTGATTCATCTGTTACACTAACCAGCACTATGAAGAAAAAAAACCCGTAGTATCTATTGTTCAGCTAGAATGAGACCCCTGCCTGCACTGCAACTTTCTCCACCATCATCAGAACCTGTGAAAATAGCATATTCTCAATATCCATCTAAACAGTCAACCGAACATGAGTCAAGTCAAAAATCTGTTTCATCTCCAAAGAAATTAGAAAAATCAGTTTCTCCTACACAAAAACCAAAATCATGTGCATTGAAAGAGAGAAAGAAAACTTCAACCCAAGCCTCTTCACAATAGAAAACTGTGAAGAGAAGAAAAAAAAAACCTTGTTTTGTTACATCAGTCCTTGCTACAAAAGATTCAAAAAAGCCGATAAACTATGCAGAGGAAGCTATGGAATCAGACTCCTACAGTTCAGACTCAAATGATGATGATGATGATAATACTGTTTTTGAGGTATTCAAAACTACGTAATTTTAAATATATTTCTGCTTGAAACTTTGAACATTTTACCAACTGTTAGTATAAAGATTCTCTATTTTAATTGTGAAAGCTTGTGTTTATATCTTTTAGACATTGTGTTATATTTTCATTGAATGATTTTAATTATACATTTATCATCATATCACTCTTTTCATTTAAATGTGTTATTTTCATTCTTATTCTAATCTTTTTTTGCGCTATTTGTTTTATACACTGTATGACTATATCTAGATGGGTAACCCCATCCAGATAATTCTCTCATTAAGCTTTGCTTCTTTTTTAGTTTTTATATTTCAATTTGACGTACGTAATTTAATCTTTTTTTGGCGCAGCATGTCCGTAAAGGGACTTTGTGCCATAAAACCCCAATCAACCAACCAACCAACCATTGAACAAAGATTTAAACAACTAGCAATACAGTTTTACAAATTCTAGATGATATTAAAAGATTTTTGGATCCTAAATAACGCAAGTTTCTATTTTTGTAATGGATTAAGCCTAATCATTAATATACCCGATTACGTGAGATTTTGTTATTTGTATTGACATGTTCGTTTTTATGTATTTTATCATGATTATATTTTAGCTAATTTTAAGATAAGTTTTTTAAGATATTATATTGAATGGTAAAATATTGGCTGTTTGTAATTAGCTAATGTTTAATGATTAGCGAGAAAAAAAGGTTGGCGAAATTAAAAAGAAATTTGGCGATCACTGACATCCGTCAACATAAAAGTACCAAAAAATGATTTGCTTTCAATAAATGAAATAATGTTTAACACTTTCATAATGTTTGACACGGTGTTTGAAAAAAAAGAATCTTTGCACTGTTAGTGCTGAAATAAATGGCGCATTAGCATGCATTTTGGCATAGTGTTGATGTTGATATAAATGAAAAGTACCTATTTGTTTACGTATTATTATATACATGGTTTTTGAGAAGTACGCTTTCTCAGGGTCGTAAGTAGACGGAAAGCATTGTTACTTGAAAAATACTCATTGGAACTGGCACAGCAATGGTTGAATTTATTCGAACATAATAAAAATCGGAATTGAAACATTTATCACACCGTGATATTTATATTTTATTCTTGTGTTATAGAAATACGCGGACTGGGATAAATAACAATATGTAACAGCGTTCTATTCTTTTTGTGTCTTTGAAAATGTTGGAATACAGAAATACTTGAGGCGTGCGAAGAAGTTTTTAATCACTAGCACTGAGTTCAGGACTATAGGACAACTATAGTTTCAACTACATTTCAGTGGATTTCCGAAAATAATTCTGTCTAGTGATGAGTAAAATTTGGAGAGTATAATAGTAGATCAACATAACATTCATTCAGAATCCCGCATCTGCAGCTTTGAATAGCCCTTTGCAAATTCAGTTTTGTTTGGCTGTTACGGTCAACATTCCCCAAAGTCGCATTTCTTAAACTTTAAAATATATTATTAAGTCTCTAATACTACAAATATTAAGAAAGATATTAAAAAAATAAACTTATTACGTTTTAAAATGTGGTAAGTTAATCATTTCACATTTTCAATCTTGCATTGCGATTAAGACCGGACAATAAGCTGTACCTAAGGGGTTAAGATGTTAGCAAAGGGGTGGGAAGTAAATTACTCGTATGGATAGAAAAAATGCACCCGCACAAACTCCAAAATAAATTCTGCATTCTTTCCATGCATCACTTTGCATATTTCTATGCAGAATATTCCAACCATGCATATCTTTGGTTTCTTTACTATATGTTTAGCTCATTCTTATGGCGTGGGATATTGCGTAATTGTTTTTAGGTCTCATGTTGGTGATGTTAAATATTTAAAAAATAATAACTTGTATACTTTATAAAATCATGCTCTAAAAACATCCGTTTTTAGTAGTTCATTTTTATGTTTCAGTAGTTTTTGATTGTAAGTACGTATACCTTTTAAGAAAAACCGTCAAAGAATCGGCATGTTCACATTTAAATGCATATCTTTCTCAAAACAATATTACAATTACACCTTATTCGGCAAAATTATTGAATGAGTCAGAAGTCTGTAATTTGTATTTCGCAAAAATAATATCAGTTGCTGCTTTAATTGTTTTTATTAAAAATAGTATATTTTTGCACTCGTAAAAATTGTTAGGGCAGCAGATTGTTTTAATGAAAATATCCAAATAAGTCTATTGATAACTAGGGTAAAACAAATCAAACATAGTCTAAAATGTAGCAGAAAGCGGAAGAAAAAAATTTCATATACAAATCCACAATCATCACGTCAGATACAAGAAAAATCTATACATGATTAAATCGCGATTTTACAGAAGATTGAATTAAAATTTGGTATCTAGGCATAGTTTGAACCAAAGATTTAAAATATCGTGTCAAACTTTGGTGTTGCTGTTGAAAAAAATAAAGTTTGGCCTGGTTTAGATATGTAGATACCCCCTAAGCAAATTTTATATACATGATTAAAAAGTAGACTTAATTTCCAATAGTTTGATACCAGTAACTTCCTTCTACTTTAATTTGTTGCAGAGTTATTGGAGGTGTTCAGTTTCATTTTTTCACGACTGTACCTCATGAGATCTATGCTTCACAAAATATTGATTCGTAACATATTTCACAACACAGTTCTCTATTCTGACTATTTGCGTATTTTCATAGAAAACTAGTAAGAGCAGAAAGCAATGCGAGTTTTTGCTAAGAATTCTAGAAGTGTCGTCATTGGGCGCTGCGTTTTGAAAGGTTGAGGGGGGGGGGGGATCATCTCGCCTGTTAATCTGGAAATCTGAATGAAAATTTCAAATTGCTGGGATTTAAAGAGTGGAGCATTTCAAATATTCTACATTTCAGAAAGATTGACGCTTTTCAACATTTCATATTTTTACCTTATTTTTGTAGTTATAAACTAGAGAAAATTTGGTAAATGACTAAATGCAATGGATGAAAAGCTCAACGAAAGTTTTTGCAAAATGCATTCATAACACATATGCATTATGCATTATTGAACACAGATAGGCTTTCAGTTCAAATTTAACTCTTTTAAATAATATTATAGCTTACTATTGAAAGAAAAATATATATCGAAATAAAATGTAGTTATTAATTGAGCTAATTATCACTGAACAAATCGAGCAAATTATAAACTCAATATTGAGCTCATAGGAATTTTTTTTAATTCTCAGTTACAAAGATAATGTATAAGTATGAAAATATTCTATTTAATGCTCGTTTATTTGAAATTTTTGTCTTAGGACAGTTTTTCTAAATGTCCGTTCATTTGAAATATGATTTCTATATGGAAAGTTGTTTATAAAGGGTAAGCAAAAAAGTATAACATCACGAAAGCATAGTTGTCCACATAGCTTCAGCGTATTGTTTGAATCTCACAGCTGCAATGCAGTTAAATCTAAAAAAAGAAAATTATCGTGTTTCTACATTTTCCTTTGGAGTTATGATTTTTTTAAATGTGTCCTACCGTTTTCGATGAACATGTACTTAGCTCGCTGAAAACATACTTTTGTATTAATTTTTATTTATTTCATTATAACTTAACGAAAGGTTATTTTCTGTCAGTAAAGGACAAATAAGAACAATTGATTTATCACATGGAGCAAAAACTTAGTCCGCTTACATACCAGGCAAGTGAGAGATCATGGGACATATACGAATATTCAATAGACATAAATGCAATATTCATACTTATTGAGAAAATTGCAGAGAAATAGTATTGTGTCATATCATGTGCATGGCAAATATATGATTTTGTAGTAACTGTCCTATTGACACATCTAGTTAATTTGATGTTCCTAGGATCTTAAAATCAGGCAAAATAGATACAGTCGTTATGTTCATGAAAGATGGCGTCATTTTGTTTTCTTTGGTGACCATTTATTTGTAAGATTTTAGTCGCTTTTAACTCCTTACAAAATGGCAACTATCAAAGTCACTGTGACTTGCATATGTTTTAACATTTTGTGACAAATTGATGATAATATGAGTTGAATTTTGCTCAGAGTGCATTCAACTTTTGATAATGGTGTTATTAAAATAGATACCAAAAGCTTTATATACCGGTATATTCGCGAGCAACAGTGATAACATGTTTTAACACATCGCTAAGTATTTATGTAATTTCAAAGCCAAATAAAATATCTTGTATTTAAACAGAAAGCAGAGTGAATACAAAAAATTATGTAACAGTGATTGAAGTTTGATAAAATAAAAGAACTACATGAAACTAATCTAATGTTAATGACCATATAACTTTTTGTATTTTTATTGTCATACGTAGTGAACATTTTTAAGTTTCGTGCATATGTTTCACGCACAAAATATGACGTCATATATTTCCATTCGTATTTTCTCAAAAATTGTAGAGGTAAGGCTCTTGGACAATTTTTTATCTATTAAACCTCTAAATCTTCATAAGTGTTTGGTATCCTCTACAAAATTTATACGCATTTACACAAGTACATATTTTAAAGCTCCGTAAATGAATGCAATAAACTGTTATTACAGATTGAATAACTTAGTGTATCCATTTACAGTATTCTTTTTAATCAAATATATCTAAAAAAAGTTATATTTAAACTTAATAAAAATGATTTATTTTTTATTTTTTCATTTTTATATTTTTTACACACATTTTTTAATACGCGGATATCTTTGGTATTGGTAATTTTTTTTTTACTACGCAGAAAACTTTGATATCCTTTACCAAATTTGCATTCATTAACGACAAATTCTACAGATTTTAGTCTTGTAAAAATGATTGCAAAAAAATTAATTATTGCACGTTTAATAACTTATTCGTTCATGTTAATCTATTCTATTTCATCAAGCTTTGAATAAAAAAGCATATAAAAAAGAATAATTATTCCAGATTTAATAAAAATCATCCTTTTTTACGATTAAGAATTTTTTTGCGCGCATGAAAAACATTCAATGAATTATTCAAAGTATAATTTCCTTTTAAACACACAATTCTAGAGATAAAATAATTTCAGCATAGTTTACTTGCATATTTTTAAAGACTAAAATTAATCTAAAATTGTACGAATTCATTTTTATAATTAACTTGGCATTAATATTTAATATTTAATATTCATTGACATTTACACATTAATAGAATAAATAAAAATAAAAATCTATATTTCTATAGATTTCTTGTGTTCATCATTTTTATGTAAGCATCATTAAAAACATAAATTTATTTAAAAATGACTTTTATAAAAAACGTTGAAACTAATACTTTCATATGATATAAATACAAATTACTATTCAAAACAATTAAAAAATTAAAAATTCAATATCTTCAGACATTTCTCTGAATATACTTTTGTTTAAATATTTATAAGCTATTTTAAAGAATATTACATATATTTTACTTATACATATTCATTTTAAATAACTTATAACTATAATTGAATTATTTTTCATTTTATGTTTTATTTTGCAATTTATCTTTTATTATTTTTCTAAAATGAATTTTCTAATAAGAATATTTCTAATAAGAATGTATAATATGAATATGTCGAAATTTTAGTTTTTCTTTCTCGTTGTTTTTTTTTCTTTTTACTTGAATGAATTTAAAGGTAATTTTAAATCTGAAATTGTAAGATGTCGTACACTCTGAAAAAAAAATCATACAGAAAACATCATGCAAATATATTTTCTGTCTTAATATATTTGGGGTAGTAAACGGAATTAAATTGATTCAACCTTTTTCTTTTTTCATTGCTGCTTAATATTCAAAAACTAATTTGAATTGATTACAAAATGATTACATTCGCAAAATCTTTTATGGACATATATAAGATAAATTTGAAGTATCTTGCAGATATGTTTGTTTTTTAGTCATTTTAAATTTATTATTTTTCATGTCAGTTTCAATAAGAATAATATGCTAAGAAATTCATAAGAGATACTGCTGTGATCATTTTTGTAAATGATCAACAATAGAATTTTAGATACGAAATTTCTTAACTGAAATCAATCAGAAAATACTAGATTATACGAGAAAATTTCATAAAAATACAGTTACAATATCAGAAGGTAAAGCTGATTCAAATATTTCTTCCAATAAGTTTATGTCGTAAACGGCTACACAATAAAATCCAATTAATTATCTGAATTTTATAATCGGTTTCATCAAATATCAATTTATATAAATATGAACATAAGCTTTTAACTTTATATAAGTGATTTTTTTATTGTCAGTCGTTAGTTTCTGGATTATATAATCAAACTGCCAGCTTATGTGGAAAAGTGAAACAAATCCCTAATATATATATTTTTTTTATATAAATCATTTTGATCATTTTTAATATAAAATTTTGACAATTTCCTTTCGCAACAATTAATTTTCAATTGCAATATTTATACGTGAATAATTAAGATGAAATAATAATAATTAAGAAGCAAGAAAATATGGCGTCATATTTGAAACAAAAACTTAAATACTTTTTACTGATGCATGAAGCATAGATATTAGTATAACAAAAGTTCCTTTTTATCAAATATTAAGGCATGATTAACAGGAAAAGGAAATGAACAAGATATATATTATTAAAAATATTTTGCCTTGCATACAAATGACGTCATGTTTGAAATAAAATTGACATTTTCAAATACTTTTTATTTATACAATCAGCATAAATATCCATAAGTACAGAAAACAGGTTAATATAACGTCGTATTTAAAACGACAAATCGAAATATTTTTTACTGTAACTGATTATTGAACATGTATATCAGTTATATACATAAGCGAATTTTCTGTGAAAACAGATGTCATGATTAACAGAAAAAGAAAATTAACAAGAAATATGTTCAAATAAAATACGTATTCTAAAAGTGATTACAGTAAGCGTGAAAAAGAAAAAAACAGAAAAAACAGAAAAACAGAAATTTAACTCACTTAACACTGGCTTAAACAGAAATTTAGGACTCACTAAGAATAAACTAGCTGATTAATTTCGTACACACAAATAAGAGTGATATTCAGTAGGTCTGTAATGATAAATAATTTATTTTCTCATGAAATTTGAAATACGTTACTAGATAAACAAACATCACGACCGTCTGTCTGTCCTTTCGTCCGCATATAACAGTGCAAAAACTACCCAACCGAATGGTTTAAAATTTAATATATATAGTTGTATAGTTATTGCAGAAATATCTCGAGTCATTTCAAACTGTATGAAAATCGAATGAAAACTTAAAAATATATTAATAAAAGCTTTATTTATTCTATAAAATCCTATCATACGTAATCTATATAATATAAACGCAAGTCATGTGACTTAGAAAAATCAATACGGGCTAACTACTTCCTTTTTACTACGGACTTCCAAGAGAGGCCATTTTTGTCAGCAATAACCGAAGTCCGCAATAAACGATGTAAACATTTTAATGGTGCAAAATTATCCCTTTTGTTGAATAAATTGATTTTAGTTTTTTAAAGAATCTGATTAATCTACAAACTTAATGTTAAAATAACCAACATTTTCTTTAATTTAGTATTTATAGATAAAAAGGAAATTACCCCTATAGCCAGGCTGGTTGCAATAATGTCATGTAAAGTCAGTGGTCACATCACATCTGTGAACAACATGCCAATACTCATTGATGTCACATTGTGACTAAAAGTGAATTTCTTCAAAAACTTAAATAAAGAGACAAGAATATTAAAACTTATAATTTATTCTAAAACATATTTTTCTGAATTTTATTTAATTTTCGGCATGTAATTGCCAGTAACGTACATTACGACACAAATATGACTACAAAACAATCAGGATGCACAGGGTGTCCCAAAAAGGAGCACCTATTTTTAAAAATGAATAAGAAACAAACGAATAGAGTTATTAAAAACTTCTTGCAGGAAGCGGATATGTGAAGTCTGGAATTTTATTTAGAGTACTTTATTATGTTAGTTCAAATTCTTACTGACAGATGGTGCTGCGGCTACTGCATTCATCACCAATAGTTGAAAATTAAATGCCAATATTTTCAATATGTCCTCCATTCATCACAATAACATGTCGGAGTCTTAGAATGAAATTAGCACACACCTTCTCCAACGTCTGTACGGAAATGGCTGCACACTCTTGAGAGATTAATCGCTGGAGCTCCGCTAGTGAAGTGGGATTTTGACAGTAAATCACATCATTCAGATGACCCCAAAGAAAAAATCACACGGATTTAAATCTGGTGAGTAAGGTGGCCAATTCATACCCTTGCCGGTTAATTTCGGGTAATCTAAGGAAATCACGCTGTTGTCAAAGTATTCCTCAAGAGAGTGAAAACCTCAGATGTTCGATGAGGCCTTGAACTATCTTGCTTGAACCAGGATTTTTCGGGTACATCTTCCAAGGCATTATGGATGGCCACAAATTCATGCAATATTTCAGCGTAACGACTGGCATTCACTGTCTCCTGTAGGAAAATGGGTTCAATAATGCCTCTGCTAGATAAAGCTACCGATACAGTAATTCTTTTTGCATACAACGATCGTGGAATACACATATGAGGGTTTTCGGAATCCCAGATCGCCAATTCTGTTTATTGACGAAGCCATCCAGGTAAAAATGTACTTCGTCAGAAAACCGTATTTGGCTTGCTTGAATGTCGCCACCATCAATCATTTGCAGCATTTCGTTTGCAAAATCGATTCTTCCATCAATGAAAGTACCCTGTAGTGGCTGCTGCGTTGTATGGAAACATTTCCAGGGATATTCGTAGAATTCTGTGCGTAGTTGTTTTGCTTATCCCACAGGCAGCTGCAGTTTTGCGAACAGAGGTTTTTGGACTGCGTGCAATGGTTTTCTGAACAACCTCAACATTTGCTGTTGTTCTTGACGACCGATGTCGTCCAACGGTCGTCGTCAATCCATCCGCAACACTAACAGTTTGCTGAAACTTTTCGCATAACTTCTTTATTGCCTGCGGCTTCGGACATTTCTTTACATTAAATCTTTTCTGGAAGCTCTTTCTTGTTTCTGTGAAACTTTCATCCTCTCGGTGATATTCTAAAACAATGAAAATTCTCTCTACCAACGAATACACCATTTTGAAGAATTTACGCGCCGACAACTACTGTTTTCCTTGAAATGGTTACTACGGAACTTACACTGTCTACGTCTACTTCTGTCTGGTCTTCACGCATGCTCCGTTTGTTCATACAGCCACCAAAATGTGCTGTAGGGCCATCTATCGGTCAGATTTTCAACTATCATAATAAAGTGTTCTAACCAAAATTCCAGACTTAACACTTTCGTTTCCTGCAAGAATTTTTTTTTAATAACTCTATTCGTTTGTTTCTTATTCATATTTAAAAATAGGTATTCCTTTTTAAAACACGCTGTATCTTTCATAATGGAATTTTTATGTAAATTCCTTTATGATTCTTGTGTGATTTTTAAATGTCAAATAATATTTTGAAGAGGGCCATCTTAATGCACTTGAGGGCGTTAATCCGTGGAGCTTTGCGAATTACCGTATATTCTCTCATTTATGAACTAATTGAGAAATGATGTCTAAACTGATTATTTGTATTTAATACACAAACGGAAATTATGATACAAACCCTGTTTTTGGATTCAGAATAGAAATACAATGATAATAATAAAAATAATTAAGAAAAAACTTTTTTCAAATACAATACCTTATGTAGCTAAGTTGAGACTTAATGCAGAATAAACAACTGTATCTGAAACAACGTTAGACCATCAGGATATCTACTAGAATTTAAGTCCGCTCTCGGTAGCATTGAGCTAAATGTCATCAGTACAAAAAAGTTGTGGACATTTGCTCAAATGGTTCATGCGGGTAATAAAATTTCATTCACAAGACAATTTTTACCAAAAATTTGGCTCGCTATCATGTACTTTCCGAAAAAATATTTTCATACTAAATTAAGCGTTTTCAGTTGCGTTTCTGAAAAATTGGAACAAGGTCGGGTTCGTGTAAAACCTGGATACCCGACCCGATGCAAATTATTTTATTTAAAGTGCATTTCATAATAAAATATTTACATAATATTTTAAATTCAAGGTTTCTCAAATACAACATCGAACTGTTTTTAGGGAAATAACGTAGTTTATTTTTTAAAGTTTAATTTTCTTTATTATTGTGTTTATACAGTAACGTCGCTGTCGCAGCTTATCTTTATTGCATTTTGTATTGTAATATTATTATATTGCATTTAGTGTTTCACATAATTATACTTGTATTTTATTTTTCAAATTTTTCAGTGTGGTACACACATTGGAACGCGGGGCGGCATAGTTGGACCTCGTGCGGATGCCGAACGTGTTCCATAGTTTTGCGGTCATGTGACCGAGTGCGGTTTGTTGTTCTCTAGCTGCCATAATGGTTCGTTGCGTATTAGCGGATTTTTTCCTCAACTTTGTCTCTGTTGCTTTGCATCGCGTATATTCAGCAGAATGGCTTATGAACTGATTATCCAATTAAAGGATTTATTATCCCAAATTCACCATATTTTTAATGTGTTCATCAGTGTATTTTACATGTTACGTCTGTGTGTCCGTAATTAAAATATTTGTAAAGAAAAGTATGGTTCGTAATCTATCACACAGTTTCACGAACAATGATGTTTCAGAATTACCAGTGGACACGTTCGAGGATTTCGCACTGCAATATAATAATTTTTTGCAATATCTAATAATTTTTAGATGCAGGTTTAAACTTCTAACGAAAAATTAAGGATAAAAATATCAGCAAACAACATTAGTCAAGCCAGAATATCATCTCTATTATTCCAGCAAAGTTAAAGTAAAATATTTCCATAATTGGGTTTTTAGCATGATTCAATACGTTCCTCAAACTCATATAACGTTATAATCACTTGCTGACGTCATATCTACTTGCTTTATCTATTACTCATATTGATACTCGCTTTGTATTATTCTCAAACATTTGAAAAAGTCCGTTAAACTTCCAATATGACGTCAGATTAATTTTATTTTTAATTCTCTGATGACATCATTTTAACCTGCTTTCTGTACTTATACATACTCATACTCCTTGTATTATTGAGAAATGTTTGAAATTTTCCGTTTTATTACCAATATGACGTCATATTAATCTTTTTTCAATTGGCGAAACTTTTTATTTCATTTTCATTTTTCACGTGGAAATCTTTCAATAGAAAAATAATTATTGTAGAAAGACTTTTGTTGTGGAATTTTAATTGTCGGCAACTGCTATAACGAAAAATGTTTAAATTTAATTGGAAAAGGCTGTTAGATTTCTGGTGTTTTATCTCTCTGTATTAAAATATACGATTTTGTTTAAATTTTATGATGTTCAGCTTCATAGTAGCTTTCAGTTATAAGTATACAAAATTTCAAGTCTGTTATTTATATAGTTTCTAAGAACCGGCTCTGTGACGGACAGACAACGTAGGGGGACGAATAGGGTTTCGTGAGATGAACGAAACCCTAAAAAGAACTTTTCCGTGGAGATGAAGCATAAATCCTTTTATAAGGAATATATTATGTCTGTATTCTATATATATACAAAAGACTTTATCCTGCTGATTCAGCAACGCACAGACGAAATTATTGAACCTTGAACTCCTCGATATATATTCGTAACACATAATAAGGGATAGATTACGTAAATAACTATTTTTTAATTAAACTTCTAGGCGGAAGAAAGGGGTGTAGGAAATTTTAGGCCCTTTCTATCTCAGCAGCAGTTTTTGGTTAGAGAGAGACATCCAGTATAACAAATCCGCTATGAAAATGTTTAATTCAGCTATTTGAGAAATTCAACCACCAAGGGGAACGAGGGGTGAAAGATGCTATTGCAAATCCAAATCCAAAGTTTTTCTTGTAATCGAGTCTATGGCCAACTTTTGTATTTTAGCTTCCGTGGTTTAGTGCAAAACTAATTTTATTCTTATAACCATTTTTATCACTCATAATCTTGAAACTACCCTGTTACTAGCATCGCTCATCTTTGTTACTAGTACACTGTATCGCTCATCTCAACACTGAGAAAAATGACACTTTCAAATCTGAGTAAATCGATGTTTTCATTTTGTTTTGAAACTTTTTGTTTCAAATATGCCGACCTCACTTCTGAAATACTAGAAAAACTCAGAATATTGAAACATGGACATACTCAAAACTGTTCACATAGAGGTCAGTTCATACTCATTTTTAAAACATGGAGATACTCAAAAATGATTAGAATCAGTTCAAACTTATTTTTCAAACATGGCAATACTCAAAAATGAGCACATATAAGTTGTTCATACTCATTTGAATGAAATGCAAAATTTCCATTTTTCAAGAGAAAAATAATTGTGGGGTTAAAATGTGTCAAATTAATGGGAATTAATAGTTTAAAATGTGTCAAAAAGAAGATTTAGACAGTTAAAGTTTAATTTCCATGGAGCGCTTTTTGATTTAAAAAATATACTGATAACAATCGAATGGAAAATTTCGATAATTCATATCTTCCCTTCCCACATAAATAATAAAGTTGTACAATCTTAACCACCATCTCAAATTGACCAAATATATCCGAAATCACATTAAAAATTTCCAAATTTCTTAGCAACAAATTAATGAATCCTATAAAAACATCCACATGTGTCCGAATCATTCAATGACTTGCATTTAAAATAACCCTCTCGTGTGATCTGGATGGCGAAGTGGATAAGGCTTGTAACTAGTAGGACTCGGGTTCGATGTTGGCTCTGGTAAAAGCGTAAGTTTAGTTTATCCTCCCATAATCATAAATAGAACCAGAGATGGCAGCACTAGCGCTTTTTTTTTCTAGCTTTTGTTTACTGTTGTTTGAAACATGGACATACTCAAATATGAGTAAATGATACTTTATTCTTGAGTGTCTGGATGTTTTCAGAAATGAGTAAATACATATTTCAAACTTGAGTAATTTTGATTCAGAGCCATTTTGACTAGACGTACTCAGATTTGAGTATTTTTTGCTCAGTTCTGAAAATGTCTTTTTCAGAGTGAAACATGGCCATGAGCGCGATTTTTTTAGATTAGACGAATAAGACAACTATTGCTGTTTTTTTAAAAGATATTATGTACTGATTTTGTGCGTTTAATCTTTTAGCGATCGTATTTTAATCTGTGTACAAATCTGTATATCTGTATAATCTGATATAAACGGTATACTTCTTTTTTCGTAGAGATTCACTATTTAAATACTGATTGCTATATTTGTGGGTTGGAGGATGCACAGGACTTCGTTACAGTGATTGTCGTATAATCAGTTTATATGCGTGAAATCAATAGGACTGTGTTAAATTGAGTTCCGTTTTGGTATAGATGTCGCAGATGCCGTAGGGTTTCTTTTTGCACCTAACTGCGATTTGTTTGCCTAGCGTGGTACCCCGGCAAATTTGCTTCGCCTGACAACCTGGTATTTTATGATAAAATGTTTGTGCTTTATAATAAAATAAAATGAAATGTGTATGTAAGTAAATAAAATAATATAATATAAAATAATTAATAAATAAAATCAAATGTGCCTGTTAAATCAAAATAATGTGTGAAAATAAATGTAATGTGTGTGTTAAATAAAAGTATGTGTATTAAATAACAATGTGCGTATTAAATAAAATTAAATGTGTGTGTTTTATAATAAACTAACATGCTGTTTTTGTACGCTACGTCTAACAGGTATTCGAATTCTGTTTCGTCGTTTTATAGGTTTATAAATGCAACATTCACTAGACCTCGTCGTAGTGATTGTCGTTTAATTGTTTTATAAGGCGCAAAAGACACAGGCTCTTGTTATATTTATCACCATAATAACGATATATACCTGGAAAGCACACGGGGCGCAGCTACGACAATCGCCATATATATTTTACTATCCCATTTTTGTTTATTTCATGAGGAACTGTCCCTTCTCCTGAAATAGCACGGGCAAGGCCAAGCGAGTCTTTGTCGGGGGCTCATAAATAAAATTTATTATTTATTTTTGCCCCCCCCCCCCACAAAACGCCATCATAGGAGGCCATCGTATATATATATATATATATATATATATATATATATATAGGAGATTTAAGTAGAATGATACAAGAACTTGATATGTTTTTTGAAATTCATAGATATTATAATTATATATATATATATATATATATATATATATATATATATATATACAGAGTATTTCAAATATGACCGGTATATTTGATAAATCAATAAAAACTAAACGGGCAGCGATGGAAATACACCGTTTATTGCAATACGCTTGGGACAACAGTAAATTTTCTGGCAGACAAACTTTCGAAATTAGTTACAATTTTCAACAACAAATGGCGCTGCGGTCTGGAAAAATCTAAACCACTGTGGTTGCCGTACGCGGTCGGCCTACCTTTCCAGCACGTTCATCCTTCACGCTCCCAGTCCGTTGAAAATTTTCAAACAGATCCTTTATTGTATCGCTTTTCGGTCCTTTGGTTACATTAAACTTCCGTTGAAAACTTCGTCTTGTTGCAACAACACTGTGTTCTAGGCGGTGGAATTCCAACACCAGAAAAATCCTCTGTTCTAAGGAATAAACCATTTTTTCACAGCAAACTGGCAATCTGTGAATAGCACACGCTTACAGCAGAAAGACGACTTAGAATGGCGAACTCACAGACTGCGTTTTCTTCTATTTCTTTCAAATCGCCTGCAGCGCCATCTGTTGTTGGACATTGTAACTAATTCCGAAAGTTTGTCTGCCTGAAAATTTACTGTTGTCTTAAGCATATTGCAACAAACGGCCCATTTAGTTTTTATTGTTTTTTCGAATATGCCGGTCATTTTTGAAACCGCCCTGTATATATATATATATATATATATATATGTGTGTGTGTGTGTGTGAGAGAGAGAACAGAAATAAAATAAATCCAAATGACTCTATGTAAAGTAAAATCTCTATTTCAAGAACTATTAATTTGGACAAAATGCTGTAACTTATAAAGAATGATTTATGTATTATATTTTAATAATAAATTAGTTATAATTATTTTTAATATGTAGATATCTATAGTAATTCAATGTCACAACAAATAGTTATGAGAACACTGGATTAATTTTAACACAATTAAATTGGTAAAGAAATCATACGAGTTGTAATTTTCCAACACGACGAAAAATGTCCGTGCCAGGATTCGAACCTGGGATTTCTTGTTGTCTCTCTCTAATTGTGTTAAAATTAATCTAGTGTAATCACGCATCCAGCGTTTACTGGAGTTTCATTACCCGCGATCTATTCTGTTGAGCTGATTAAAATATCAGACCAAATGCTATGATCAATAAGGTTAACTGGATCAATTATGCCCTCCAGATTCGACCGGGATAGCTCAGTTGGTAGAGCGTGGCAGCTTCAGCCAAGAGATCCCAGGTTCGATCCCTGGCCCGGACAATTTTTATCCAGTTGGAAAATTACAACAGTTATGAAAACGTTTATTTTAGTTTTAATTTGAAAAATAATTTATCATTCATATAAAATTTAAATTTCATAAATCAATAAATATTTGTAGTTCTTTTACTACCTTTTTAAAATAGTTTTTCTCTACTTCATAATAAATACATTTCAGTTGCGTTAAAAAAGTTCTCTCCTTCTTCAAATTTAATATTCCTTACATAATTATTTGCTAGAATCTTCCGTTTATTTAGGGAAATCAATTACAATATATGAATAACGCCTTCACATAGAAATGTTTCAAGTTACCAGAGGTATTTATTTACATATTTATACAGATTCATTACCGCTGAGACTGCGGCAGACTTTTCGAAAATGATATTTGACATAGATGGAGATACTAAATATTCACCATGCATTTCCATTGAGACATTTTCTTCGTGGATATTTCTTAGCCATTTTTCAAAAATATATGTTTATAGAAAAACAGTTAATCATTCTAAAATAAGAAGATGATCACAATCTGTTACACAGTTTCATGATACTATATCAGGTTGTTGTGACATTAAAAGAACTAACTTTTAATTATAAAATATGACCAAAAATGAATTTAAAAAAACAGCTAAAAATAAACTATATATATATATATATACGAAGATTAAATGAAATATAAAATTGATTATTAACTCTTATTATAAAAAACATCAAGAAATTAAATTACTAAAAGCTATATTTAATTACATGTAGAGAATGTAATAAAATAAATATTTTTTTAAATATTCTTTTATGATATTGAAAATTACATTTAATCATGTATTTATTACAATAATAGTAATAATCTCTAGATATATATGTTTTTAACTAATGTTTATATATATATATATATATATATATATATATATATATATAGCTTGTCGTTAAAAAAATCTGTATACATAAAAATTTTTTTATATATAACAGAAGAAAAATCATATTAATAAGAAATTACATAAATCGTTGCATATTTTCTGAACTTTTTCGCCCATACATTTACTTGTTAAATATTATTTCTATATCAAAGAGGCTTTTCTTCCAAATATCTTAAGTTGTCACGTTTGGAAATGCACCTTCTAAGATAAAAATGACACGTGATTTTTAAATTTAAAGTATGTATACAAATTATTGTTTTTTATCATTCAATGACTATAGAAAATCTAAATTAGTGCATTCTAAGAATTTAAACTATAAAGACTTTAAATATCTATACTAATAAAAGAAAGTTTCGCTCTGTGTGTGTGTCTGTTGTCGATGGCTAGGAAAACTTAGAAGTCTGAACTGGCCAAGTTTTTTTCTGTTCCTAAATTTTTCAGTATCGCAGAAAAAGGACCTAATATCTGACAACAATCTTAAATCTCAGGCTGTTAGTGGTTGTTCAAAGACATATTTTTTAAAGCTATTTTCTTAATTAATACCGCTGTAACATGGAAGCTATAACTTCATACGTTGACAGCTCTTCTTTATCTGATTCTGTTGAAAGACATAACACTTTTATATTCGTAACCGCATATCAGATATTATAATGACAGCTGCATTTTATTAATTGAAATGAATCCATCTATTGTTTCGTTTTTATTCCTTTAAAAGTATTCAAAAAATGTATGAGTTTTCTTATCTCAACTATAACATTTTTGTTACGGCATCAATGTTTCTCTCAATTTTCTAAGGCAACTTTTATATCAGAAATATAAACTTCTCAATAATGCAAAAATAAGAATAGGTTTTTGGCAATAACGCTAATGGATCTAGTTAGTTATTAAAAAATGTTAAATTATACTATTGATGTATTATATTTCTTTAATAAAAAATGAAAGAAGTACTAGTAAACTTAAATTTCTTTGAAAATTAACTCACCAGACTTTGAAAAAAAATAAATTTAATATTTCACATTAATTCCAATTAAGCATGCTTTTTTATTTATTTTTTATTAATTTTATTTAAAGTAATAAAAATTTCCAGCATAATTCCACATATATAAAATATATAATGCATATTTTATTTTTCATATATTAAAAATTTTTATGAAAATGAACTCACCAGACTTTGACACAAAAATACAACGAATTAATTAAATTAGTTAATTTGTAAATCATAATTTAATCTTTCACATTAATTTAACTTAAGCATGTTTTTTTTTAATTAAATCTATTTAAAATAATAAAAAGTTCAAGCATAATTTCAAATATATAAAATATATACTACATATTTTATTTTTCAGTTATTAAAACTTTTATGAAAATGAACTCAGCCGACTTTGACAAAAAATACAACGAAATAACTAAATTAGTTGTTTGTAAAGCATAATTTATTATTTCACATTAATTTAACTTCAGCATGCTTTTTATTTATTTTTTATTAAATCTATTTAAAATAATAAAAAGTTCTTGCATAATTTCAAATATATAAAATTAATACTACACATTTTATTTTTCAGATATTAAAACTTTCTTATGAAAGCAAATATTAAATTATCTATAGTAAGGGCACTAATTCCTTTATAGCTATTTATTATTTACTTGCACTAGATTTATATTTCCAAAAGCAACAAAAATTAAATAAGCATCATCAATTTTCATGTAACATCATTAACCGGACATTCGAAAGCATTAAGTATAAAACTCTGTCGATTCCTCATTTTTATGTAAGAGAAAAAGTGGATTAGAATTAACTTTATGATTAAGGAAAAAATATAAAATTAAATTTGAATAGGGTAATGCGAATAATGCAATAAGTGCTAGCCGTAAAAATGTGGCTTCTTTAGCATAAAGAAAAAATTAAACTGATGTGTTCTTTGGAAAATTTCCAGAAAGTTGGTGAAGATATATGTATATATTATTTTTTAAGTTGAAATAATAACATTTATCCATTTGCCTTTAATAAACAGTTGTATTTTTAAAATTATATTTTTATGGTAATTTAAAATCTACCATTAAAATATCGATGTAAAGTGAACTAATTCCATTATAGATACTTAATATTACTTCCAGTTCATTTATATTTCTAAAAGCAATAAATATTAGTTTAACATAATCAATTTTAACGTAAGATCATTAACCGGACATGCGAAAGCATTAATTATAAAATGCTGAAAGTTCATCAGGTATTAAGTAAGTGAAAAGTGCATTGGAATTAACGTTATGATTAAGAGGAAGACATAAAATGAAATTTGAAGTGGGGTATGTGAGTAACGTAATAAGTGTTAGCCGTAAAATTGTGGTTTTTATAGGGTAAAGAAAAAAGAAATAGGTGCTTTTTGGGATTTTTCCAGAAAGTTGTTAAAAATATATTGTTTTTTAATTCCGAAAAGTGTCATTTATCAATTAGTCTTTAATGATCAGTTGTTCAAAATATACTTTACATTTATGTTATTTTTTTATTGTTTGTAAATTCTTATCTTTTAACATTGATTTTGATAGAAACATGCTATAAAAGTTTAACCCGTTGGGGACGAGCGACACGTATACGTGACGCATAAAATGCTAAGAATCCTTCATTATTCCCACCAGTTAATTTTTATTGTAAGCTTTGCCTTATTTAATTTTAGCATTTCTGCCATTCAATTAGGCGCAAATTTCTGTTTTTAAAAGCCAGTGGTAAACGATTAAAAATTCTGTAAAGGACGCTCGTCGAAAATTATTGTTCAGACATGGCCCCGGTTAGAATGGGCCAGCATGTCGAGCCGGGTCAGGCCAGGGTCCTTGAAGAACTCTAGTAAATACAACAATCCTAATTCCCATTTCAAACAAGGCGATTTCTGTACGCAAACCTCTAAAAATTATTTACGGAAATTGCACTGTTTTGGAAGAAATACGGACATTGTACTGTTTTGAAAGAAACACGGACAAAATCCATTAAATTTACGGAAAACTGTCTGCATATTTACGGATTTGAAATCTCCGTTACGGAAGTAATGTCATTCAATGAAATTGTACTGTGTTTTGGAAAAATGAAACATCTCCGTAAAATTTTACGGAAAATCTCTTGTATTTTCAAGGATTTTTTTTTTAGAGTGTATGGTTGTACGAACAATTTGCACGGTATTCAACATCCTGCCATATTCTTTGGAGCATATCCACAGGAATTGTTGCGATAACCGCAGTAATCCTTTGCTTTAATTCATCCATATTCCTATCCTGTGAAATTCCTTAGGACTTGTGTACCTGACGTCGTCTTTATGAACCAGGCCACACACTGGGCCTTTTTCCTGTGGTGTAGCCATCACCAGTTATGGATCATACTAGGTCGAACCTGAAATTAAAAACATTCTTTTTAATACCAATAACACTTTATATGCACACAAAGCCGAACTTTGCTATCTTATTTCGCTTAGGTTTTATGGAGGATCGAAGTTGTAAAGATAAATTTTTGACACCTCTGTATTCCTTTTGACATTTCAGAATCTTTTAATTAATATTCAACAAGCTGTGTTGTGTTAATCTGTTAATCCTGCCGCTTTACTTTTAGCATTCAATTATACCACAAAAAATGACAGGTGTTTCTTAACCTCGGAAAATATTATATAAGCACGAAAAGAAAATATTCCAAAAACCTCTTCTGAGTCATTAACTATTCAGAAAAGCGTTTTTTATATTTGGAAAACGTAAAAACCAAAATAGTTTTGAGATTTAAAGAATAATTTATGAAAACAAAGTTTCTTTTGCTGCCACTGATTTTGGAAACTTTTTCGAAGGGTTTTTACTATGCATTAACCCATTAACTGCCGATATACATATATCTTACATTTTTTTAAAGGGAACATTTTTTTTCTTTAAGAATATGAGGTTCTTAAAGTACTTCTGAAAAATACATTCGAATATTTTGGAGAAGCAGTATGTTCCCAAAATGGGAGCAATGGCGCCTAATGGGATCATTTTCTTAATTTTTTTACATACGCTTATGTGCATTTATGGTAGTTATTTTTCAGTTCTTTAGCTATAAAAGGGATACTATTATTCTAAAATTGATATTTAATGAAGAATCCGTATAAATTAGCACAACATATACATTTATAATAAAAATTTTAATAAAATTATCACTTCCATAAGCGTTTTCAATATCCATTTGCTTATTTTTCATCATTGCATATTTTCTTTCTAGCTATTTTGCATAGAAGATGATTGAACAATTTTTATGCAGTATTACAATGTATTTTTTTCGTTTTCAGAAAATTAAAAAAAAATTTTTTTTTTCGATTTTGTTTAGTTTTTTCTATATCCCAATTGGAAGATTCGTCTGAACTTTCATCTGTAATATCAAGTTTGCGTTTAATTATTTTCTTTTGTTTAATCACTAAATCACGTAATCTTTGATTGTCTGTTGATTTAGATATCACGGAAAGTTTAACTTCACCAGATATATCATGGGGTAAGTTGGCGCATAAATTATTTTCTATTACATCTTCTTCATCTCTTACTGTACTATGATCAGGTACCAAACAAACGATTTCCGGAACATACGAAAAATCATCCTAATCTAATTGTTCGAAATAAATGAAAGTTTGAGTAACAGTTAAAAATTTCACCGTCATCTTTTCTTAAAAATCGAAATATACGCAACGAAGAAATTAAAAGAGCTAAACACAAATATATCGTTTTGCAAAACAGAAATATATCTGACAAAGCAAGAATTATATTTTATCAGTAACACTTCCAAGAAAAGTTTGCTAGGAATGGAAAAACAATATTTCGAAGAACTTTTATAAAGAATTTTGCAGCATACGTACAAAAGCACTGTAGTGTGAGGTTCAAATTTGGAGTATTCCGAATCGCTGGGAAAACTAATGACGGCGCTAATGCTGCTATTTTTGGAACAACTTTTTCTTTCTATAATTGTGCTTGATCTGTTACACATATTAATCCCGGATTGATGTATTATATTAAACACAATTAAAAACATATTTTAACAAAAAAATAATATTTTTATTATAAGTTTGTTTTAAAAAATAAATATTTCCTTCGAATGCGGTCAAAAAGCTAAATTTTGCTTTTTTTTAAACACGTTTTAAAAATAGGAAATTTAAATGAAACTTCTTAAAAAAAATTAAAGAAGTCATCTCCTATGTTCAAAATGCAAAATACTTGACTCTTTTAACAATATATAAGATACTCACTTTAGAAAAAAATTTTTAAAGTAATGTTCCTAAAATAGTAGCAATGGCGCTTAATGGGTTTTAATGAGTTCTTTCAATCCTGAATGTAAGTTTTTCGTATGGTATCTTATCTCAAAAAACATTTTTATCTAAATAAACGTTCTCATGTTGAACTAACATATTTTACTGACAAACGTGATTAATTAGCATCATTAACATTAAAATTAAAAACGATATTTTCTTGTTATGATTGCATGTAGAAATTTAATTACGCAGCTGAAAATGTTTAATTGAGAATTAATAACATCCTAAAAACCAATATTCCGATTTCAGAAAACGAATTAATACACTATAAAACTATTCGGAAACGTTTTCGAAAATCTTTGGCAGAAAAAGAAAATTTCTTTTTATAAAAGATCCTTTAAATGTCCAAAGTATTTTGGTTTCTAAAGTTTCTAATGATAAAGAAATTTTAGGAATCCTGGGGAATATGGAAGATGTCATTGTATATTTTAGTTCGTGTTTATATTATATTTTCGTACATTAAGAAATATTTGTCGTTTTTACCGTGTGCTTGCTATTTTTTGAGATACAGCATTGTAATTACTTGGAGAAAATGTTACTAAAATTTGCTCTAGTAACATTAATATAACCGAATACCATATCTTAAATAAATAGAACATTAATAAATTTAAATTATATTGAGAATATTTAACTCAGATAGTCTTCAATGATACATAAATATGATATTTAATTGCGGTATACAAATAAAGAACAAACGATTTTTTTAATCTAAAGATATATCTCAGATATAAACATTCATGTATTTTAAAGCACTAAATACCATGCACAGAATTGTAGAGGATATTTTATTTAGATAATGACAGTTGCGGTTGTGTCTAGCCGTCAATACTTCTAATTTAGAATTATTTTTATTCAGCTATCTACCGCTATTTCAGGATAATGATATTTGGGTTAATCATTATATTTATCTAATTTGATGGCAGTATTTCTAATGCGAATAATATTATCCCTGTATAGTAGCGGATATTATTTTTAAAAAAATATGCCAAATTGCGGTATCCCAAATTACGGATGTTTTTCCGACTATTGTGGCAGTAATCTGTAATCCTAATACCTTTTACTTTGCATTGCAGCATGCTGTTCGATGTTTCCAAGTGCGCCATTTAAACCACTGGTAACCTGCGAGGGATTCCATACGTACTTGAGGTAAAGTACAATTTTTTTTTGTTTAATCTTTATTAAATACAACCAAAACGCGCGACTTTGCTAAGGTAATTGTTGAAATATGCCATGTGATATCCGTGGGCCTAGTTTTAATAGAGAAAATTATACTGCTACGGATAATTCTAAAATTACTAATTAAGCCACATTTTGAGTAAACTTTATTCTTATACTGCATTAGCCGAACATGAGACTTGAATGAATGAGAAGAGCTAAAATTAATTCCAAATAAATGGTAATTTAGAATGTAATTTGAAGGTTTTCCGATCATTTCTTTTTTCATTTGAAATTTAGAAATTTTTAAAAACAGTTCTAAGCGAATATTTCCATCTTAAAAGTAAGTACCTTGCCAAATTCCAAGCTTCTAGTTAAGCAAACTTATATAATAGCCATATCATAAAATCACAGTTTTAGAACATTTTTGTTCCGGAACACAGGTCTTAGTGTAAATCACCCAAACGTAACCAGTCCAGAACAACAGCTGCTATGCTACTTTTTTCATGATTTTCACCATAGCCATATCTCAAGAACTAATGCACAGATTTTCATCAAACTTTAGATGCTGTTAGACTTTGACAAATATAGATGTTGATTACTTTTTGGTGTAAATAGCCCAATAGGTTGCGTTGCTATGCGACTTATTTCATGATTTTAACGATAGCTATATCTCAATATTTAATGCACGAAATTTCATCAAACTTCAGATTCAGTTAGACCTTGATATAAATTACTGCTGATTCGTTTTTGGTGTATGTGAAACGTGTAGGAGATAAAGTTTTGAGATTGGCAAATCCGACTAGTTTTTTAAATTGCTTTCTGAATTCTACTAGACTAAGAGTGTAAAAAACATTTTCTGTGCCTTTTATGCAAATGTATTTACAAAAGTTATTTCTAAGTGTCCATGTTTTTTTTTCTTGTTTTTTTTTTTTTTTTTTTTTTTTTAATTCTTCTCTGTTAAAATATAAATTCAAATTCTATGAATTCTTCTAGAATCTTTACGTCATTGTAAAAAAAAAGACATATATATAAGGAAAGGATTTCAATTGTACGATAAGAATTCAAATCAGTATGAAAGAATTCTAAATGTGCTATATATTTAAAGCCATTTGACTTTTATGATAGTGTTTCGATTCTGATATTCGTCATATAACAGATCTTCAAAAAAGTTGGTAAAGCAAACGAGGCCATTTATCTATGTTTACAGTAAAATGCACTGAGAATTTTTCGAATACTTTATTTACAGTCAGCGTATAACTGGTTATTTTCTACGAAACTTTTATAGAATTTACACAGATGAAAAGCGACTGATTATGAGCTTGTTTTTTAGATGTTTTGTATTAAACTTTCTTATATCCTTTTAAATGTCAACAGATATTAAATTGTTGTTTCAATATACTGTGAATTTTTATGTGCATATAGATATAGTTTTTAGTTTTCAATTCAGCTTGAAGACTTACGAAAAAGGCATTTCTATTTCTTTAAAAGTAAAATAAAATTTACCTCGTTAAATTAAATATTTAATGGAAAAATAAAATCTTAAATTTGAATTTAAAAAAGGATATTGATTAATTATAAAACTTTTAGTTGAAATGTAATTTAATATACTGAAATTAAGTGAATGGTTATCAAGAATTTAAAATTATTACACAAAACACGTTAACAAAAATTAACGCTTTATTGAATAAACTGTACAAAATCAGACAGGTGGAAAATTAAATGTACTAACAACTGTTTTCTTCTTCAAATTAAAACAGAACATGAAAACAATGTAATTTCGTTTGATATAAAACTACTTTAATTCACTGTTTTTTTTCTTTTTCGGGTATAGTTTTATTTCTCGGATATAGAATTTCTTCTTTGACATCCCTTTACATTTGTTATTATTTTGAATTAATAATATCTCTGTTATCTTCATTTAGTATCATCATAGTACGTGTCTTTACATTTATTATTATTACTTTTTTCATGTTCAGTATTGTGTATCATATACAATTCAGTGCAAAAAATGTTTCTTAAAGCTCTATACACTGTTGTTGAGTCTTTTACTTCAAACATGTGCTTTATTCCATAAATTTAAAAATAGAAGATATTTGTCCGAACCAGAAATTTATGCTGAATAATAAACAATATACTAGATATTTTTATTACTACTTAATACTCTCGTAGTGCGTTTTAAAAAATGTTTCCGAAAATTCTTCCAGAGCCTATTGTTATATTAACAAAATATAACTATATTGGTTATAATTCAGCTCAAATGACATATTAGTCTAATTTTTTTTTCGAATATAATGATCCTACTTCTTCTTCTAAATATTTTTTTAACTTTTGATAATTTGTCAATATAAGCTTAAATACCGGACTTTCTTTAATAGCGTTTGTTATTGTATAAGTGTGTATATTAAACTATGAAAAGAAGGGGGAAATTAGAAACAATTATAGTTTTCGATTTTTTAAATATTTTTTAAAATAATTTAAATTTGATTGTCATAAGTCGTATAGGCGATGCTTTGTTCAATAAAAAAAATCATTTAAAAAATATAGCAAACATTTTTCAACACTTTAGCAATTTTAAAATAATAAGAACTGAATTATATAAAAACTAACGTAAATATATGCGCCTTTCTAGTAAGGATAGATCACTGACATTTTTCAGAAATGTACTTTAAAATAATGTTAAATTAAAGAAACCCAAAGAGGATCTTTTTATCGAAATTTTTGAGGCATTGAGTCTCCTTGAAACAGAAGATTTCACTTTGAACGTGCTTTTTTTTTAAATGAATTATTTGTGCTTCTATAGTATACAAAGTTAATAAAAGTAAACGGGGCACATGATTAAAAGACGCATGTTGTCATATATATACCTTTCTAGTGATGATGTTCTTGGTAAAAGGACAGTACGGCATATTCTGAAAATGAAACACCACAATCTAAAAACCATATGGTACACTAAATAAATGGTACAGTGCGAAATACGCTACCGAGAAATATTTAAAGAAATAAGTTACGAAATTAATCGATTATTGTAACCTATTATCAAGGTACTAGGGTACGATGGGACCCTATTATAAAAAAATAACTTTTTAAATATTACGAAAAAAATCAGAACTTGTAAGATGCAGAAATTCCCAATATATTCCCACTTTTTACAATGTGATACTTTTTCGGCGATAAATCATTGTTATAAATCAAAAACATGTCCGCGAATAACGTTGACGTCATATTGGCGGTGGAAACACCAGACCAAAAAATTTACCTTCTACTACAATTTTTTTAAACTTCAAAAGGTCAATTTTCAATTTTTACACCGTCGTAAAATAAACAAAATTTTTCTTTCAAATTTTGATTGAAAAGTATATTTTAATTTACTGATTTTTTAGGGGTTTAAAAATAATTTTTAAACATTAATTCTCATCTATCGCATGCAGCTGATTAGAAAAGATTAACTCGTTTGCACTTAAAACAGTATAGATAATTTAGCATTTATTTCCGGATTATATCCCATGACGAAATTTAAACTTCATCAATAAATAAATTAAATAATATAAACAAAACGCTTTAACAATTACTTAATCCACTACTCAAAAATTATTTTCTGGGAAGTTTTTCACTCCGATGAAGTCCTCATTGAACGACCTTCGCGCTTTCGTCTAGATGTAATAATCTTGAATCCTAACCAAACATCTTTTTGACGAAACTGTATATCCAAACCATGATTATCTAGCCATTAGATTTTAAACTCACTCATATAATCCATTTTCTAAACTGGAACTCTGGGCCAATTTTAGCAAATTCAAGGATAATAAAGCTCCTTCTCCAGAATCTGTTGATGCTCGAATTCTCATGAGCTCTTTTAACATGCTTCCTGAGATTTTTACAAAATGTGCTAATCATTGTCTTTCTTTTCAATATTTCCATTTAACGTTGAGGCACGGGAAAAAAGTATATTTCCTTAAACAAGGGAAGACTTCCTCTGAACCGGGTACTTTTCGTCCGATCTGCCTGATTCCGGTGTTAGATAAATTTCTAGACAAATTAGTTACTTATCATTTTGCAATTTTCCTTTAATCAAACAACTTAATACATGACAGACGATTTGGGTTCAGAGAGGGCAGATCATGCAAAAACTTTCTGAAATCTTCTCTTTTTGCGCATTAAAAATTAGTGAAGGCAAATATACTTCTTTAATATTTCTTGATATGCAAGAAACATTCGATAATGTTGTAGTGGAGGAACATTCTTCTCCAACTTAGCTCTCATAATTGTCCGGGAAATATTGCTGGAGTCATTCGTTCTTATCTCTCTGAGAGAAGCATTCTGGTTAACTGGGGTGCGGGAATCTCTACCTATCCACAGAAATAGGGTTAACTCCAAGGTTCCTTCCTGAGGCCAATTCTTTGTCTCCTCATCGTTAATGTCATTCTTTCAGAATTTGAAAAACTTAGGTACTTGCTTTATGTGTTTGCGGAGAACTTTAGTTTTATTTTGTCTGGTTTTTAGCATTTTGATTTGGAATTAGACGCTTCTTCAGCTCTTCCCATTTTTTGTCAACAAATAAATTCCAAACCCTTAGATTTTCAAAGCCGTATAAACTTAAAAGAAACCCCACCATAAAAAAATATGACACTAACGTCTATCATGTCCTTAATCTTAAACTTATAGGCTTTACAATAGATAAACTTTGGAACTTGTTCTATCACATTAATTACCTTAAAACGGCTTCAAATTTTTACTCTACCGCTCAAAATATTGTAGTTTTCACCGATGGCTCATGCATCAATACTGGCGTAGGTACAGCTTTCTGCGTTACGGACGAAATTGAAGGGACTGACCAATGGGCCTGCAGGCTGGATGACAATAATTCTATTTTTCAAGCAGAACTCTTTGCCCTGTTTGATGCTTTAGAGTGGATCTCTCAACAAAACGTACATATTTTTAATTCCAATTTATAGCGATATTCTTTCCAGCCTGCAGGTAATCTATGTATTTAGATTAACAAATCCTCAAACAAAGTTATTGAGATTAAATCTCTTCTCAAAAGTCTTCTTTCTAAAACCTATCTAGCCATATTTCAGCCTATAAGTGTATGCTAGACAATGCGACGGCGGATATACTGGAAAAGGAAAGGACTTCTAGATCATCAGTTGTTTTATCACTTCGAGTACCACACTCACACATCAAAAGAGATCTCCGCAATCACTATACGAAGCAGTGTCAGGATCCCTGAGTCTACTCAAATAAAGGTAGATATATCTATGATCTCTTGCCAATGATATCTTTGGATCGTCTCATATTCACTCCAGCCACGACATCTTCCTTTATTGGTAACGGTCCGTTTGGGGATCAACCTCATTAAATTCAAAAGAGTCCTTTCTCTTCTTTGTTTGTGTGGAGATGTTGCTCTTGCCTCTCATTACTTATATATTTGTCCTTTAACAGTTCGCTGGCATGTTTTCCTTCCTCTCGTTATTCAAGGCAGTTGGACGGCTAATATTTTATCACTTCCGGCTTTGCTGTCAAAGCTTAAAATCATCTTTAACTTACTATGTGACCTTTCTATCTTAAATAATCACTGGGCCAGTGACTCGGGTTCCCCCTTATTTATAACCCATTGTCGGATCACAGCTTTGTATTTTCCGGCAGTGATATTATTTTTTACTATTGTATTTCTTGCAAATATTGTTTCCCTTATATTCATATATTCATTTATCTATTGTTCACCACCCTACACTCTGTCGCGCTTACCAGCAGGCTTTGTAATTTTTTTAAACCTCAATAAAGTAGACCAGGAAGAACATCTATGCTCTATAGAATTCGTCCCTATTCTGAGCAGACCCTCTCGGTCAGTAAAGTAGAGATACATAATTCAACTGCGTGCTTAACTAATACTGTAATAATCAGAATCGAACACTAAAATAATCGATAACGAAAAGGCGTGAGTAGCGAATCTTTAGCGATTTCTTCGCTATTAACTCCTGCCAGTGGCTATTACCGAAGTATCAATATTAAGGCATTTCAAAACTTAATTTCAATACATTCTTGATATTTTCCAGATAAAAATTCTTTTTGGTGCTATTAGTAAACGATCTAAAAATTATACATTAATTACACAAATAAGGTATAATATGTATTTGTATAATTATACATTAATTATACAAAATTATAAAAATAATTTTCACCGTATTCTGTAAACCGGGAAGCAAGCGTTGAATCCCTCTATTGTACTTAAAAGAAGAACAACTTTTTATGTACCTGTTTCAATAATTGCTTCCATCTAACTAAAGTTTCTTCTTTTTTATACTTTCATAAAATCGGGAAACTTAGTTTCTAGATACATCTGATATTTATACATCTACCCTATACATCAAATCCTAATGAAGCAATTTCATAAAATGAATTTCGGAAGAAAATTTGTGAAACGATTTTATGAAAATACTAATATATATAAATTCGAATATACACTCATGTTTGTGAAAATTGCAACACCATGAAGGAATAATGCAAATTGAACCAAACTTACTTACAGGAAATGTAATGTGAGGTAAGACATGCAAATGATTATAATTACAAAGCGATTGCGCAGGCGTGGAACGAGAACCGTCTCCTTACCAGTCGCTTGTTCCAGGTATATTAAGGACTGTAAAGATGCGTTGAAATCCGTATATCTTCCTCTGTCTGCGGTGGTCAATATGCCCGTCAAAAGCTGAGGAAACCATACCAACAATAACGGAGTTCGTACGAAACCGCATCTTCGGTATGCGAGAAGGTGGTTTTTCGTATCAAGAAGTCACAGCCCGATCGCAGAGTAATACCAGAACAGTAATGCGTGTTTGGAAGAAATGGACAGAGGAGAATCAAACAAGGCATAAAAATGTCAGTGGGGCACGCAATAGCACAACGGCATGGGAGGACAGATACCTCATCCGCATGGCTGTGACGGACCGTACAGCGTCCTCTCGTGTGTTAGCACAACGTTGGAGCACAGCTACAGATGCTTTGTTATCTAGCTCCACAATTCGTCGCCGTCTGCTGCAGCAGGGACTACGTGCAAGGGTTAATCTACGCAGGATTCTCCGCTCGCTGAATCACAGAACCACCGACTTCAATGGGATCCGCAACACAGTGCGTGGCGTGTCCAGTGGCAACAAGTTCGGTGAATCTCGCTACAATCTTGAGTACAATGTGGAAGAGTACGCGTCACATGTTACAGAGGGGGACATCTACACCCGCAGTGTGTTATCCAGCGTTATACCGCACAAGCGCCTGAAATTATGGTATGGGGAGCTATTGTCTATAATTGTTGATCGTATGTAGTGCACATTCCGAGACCACCTCAATAGTGATCGCTACGTAAGGGAGATTGTGCAGCCAGAGGTCCTCCCCCTTATTCGACGCATTCCGGAAGCTGTATTTCAGCAGGATCATGCCCGTGCACATGTTTCTCAGACTGTACAAGCTTTCTTCAGTGCACAACAGGTTTCGTTTCTTCCATAGCCTGCTTATTCTCCGGATATGTCTCCCATCGAGCATGTCTGGGATTGCATTGGTCGGCGACTCGCTCGTACAGCTGGTGGAGCACACAGTAAGACTGAATATTGGCTTCAAGTCGAAGCTATGTGGAATGCCATTCCTCAGGATTGCCATTCAGAAATTGTATGATTCAATGCCACAAAGTGTACAGGCTCTCATCATTCAGCGTGGCGGACACACAAAGTACTAATTTTCGACGTTCTTAATGTTTTTTTTGTCTTGTAAATTTGATCGTTTATTTGCACCACTATCAATAATATGTTGATTAAATTTCATTAATTTCTGACAATTCCGTCATGGTGTTGCAATTTTCACAAACATGAGTGTATGAAACGAATATAAACAAATTTATGAAACGCATTTATGAAAGAATTTATGAAAAACCTAAATTCACGTTTTGTAGTAAAAAAAGGAACGTAAAATCCTGCGTGAAGCATAGATTGTCAAACACTTTCTAACACATCCAGAAAACTGTAACGAAACTACACCGTTAAATAAAGTGAAAGAAGATATCCCATTTGTAGTATACAGTATAACACATTTAAAAATCCACTTTTAACATTTAACATCCATAGTCAAAAAAGTAGTTAAATTATTTTGTGCAGCCCTGTAATTGATCTATAGACTTTTATATGTACTACATAGCATGATAAAAATTTGTTCTGTTAAAAAATTTACTTTTACCAATTTTCATCAATCGATGAAAATGCACTCGAAGTATTTTATACAGCCCTGTATACTATATAAAGACTTTTGTACACACCACATATTAAACTAAAGTTTAATTCAGGTAAAAAACGCATAATGTAACTTAAAACTCACTTCCAGCAATTACCAACCGCAAACAACAATGTATCTTGTTCTATGCGTAGCCCTGTATATGAAATTATTTTTATTCCATGAACTTATATTTCTCTATTAAATATAGTTCAGCAGGAAAATTCGTAAAACAATTAAAAATACCCTTAAGTAATTCACTCCCATAGTCAGTAATACTTACGAATTCCTTTGTGAAGCCATGTATATGATCTACATAATTTATACACACCACGTACTATGCAAAAATTTAGTTAAACTTAAAACCCCAAACAAAAGTTGAAAACGCACTTGTCACACATAGTTTGTAACAGAATTCTTTTGTGTGGCCCTGTAAATGAACGATAAGCGCAATGCACAACATACTATTCGGTGAGCAATTTTTACTGTATACATATAAATTTTATTATGTTTTAAATAGTGAAACATCATTAAATTACACTGCAAACGTAGAAACGTTTTTTCTCCGTAGAACATTGTGTAAAAAAATTCCTTTGTGTGACCCTGTAAATGAATAATAAATGCTTTGCACACCATATTTTAGAAAAAGCATGTTTTAGTGCGCTACATAATTGTATATCAATTTTATCACGTTTCGAATGGCGTAACATCATCAAAATACATTTGAAACGGTTTATTCACATTGACCCTAATGTAACACAACAATTTTGACTGTCCCTGTAAATAAACTAAAAATGCTACATACTTCATTTTCAATACGGATCATGTAGAAAGAAAGTGTCAATGTCATACAAATATTTCAGGGCAATTCAAGTTATATTTACTAGAGAGTTCGAGCACGGACGAACAGCCAGACGGCAGACGGCATACGACTAGACGAAACAAAGCAGACAGCAGACGACCAGATGGCCAAACAAAAAGAAGTCATAAACATTTTTCAACTATGCTGGAAAGTATTAAAAACGGATACAGTTAGAAACAAAGACAGATAGTAGAAAGACTGGTAGACAGAAGGGTTTAGATATGGGTAGCGTGATGGGTGGAAATACGGGTAGAGACAGACGGGTAGAAAGACAGAAATACGGGTATAAACATGGATAGCGAGACGGGTAGATAGACAGGAAGACAGACTTGTAGAGAGACGGTTAGACAGCTGAGGAGAGAGAGGAGTAGACAGACGTGTGTCGAGATAAGTAGGGAGATAGGTTAACAGTTAAGTCACGAGATTGGTTCAGAGACAGACAGACGGTAGAGAGACGGATAGACAGACGGGTAGCGGGACGATTAGACAGGCACGGAGCGAAACGGATAGATAAAGAGATAGCAAAATGAGTAAACAGATGGGTAGTGAGACGGGAAGCGTGACAGGTAGAGAGACGGGTATACAGACTGGTAGCCATAAGGGAAGAGGGACCGGTGGTCAGACGGGTAGCGAAATGGGTACGAAGGCCGCCAGCAAGGTGGATAGTGACACGGGTAAAGGATCGGGTAAAGACACGGGTAGCGATATGGGTGGTGAGACGGATAGAGAGATGGGAGACGAGACGGGTAGAGAGGCGGATAACAACACGAGTAGAGAGACGGTTATCGAGATAGGATTTGAAACATTTAGCGAGACAAATAGCGACGGGTAACGAGACGGGAAGAGACAGTGTTAGATAAGGGGTAGAGTGACGGATAGCGAAACAGATAGAGAGATGCGTACACAAAAGGTTAGTGGGACGAGTAGTGGGACAGGCAGACGGACAGATAGACAGCATATTGACAGACCGAGAGACAAACAGACATACATAAGAAAAGTCCGGAGGTTTGCGCATGAATGCTGAAGGGACAGAGCCTGCTAGTAGAAAATAAATCCATAATAGTTATTTTTAATTTTATGATACAATAACTGCATAAATTGGTATTTTATGGTTAATAAAATTTCTGAAAATAGTTATTTTATCCAACTAACAAATTTTTATGACTTTTTTTCTCTAATGACATTTTCATATAAATTAATTTATTTTTTAAAGAAATATAAAAACATACATTATTGGCGAGATAAGAGATAACTCTACTTAAGAAATATTAAATCCATCTACGTTCATGCAAGGATCCGCCTGCATCCGGATGCAAGGAAATATGCTTATATCTACATCTATATCTATCTATCAACCGATCTATATAAATATATATATAACATTTTAGAGGCATTATATATACGATATCTAAGAAAAAATAAAAAATAAAATGCATACCATTTATTATGTCTTAAATAAAAACTAAACTAGCAGTCTATATAAATATTTAAAATATTTTTAATTATGTAAAACAAGACGTATTTGCTAATTTAATAAGAAAACAATCATGAAAAGACAATAAAAAAGGCGTCTAATCACAGATAAATGCTCTTTAATTCCTAATTTCAGCATTTTAATTTAAAAATATGAAATAAAGAAAATATTCTTCGACTTTCTAAAAATTTTCCATTAAGAAATTTGTTAAGTATATAGGATTATTTATTTAACAAACTCTAAATTTTATTTTGATTCCCATTTTAAGATAAAGACTAATTTGAAAAGCATTTTTTCCGTATATTTAAAATATAGTACACTTAATGGAAATGTTTAATTTTTATTCGTAATTTATCAATATTTACATATTAATTGAAGCGAAATATGAAAATTTATTTGACTTGTTATTTTTTAAATTAATGTATTCATTTTTTTTTCAAATCTTTAAAAAAATTGCAGAGTACACGGTAATCTAAAAATTTTCAAATATGCACGTATTACGAAATTTCGAATATGAATTTAGGTTTTACCTTTGGACATAAAAAAATTCGAACTGAATTAAGCTCCTTTCTTTAAAAACAGTTAAAAACACAAAGAGTAATTTCAATCATATTCAATATCTAAAATAATGCCCCCAAATAAACAGACTATTTCTTCCCATATTTTTGTTTTTAAAGTCATTGGGCATGCTATTGCGCATCTAACCATTCTTTTCAAATGATGCTTCTTTCATTTTATGTCATATGTATTATTTCTTATGTATTTGAACTTTTTTTTTTGGAAAATTAATTTCGATTTTCCTTTGTAATTATTTTTTTTAAAATATATGAATTTTAACGTAAGTATTTTTTAGCAGTAATCATTTAAATTTGAGAATCGAAATTTTGAAGCTCATTCTGCCAAGTAGATTTTTAGTTATGCATAAAAAATAATTATAATTAAAAAAATAGCACCTATGTGTATTTTCTATTGTATTCAAACAAATTTTCTGCCGTATGTAATGTCCGTATTATTAAAGACAGATGAAGAATTCAAAATACTGAGTGTTTTTGGAGAATAATGCATCATGGTGTTTAAATAAGATAGAATGAAATAACAGCAACTTTTCGGCAACTACTATCATGTATACACAAGAAAGGGAAATCATGCAACAATAAAAGACGATTAAAAACGTTTCAACACTTAATGAATATTGTTGGGAAATTTCATCTCTCCACACAGTGAAAAGGGATATCGGAATAAGCAATTTAGAACACGTAATAATATATTTGAATTTACACATTCAAATATTACGCCCCAAAGATTGTAATGTACTATTCGAATTATTTTGGGCATCCTTGTTTATGAAATATAGTATTTTATTCAGGCCACATAATATACTAAAATTTTATTAAGCTTTAAATCGCGTAACACTAATTAAATCGCACTCCATCAAAATTTTGAACATAGACCGATTCTATGTTGTCTGTGGCAGTAAGGGACATTAAATATTACATGAAAAATTTATTATATAGATAACGTTATCGTACACCACAATAACGCATATCAAATTCATCATGTTGCACAGCAGCAATAAAGCGCACTTTAGACGATTTCTGACTATAGACACTAGCGTAATTGGATTATTTGTGTGTCTCTGGAAACGAAAGATTAACGATACGCTCGCCATTTCTTTTAAGAAAGCTACTACAGTACACATCTTTATGGTATGACATTTTCTTAATGTTTTCTGCACTCTAGCTTCATTAAAATGTACTTCATCTATAGACCATAATATATTTGATTTTTTTGAGCGTCGGTGTAAACTAATTGTAAATGATACACACTCTATCTTCAACAGGAATCATTTTATGGTATATCTAAGTAACGTGTTAATTCATGTATATTTACAAACGATAGAGAATAAACAAACAGACGAACAGTCAGGCAAAACTGATGGTCAGATAAACATACTGGCAGACGAACCGAGATGACAAATATGTTTGACTCCGTTGGAAACCTTTAAACTCTATGTCAGAAAGTGTTAAACGTGATCTGTATTTTCCAGATACATCTCTTAGTAGTCAAAGTAAGATCCATCAAACCTGGATAAAAACTATTCCTGGCAGAACAACCAATTCGATATTTTTCGCTTTAATTTTCCAGTTTGTTTATCCGTGAATTCTATGAGGTGATTACAAACCCAAAAGTCAACACCTAAAGTTTGGTCTACACCAAAATATCCCCCAGATATGATGTGGCAGAACAGTTTCATATTAATATGCTAATCGACTTACATTTAATGTATGCATTTAGTTCGTAAACTCGATGAGATGATTAAAGACATAAATATCAACAACTAAAGTTGGATGTGGCCGTACTTTCCATCAAGATATGACGTAGCAGACCAATTCCGTTGCAATATGCTAAACCATTTCTACACTGCTCAAAACAATTAAAGGATATTGCAATTTTAGGTGGATTTTGTATCTGGGAAACTTTTTAGCTGATTGATACATGGCCGACAGACATAGTAGGTTATATGAGAATAAATTACACATGTTTGGCAGAAAAAAATGCATTTTATTGCGCATTTGTGTACAAAAGGAAAAAAACACAATTTGTGCATATGAGAAAAAAAGAATAAGAAAAGGTGTTTTCTTCAAAGAAAATCATTTTTAGTAGGGGGTATGGTTTCCACGGGCGGCCAGCAACGTTGAACACCTTTGAGGCATGGACTCAATGAGGCTATTAATGACGAGTTGGGGTATTCTGCCCCACTCTTCCAGAAAAGCTCTTTCCAGTTCTTGGAGAGTTTGTGGGGGTTGTTGGCGGCCAGAAACTCGTCTTCCTAGAGCGTCCCAAACGTGCTCGATTGGATTCATGTCTGGAGAACACGCTGGCCATTCCATTCGAACGATTCCTTCCTCGAAAAGGAAATCCTCCACCAGGTTTGCACGATGTGGCCTGCAGTTATGGTCCATTAAAATGAAGTTATCTCCGATTACTGCAGCGTAAGGGACTACAATAGGTCTGAGGATCTCATCCCTATATCGGCGACCAGTCAGAGCTCCATCTCGAATGATGTAGAGGTCAGTGCGCCCGTCAATGGAGATGCCACCATACACCAACACTCCTCCACCGCCAAATCTGACACTTTCGTGCACGAACGCAGGATTATTCCTACTGCCACGGTCCCTCCAGATGAAAATACGCCTATTATCCGGATGCACAGAAAAACGGGACTCGTCAGAAAACAGAATATTGCTCCATTCATTTCTCCTCCAGTTGACATGCTCGGTTGCCCACTCCCTGCGGTCGCAACGATGCCTTGATGTTAATCTAACACATACCATCGGTCGGCGAGCATACAGACCTACAGCATGGAGCCGGTTTCGGACAGTCTGAGTTGAAATCGTGGTGCCTGTAGCCGAGCGAAGGTGTTGTTGGAGAAGAGTAGCGTTCATGTTTCGGTGTCTCCGAGCTGTTAACGCTAAATACCGATCTTCATTGGGCGTTGTTGCCCGTCTACGAACTTGCCCTGGTCTTCGGCCTGCACATCCACTCTCCAAAAAACGGTTCCAGATCCTGGAAATGACACTTTGTGACACTCCAATGGCTTGCGCTACTTCGGCTTGAGTTTGGCCCCCTTCTAACCTACCACCAATTCTCCAAGCTTCTGAATCTGTCAAATGACTTCGCTGAGACATCGTACTCATCGAAACAAAGCAATCACTGAATGCCGATCATCCTTGTCTTCATTCTCTTTTATCCAGTTGAAAGTCAAATTTCATTCGCTGCCGCTGAAGCGACGTTTTTGACGTCGAACTCAAAATTTGCATACTCCACAGTTTGAAAACCAGAAAAATTTGCATTTGTGATTCTCTTCTTCTATTTTCGGCAAAAAAAAAATTCGTTTATATCTTTATTTTATATAAAACTTCAAATGTCCTTTAATTGTTTTGAGCGGTGTATTTAATGTAGGAATTACATCCATGAATTCGAACGGGTTACGGTTTCTGCAGTTGCCGTCCGTTCTTCTAGAAATTCTAAATTGTAAATCTGCATACTGCCAAAATTACTTCATGGAATAACTTCCCGTTTAGTATCAAAAATTTAAATTTACCAAAGATTTCAAACGCGATGTAAAAATTAGGTATTAATATTAATAATTTTAAAGTTTAAAATAATTTCAGTATGTAGACAACTCTTCAAATATTTTTTCCATTACAGGATTGTAGAAAATAATAAAAAAGGAGCTTTGATGCAACATGATTTATTCTTCTACTTTTATAATTGGAGTAATATTTAGGGATTTATTTATTTTTTGGAGAGGGCTGAGTGCTATATAAAATTTGTTTTCGCTGGATAATTCGTCTGACATCATCAAAATTATAAATGTAAAATTTTATCACCTACCGTTTATTAGTTTTAGCTAAAGATGTCAGCAAACAGAGAAAGTTATGTTATGGCTACCACGATTATACAAAAAAAAAAAAAAAAAATAGAAAAAAAAAACGTCATATTGAATGTCTTCATTTCCACCATATATTTTTGGGAGAGTTGATTTATGATGCTAGTGGGGATTATGTGTTTTAAATGTCAGTAAAAATACAAAATTTAAAGCTTCAAAGTATTTGTTCATTAAATCTGTGCTGTATCTTTCTCGTCTTATTATGTTTTATTACTTAGGGAAAATACTTCTTTATTTAGGCCGTTACCTAGCAGGGATTTAAGTGTGAGGCTGATATGCGCGACATAAAATTCATTCTTTGTGTTGGAAAATAATTATCATTATGTATTGTTTCAGAATTGATTAGGTATTATTAATTTTTTGTGGTAAGTGTTACTATGTTCAGTCGCATTCCAGAAGTAAGCCACAGTAAGATAAAATAATTTATAAAAAGTGGTTTTTTTTTTAAATATAAAATGAAATATATTATTATATCCCGATGTGCATCTTTTGCAAGTCATAAGAGGGCAGCAGAGAATTATGGAAAATTTTATAGAGCTTGTAATCAGTTATGTATGCTGAAAATTAAAATCATTTAGGCTGAAAATATAAATAGCTGCCCAAAGGTGCAAATGTGGAATTAAAATCTCTAGAAATGCTCAAGAAAAGCACAACATGCAACTTTCATCAACAAATGAACACCTATTTATAACATTTTAAACTATGCATATTCTTTAATTAATTTCATTTTTTAAAATATACACTGAAGCTTCATGAATACAACATTCCTGATAGTAGAAAAGGCAAATATATTTTGTTATTTATCCGTGTCATGTATACAAATTTTCTATGTATAAAAAATTTAAATAAAATTGTATCGTCTATTTTTTATTAAATGTTTGCATTACAGTTATTTACAATTTTTTTTCGCAATGAAGCTTCGTTCATTGTATCGCTTAAACATTATTGAGATATAATTCGATATTTTTCAAATAATGCATTATCGTTTACATTATTTTGTGTGGAGTCAATCATTTTCGTATAGTGTATTCCAGCAAAAAGTTCGAATGAAGTTTCGCTTTTAACAAAAGTAATACAATTTAAATTGTGATAAATCTCTCATACATTTGCTTTTATCGCATTTAGTTGTTTACTTAGAATGAATATTGTTTAAATTTTGCGTATTAAAAAGGATTTCACTTTCCTTCATGCATAAAAACGAATTTTCATAAACAATTTAATATGGATTATTGAAAAAATAAGTTATTCATATATTTTAAAAATATCGTAAAACATGGTTTTTATATTAAATAATAAATTGCGTAAGGAAAATTCAAAATACTTTTTAAATATGTGTTGTGGTAGTTCACTCCATTTTTATTTTAAAAAAAATCTAGTGTAACCTTATGAAAATACATTTAATATGAAAATATGTTATGTTATGTTACAAATATTTTATGTCCTTCTTATAGAATATTCTGAAAAGCAAATAGGGGATGAAAAAGAAAAAGATTTTTCGCGTATCATCCTCGTTTATGCTTGGCTTCATAAATGTCACATACTTATGACAGCATGTTAAGTAAAAGTTTTTTTCTGGATTTTGTTTTCAGAATCACTTAAATTTTCACTTATTTACAACCATGATAAAAGTTTATCTAAAATATTGCCTATCAAAGAAAATATTATGCAATATATTATTCTGCAATATATTATTCTGTAGGTCCTTATAAAAAACTTCAATGTAATAATGTACTTTTAAATCTACCGGAATAACTGCTTATCAATAATATATTAAATATAACGGATCTTTTATGTATGAAAAGTATTTTAGGGATAAAGCTACTTTTCAAATATATAGAAAGAGATTTTTTAGTGTTGGAAATAATAAATACATGATTACACGCATGTAATGTAGTATGAATTCATATATTTGTCATTTTCAAATAACTATATATACAGGGTGTTTCACAAAGGATCCCTAACTTTAAAAATCATTAACCCGGAAACGGTGATAAATAATAACATGAAACCAGTGGTATGTTTATTAAAAAAATCGTAAGAATCTTATACGTAAATCTCAAAATTTAGTTAAAAATAGCACCGATAGATGGCGCTGACAGCGTTAAGAATCCTTCTAAAGAGAGTTCAGTAGCATAGAAAGACTAGCCGTCGAAGATTTCGCCATTGAAATCTGACCGCTATTTTCGTATAGTGAAAATAATTTGCGTCGGCCACGTTGCCTGGGAATTTTTTTGAAAATCTCACGAATTGTTTTTCCATATGGGCCTTTTGCAATTTGAAATCGCGTTTGAAAACTTCTCCTTGTGGCAATAGGACGCTCGCTGATTTAATCGGTGGTACTCCAACACATTAAACACATGTTTCTCCACGGTATACGCCACTTTCGGAATTATTTTCACTATACGCTAATAGCGGCCAAATTTCAATGACGAAATCTTCGACGACTAGTCTTTCCAGGCTTCTGAACTCTCTTTAGAAGGATTCTTAACGGTCTCAGCGCCATCTATCGGTGCTATTTTAACTAAATTTTGAGATTTACGTATAAGATTCTCACGATTTTTTTAATAAACATACCACTAGTTTCATGTTTCTATCGATCACCGTTTCCGCGTTATTGATTATTAAAGTTAGGGGTCCTTTGTGAAACACCCTGTAATAGTAATATAAAAAAAGGAAACATGGTATCCAGTAATGTCTTGTCTTCTCAGTGTCCAGACGTCCAGATGTCCAGAGCGGCGGCAGCTATCGTCGTGCACGTGGTGTCTAAGTATAGTAAAGTGGTTATGCGCAACGCGATGAGACCGCTTCCAGCGCCACCTAGAGCCAAACTGCGTAAGTAGTGTTCATCTCTCGAAAACACTTTTAAATATGTGAAAAAGTCAATAACAAAGTTGTAGAGCATCTTTGATTTAATATCAAATGGTGACTTAGATGTAAATATATCTTTGTTAGAAATCCTTAAATGTAATTTTCTTTTATCGATTCAACAGCATAAAAACGCCACTAATTTTAGGCAGAAGTGTGGGCAGACTGATTACTAAAACTACCATAAATAAGAAAGCACTGTTTATATTAATAAGAAAAGTGACGTTTCTATAAAGTCCGCTAATGGCAGCAAAAGTATCATCCATTCTCTATGTATTTCAATTGAACGGGACATTTCGCATTAAAGATATTTAAAAACAAATTCCTAACTTGTTTTACACCGAATCTGTTCTTGTTTTAAGGACGCACATAAGATATTATTTTAAATGCAAACGGGTTAATACTTTTTGATGAACGCGGTAAATCTACCTTTATTACAAATTACAACGTTACGTAATACTGGGGTTTAAAATTTTCAGGGAATAAAATTTGAAGAAAAAGAAAATTTTAATTTTTATACGCCCTCCCCGTAAAAAATGTTTCCCCAATGAGTAAAATTTGTCTCATGCACTAATAAGGCCATGTACAAAATTTCAGCATTTTGTCATAAAAATTCCAGATATATGTTTAAAACAGAGTTGACAGAAGTCTAAACGAATTTCAGGCAGAAGTGTGGCCAGATGACACTTAATACTAAAACTAACATATATAAGAAAGCACAGTTTATATCAATAAGAAAAGGGAGGTTTCTATATGTGTCCGCTATTGGCAGCAAAAACATCATCCATTACGTATATATTTCAATGAACGGAACATTTCGCTCTAATATATCTAAAAAAAATTCTTAACTTGTTTTACACCGAATCTGTTCTTGCTTTATGCACGCACATAGTATATTCTTTTAAGTGAAAACGGGTTAATACTTCGGGATGAACGCGGTAAATATACCTTTATTATAAATTATAAAGTTGCGTAAAAAGGGATATAAAATTTTCAGGGGATAAAATCTGAAGAAATTCAAAATTAAAATTTTTATACGCCCCCCGTACAAAATATTTCCCAATTAGTAAAATGTGCCCCATGCAAGAATAAGGTCAGGTACAAAATTTCAGCATTTTGTCATAAAAAGTCCAGATATATGCTCAAACAAAGCTCAAACAAATTTCAGGCAGAAGTGCGGCCAGACGACACTTAGTACTAAAACTAATATATATAAGAAAGCACAGTTTATATTATTAAGAAAAGTGGGGTTTCTATATGTGTCCGCTATTATCAGCATAAGTACCATCCATTCTGTATATATTTCAATGGACTGAACATTTCGCATTGAAGATATTAAAAAAAAATTCCTAGCTTGTTTTACACCGAATCTGTTCTTGTTTTATGGACGTACGTAGTATATTCTTTTAAGTGCAAACGTGTTGATCCTTAGGGATGAACACGGTAAACATACCTTTATTATAAATTACAAAGTTACGTAAAAAAGGGGCACATAACTTTATGAATTATGTTAAAAATTTCAGGGAATTTAATTTGAAAAAATGCAAAATTAAAATTTTTATACGCATCCCTCCCCCCGTACAAACTATTTCCCAATGAGTAAAATGTGCCCCTTACGCTAATTAGGTCATGTACAAAATTTCAGCATTTTGTCATAAAATGTCCAGATTTATGTTTAAACAAAATTGGTGAGGGTTTAATCATAAATTAAAATGTAAATATTTACAGCTTGAGAGCAAATGACGCAAGGGAGAAATGGATCATAAGCAAATAAAATATGGATCTTATCTTTAGTTTTATATACAAATTTACAAAACAATGTTTCCTAAAAAATACCTTAAAATTTTACATGATGAATTACAGGTTAAAACATGGAAAAGGCACAGTTAATGAACATTAAAACAGCTGAGAAATGTTTGCATATGCAACAGATTTCTGCCTCTGATCGGTGTATCAAAGAATCGCAACAGACGCGTCATTCAATGAAAAAGTTGCTTGTGCTTTTCCATTTGTCAATAGCATCTGTTATGTAAGTGTATCGGGCGCAGCCGAACAGTCTATTTCACAATTCTGCTACAGTTTGAGAGCATAATTAGCCTTTACAGACAGTATGTCGCAATACAGCAACGAGGAACACTTTGAAATGCTAATACTGTACAGTATATGCAATCGCAATGCTAACGACACTGCACGGGAATTTCAGCGTACGTTTCCCATTTCTTGATATTCTTCTGGGAAATTTGTTTCCCGATTAGTGCAACGAATGCATGAAAGAGCAAGCGTACATCCTGTAACACATGGGCTGATAAGTTCCCGGTCTAATAAAGCAAACACAACTTTTTAACATAACTTTATATTTTTATAACTTTATAACTTTATAACTTTAATAAATAACATAACTTTAATAATAAATAATAATAATTTAATAATAATAATAATAACAATTTAATAATAGTAATAATAATTTAATAATAATAATAATAATTTAATAATAATAATTTAATAATAATAATTTAATAATAATAATTTATAATAATAATTTAATAAATAAATATCAATAATAATTTAATAATAAATAACATAATTTCATAACGAAAAAGCTCCAAACAGCGCTCAGAATCATCGACTCGTTGTTGTTTTTGGTCAAAAGTCAACACGCGCGGCACCCACTTTGACAACAGCTTTTTCATAGACAAATGTTCATTCAAAATAAAACCTAAACGTTCCTTGGATATCTTCAGAGTCTGAGCTATCACCTGCAACTTCACTTTACGGTTCTCCAAAACGATTTTGGGGACTTTTTTTAAGTTTTCCGGAGTAACCACCTTTTTTGCGTGGTGCATCACTGGTGTCCGTACAACCACGTTTAAATTCAGCAAACCAGTCAATAATGGTTGATTTACCTGGTACAGTGTCCGGATAACGCTTATCAAGAAAACTTTTGTTTGAACGGTGTTTTTTCCCATCAAATAACAATTCTTGAAATTCTTGTTTATCCATTTTTTTTGTTTATCAACAAAGTCGTTCAACTAAAACCACTCTAACGTTTTATCCACACGGCGAGTCGTCATGACATTTTTTCTGCTACCTTTCAAAGGTTAGTATTTACTAAAAAAAATATCGGTTCGGCAATTGCAACGCCATCTGTGTGCCAGACCGGGAACTTATTAGCCGATGTGTTAGGTGGAATATTTAGTCTCAGACATCACTCAACAGATGAAGAAATTGATATCTTGGCTTACTTTTACAGTCATCCACATAGTAATCTCTGTATCGCTGCTTCAGAAATGAACGCCACATACAACAGTGTGGAGAATACTGTGACGGAATAAATGGCATCCGTTTAGCAGTCATGGTATGTAAGGACAGGAGCCAACAATTTATCAACGTCATCTAGATTTTTGAAATTGAGCTCTTAATCAGAAAGATGCAAATTCCTCTTTTTTGAAAAACATAATTTGTACTGACGAATGCTGTTTTAAACAAAATGGATGCATAAATCCGCAAAATAAGCATTTCTGGTCTGACACAAATCCATTGATGGTACGTAATATTCATCATGAGAAGCAATTTTCTGTGTATGTATGGTGTGGTATTTTCAGAAACCGCTTGCTTGAACCCATATTGATTGTACGTTATTGAGATTCTGAATGTGGTTATACCTGAAGTATGAACTGCCCCTAACAGTACTTTCACATGTTTGGTTTCAACAGGACGGATCTACATCTCACCAAACTACAGTTGTGAAACACTGCTTAAATAACGAGTTTGCGGACAAGTAGAATTTCTTGCATGGGCCAGTCGACATTAATTTTTTCTAAATGTGTCAACAAAATATCTTAGATTTTTAGAAAATAATTACATTTGTATCTTAACGTTTTTAAGCTTCATATTTTTTATATATTTATAAAATTAAGTAATATTTCAATAAAATCTGAATTTTAAAATCCATTTTCTGTATAAATGCACATCTTGCGCATTCAGAAAAAAGTTTCAAGGGTCTTATTGTAAAACTTAAACAAATGTTCAAATAAAAAAGCTTTTTTTTTTGTTCATTAGAAGCCACACATTACTCGTTATTTACATAGTCATAGACAAATATTTCAGTAATCTATACTAATAAAAGAAAGTTTCGCTCTGTATGTGTGTCTGTCTGTGTGTGTGTCTGTTGACGATGGCTAGCAAAATCTAGCCCACCTAGAAGTCTGAAAATTTAGGTGTGGATATTCCAAGGTCTGGTCATGTGGACCTGGGCCTCAGAATTTTAATATTTCAATTATTTACTGAAATATCAATTAATATTCACAAAGAACTCTCATCAAAAATACGCTTTTATTCTCTTGGGTTGGTTGGTTCACTGGTTGGTTGCATCAATTCTTCACAGAAGTAATTAAATAAACCAGAGTAGCGATGCATAAATAAGGATTTCTAACTAAATAGTGTCAATATGGATTGATGTTATCAGCGTAGAGGAGTTATGCGAATGTCGGGCCACCTGTAATCCTAATTAGTTATTTGCTGAAGGCCACTTGAACAACCCCCACCCCCCTCCTGGTCCGTCCTTCAAGGTTCTTTCTCTAACTCGCTCCGTTTCCATATCTCAGCAACTATCTTTTCGATTTCAACGCAAGTGATTTCAAACATTATAATTAATTTAATAGTCACCCTTTATAACATTAAACTAAATTTATGAGTAGCGGTTACCACTATTTACGAATAACAGTTTAAGCCAAATTTGTAATTAAATTCAAAGCTTAAGGAAACGAACGAATTTTAAAAGATGCATAGAGGTCCTCTTAATTAGTCATTTGCTGAAGGGCACTTGAACATCCCCTCCACCCCCCCCTGGACCTCCTTCAAGGTTTTTTCTCTAACTATGCTCCGTTTCCATATTTCAGCAACTATTTTTCCGATTTCAACGCAAGTGGTTCTAAACATTATAATTAACTTAATAGTCACTCTTTATAACATTAAACTAAATTTATGAGTAGCGGTTACCACTATTTCCGAATAATAGTTTAAGCCAAATTTGTAATTAGGTTCAAAGCTTAAGCAAACGAACGAATTTTTAAAGATGCATAGTGGTCCTCCTAATTAGTCATTTGCTGAAGGACACTTGAACAACCCCTCCCCCCCCCAGCCCTCCCTTCAAGGTTTTTTTCTCTAACTGTGCTCCGTTTTCATATCTCAGCAACTATCTTCCCGATTTCAACACAAGTTATTCCAAACATTATAATTAACTTAAATGTCACTCTTTATAACATTAAACTAAATTTATGAGTTGCAGTTACCACTATTTACGAATAATAGTTAAAGCCAAATTTGTAATTAAGTTCAAAGCTTAAGCAAACGAACGAATTTTGAAAAATGCATAGTGGTCTTTCTAATTAGTCATTTGCTGAAGGGCACTTGAACATCCCCTCCACCCCGGAACCTCCTTCAAGGTTTTTTCTGTAACTATGCTCCGTTTCCTTTTTTCTCTAACTATGCTCTGTTTCCATATCTCAGCAACTATTTTTCCGATTTCAACGCAAGTGATTCCAAACATTATAATTAACTTAATCGTCACTCTTTATAACATTAAACTAAATTTATGAGTAGCGGTTACCACTATTTCCGAATAATTAGGTAAGCCAAATTTTAATTAAGTTCCTAGCTTAAGCAAACGAACGAATTTCTAAAGATGCATAGTGCTCCTCTTAATTAGTCATTTGCTAAAGGGTACTTGAACAACCCTCCCCCCCCCGGCCCCTCCTCCAAGGTTTTTCTCTAACTATGCCCCGTTTCTATATATCAGCAACTATTTTTCCGATTACAACGCAAGTGATTCCAAACATTATATTTAACTTAATAGTCACCTTTTATAACATTAAATTAAAGTTATGAGTAGCGGTTACCACTATTTCCGAATAAGAGTTTAAGCCAACTTTGTAATTAAGTTCCTAGCTTAACAAAACGAACGAATTTTTATGCTTTTCATTGTGGGCCTCCTAATTAGTCATTTTCTGAAGGACACTCGAACATCCCCTCCCCTCGGCACTTCACTCAAGGTTATTTTCTCTAACTGTGCCTAATTGCAATAACTGGGCTAATAATGTTCCAATCTTCTCGAAACCAGCTCAATTTTGTAGTGCGCCTACTATACAGTAACATAGGCAGCGGGGACCTGTCTCAGAAGTTCGTTCGGAAAGAGGTTTGTTTAGAACAGAATGCTCCACTGGCGGCGGTAAGGGGAAAATAAAAGATTTTCTAGAGCGTACGAGCATTCCGGGTATACGGTTCCAAAGCCATCGTAGACCGTGGACAGAGTTCCGTTTTTTAAGAGATTTAAGTTTATTACAAGGGCTCGGGCAACGCCGGGCGGGTCAGCTAGTATTCATATAAAATTTCTATCATAGTTTAAAGCATCTTTTTGAGCTAGGAAAGGTATCTTAACAAAAAATCGATGAACTTAATTTTATAAAATGAGTTTTTATATTCTCTGCGTCATTTGTTACGTAAAAGAAACAAGCTAAAAGGCTATTAAATTTTAGAATATTCTAAAGCATAAAGGGGAATTTTTTAATAGTTTGACACTAACGAATGGATAAATAGATAATTTTCTGAAACGAATAAAGCGAATAAAAAAACTTACAAAAAATCGATGAACTTAATTTTTTAAAATGTGTTTTTATATTATTTGCGTCATTTGTTACGTAAAAGAAACAAGCTAAAAGGCTATTAAATTTTAGAATATTCCAAAGGATAAAGGGGAAATTTTTGATAGTTTAACACTAACGAATGGATAAATAGATAATTTTCTGAAACGAATAAAGCGAATAAAAAAACTTACAAAAAATCGATGAACTTAATTTTTTAAAATGTGTTTTTATATTATTTGCGTCATTTGTTACGTAAAAGAAACAAGCTAAAAGGCTATTAAATTTTAGAATATTCCAAAGGATAAAGGGGAAATTTTTGATAGTTTAACACTAACGAATGGATAAATAGATAATTTTCTGAAACGAATAAAGCGAATAAAAAAACTTACAAAAAATCGATGAACTTAATTTTTTAAAATGTGTTTTTATATTATTTGCGTCATTTGTTACGTAAAAGAAACAAGCTAAAAGGCTATTAAATTTTAGAATATTCCAAAGGATAAAGGGGAAATTTTTGATAGTTTAACACTAACGAATGGATAAATAGATAATTTTCTGAAACGAATAAAGCGAATAAAAAAACTTACAAAAAATCGATGAACTTAATTTTTTAAAATGTGTTTTTATATTATTTGCGTCATTTGTTACGTAAAAGAAACAAGCTAAAAGGCTATTAAATTTTAGAATATTCCAAAGGATAAAGGGGAAATTTTTGATAGTTTAACACTAACGAATGGATAAATAGATAATTTTCTGAAACGAATAAAGCGAATAAAAAAACTTACAAAAAATCGATGAACTTAATTTTTTAAAATGTGTTTTTATATTATTTGCGTCATTTGTTACGTAAAAGAAACAAGCTAAAAGGCTATTAAATTTTAGAATATTCCAAAGGATAAAGGGGAAATTTTTGATAGTTTGACACTAACGAATGGATAAGAGGATAATTTTCTGAAACTAATAAAACGAATAAAAATATGTTACAAAAAATCAATGAACTTAATCTTATAAAATGTGTTTTTATATTCTTTGTCATTTGTTACGTAAAAGAAACAAGCTAAAAGCCTATTAAATTTTAGAATATTCCAAAGCATATAGGGGAATTTTTTAATAGTTTGACACTAACGAATGGATAAATGGATAATTTTCTGAAACTAATAAAACGTAGAAAAAAATATTATTTTAAAGCTAAAAAGTAAGTGTCTTTATTAAAAGGCAATTCATAATTTCAGATTTTCAGGCATTTAGCGTATAAATATTTTCACTGAACAGATTACAGAATAATGCAACGTTAGCAATATGCTAACGAGTGGTTGCTTCAAAACAATTAATTTAAGGACGAGATAACAGGCTTAATGAGCTTCACTAAAAGTTTAATTTTCCAGAATAGGGATGCGTTTAAAATCCAGTTATAATGATGATACTTATTTTAAAATTCACTACAAAATTGTTGCATAGAGATTTTAATTTTACATTTTCATTTTGAAAATATGCGGTAATAAATGTTTTAGACTGCATTTAACTTTGAGACAATTTATTTTTTCAGGGAAAGTTTTTATAATATAATAAACTATTTTTGTTATTCAATGGATTTTAAAAATCGAAGCGATTGCTTGATGTTTACTAGAATAAATTATACGAATTTCTTTCTATGCGTAATAGTAAAAATATTTCGCGAGAGGAAAACTGAAGTTTGTTTAAAATAGGAAATGTTAAAAATTTATTATAAGTCGATAAGAAAAATATTTTCAAGGATGAAAAAACAATGATTTCAGACGAAATAAAATGAACATACATTCATTTCTCTTATGTACATTTTGTACATTTCTTGTCACTTTATTTTATCTTCAATGAAATGTTGAACCTGTAATCATCCTTTTTGAGGGTTTCGTTCATCTCACGAAACCCTATTACTCCCGCTCCGTTGTCTGTCTGTCACAGAGCCATTCTCAAAAACTATATCACTTACAGAGTTGAAACTTTGTGTATAATTCTGAATACCAGCTATAAAGAGCTCAAAATATTAAAATTTGAAAAATTCGTATTATTTTAATAAATAGAGATAAAAAACCAAAATTTTAACAGCCTTTTTCTATTAAATTTAAACTTTTTTCGTTATAGTAGATGCCAAAAATTAAAAATCCACGATGAAATTCTTTTCACAATAATTAATTTTATATCACGACGATTTCCACGTGAAAAATGAAAATGAAATAAAAAGTTTCAAAAATAGAATAAAAGATAAATATGAAATAAAATTGATTGACGTCATAGTGGTGATAAAACGGAAAATGTCTAAGATTTCTCAATAATGCAAGGAGTCTGAGTATGTGTATATACACAAAGCAGATTAACATCGCGCCATTAGAGAATTAAAAAGAAAATCTGACGTCGTATTGGAATTTTAACGAATTTTTCAGATGTTTGAGAATAATACAAAGCGAGTATCAATATGAGTAATAGAGAATAGTAAATATGAGTTTGAGAAACATATTGAATCGTGATAAAAATCCGATTATGGAAATATTCGCCTATTTTAACATTTTGAAAGTGTACAATTTGTTCAATTTTGAAATTATTTTTTTTAAAATATTGCATTTAGTCCGTATGACGGATATTATTACGACAGAATATAATAGCGGGCTTGGCCCGATATCCGGCTGGTTTAGATATTCGAAAAAACGAAAAAAATAGACCGGTAAATTTTTACTTTATAAAAAACATGACTTTTTTTTTTTTTTTTTTTTGCTAAATGAAATTTGTTTGCATTTATTAAAGAAAGGATAAAGTGTTTTGAAAGGAATATTACACGAAACCCTTTGAGCGATCTTCGATTACACTTACCCACTTGTTTAATTAATGTTTTTATTGGATTAATATTTCGTCGTATCCCGTTATAATAAGCACAATTTATACTGGTTCTTCATTTTTTGTATTTTTTTTAATTATTCAAATTTTGGATATTTTTTTAATTCATCATTTTCTTTATCAAATCCTGTCTTTCTGCTTCCTCTATTTTAACTGATCCGGAATTCCAAAATGAAACAACCAGTTCACACAATAACTGTTTTGATCATCTGATCATCTCAATATATAAACTTGCGGATCATCTAGTTTAATATAAAACACATGCAATCTGCGCTGCTCGGTTGCCATACGAAGCAAAATCTCGTGAAAATCGACGTGTTGCTCATGTGTTATACATGTTGCTGATGTATAACATCGCCAGTTTGGTGTCAAAAAATACCTTGGTGCGCCTGCAATAGTGCTTGCGAATATACGTTTAGTACGTTTAAAACTATTGTAACTGGTAACGATTTTGGATAGGTATAATATGGAAAAAAGGCTTAACTACGTAAACGTTTAAACGTATATAAACTTATATTCGCGAGCACTAGTCTGCAACATCGATACTATTAATTAATATTAAACTGTCAGTTGATAAAAGCGTTTTTTTTAATATCACATTCTTAATTTTCTATTTATAATGAATTTTCAATTTTTTCCCGTCAAAATATTTCATTGTTGCAGTTTATGTCAGCCCTTTAGCATATTTTGGAGATCGTTTGTTAGATCATAATTAAATCCATTTTTTTCGAACTCCCATATACGCAAGCACGCGTTACAGAAAATATTTTGCGATTTATTAATCTAATCATTGAGCTTGAGAATGTGACGCATATAATTAGCCTTTATCAAATAATCTCATACCGTTCCATAACATAGTAAGGTGTAATAACCTCCTTGTGCTGCGTAATTGTCAAGTCACAAAATAATCATTAACTAGAAGCAGAGACTAGGAGTGATTTGTGAATGAAAATTTCATACTCACTAAGATAGCTAAACTTGGCTTTACACCTCAGAACTTTTTACGATAAAAGAGTCACGAGACTTGGCTGCATTTTTAACATGCGTCGTTTTGATGGGATTTCATTTCTTTTTGCAAGTAATCCTCCTTTTCTTGAATTTGGACTCTTTTTGGACATCATCCACTGCTTTTTGCTAAGCCCACACTTTGTCCCTATTATATGTAGGTACCAAAATTTTGGAACTTTAATTCCGTTTGCAAAGTACTGTAGATAAAAGGAAGTTTCAGGTTCCTATTCAAGCACTGTATGATGCAGCAGCCAGACTACTATTTCTACGACTACAAAATCGAATTATTTTCGAATTTTTGATTTTTTACAAATATTTAGATTTTTCGATTTTATTTTCCAATTTTCCAATTTTTTTTTATTTACCAATTTTTCTTAATTCTAACGCTACTTTTACTTTAAGTTTCTAAAACTAAGGGATCATATTATTTTTAATTTTTCGAATTTTTTTCAAATTTTTCAAATTTTCAAATTCTTTTTGAATTTTTAAGATTATTTTGTATCCTAAACACTACTTTTATTTTAAATTTCAAGTTTCTAGCGCTACAAAATCAAATTATTTTCAAATTTTCGAATTTTTCAAAATTTTAAATTTTTTCTTTTATTGAATCGTAAACACTACTATTATTCCAAATTTTAAGTTTCTAAGACTAAAAGATCGAATTATTTTCAATTTTTCAATTATTTTCGAATTTTTCGAATTAATTTTTTTTTTCATTTTCCTCTTTTTGTATCCTAAACACTAACCTTTATTCCAAATTTCAAATTTTTAGGGCTACGGGATGTACCTTATCTTTTTGATGATCAGCGAGTGAGTGTCAAAAATTCGAACCTTTGAGTTCACATATCGTCTGAACTAGAAAAGATAGAAACGTGAATTTTTAAATTTTAGTCCTGTGTGTCACATACTCTAGATAAACGAAGTTTCAGGTTTTTTGGGAAACTCGAGCGCAAAGATATGGAGAGGTCAAAAATGCCCTGAGTTGCTTCGAGAACAGCATGCTTACGGCTGTGCTTTTTTGACTTGGCAAATCTGGACAAATTTATTTTGACAAATCTGGAGGTACTTCCGTACCTCCAGATTTAAAAATAAATTCACCATCTTACTTCTAAAGAAAGAACTTCACTTTTGAAAAACCTCAGCATTGTTACTGCCACTTTAAATTAATTACTGCACTATCCATTACATTAAAGTTATTTACCGATAACTATTTACTTCAATTTTAATAATCATCATTATTAATGCAATTTGT